>JAAAKM020721499.1:31522360-32235860 GCA_010016025.2 Alatinidae sp. Z8VKAUB7J3
ATAGGTTTTGGTATTATACATTTACTTTAGGTTTTTCTCGACAAATTTGGCAATGAGTGCCTGTGCCGCCGGGTCGTAGGCAGCCGTATCTGCCCGGGCTTCGCGGGGGTTAAGCAAACTTGCGTCAATGTCAGGTAGCGTGGTCGGCACGTCAAGAATGAAGCCATCCAGATGTTCTGTGGGTGCGTTCTCCAGGGCGCCGCTCTGTATCGCGGCAATAATGGCGCGGGTGGTGGGGATACTGAAACGTTTTCCCACACCGTAACCACCGCCGGTCCAACCGGTGTTAACCAGGTAGACACGGGAGCCAAACTCTTCGATGCGTTTTATTAACAGGTCTGCGTACACGCCTGCCGGGCGCGGGAAGTTCGGGTTCGACCCTGGTACATTGGGTCGATTCTGCGCCCTAGCTCTTCATCCCCTAATTCGGGGGTTTCCAACCTCAGAAAGTATCACCCCCCCCCCTTCTGAGAGTACTTGGTCATCAAACTGACGTCACGACCATGACTCAAAATATCCTAGTTATGTACATAGAGCTCCTTTGAATACAGCACAATCATAGTTTTACAATTCAACAATACAATAATTAAATGCAATATAGCCCCTTTAGATCAATTTGCATTTCTTGTTTATTCGTACGTGTGCTCTAATTTTCCTTCTAATGAGCTCTTACAAAGTGAAAATTGTATTTGAAAGTAAGCATGCTGACGAACTCGGCGCTGGGCATCGCGCAGATGCAGTTCAACAACTACCGCCTCGCCAACCAGCCGCCGCTGCTGGAGGCGACGATGAACGAACTGCGCAGCGATGCCGCGCTCATGCGTGGTACCGGGCCTCGGGCGCCTTTCCCCGGCCCCGCACCCCGCCCTCCTGGCCCCTGACATGACGACCACGCTCGACGCCCAGGCCCGCAAGCAACTGCTGCTCACCCGCATCGCCCTCGAGCGGACCGAGTGGGTACGCGACGTGGATGCGCTGCGTCGACACCTGACACCGTCCGAACTGTTCGGCTCGCTGCTGCACCGCGCCGGTGTACAATCTAACGACCATTTGGCAGGCCATAATGCTAAAACCCGTCAATATCGAAAAAAGGGCTTTATGAATCTTGACAGCTTCAGAAAATATACACAAATTTATAAAGTTAAGTTTTGGATGGTGCCACGCAATTTTCTTTGTTCAAATAATTAAAATATACTCAAAGCGAGTCCAAATGTTCTTCATTTCTTTAAGAAATTCATTTCTTGACAAACCGAAGTACCAATTAGGGGGGAAGAGGTACACTCCCCCTACACTTTGAAAATTACTTTCTTATTTATATTTCACAGATATTTTCTATTTTATTTATGTTCTATATCAGACAAGCAAATATTGATTAAAAACTGGGGCTTCTCCTTCCGGACATCAGTATAAGGCTAAAGTGCAGCACGCTTTGAAACCTATGCCTAGTATATTGCTGGAAAATGAAATTAATAGTGATAAAGAGCCAATTGATGAATTGCCAGTCGTTAAACTGTTCGAGGCTCCGGAAGAGCCAGATGTAGAATTGGGTGGAAAATGCTAGGGGGAGGGTGCCTTAAGTGACGTAGAAGATAGATTGGCAGAGTTTTTTAATGATAGGTCTAAAGTGGATGAAGTACATAGCTCTTTTGAGGCACTTAAACACGATCAAACAACACTTGAACTTAAAGATGTTCTAGAGTGGCATAAATTTTTCCATTCATGCTCACCGGCAAAGGGGGGGAAAGGGCGGAGTAGGGCATGTGGAGACTCCCCAAGAACTTTCTGGGGGGGGGGATTGAGACGCGTAAAATAACCACGAACAATAGAGTAGATAGCTCTTCTTTAGCCTTCCTGGCCGTCTAAATAAAAATTATGGGTTTTAGCCCATAGCCCTACATTGGATTTCCAACAAGAATACTTGTACGGATCCCCCTCCTTTTCTTTTCGTTAGAATTTATGCCACTAACAAAACTCTGTAGCTTAAACCTCCGTAGAATTAAAAAAAAATCTCTGAAAACTGATTAACCAACTAGAATAGATATAATAATAGTGTCTTGAATGTTATGAATACTGATATAAACACTATTTTGTCAAATATAGAAAAAATTGAATTTGTGGACCGTTTTACAAAATCACACGGACGCACGACAAAAATGACTTTTTATTAATCATGGTATACAATCAGTTGCGGTCCCCAATTAGAGCTGCATAGGTCTCAGCTACGAGATGTGGAATCTTGATGGTCTGTGGAAGCTTCTTCTTGTTGGCTGGAGGCCAGACAAAGCTTCTTCACGGGGACAGGTTCCCATTAGGTAACCCGGATGGTCTCGAAGTTCTCTTTCTTGTCATCCATCTGTGGTTCTTCCTCTATAGGGAGGCTTGGGCGGTGGAAACAACTCGGACATTTGCTTTGTTTCAACATTTGAGGCCTTTTTTGGCCTAGCAATCCAAGAGTTAGGAAGGTCGGTCTTGGAAAAGCCTTTCTTGTTTACATAGATGGCTGTAGCTGCCATAGGGCTCTCGGGCATTCACATAAAGCAGAAGCAATCCCTCCATCACCATCAATCTTCACTTTCACCTTGTAGCTTTTGTCTTCCATTGATTCCCGTACAGCAGCTTGAACTTCATGACCCATTAACTTCAAATCAAGAACAAAATTAGCCCTGTACTTTAATTTCCTTTGTCTAAACAGTTCTCAAGAAAAAAGCTGGTGACGCCTAAAGATGCTGAAACGGGTAACTTTTCTATAATTAGATCGAGAACTGATTTATTGCGATAAAACGAATTCCCAAATTTAAAAACCAGGAATCCCTCCCAATTGTCACGGTTGAAAAAACTTTCCATAAAAGTCGCCGGTTCATTTTTTGGTGAGTACCATAAAAAAGTACGCAGATACCTTTCCCATAGAGGCCGGTCGAGATGATAAATCTTTTTTAACAGGAGGCTTGCTAAAAATGCTGTCTTTTTTTCCATTTAAATCCTCAAGAAGTTTGTGTGCCAGATTAGTATGCTATTCTGACTTATTGGTTTGACCCCTCCTACTACCAGGGCCTCAAGGAGCGCGTGGACATCGAGTTCGCGCTCACCAACCAGACCCACTTCCGCGGCGACGAGCCCGTCACCCTCGATGTCGACGTCCAGAACGTGCAGACCCTCGTCGCGAAGGTGTTCGCGATCAACACCTTCAACTACTACCTGAGCACCGGCGGCGAGGTGGACACGGCGATCGACCTCGACGGGCTGGTCGCGGGAGTATGTCTGATCGCGAACGGGGTGTTCTTCGCCTATTCGTATCTCCTCGTGCGAGACACCGGCGAAAGCACCTACTTCAACCTCGCGTCGTTGATCGCCGTCGTCCTGATCGATTATTCCCAAACTAAGTATGCTTTCAGGAAGCAATGAAAACAACGACAGCGATGGCCGGGGGACAGTGGCCGCGCGTCTACATGGACCGTATTCATCTGACGAATTCTCCTATAACTACGCTAATGATGAACACTATGAGGACGAGGATGACAGTGAATTGCCGTCATCAGTCTATAATGGGTTCGGGAACGTGAAAGTGAAAGAATGGAGTTTTGAACGCTTCCGATTGGCCTTCCGTGGTTTAATCCGATGCATCTGTACAGAACAACCCATGTTGTTGGTTCTTGATGATTTCCATTGGGTTGATCCAGATTCACGAAAGATTGTTAAGGGTCGTCGCATTCCTTGTTGGCGTCGTGATCGCCTTGCAGCTGGCCTATCCCGTTCTCAATCTTGGGCTGGAATGGACCAGCTTCGGCCGTCTGCGTCCCTTGCATACCAACGCGGTGATCTTCGCTTTCGGCGGATGCGCCCTCTTCGCGACCTCGTACTACGTGGTCCAGCGCACCTGTCAAACGCGTCTGGTCTCCGACGGTCTGGCTGCCTTCACCTTCTGGGGCTGGCAACTGGTGATCGTGCTGGCCGCGATCAGCCTGCCGCTGGGCTGGACCAGCTCCAAGGAATACGCCGAGCTCGAGTGGCCGATCGACATCCTCCTGGGTGTCTACATCGCTATTCGTGTTGCCTTGGTGAAAAACATCGAAAAGGGCTAGCTGTGTCCTACTGCCAGTAACATGATGAACACCTAGTTCATCAACATCCCCCTCCAAAGCAGTGTAAGCCATGGAAAGGATATGCTAAGATCACCGGACTTAGCCGCATCTACATTAGCAGCTGTATTTTCGGCTACGCGACCTTGATGGGGGCTTAAAAAGTCTTGCTCATATCTGTTGCCATGAGCAGCAACCATATGTGCCATATCACATACAAAGACATTTGGTCTATGTTTCATGCTACGACGCATACCGACATAGTCTCGAGGACTATCTGACCATCTTGGCCCTGATTGCATCGCATATGTCATCAGTGTCTGTCCCAATGGGGACATTTCGTACAAGGAGAGAGGCAGACAATGCTGTGGACGTGTTCAGACAGGCCATCGTCCCCTCTCTCTGAGAGTTCTTGGAAAAACACTAGCTAGTCATGGGCCTGACATGTTCCACATTAAATGTTAAGTTCAATTTGAGATTAATTTTAATAAAAGGCAAACACAAAAAGGAACTCTTACCAACAGGAACTGCTTGACACTTTGAGTTCTATGTCGAAGTGGCTCGAGATTCGGCTCTCCAAACTGACAAAGTGAAGAATAAAAACACTCTAACTGTGACGCTCATATAAGGTCTGGGGATTATCGGCAGGGGTTCCGGTTGCAAATTTATAATTTTAACTAATTAAACACACTTTTTTACATTTTTCAACATGGGTACTGAATCAAGCGGCCTGACTGGCTTATAACCAACAATCGATTTCAAACTCTTATCCTAGTCACAAGCCCTAGTGCAAATGAAAGGGAGAACTAGAGCTCTCTCTCATTGGGTCGCCCACTGGCATTCTAGTCAACTTTCCTTGTTAAAAGTGTCCAATGCCGCACATTTGCACACTCATCAACTGAGTACAGCTACACAGGTTTACGGATGCTTAGAGCCGTGATTGATTAGACTTCTGCGCAATATACATGGGTATTCGCAATAGAAGAAAAGAAATACCATGATGCGATAGGGGAATAATACAAAGAAAGGGAAATAATAAAAGTAGTGCCTAAAATTACAATAAAATATTTACAATACCAATACTCACGCTATAGCAAGCTCATTTTGAATATAAATTCTTTCTGTCTGCACAACGAAGGCTTCCGCCACTTAATAGCGACTGCCTCAAGAACCCTTAAATGTAACGCTGACCTCGCTCTGTATAAAACATTGAACATCATGTCTGAATACTCCTCAGCGCACATAGGATTTTCCAACAAGTGGGTCCCAATCGCAGAACTGGTTCAATCTCAAATTTTAGCATAAAGATTAAAAGAGAAAAAACTTTTGACTTAAGGAACAAGTGTTTCTTACTAGAATAAATCAAGGGATAGCTCATTTCGGCAATTCTTTCAAATAAAGGACTTGTTTGTGTTTTGTGCAAACGTAGAAAAATTTTTGGTTTAGCTGGGCATCGAAAATTGCGATGCATCTGAGTGGAGACTGTTTATCGAATCATCAAGATACGTCTGAAGTGTGTTTTAATGCGTAGTAGCAATGTTTTAGGCTCTAATCGAAACACTAAGAACTATGAAAAGTTGGTGAGAGGGCTTTTTATGCCCTACCAAGAACTTGGTACATTCCATGGTGCACAATGCGTTTACAATAGCACAAAAAGCTGTTTTTAGTGACACTTGCATGTTTGGAATGCGTTCATTCCATGGTGCACAATGCGTTTAGAATAGCACCAAAAGATGTTTACAGTGAGCCTTGAATGCTTGGAATGCGTACATTCCATGGTTCACAATGCGTTTAGAATAGCACCAAAAGCTGTTTTTAGTGACACTTGCATGCTTGGAATGCGTACATTCCATGGTGTACAATGCGTTTGGAATAGCACGAAAAACTGTTTTTAGTGACACTTGCATGCTTGGAATGCGTACATTCCATGGTGCACAATGCGTTTAGTAAGTCCACAACGAAATCAAGAGACCGTGCGCATAGCCATTCGCAAGACCAGCCAAAGTCTCGGTATATTCCATAAATATGGGATAATAATTTACTTGAGTTCGGTTTCTAAATGCGAAACTCGAGCATTTCCGACATAGATGAGAGCACGCAGTAACATCTTTCGCTACGTACGTCGTAACATCGAAGTGATCGATCCCGATCATGTAACTTGTCCATTCTTCACCTTCAGAAAAGTCATTTGGCAAATGGTTAAAACTACTTGCTCCAACTTCCAAGTGTAACAGTTTAGGCCTACTTTATGATAAGTCCAGTTTTGCGGGCTGGAAAATTAACAAACTCTAGAAGAGAGTCCCCAGCCAATCCCATCTCACTCCCTAGCTCCTTAAGGGATTTAAGATCCATAGTAATATCACTACCGAATGTAATGACCTAACGACAAATATTGGAGTAACACATACCGTGAGTACTAGCATATATCCTGACAAGAAACATACAGCCAACAGCCTAACACGAATAAAAGGACAATACCAGTCTATAAATCATTTGTTGTTTATGAACGTAGAAAATATGGCTGAGCCCCCAAATGTCATAAGTGCCCGGGGTAGTGCGTAGTGCTAGTTGATAAAACCAAACAAGACAAGCATTCGTTAAAAAACACCTTTATTTTTCCTGCTCAACACGATATGCTTCATCTAGTTCTTGTTTTGCCTTTTCTACACGCTGCATATTCGTTGGGCTTGGATTTTTGCGGTTTTCCTCAGACGCCTGATGTAGAAATATGCGCCTTTCGCAAACTTCGGTGTTTTCCCATGCATTTATCTTTTTATGCCTTTTTCGTACGGGAACATGTAGTTCTGCTGATTGGTTATGGGCGGTTATTATGTTTTGATACATAGTGTCTGCAGTTTGGTTATCGCTATCATCTTGCAAGGCTTGAAAACGGTTTTTGAGTTCAACAATGTACGCTTCTTTTACATTTTGGTCTTTTGACAGTGTAGTTTAGAAGATATTGTAATAAATGTAAGTTGACAAGGTAGGCTGATTTCTCGCATTTCTTTAAGCACTAAGGCTTAGAAAAGTGGAAAAATTTGGTCACGAAAAACGGTCCGTCAATTCTGATCTTTATATGTTTATAATGTAGATTGATGGCCTACAAGTGTATTCCGCGGGAAATCAGGGTCAAATTCCGTGTAGTTTTGAAGAAAAGGTAATAAATGTAAGTTAACAAGGTACGGCGATTTCTGGCATTTCTTCAAGCACTAAGGCTTAGAAAAGTGGAAAAATTTGGTCAGGAAAAAGGGTACTTCAATTCTGATCTTTATATGAACTATGCTTTTGTTTATACTTATCAATGACTTACAGTAATATATCATGCAAAGATTACTACTCAAAAAGAATATTTATTACTTTGTATGAGTTTTTATACTTTGTAAGCTATATACGGAACTGAAATCAAGCAATTAAATTTGTATCAAAGTCATGTTATCTGATAAAAACTATGCTTTTGTTTATACTTATCAATGACTTACAATACTATCTCATGCAAAGATTACTACTCAAAAAGAATATTTATTACTTTGTATGAGTTTTTATACTTTGTAAGCTATATAAGGAACTGAAAACAAGCAATGTACTTTGTATCAAAGTCATGTTATCTTTGTTGAGCCCGAAGGAGAAGATCAGGATTGGAAACTGGAACGTGAGGACACTCAATCAAGATGGTAGGATCGAACAACTGACGTCAGAGTTCAAGGAATATCAGCTGGATATTTGTGCTCTGACTGAAACGAGGTTGACTGGAACTGACAAGAAGAAGCTGGAAGATGGTATAACATTGCTGCTGTCTGGAAGAAATGATAATAAACATTATCAAGGAGTTGGTTTGATGCTGAGAAAAAATGCTAGTGAAGCTCTGAGTGAATTTGAGCCAATAAACGAGAGATTGCTCTATGCACGGTTTAAGTCGGTACATGGTAATCTGAGTATAGTACTGCAAATCTATCCCCATGAATAGCTACCGTAGGTTACTTGTTCAGCAGCGTGACATGAAGGAATCTGTCCATCACAACCAAGTCTGCACTTCATAGCTGCTTAGTTATTTCACATATGTACTGGCATTTTAAGTGTAATGTTCCTTATACACTCCAATTCTTAGCATCTAAATGGGTTCAGGTTTGTTACATAGACCACGAGATCCATGTCACAACTATTCTACTCCATTTTTCCCTTGGCTCACCATTCGGAAGAGTTTTGGCAGTTCTGAAATCTGATTGGTCAGTGAGCCCCTCGATCGATGGCGGTCGAGGAAAAAGTTAAAGTGAGTTGCCTTGCATTGGGTAATGTGGTGTTCTGTGTTATAGCATACCGAAAGTGAATTATATTATGAAACAAAACACAGGGTGGGTGGGTTGATTGGATCTAGGGATAGCAAACTTGTGTTTTTTTCAATTTTCCTTTACACAGTAACAATACCATATACTCCCTGTACTCAAGCCTGGTTCATATGTCTTCTTTATTATATGAAAATATCTAGGGAAATTTAGATCAGACATTACATCCGACGATAGAGCCTGTTCTGGCTCTTATTTTGGGTTTCAGCCTGTCATAATGACGTGCTCATATAAGCATTAACTTACTGTAGATCATATGTTTCCCTTCGAACTGGCATCAGCAAAGCCATGTAGTTCACATCTTATAACATCATCTACATCATGCGAATACAAGCACCTGGGGATTGTGATTACACTGCAATCTGCAAGCCCTGACACAAATGAATTCCACCGTGCCTTAAATTGGTTTGGCAATTCCTCGTCCCATTCCAGTTTTTGCAAACAAAGTTCTTGAAAGAGTATTTTCGACGTTACCGTGACTGCACTCACCAAACCTAGTGGATCAAAAATCTTACTTATGGTACTTAAAATAAACCTTTTGGTAATGGGCTTTTCTTCCTCCCCGCACAATATTTTCCCCAAGTCAAACTGGAAACCCGGAGATTTACTGTTTACCTGTGCTTGATTACATGCTGCATTAAATCAATAAGGAAGTGGCTTTATTGCAATCATTATGGCAGTATCACAAAAGAACTTTGATGAAGCAGTGAAGATTTTAACGGAAAAACTTGATGCCGTAATCCGTTCTCAAAGAGACATCAACAAGTCCATTCAGTCCCTTACAGGGGAAATAGCTACGCTAAAAAAGGATGCCTCCGATCGAGATATAAAAATTGGCCAACTGGAAAAGGAGTTGGAGGATCAAAAATTAAGGTGTGATCAACTGGAGAATCAGGTACTGGAAAGTGATGTCAAGGACCGCAAATTTATTTCTTATTCCTTAATACTTTGTTCTTGATACCTGTATATCTTATTATTATCTCTAATGATACCTCCTTAATCTCTGTTTATCTACTTCCTACATGTCTTTAGTTCTTCTTCATCTCTCTTTCTTAAATTCCTGTTACTCTTTATTTCTATGTACATATTTATTGATTTCTAATTACTTTTTAGCCCTGTGATAACCCTTACGTATTTCTTATTCCTTAATACTTTGTTCTTGATACCTCTATATCTTATTATTATCTCTAATGATACCTCCTTAATCTCTGTTTATCTACTTCATACATGTCTCTATTTCTTCTTCATCTCTCTTTCTTCTTCACATCCACCGCGAAGGATGCGATGAGCTGGACCTAATTACAATAGCAAACCATTTCATTAACAAAAATGACATTCGGAAAAACCTTTTTGGAAAATTCTTTCCATCAGACATTCATATTGCAGGAAAAAAAGTTTTAAAACCCACTCAGACTGAATAGCTGGTCGGAACGGATTTTACGACTTCGTACGCTTTTGTTATGAAAGATAATTTTCTGTGTTAAAAAATTGTAAAAGATGTCCATTTTCAGGCATCTGAGACATGCTCTATTTTGCTAAATGTCTTGCGTTTTAGCACCCACTATGTACGAGCAACTCACTTAGGACCCCCTTATTATTATTATTATTATTATTATTATTATTATTATGCCATGAGCGAGGTCGGTCACGTCCTCTACTGGCTAATATTGTTTGACTGTTTAATACTTGGTATATGTCTCCATTGACAAATATTAATGCGTAAAGCTTTTGGATTTGTTACGGACATCTCTTAGATATGCGGAGTTTAACATTTTTAATCTTTGTTTTGCTGTTTGTGGTGTGTAATTACTGTGGCTTGGATTTTGTTTCTCTTGGCCGACATCAGTGGCGATGCAAAGCTCGGAGCTCAGCACGTGCTAATTTGCATACAACGGAGACAATGGAAAGAGTAGACAATTTAATGCATGTGGCTATTTCAATAGTGCCATTCTGCTAGGATCCACTATATGAACATAATGAGAATGCGTTCTGCATGTTGGCATGTGGCTATTTCAGTAGTGCTATTCCGCTAGGATCTACTTTATTAACATAATGAGAATGCGTTCTACTTGTTGGCACGTGGCTATTTCAATAGTGATATTCCGCTAGGATCCACTATATTAACATAATAAGAATGCGTTCAACATGTTGGCATGTGGCTATTTCAATAGTGCCATTCTGCTAGGATCCACTATATGAACATAATGAGAATGCGTTCTGCATGTTGGCATGTGGCTATTTCAGTAGTGCTATTCAAGAGGATACTGATTAATGATTAAGGGATATTACATTTTGAACCATTCAAAACTATGGAATAACTGTTAAAGAAAGAGAGAGAATAATGATTAATGATTAGTGGATATTACATTTTGAACTATTCAAAACTATGGAATAACTGTTAAAGAAAGAAAGAGGATACTGATTAATGATTAGAGGATATTACATTTTGAACCATTCAAAACTATGGAATAACTGTTAAAGAAAGAGAGAGAATAATGATTAATGATTAGTGGATATTACATTTTAAACTATTCAAAACTATGGAATAACTGTTAAAGAAAGAAAGAGGATACTGATTAATGATTAGGTTATAACTTCATTTTGCCATACCCACCCAACCCCCTTTCCTTCCCAGGGCAGACATATTGTATTGGCACACAGGGAGGTATATCTGTACGTTTAAGGGAAGGCTTTCCCAATTGATCCAAAGTAGAAAATCTCTGGTCCAGATGCCTACCCGATATAAGATCAGATATACATGTTGGCATTTTACTAGGCATCACCTGTCAACAGCGCTAGCGGAGACACCATTTTAGTGTACTTTAAAGTTCTCACATTCCACTATTTCTTATTTTTAGATTATAACAGAGTAAGGGTTTACATAAACATGGTAAATCCGAGACAGAATACCTCTACAGTTTCTCCAAATATTCTTTGATACAAAACCATGATCCTCTGAGGTCTTCAGTGCATCAAATATGGAGAAAGAGAGAGTAGCAGATGAGTGTCTCCATGCAATCTGTACCTTTCAATTCTAATGGTCATTAAAAATATCAACTTTACCTTACCTCTCTAATTCACTCAAACTATATGATCTTTGGTTGCTTCAATACCACTTTGTAGGTCTAATAGCTTTAAGCATTCATTTACAAATTTGACTTTAGCAGATAAACTTTCTCCAAATATTCTTTGATACAAAACCATGATCCTCTGAGGTCTTCAGTGCATCAAATATGGAGAAAGAGAGAGTATCTTTCAACAGATTAAATACCTTTCTAACTATAACCTTCAAAGATACATTAATGATAATTTTAAAATTTTGTTACTTCCACACTACGTGGACCACAGAAATGGTCGTGGTACAAGTTTCTTTATCAGATGAGTTTCGTGGAACCAGAGGGGAATGTTTATGTTAATCCAGCTTCCCCCAGAATTAATGTATTCAAAAACACTTTGAATAAGTTGATGGGTAGACGTGAATTCTATTGTTAGAGCTGAAATGAAGACGTCATAACATAAAATGAACTTCGGTTGCTTCTTATTATTGCTGATAACAAACTGAATAGCAAAGTTACTCGAATTATACACAGTGCCTTTCACATCCAGGTCGTGTCCGGTTACACTTGATAAATTGGGACAGATATTGCTCATTCGTCGTTTAATATAGTTTGGTAATTTATTAAATACTGATGAATTTATCACATTTACGGTTGCTCCTGAATCTATAAGGGCTGAGAAATAAATATTCCCTGCGTTAAAATTCTCAAATACTGGTAACATATTATTATTATTTGCACTTAAAAATGGTATTATTACTGGAGGGGACCTATAAATTATCTTGCCACCAAATTTTGGTCCTACGAATTTTGGGGGCTTATATCGTTTCCCTGGGATTCCCAGATGTTAGATGTAGAAGTTGATGATGTTGTCCTTATTCATGGTGAAGGTACAAAGAGGATAGATTGGAAGGTAGGATTAGTGCAGGAATTGATCAGAGGGAATGACCAGGAAGTTAGAGGAGCAAAAGTTAGAGTTCTTAGCAAAGGTAAACCAGTTATTCTGAATAGACCAGTTCAGAAATTATATCCATTAGAATGTAGTTCTGCTAACCAGCTATTAGAGTAATTATAGTGTTTTTTGACCTACTGCGTCAGGTCAAAGGGGGGAGGATGTCGGGGAATCCCCATCGTAGCGATCGTGATTCTCTATGTATGATTCACGCTCGACGTGACTTCGGTTAAGTCTCGATATACTCTTGAAATTATCCATAATTCAAGAGCAAATAGCCCGTCACTTCTTCCGAATTCATTTTTAAGTGCGAGTTTCTTAAGATTTTGTTTTCTCATCTACAACCAAAGATCGCACATTTATTTTTGTTACGCTAGAAAACTCTTTTAGCGTGTTAAGAAAAGTATATCTTGGCTAAAACATAGAAATAACTGCTTGCACGTAGAGGAAATAACAAAGTTTTCCCTTAAGAAACTCAGCAAAACTTTGGTCTGTTGTGCACGGTCATGGTGACGTCAGACCAGAATTAGGCTAACAGTAAGATACGTCTTTGATCTCGACCGGCCTTTCATCTCTTGTATGGTATGTATCAGGTAAAAGACAAGAGCCTGGCTTCACGTCTTGCCAAAGATGCCCAATGTCAATGCTGAACAAAACAGTCTGTTGATGTTTGTGTAAGGCTTTTCAACCCACTTGGAGCCACGATACATTGTCAGCTTGATAAGATAGTGCAGGAAACCATCATCTGTAAGATTTCGAATCAGTGGTTAACCATGAAGACCTGCACAAACGGTCACGACTTTCCACTAGACTTTAATCAAGTTTTGAGCCCATTTAGATATGTTATATCGCGAAGTTGAGCGTTGACGGGCTTTGTATAACGAAGTCAGGTGAGTTTGGGGATCATCGTTGAACCCAATATCTAAGGTGTATTCGGGCCTTGATGAGGGTCTTTCTCCCAACAAGCGATCCATCACCTCAAAATATTTGAATGTGATGGCCCGGGCGGCACCCGAACGTGATAGATTATCTTTTTCTCGCTTATACTCTACTTTCAGCGACTTTATTTTCGAGCGGCATTGATGGGCACTCCTATCAAATCCTCGAAAGCTTAACTCTCTTGAAATAGCGTCGTAAACGTGACTGTTACGTTTGGCCCCAGTCAAACGTGCTTGAATATCTTCTTCCCCCCAGATTTCTAACAGAGTAAGGACTTCGGAATTTGTCCAAGTCGATACCTTGCTGTTGATCTCTTTCAATAGTGCCATGGCAGTATCGGTTCGTTTTTTAATCGCTTCTGGTCTTGGATCATAAGGCTTGAATTCTTTCCTTATGGTATCAGTTGTAGCTTCAGGATGCCAGGCTGTGGCTTCGAGATGAAGTTTAAAGTACGTGGCTTGTACCTTCGCCATAAATGCATCCAAGCCAATACGTTTCGCTTCATCTGAGTACTCACAGATATCATTCATCAGTTTGCCCTTTTTTCCTCCTCTGGCTGCTTTTGCACATGGTTTAGCACTCTCAGATATCAGCGTTATACCAACGATGAGCAGAATCAATGCAATCAACCTTTGACAAAATTGCACGTGAACTTCTGTGTTGAGGAAAATAGTGACACCATAGCGAATACTTCGATCGATACCTAATTCATTTTGCGGAATTGCTGGCTACGAAAAGGATTATAAACCATTTTAAACCTTTATGATTAGCTTCACAAAAGCTTTACACGGTGATAAAATGCAACATCGATAGAGATTTGTGGAAAATAGCCGGACGATTTGAGGGTTTTAACGTTTGAGTTATGGCAGAGCTTCGAGTATAACTTCACCAGGCAACTGTTATTGGGAAGTGAAGATCATCATCATTATCGATTGTTTTAAGCCAGCAAAACAGTTATTAGAAATTTAATCTTGAAATTAAGTATTCATAAAAAATCAATAAGTAAGTGAAAAACTCATTTCCAATCTAAATCAAATGTAAAACTTTGACGCTTCTTTTAACTCTGATTCCAATTCAAAGAGATTTATGAATTAATGGTCTTGTTGGTCCAATGGTTAAGATGTTGGTTCGTGGGTTTGAAACCCCTCAGCTCCGTTAGTGAAGAAAGAAAGAAAGCTACTGTGGTAATGCTCCAATTGTGATATATTCATATACATATATATATATAGACTCTCAAAAGCCGTCTACCACCTATGCGTATAAATATTATATAAAGCTCAAAAAATACACATTTAGACGATATGATTTTATTTCACTGAAACATCACTTGGAAAACTATGATGTACATGTCCTTGGACGTTTGGAAAGTTGTCAACCTCTGGTATGCTATCACTAAATGAATATTTTGTAATTGAGCCGTCAGATCTTTTCACAAACAAGTTTGTCTGAATCCCCTTTGATATCCATGCCTCATAGCTAGGAATCTTCCGCAAATTATCCCGTTTCGCTAAAATCAGCTTACGTATTTTACGAATTTCGGCTGGCAAATCATCACTAATAAACAAGTTGCTATTATTTCCATGAAATGTCTTGTCCTTCAGCTTGCTGGCATTTTTTATAATAGTTGAGACACCCTAGAATTCAGTCATTGTGGGGTAACACTCGCTTCCTTGCCAGCTAGATAAAGGTACATTGCTGCACATGTATTCAAATGGCAGGGATAGTATAGCATATGCTATAAAAGACATTGTGTCCGTCATAGTTAACTTACCTCAATACTACTGCCTACCCATCAATATTGTTATAACATAACATTAGGCCATTTGCTAAAATTAGTCAGAGATCGTCTCTCTTGTCATCAGTGCAAAGACGAGAGATGGATAAGGTAAGCAAATTACTAAACATAAACAAAAAAGACTACCCCAATACCTTGTTTTCTTGCCATGTTTTCAGATAGCCACCCATTGCTTCAATGACCGAATCAGATTTTATCGTTGTTTTAAAAATTTCAATTTGCAGACGTACGATTCTCTGCATATCAATTTATACCCCCTCTTTCCAGAAAAAGTCGGCCATGTGAAGGACATAACCATGCAGTTAAGGAAGAGGTATCTTACCATTGGCAAACAATAAAACTGTAAAAACTTATAAATTTGTACACATCCCATCTTACCGTCGAGTGTGGGAATGGATTTTGTTATTCATGAATTCTAATACATTTACCCCCCCCCCCCTCATAGTTGATATTGTTATGGGTATCAATCAAAGAAGAGGTGAAACAAAATAGCAATATTTTGTTTAATTTTGTAAAATAATTTAAATCTTAAAAAATGTAATTTTGACGTATTATTTTATTTTATTTTTGCAACTATTTTTATGGCAAAAGAAATACATACATAGATACAGGATTTGTTGTTGTCAAATTTGTAATAGAATAGTTTGTTATTTGATCCTTTTCTGTCGTCTAGTTTTTATACAGGACTTCCTTATATCATTGAAAAGAGAAATTTTACAATGTAAGTATTTAAACGTTTTACTTTCCAGCTTTCAGTGGGCTTTGCACAGCATGATGGGCCAGATGACAGTCCTTGCTTGGTCAATGCACATAGTGCAGAGAGGCTGAGTAATTCGGTGTAGATATCTCGGTGCAGCAATCCTGTTGTTGATATCAACTGCATCCGTTCAACACGGAAGCTGATCTTCTTGTAACTTGAAACCATAGCCAAAGTTATAGCAACAAAAACATCTACAGGCCTATTTCACGTTATTTCCAATTTTGGCCACGATTAAATGAGTAGCTGAGCTAGAAACCCCTCTGGTATCCACTTTAGTTTGACGTTGGTTTTCTTGCGATGACTCAGGTTTCAAGTGCATGAATGTTGACAGTTGGCAAATCTGAATTCGCGCCCTTTTGTTCTGTTAACAATGGAGCGTGTTCTTGCGCTCTCCTTTTGAGGTTCGGATAAACGCAGTCTGGATAAACGAAGTTCGGTTAAACGGGGATGTACTACTGTACTGCAAATAAATATCCATTTCCCATAGAACTTATGGTTGCACGTTTGTTAAAGGTTAAAATACACACACACGCACACACACACGTCATAGTGCTCAAGCAGACAGCATGCACAGGACACAAATCTTTTTAGTAGAAACATGGCTGCCATGGAGATAGTGGGATGAAGCACTGGACTTCTTGCACCAAAAGCACCTACGCAACCATGGTAATCATTAGGTACAAGATACGGTAGGTGAACACACCATCTCACAACCAGGGGCAACCTAAAATGTGAAGGTCAGGTAAAGCCTAAAATCGGCATGTCTTCACAGGTGCGGCTTTCTATGTGAAGGTCAGGTAAAGCCTTCACTGGGCGTGTCTACAAACTGATTACATTGTTTAAAAAGTTTAAGTTAATAATTATAAACTGATAGAAGCTATTAATCTAAGAATGCTAAGATATTATCAGTGAAAGGAGTTTATATTGATAAATGTACAGTGGAACCCTTTTAAGTGGACCACCCTCGGGACCAAGTTAAACCGGTCCACTTACTATGGTGGCCCAGTTACTGGAATTCACCCTGGAAGCCATGGAGTCTGACCAATGACGATGCCGTACTATGCCGTCAGTGAATGCAACGCATGCATTGCATGCCTTGAAATTTTCATAAAAATTGAAAATTGACCTAAGCTAAGCCTCAAATCTTTATTTCTTCTATTTTAATACAATAATTAGAAAAAAAGACCATCCCAGCAATACTGGGGACGTGGCCCCCCAGCCTCGTATCTATCAAATCAAATTCTTGCAAGATCTATTTTAGTTTTAGGTTTAAATGCCTTACGTTTATGTACCTAGGACTTTACACTACCCTTGCGGTCCAACATTCCCCAGTGAAAGACAACCCGCCGCAGCTGGTCACGAACACCTCGAAACAGGAACTGAGCTCAAACGAAGATGCAGATCCCCCATAGCTCTTTGAAATAAAAGATACAGTACCAATTGGTGTGACCCCAATGAGCTTCTTCCATGAATTTTTTGACTTGTAAGTTGAGTATGTCTGTGCTTGAGCTTTGGCAAGGCTTGGTTTCTCTATAGCCCCCTCAGTACAATCTATGGTAGTGATTACTTTAGGATGACTCTTAAAACAGGGTGGGTATGCCTCCTTGACCTCATCCTGTGTTGGCCAGTAGATCAAAGGGGCTAATTTCTTCCCAAGGAATCTGAGCCAAGTGCTCAGAATTGAAGAGCAAGTAGATATACTGACATTAAAACGATAAGAAAGATCTGTAATTCCTTATTTTGATCGATCTAAGATTGACTAACCGCGTTTATTTGGCTGGTTTGGTTGATCGATATACGCGTTTGACTAAACGTGTTCGTGTTGTTATAAGGATCAAGCTGTACAGCAGAATTTTGCCGTAAGTCCTCATTTTGAGCCATCTACGGTTGACTAAGCGCATTTGTTTGGTTGATCGATTTACCTGTTTGATTAAACGTGGTTGTGTTGTTCTAAGGATCAAGCTGTGCAGCAGAATTTCGCTGTAATTCCTTATTTTGATCGATCTAAGATTGACTAACCGCGTTTATTTGGCTGGTTTGGTTGATCGATATACGCGACATTACCCATATGATTTGGGTAGGAAAGTCCCCTTATGCTTTTACCTGCCCCTCGGATTTCACACTTTTTGACTATAGAAGAGAGCCACACCTTGGCTCTTATAGGTTGCGTGTATGTGTGCTGTCACCTTTGGAAATGACTTGTAAGCGCAAGGATAGCGCGAAAGTTGTTAAATATTTATTGCAAGCAAGCGCTGATTCTTCGGATCGCATAAAATCAAAGACGCAATCTTCAAAAAACAGACGAGGTTTCCTGTTTAACCAATTCTGCTCCTCGTCCCAATCTCAAATCCATTCCAATGTCAATCTCAAACTCAATCTAATCTGTTAAAACGCAAAGTGTTGTTGGGTAACAAAGAAACTAAGAAACAATTCTTACCAAAACGCCAAGTGTTGTTGAGTAACAAAGAAACTAAGAAACAATTCTTACCAAAACGCAAAGTGTTGTTGGGTAACAAAGAAACTAAGAAACAATTCTTACCAAAACGCAAAGTGTTGTTGGGTAACAAAGAAACTAAGAAACAATTCTTACCAAAACGCCAAGTGTTGTTGAGTAACAAACAAACTAAGAAAGAATTTTATCCAAAACGCAAAGTGTTGTTGGGTAACAAAGAAACTAAGAAACAATTCTTACCAAAACGCCAAGTGTTGTTGAGTAACAAATCTGAAGTAGAGAATTGAAGTAACAAGGATCCAAAGGAGACAATCAAAGAAAACATGAAGTAGAGAATTGAAGTATGAAGGATGTAATGTAGTGAATTAATGAGTAGAGGATCTGAAGTAGAGAGTTGAAGTACTGAGAATGCAAGGTAGAGGATGGAGGTATTGAGGATTTGAGAGGTGGAATTGATCAATGGAAGATCTAAAGTAGAGATTTAATGAATGGACAGTTTCAAGTAGAGAAAAAGGTACTGAGAATCTGAAGTAGAGAATTGAAGTAACAAGGATCCAAAGGAGACAATCAAAGAAAACATGAAGTAGAGAATTGAAGTATGTTGATGGCATACGATTTGCACGGTGCTTGGGATAAAGTGACAGGTCATCATACGGCCATGGTAAGCAAGGATGAACTGTCAGTAACGTATGCTTTGGACTATTGGCTCAAGAAAGGAATGCCAGCAAACAAGATCACTTTGGGAATGGGAACATACGGCCGAAGTGTACGTTTAGTAGATGCAAACAAACACGCCTTAGGAGATCCAATTAAAGGAGCAGGATCTAAAGGAAAGTTCACCAGAGAAAATGGATTCCTTGCTTATTATGAAATCTGTAAAATGCCTTTAACTGTCGTAGAAGATAATGCAGCCTTAGCTCCCTATGGATATCATTCTTCTCTGAAAACTGGTTTCCTTACCCCAAGAAAATGTTAAGTTACCTTAGAAAATGCAGGGAGGTAATTTAAACAGAGGGTGACTGTTCCATGGATTAGCACAAAACATGCACGGCTTTGATGTCTTGGCGCTCGATTTCTCATATACGATATATTCTCGACAATATAAACACCTATCTGAAACCCAAACGCTACGACAGTGTTTACGACCAAGAAATTTCTGAATGAAAGTTAATAAAATATCTCCGCTTCTCCAAACATTTTCCCGGGAGATGCGTATCAGACTACCATATACGAGACAAAACATGAAGATTCTTAACCCTACCTGGAATGGCACAAATGTCCATTTCAGAAAGTCTCAGCAGTAAATGTTGACTATTAATGCTCAATGAAAAATCCAGAGATTCAACCATCTGCACAAGTAACTCATTTTTTAATTTCTTTGTATGTTTTTACACTTCCTTTTATTTCGTCTGTTTCTTAGCCAGAAATTCTATGGACAATCTCACTGTAAAAATGCATCAACAGGTGAATCAATCAATGCATAGATACAAGCTGAGCAATAAAGAAAGAGGATCACTGACATGATAACTGCACTTGCTCAAACAGATAAATGAAATATGCTCTTCTCTATAATGTATGCATTGCCGTTTGAAGAAATGAGTTGCAAAAATTTGCTACTCTCAACTGCGTGGGTTCTAGTTTATCTGAGGTAAAATTTCCAATAATGCAAAACCGCCTCCGCTTGTTTTTCTCGAGGAAAATTTCAAGCACTCCGTCTGTATCTATCGTTTGTAAACGCTGCATTTCAATAAAGTTTAGTTCTGCCTCTCACGTATCACTCATCCTACTCCGATAAGCTATTTTCAGCCGGCGAATACCAGATGCAGCTCTTTCTTCCTTGCAAGAGCTGATAGGAGATTTGGGAGCAAAGAAGGAAAACAGTAACCATGGAGAAACCATGCTGAGTCATTTGAGTCAATGAAATTCTCTCTCCTTGTCAATTTTAACTGGGTTAATTAAACTACACGTCGTGCCATTTGGGAAGCTATCCTTATCGTCTCAAAGTTTAAAGAATGTTTCTTGTTTACTATCTTGTTTATTTCAACCTTACCTTTATAGTGAAGTCCAGTGTCAATCATCAGCCTGAGCGCTCTCCAGATCTGCCATTTTAGCATTCCATACTCTTGCAGCTTGTCCTTGTGGTAGATATCAGTTTCCTGTGCAAGGATTGGGTTCTCTGCATATAGTGCCCAACCCTCCGTAAATGCTGTGTAGTATGTTTCACGATTGAGCCAGTCAATGACGTCATTCGGTCCACCACCTTGCAAGGGCAATGAAATATGTTTTACTTATCATCACTCAAATAGTCAACACTAATTACATATTAGTATGACGGAGAAGCGCTCTCCCATCTATCAACCAAAAGGTCCACTTAATAACGCTTTTATACGAATAACATATATATATCTTCATGACTAACACATACTGTTAGTCTTCTTTGAAAGGGGGATATATCATACCCGGCTACCGCAATTGGAAGGGGAATGAAGTATGTTTTACTTCTCATTACTCCAATGATCAACAATTCTTGCGTTTTAGTAAGACGAAGATACGCTCTCACATCTATCAACCAAAAGATCCACTTAATAACGCTGATAAAAGAACTCAATATACAACTGGAACAATAAATACCTCCTCAGTCACAAGCTTAAGGTGCCGCAAATATATCGATTTTATCCCCAACAACGTCGTTTAGACGTTTCGGGGGGAGGGGTTTTCTCAAGACGTTTTGAAATTGACATTATACAGAAGAACGCATAAAACGTAATAAGAGAAATACTAAATGGTCAGGTGATAACGGAAAGCATGGCAAATTCGTTGGCTCGTGGATAATCGCGTGACAAGCGTGTTCATTCCAAATAACTTAACACTACACTGTCAACTCTCTTCTTTGCATCAACTGAATACAGGAAGTTGGTGATTGTCGGCTACGTATGATGATGTAAGAGAACATTAATATTGTAAGTTTGGTTTACTATAACCGACGTCATTAAGGCATTGACCAGATATTTAGTCTGAAAAGTTCTTTAACAATATCTCAAGAGGAGGCAAAGTTTTATCGAGTAGGACGCTTAACGTTTTGAAAGGCTGTTAAAAATAACATGCATCACAGTTATTCTACCAAGGTACATAAAAAAATTCAACGGGCCTCTTCTAAGTTAACCCCAGAAAGTTATAGGCTATGTGTATATGTGTTGTAACCCATATATTTGACTTGTACGCGCAACGATAGCGACATGCTGTAATTATCCTGGCAGTTGATTTGCCAGCTTAAGCTATTTGCTTTAGAAAAGAACGATGGACATTTTATGAAGCACTGTACCGAGAGAGTCGAACATTTAACCAGCCAGTTTGTCGACACCAAGATGCACGCATGGCAGACAAACATCAACGATTTTTTTGTTAAAAAGTGAATTAACTTTTTTGTATCCAGCATATTTAAATTATTTTGTTATGTTTTAATATTTTGTTCCGTAAATTTCCTAGTTAATTATAGTATATTTTATGCTAATTTTTATGTTTTGTTTCTTATTTAAAATCTAATCACAACGATTCCTTACTGACTTTAGTCCACTATGACCAAAATTACACTAGTAAGGCATATTTGACATAGTTTGCATACACTAGTATGTACATTCCATGGTGCACAAAGCGTTCAATATACGCCAATAAGGCATATTTCACATAGTTTACATACTTGAGATGCGTACATTCCATGGTGCACAAAGCGCTCAAAATAAGCTTATAAGGAATATTTGACATAGTTTCAAATCACGAGATGCGTTCATTCCATGGTACACAAAGCGTTCAAAATAGGCTAGTAAAGCACATTTGAAATAGTTATCATACACTAGATGCGTACATTCCCTGGTGCACAAAGCGTTCAAAATAGGCTAATAAGGCATATTTGACATAGTTTGCGTTTTTGATCTGGCCAGAATACCTACGGCCCCTCCTTACGTCCATCAGATAACAGAATTATTGATCGGCCAGCCTCATCTTCAGCAAAGTTCGTACATACAATGAAGGAAACAACATTTCGCGCATTTTCGGAACCAAACGTCACCATAATCTTTGTGGTAAACTGACATGGTTTTCTAAGTTTAAATGAAGATATGTAAAGGAAGCAGGTTTGCAAACGGCAAGAAATGTTGCTTGGAAGCTGACAGATCAGTAATCCTCCATCTGCACGCTTTCTTCCACTTTGGCAGCGTGGATAGTATAGATGAATCAGGCTGGAAAATAACTGGGACGTTATATCAACAACGTGAAAGTTAGTATAACCAAGTCAGTTGGGGGTAAATTGTGCCATTGCACAACTTACCCCAGCCTGGGTGGCACAGATTACCCCATCCTGATTATTTACAAACCACGGCTCACTGCATCACCGTTAATGAAGACATAGTGAAATTGGCATACCTCGATGAATGCATATACTACCGAATGCATATACTATCGAATAATATATTTGCTTTCTTAACACCTTATACTGGCAGAGTACTATAAAGCCGCAAACCTTTTCCCTTAGGATCCACTTAGAAGTCGATAAATCAGATTTGACTGCAGAAAACTTTTCTCCTTCACACAAAAGGACGCGCCGACATATCCTTGAAGAACAGTTGCTAGCAGCAGGTTCATAGAAAAGGCACTTGATGTATAGTTTCATAATTTGTTCTGTTTCATAAAGGTGATTGCTAACTACACTCGTTTTCAAAAGGAGGTCGATTTATGTCCTATCTTAATGCCCTCCATCCTAGTATAAATCTTGCTCATAATTATTCTACCACTAGCATTGATTTTTTAGATGCTAGGCTAGAATTTAATGAAGGTACACTTGCTACGGATTTGTTTGTCAAACCGACTGATACACATCAGTACCTTCATTTTAAATCATGCCACCCCTTCGATACTATGAGGAAGGGAGTTCTGACATCTTTAAGGGAGCGGGAGGAGGCATACTAGAGTTGGCTTGACATGACAAACAGTCGCCCACATAGTTTTCAATGTCTTTGTCGAGATTAGGCCAGTAGACCTTTTCACGCATCAGAGCTTTGGTTTTAGAAATGCCAAAATGACCCTGATGAGCGATTTCTAATGCTTCGAGACTCAACGATTTTGGCATGACAATTCTGTTCTCACGACGTAATACACCATCGTGGTCAAGTAGTTCGGTTTTGAGATTTTTAAAAGCTGCAACGATTGGATTTGACCAGTTACCTGAACTCAATGCTTTACGAACTTGTATGAAATCAAGTCACTGCCCAATTATTAACCCATTTTCTGTCTAACTTTTTACCCTCTTTGAAGTAATTAGCGATTGTACTGTTATTTTGTTTTGTAAAAAGAGTTTGCTTTCCACAGCAAAATAGAATTATCCTTGATATTATGGCGTTTTCAGGATAAAGTACAGCTTTTAATGGATCAATTTTGGAAACTATCATTTTTCATTAAAATCGACGTTTTTGCAATAGAAGAACTACCCCCACAGCACCCATATTGCACTATTAACCCTAAAATTTCCCTTTCAGTGGGATATAATAGATTAATCACTGGTTCTAAATCGCTATGAACATAACCTGAGATTGATACGATGGTAATGCTGACAATGTATATAATCATTCTCGTCGGTCTTGGGTGCCACTACACGTATACGAGTGTAATCCATGCACCCAAACACGTCGGGGAATCTCACCATTGTGGAAAATCTATGTTTAAGTCTTACTTTTTGCAATGTCATATAAAGGAAACGTGATAAAGTCTACTGAGCTTATCGCAAAGGGCACTTAAGAAAATATCTATCATTCGTGGAATCGGCTGAGAGAGCCCAAAGTGGTCAGAATTCCAATCTGAATATCGTTGGAGGCTAAATATCGAGGACCAGCCATAAGCTGCAGCTCCACGCTTACCCCACGTAATTCGTTCTTCCTACTGTTCTAAATCCCCGCTATAAATCTTCATCGTCAGTGCTATTTGATAACTGGAGCCAGGCAGTGCCAAGGACTGCCCCTGTATCAGTTGGCAGTGCCTATTCATTTTCGTTTTGTGCAGATATTGAATGTGGTAGCAAGATCACAAGCGTTAGTTCAGCAACCCATCAGTTAAATCTTAACACAAATGATTGTCGTGCCAAGGTTGAAGTAAAAGATATTGAAAAGTTTGAGAAGGATTTAGAACTCTCCATAAAGCAAGAAAAACCATTCCAGGCCTTTGCTTTCGTTGAAAAAGGTGAGACGGGAGAGGATGGAGAGCATGCACTCATTACATGCCCCACAGCCGCAGGGGTTTGGCAGCTTTTAACTCCCCTCCTTGAGCATGTATTAGGTACTCGGTTTTTGCCGGATGCACAATTCATCATTTTGCCACAGCTCCCCTCAACAGTTACACCTCAACGTTCTTTCCTTTTTAGCCACATAGTAAAACTGACCAATCGTACTGTCTGGCAAGCCCGTTGTAAGACCTTGTTTGCTAATGACCCTTCCACTTCAGTACAGTTATACCACAAAATCCGCGCCACTTTGAAGTTACGGATTCGAGCATCTTTCAGTGCCACCAGCTCAGTCCTTCGTAAACGGTTCTCTGTACCCCTAGTGTCGATTTTTGCTCCTTTTAAGTAACTTATTACGAAAAGTATGACATATTTGGGATTAAGTTCAGCCTCTGCTATGTACTTGTATCATCATTTAGCTTCCCCATATGACGTCATAACTAAACGAAACAATCCTAATTGCTCTTTAATTTAGCCAACAGGTTGCAATGTATTAATATAGGGGGAAAAATCTACTTAATTAAACATTTAGTGAGAGTTATAAAGAAGTTAAGTCTTCCAAACTGACAATTTTTCCATATGTCATCTAATTCGCCGTTGCCATGGCAACTGAAGAGCAACATATAAACAAATAGATATTTTATTTTCAAGATCCATTAAAACTTATGTTTGCAGGATGTTTGCAGGATGTATGATCTCTGTTTACCAAAATGACTATTCTTAGGCCAACAATAGGGTGGAAATACCTAAGAAGTGCCCCTAAGAGCCAATTGTGTGAATAATTTATTTCAGATCTCAACCCTTAGACACCATTAGGAATTTTACCAGTGCAGCCGAGAGGTATAATCATTGGCATAGGCCATTCTTAGAGGTACTGCAAGTGGATCACATGAAGTCTTAATTTGTTTTAAGGTGGAAAAAGAACCAGTATGTACAAGTCAGTACTAGTAGTGTTTCAATGCATTTAAAGAGTAAATGGTTTACGTTTGCTTTGCCATGGAAGAGCTGCAAATGCTTGATACTGAATATGTAAACAATATCGTTCAAACTAGTCGACTAGAAGAGACAGACACTTGACGAACTCATTAAGTCGTCCATTAGCTAATCGTTGATGTCACAGTGCAAATTGTGTTGACTTAACAAGTTGTTATCTAGCCGTTTCGATTAACGTAATGGGGTTACCTACGTTGAAAACTAAATTAATCGTTCGATATCACACTGATTACGTGAGCGATGGCGTCAACAGTTGACCAGTCCTTTCGCTTGTTTCCCTGGACTCTCACAACGGATTAACTTTCAAAGTTAAAAACCCAAATTAAATCCCAAATGACCTCCCTTCAGAACATCTGGAGTTACAATATGTATTCAAGATTGGTCAATATCTACGGATATAGATTTTAGTATACATATGAATAGTAATACATAAAAATACATGCAAAATATTTGAGACATAAGACGATATGATGTAATAAAGAACCAGTAGATCAACATATGTACACTGGTACTGTAGTCATTTGGGTTCACTTGTACCAGGTCACTTTGGAAACTGGTGGTGCACTGGAAGTCTCATTAAGAGTGTGCAAACTCTGCAGAGTGAGCCTTAACCCCCTCAAGAACACAATGACTCATGATTGTAACTTGCACCACTGTCAAACAATGAATACAATAGAACACACACAACACATGTTTATCTCAACCAAGAGGTAAGAGTAATTTTCTTCATTCAAAACAGTAAAAATAGGTCCAAGACATTGTGCACACCTAGCATCTGCTCAGTCTCAAATGGTTTTGAGCACAAAATTCCAACCATTCAAAACCCCAAAGGAACTCAAATCAGAGATGAGTCTGGTTTGGTGCCCATTTTATTATTTTGGACTTCAGATTTAAATGAAGCTGTAAACTGCACACCATAACCATTGAGATGTGCCAATATTTTATTTGGCACAGTATGCCATGGCCTGACCCAATCAGTTATGCTCTTACCTCCATGTACATCGTATTCTATCGTCGCACACTTGGTTTCCTATCCACCATTTTCGCTCAAGTGGTTGAATTCGACATACATTATTCTAGTCCTTGTCGGTAGAAAAGAAACACCCTCTACTATCACCAGTTTTCTATAGTATATTTCAGTCTACAATAATATTTGTCAACATTGGTTAACTTTGTCAACAAGTTACGAAGACATTACTCCTTTGAAGCACGACTTTGAAGCAAGTAAACCATGTTAAATCCGGCCGCCATAGCAGCTGGGAAGATCTTCCTGCAAGAAAAGGACGAAGCCGAGTAGATGGAATTCTAAGCACCGCCGAGTAGGGCCGCCTCTTGCGGATTATGGAAAGCATCTGTCATCAATGAGAACAGATACTATATCTATTCCTAGCCAAAGGCTGAGAAGCATTTATCTTTTTGGCAATTAAGAGGTCAGCCGCTTTGCTCGACGTGACTTGACCCTAGGCGGAAAGTTTAACAGTTAAATCTGTAAATCCAAGCTTCTTTGTCCGTTGTGGGAAACGTTTTGGTAAAGCAAGAGATGTCACGCACTGGGTCTTACGTTCGCCGAACACATTCGAGTAATCCAGAACAGTACAGCTTTGTCCTCTTTGTTATTTCCTCAACGTGTTTAACCATGATGATTAACAATGAAGCAAGTATGGTCATTTGGAGATTGATAGCAGCAAACATTTGTACGGGATGTTTTCCATCCATTTAATTAATCAACCTTTCACGCTTTAACAACAGTTACCTTTCATTATTCTAATGAATTTGATTTAGTTCTCTTCTTTGTATCCACAGATACCCCATCGTAGCTTCCTGCATCTAGTCGATTGGAGTAGAAGCTTGCAAAGATGAAACTCAATCTTACAACAGTGAGCTGTAACGCAACAATTGCTGGCAACAACACAACAAGTTGTGAGCAGCCCAACAACACCGTTCATTATCAATTATCAGTCTGGCATTATATACTAATAGTTACCCGTCGCTAGATATTTTATAGGCCCTATCTAACATGGCATTGAGTAAGCCACGACTGTTGACGTGACTATGATAATGGAGGGGAAATAGACCTTATTGTTGGGCTTTAAAAAACTTTGGTCACAATCTTTGATGCTCGTTTAAATAGCTGGACACCAAGAAATGGAAACATGCCACTTTCATTGTAAACTTTATGGCCGGATGATAGCCGTTGAGTGTCTTATCCACCGACAGCCTATCAGGCATAAGAGTAATGGTGTCATCTACGCACCTATGATAACTTGTCTTCCCTTTGGAGTGCTTCCTCGATTAAGCACATGAATGCTCTCTATTGACAACTCAATGTTCATAACTCGCATTCTGTTCAAAATTATTGCTATTGCCTCCTTCGCCACACCTTTCTGCCGTTTTAACTATAACATTCACTGGTTGACTTAATCGGACTGGTTGTTTGGACCAGTCTGAGACTTCGTCCCCATTCCAGTCGATTTTCCGGTAATGCTTCTAAATTTTCAACTTGACTTTAAGTTAGCGTCATGCGAAATTTGCAGAATGTATGTTTCCCTGGGTCACATTGTGGTGCAGATCGCTTCACAAGTTCTTTCCTTCTTCAGCAACCATAGCCAGGAAATTTCAAATGTTGTTCTTATCAATCGACTGATGAACAATTCCAAAACAGATCATAGAGATCAATCAGTGAATCTACAAGATCATATCAGGCTCTGTCTGGCAAAACTACGGTCTATTTTCCCAAGAAATGTGCAAAGCGGATTCAACCGAGCAATTTTCATATCTAAGACTATAGTATCTTTCAAAAGTTCTGTAGCTTTTTACTGCAACTAACTGTAAACATTTGCAAATTGTTAGTGTCCGTGTATCAAAACTGTCACCCCTCACAACGGAATTCACATTGTTTTCTCGGACTGAATTGTGAATGAAATTGTAATTTCTCGCAGTATTTTCAATAGAGTCTTACTGAAATGACTTTTCTGCGGTCTACACAAGTATGATACTTGCCATAAAGGAAAAATGATGGAAGTCTGAAGCAAGGCTGTGTCTTTGACTTTTATTCTGGATTGGACAAAAGCATGGCTGACAATTGACTAAGTAAATTGAAGTGGTTCCAATACAAAGGGTTTCAAAAAATTAAGAAATGCAGCTCATTTGAAGAGCTGTAATCTCTAGAGAGAGGGAAAGGTACTTAAAATGGTTGTATTGGCAGTGATTGTTAATCAATCCTTCAGCTCCTTTGTTGTATCTTGCACGATGTCATAGACTGACCCAGTAACGGCCAATACTTGAAGGGTGTTTAGTACGATCAAGTTGGCTTTGATAGGTTTGTCACAATAGTTATCTCATTCTTGAATGAAAAAAGAGAAGAACGGTGACGTCCCTAGCAGTGCTCAGTCGATGGATACAGGACTTTTAATGATCTAAGTTGTTTTGTTCTCGTCATATATCACGTTATTTGCGGATCATAAAGTTATTTATAGATATACATGCAGACTAGATTTCCTTCATGTAAAAATGTACTTCCTTCAAGAAGACAAGGCTATCGTAAGATATTCATTGTTGTTAGTAGGACGCCTATTTGGTTTCACTTCTCTTTTGGAAGTGTCCTGTAAATCAGTTTTCATTACATTAAGTTTGTTGCAGCTACTCTTTACTTAATAGTCAGTCTGTTTGACGGATCTTCTATTTATTCTCGTTAGTTTTAAAATAGGGTCTTTGGAGTGTGTGAAATATCTAGGGTGAAAGGGTGTTTAAGTCAAATGCTTGTGTAGTCTATAAAATGCTTGTAGTATATCCTTATTTTTGCCCTTGGACATCGCAGCTACTCTTTACTTAATAGTCAGTCTGTTTGACGGATCTCCTATTTATTCTCGTTAGTTGTAAAATAGGGTCTTCGTAGTGTCTGAAATATCTAGGGTGAAAGGGTGTTTAAGTCAAATGCTTGTGCAGTCTATAAAATGCTAGTAGTATAACGCATCTAGTGTATGCAAACTATGTCAAATATGCCTTAATAGCCTATTTTGAACGCTTTGTGCACCATGGAATGGATGTATATGCTGTATGCAAACTAGGTCAAATATGTCTTATTAGCCTATTTTGAACGCTTCGTGCACCATGGAATGCACGCATCTAGTGTATGCAAACTATGTCAAATTAGCCTTATCACCCTATTTTTGAACGCTGTGTGAACCTAGGAATGTACGCATCTAGTGTATGCAAACTAGATCAAGTATGCCTTATAAGCCTAATTTGAACGCTTTGTGCACCATGGAAGGTACGCATCTAGTGTATGCAAACTATGTCTTATCAGGTGCACTTCAGCCATCTAAGGAGGGAAATGAGTGATAAAACGAGGTTATGGTAACTGCAAGCTATATTGTGTCAGTTTAACCTATGTTCTTGAGAAACAAAATCAGCGTCTTGTCTACGAAGGTTTCTAGGTCAGTAGCAGTTTCAGAGGGGTATACAAAATGTAACATAACAACGACATTTTGACTACTTATTTATATTTTGTCTTCTGGTTCGAAATGAAAGTGTATTTGAAAGTAGGTGCGGTCGGAGGTGACGAGTAGTGATATAATAAGCTGTGTTGCAGGTAAGAAGCAAAGTTCAGTTATGTTTCCTTCGCTTGCACAGAGCCAGTGACGAGTTTAATGTTAATGTTTGGGGCCACCAAAGTTCTGTGTTAAGTTCAGTATTAACTCTGTAATTGTAGTGGATGCTCTCTCTAGTGGGTTTCAAACAGGTGTCCCCTTAGAGCTTTTACATGTTATTCTTGCCTAATCATTGGATGAATGTGTTGATAGACTAAGGGTTTGGAAATTAGATATGGAAAGCAAAGGTTTGTGAGTTAACTTTGGAAGAATGAAATTCATGATCTCATGTGTTGGTTTGGGTGGATTACAAAATTCTGTATCGTACATATCCCTGTGGTGTCTGCTGCACTGGAGTTGCAGCAAACTCTATTAAAGGGACAAACATTTACGAGGGTTCTTTATAGGCAAGCTGAGAAGATATACAGTAGAGAGTAGGGTAGATAGGGCATGTCAGGGTGACAAGGTAATTGGTGTTTGAGGATAATGAAGCGTTAAAGTGTAGAAGTCTTATTGGGTCACGCTTTCAAAGTGCCTAGGTCTTGTGGGCTTACAAGAGAAGGCAAATTAAAGTTTGGTTCATACCTGGCCAGTAATTATCGGGCAGTGAGGCAGGTTGGGTGGGTTTGCCATTGGACTAAGTCCACCTTATTTGTTACTAGCCCACCCCAATTTTATGTCAATCTACTTATGTGGTAGACCCAATCTGATACATTTACAATACATTCTCAGTCATTCTGTAGTAAAATTTACTCTATTCAGATCTCTTATATGTCTACATATGTTGAAAACTATGAAATATAGCAAATAGTTCAACATGCACATTTTGGGCTCTAATTATAGAATTGCCCCAATATTGCTCCAAATTTGAAAAAATGTTGAAAATAAATTTTCTGCGATAGTTTACCACATAATTTTTCTTTCACATGCAAAAATAATAAGCTCAAAAGCTGTATTCAAACGGAAGTTATTCCATTTTACATTTTCGGCCTACGCTAATTTTGACGTATTTTCAAGTTGAGAGTCCGGGTATTCAAGTTATCAGGCAGCTGCCTTCCAACAGTTTCACAGACCTTCATCTTGTTCTTGGGGTCTGTGTCTGTACTGATAAAGAATTGGCCTTCAGCTATACTGGCTGTAGGGAGAGAGAGAGAAGGAAATGAGTCTATTAAATAATGTGTCATGTCCAGGTTACGTAAATCAAATTTATTTTAAAGAACGACACCATAGTTTGGTAAGCTTCGTTATGTTAATGGTCTAACAATCGATTAAAATGTGCTGTGAGTTTTGAGACAGAGACAAAAAATTTGAAGGTGATCTGACCAAACCAAAAACACTCTCTTCTCGTCTTCAGTTTACTTAAGCTCTTGCTTTGAGAATTATATACAATTGCAATGTGTCTGCTGAGAATATGTATATGTCTGGCACTGATGAAGGCTCAAAGCCGGAACACAATAAATATTAATTAATAAATTTCCCCATACCAACTGACTGGAGGAGAATTCGCGAAAGATTGACACTAAAATCTTCACCTTAGCTTTTGTGCCTCGATGACTCAATGGTTAAGGCGTTGGTTTAGTAATCATGAGGTTCCGGGTTCGAATCCGGTCAGCGCCGTTAAATTACAAGCTATTGTGGTAACGCTCCACTCTTTGAGAATTATATACAATTGCAATGTGTCTGCTGAGAATATGTATATGTCGAGGGTTTTGACTCTTCATTGACTGCAGCAAAACTCGGTCTACGTCCATTTTCACTTTCTTTGAAGAACTATGTTTTTTCCGCTTAGACGTTCGTTTTCGATACATGTTAGTAAAAGTTTTGCTATTCAAGACTGCACGTCCACAGAGTAAACAAGTTGCAACGCGAGCTGGCATCCTGCAGGGACTGAGGTGATGGTGTAAGAGGAACAAAGGGAATGTCACTACCCAATAGAATAGCTTGTACGATGTCGCTGGGATGCTAAAACACCGTTTTGATTAGCTGTTAAACAATAGAATAACAATAGCGAGCGTAGGGTCAATACGAGGCCATGGCTTTCTTTGATGAGGAGAGAGAACTCAGAAGAGGCAGAAGTTAAGAATGTGAAATCAGATTCAGAAAAAGGATGAAAGTGTTGAAGGGAGTGAGAGCGATTGTTAGAAACGGGTGGAGTTGACTATTGTTTGTGTTGTGTTGTGTTGTATTACCCTCCGTATACGTTGCAGTTGATTCTAAACATTGACTCTTGACATTTTTGGTGATTTTCCACCCCCCGGCTATTCCACCCCCCTCCGTTTATTAAGTTTTTAGAATTTTTCCACCCCCACCCCCCGTTTATTCCAACCTCCTTCTATTAGGCACCCAAGAGTACATGTGTAAATTTATAGAGACCGACCATAATCACGTGACTTCCACTACTACTCTACTAGGGCTTTGATCTATTGATAGTACAGTATATACGTGCTGTGCTTATGTTAGTTCACTTTGGTGCTATACTATTTTCAATATAATACGGTACTGGCAGGCAAAACCGATCCTTAGTAGTGAAGGTAATTCAGCCAATACTGAATTTTCATTTGAAGACTGAGAACCCAAACATGACCATTTGCAAAGAGATTACCCAAGTTGACTCATTCATAAGATCAACAGGGACGTTGCCCAAAATCCTCTTCGGTGATCCTTAAGTTGTCATAATCTACCGGTTGACTGGCTGTTTGCAAAATTAAAGGCAATCAGGTAGGCAAAGGCATAGATAAATTAGCATTGTGAAGAAGGTAGGCATGTCTACTTCGATACCACAAAAAAACATAGGAGGCTGGTAATTTTTTAAGGGGTGCGATTGTTTACACCGTCATTTAGGCCGAAATTTCTTTTCTGCCGCGGAAAAATGTGCCGCGGTAATTTCCGCGGTGCCTTGCCTTCACCGCGGAGTTTATGTCTATTTGCGGGGGCTGCAGTATGGGCAGGTTTTCAGTGGTATGCCGTTTTGCAATATTTCTTCACCAAAGGAAAATTCAAAAACGTACGGAACAAGCAAAGAAATACAATTACTCTTGTTATCCCACATGTTTACCATGTAGTCTATGCTTCTGTAGCCGCTGTCTCGTTTTAGGCACGTCTGATAACAGGCAAAGTTTCTACATATTTCCTTGTAAAACAGAATACTAGCTTTATGCACACTCAAATGAATAGCCATTGTATTTATTTTAATCAACTTTTCTGGAAACCTCACTCTTGTGTATGTTTTCAAATTCAACCCAAAAGTTGCTGACATTCGTTCGCATTACAAGGAACCAGCCACGCACTTGTAAATGAAGGAGGGGTGGGGGCAATCAAGGGCAAATTTTCGTTTCAAGATATTAAAGTATATGCGTTTTAAGAAGCCTAGTCTCTATATAGAAAAAGAACTTGGATTCAAATCAGTAAAACAACTTCCCAATAGGTTGCTTAACTCATGGAAGATCTTCGGAGGGAAGTGCCCAGCACGTCATCAAAACGGTAGAGGAGTGAGGGCCGAAACCGTATATAGTTCTTCCTTGCTTGCAATGTATGAGCAGCAAATATATTATCATTATCACTACTTCTTCTAAGATGTAAAGTACGGCGGGGAAGGAAGTATATACTTGCGTATTTGTTTAAAAAGTACTATGCTAATATTTTTGAAGATGGAGCATTTTCCTCTCCTAATGTTATTAAATATTATTACATACTCAGATTGAAATTTCCACAATGTTATGCTTTAGGAGAGCCTAATGGAAGATCGTGTATGGCTTAATCATCTGGTTTACCAAGAATAATTAGGCTAGTACGTATGTCACGGATTTGAAAACGATCGTTCAAGGACTCAGGAAAAGGCTGTGGCAACACAATTGATGCTCATGAACGTGACCAGTTTAACTGAAGCTGTAATAAAAGAGTGGCAAAGTAGAGTGTGACTCAGATATTACATTTATCATAGCACTAAGAAGCATGATGTAGCACTGATTATTTATTGTTTTTTTGACATTACCCAGATCTACTTTATTTGCATGTTTTAGAGGCGTTAAAATTCTAAACTAATTGACAAAGCACATGGTTCCACAGAAAGTAGAGGAATTGTCTATTTACCTCGTGTTCAAGATCCATAGAGACAGTTTTCCAAATTCCGGACTTTGCATCTTGGTGCCTTTCCTGGATTTCTAAAACTGTCTTATCCCACTTCTTCCTGTCTCTTCTAACAGTTTGCTGAACAAGATATGGTACCTCGCTCTTTTCCTTTTTCAAGCCTTGCTTTGCCTCTGATATTATATCCGCGAGCTTTGCAAAGTTTTGCTTATTTACGGAATCGCGAGCCAGCTTCTCTATTTCTCCTTCGAGATCCTCCAAGTACAAGTCCTTTTCTAAGATAGAGCAGGATATATTGTCTATTAAAGTTAAGGGGCGTAATTTTTCGAATATTAGCTGCGAAGAACAAGAAGCATTTATTCATTTGCTTAAAGATGATAGTATTATCATCAAGGAGGCGGACAAGGGTTCCGCTGTGGTTGATTGGGGTAGAGGGGAGTATCTGGTGGAGGCGGATTTACAATTGTAAGATAATAAGGTTTACAATCTATGTAATGAGGACCCTTCACGGGAGTTAGCGAAACGTGCTAAGGACATAATTTCTTCGGTAAGTCGAAAGGGTGAAATCCCTTCTGAGACAATAAAGTTCTTTTCTGTCAAGGATTACTTAGAAAGGCAGAGAAGAAACATGTTTTATGGATTTAATTTATTTGAAGGTACTCAAGGGACTATAATTCACTTGGCAATTTGTGCAAGAGATGTATAATTTACTTGCAACATTTCGACACTAAGTATATCATTCTAGCACAGAAATTTTAGAAACGTGACACTGTTGTCAAATTAAGATTAATTAATTGTTTTATTTTTCTCGAGGATTGCATTATAAAAGATCTCTCATCTTCATGATTACCCCCAGAATCTTATAAAGCAATGCAAGGTATCACGTAGTCAGATACTTTTAGGTGGTTCTATTTTGTCTCTATGACCGTTTGGCTTTAACTGTCAGCTCTTCAACGTCTTGTTAATTAACTTGTTCATTAACAGAGCAAATGTTTGGACTCTCAATTCAGTTCTCGTTTCCCATTCCAGTTTAAGATCGTAATAACTGTGCCAAGGTACAGTGAGCCATTTTTACATCTTGCATTTTCAATTGTTGCTTTCTTCACATTACACATTACTCTATCATCCCATATAAACGTAAGTGCTATAACACTTTACAATGGCCACACCATAATTCTTTACATTGGTGAACGTTGTAACACATTACAAGCATTAGCACCATCACATCGACTATGTTAAGTTAACGATCACACAGTTAAAGATCATAACCATTCACTAGCCTGAACTGGCTCTAAAATATCTTCGGCTACTAATCTGTCTAACTCTAGTTTAATCTCGCTACGTACAGCTTCTGGGACCCGCCTACTAGAAGCACATACGGGTACTGCCCCTTCTTTCGCAACTATCTTGTGCTGGCATCCTTTGATGCAACCCAAACCGGAGAATATTTTTTCATACTTCGACAATACTTGTCTGACATCCTTGCTATCTTCAACAGGCGTTTCTACGCTAGTCTTGTGCTCTCTATCTGCTACGTTTACAGTTTTACTATCAGAACTGACTAAACTCACTACCTCATTACCTACTTTTACCCCTATTTACTGGTTTCCATTATCATGTATTACGTTCCCGTAAATGTTCAATTTAGTACCCGGGGTGCTTGTTATAAACAACTTCGAAAGGGGGGAGCTTAAGCGAAAGTGGACCTTGATAAGAAACTGATTGTTACATGCTGGAGTCATGTTTTATGCAATAACCAAAATGATCTAAGAAGAAAAGGAATCAGGCGCTGTTGAACGCTTACCATATGAAATATCAGAACTTTTCCATTAAATAACTAAATAAGAATGAATAGGCAGAAATTCAGATATTTTCATGATGAGTTTGGTCCTGTTTCTAGCTTTAAGAATAAACCTTATTCTCAAGTAAAGTAAAACATCACGTTTGCACAAGTTGACTGTGTGCAGGAAGTGGTGCTCGTGATTTTGAATAAAGTAACAAATAATAGCTTTGATTGCAATATGATGTACGAATAAAAGCAAAATGTGAAGCAAATAAAGGACCTATGTTTTGTAATAACTGACTGGTTGACTGGCTTGTTGGTTGAGAGTAAATGGCATCACCTGTTCAACGTCGCAACTATTTGGATGCCTATCACCCGACCGTATTTATAATCCTTCTAACACGCTTGACGTACTTCGAGTTACTTGGAGTAAGATTCCCAACCTGTTTGGGCGGTGTTCTGTTGTTATCGAATAATAGAAAGTGATAACTATCTTTATGCTGTCTCAAATAGTAAATCCCCGAGGGCAAAAGTTACAATCAAGGATTGTCAAATAGATATAACTGTTGACACAGGGTCAATATTAAACGTTCTTGACAGGAACACATTTTCACGTCTTGAAAATAAAGTCCACTTAAAGAGAACGACAACGAAAGCCATTGGATATAATTCAAGCAAGCCTGTTCTATTCATCGGCAAATTCGAAGCCATGATCGAATCCAAAAGAAAGATGACTACAGCAACGTTTTATGTTACCAAAGATCGTCGTTGTGGCAACTTGCTCTCTAGTAAAACTGCAGAAGAATTGTCTTTAGTAAAAGCCCAGAAGCAATTTTACGTGAGGCATTACTCAATTAGAGATAATCAAAATAAGATATCTAGGTAGCTATTTGTATGAGGGTTTCCAATACAATACGATATGAATAGAACAGAAGGCATTCAACGGAAACAAGTTCATAATCGCATGGTTCACGTTTAGATTTATGACCCCTTGAGCAACAAGGATGGCAATATGCAGAGAGGAAATTATTAGGTGACTGCTACAGTATTTAGTGTATTTCGGAAGTATATGTGTAGTGTATGTCTTGTCGCAGCAGAACCTTTTAAATTCAAAGTCGCTCTGCAATTTTACTAGCTTCACTGCTCGTAACGCTGTGTTTGAAGTCGATATCCCCTTTAACCTATAATTAACAAGTCACAACATTTGCACAGTTTCTCAGATGTCTATTTTAAAATACGTTGAAACCGCGGGAAACAATTTTAGTGTCCGTGCACTGATTTCTCAATTTTAATCTCTTTCAACCTGGTTTCTGATGCTGGTTGTATCTTTCAACCGCCATTTAGTTGGTTAGTAGAATAACAACTCTGGCAGTAAGATGTCTGAACTAGGCCCGACAATCGAAATTTGTTTACTAGAAAGTACCACAATATTACTGCATCTTTGGCTGTTTTAATTCATTCTTATGATTTGAGCCTTTTCGCTGCGTCTCTTGTAGCAGTGAGTGCACTGTTATTTTACTGACCGGAATAGAGCCACAATGTCGAGATATGGTCTGCAGTCAAGAACCGCTGTCAGATGTTTAGCAGATACAAATAACACACAAAAAGGATGTTTTACTCCAGCTTATCTTACCCACAGGCTCGTTAAAGTGAGAACCGAATACCTTTGCCTTTGAATGTTACGCAATACAACGCTATTTGTATCAACTTTTACAGCATAATGTTGAACTTCCAAGCGTATGTACATTGACCCGATTTACAGCTGGATGATACATCATTGCTTTAGCGGTTTTTTTGAAACATCTATTGAGTTCATTAATTCCTTCACTAGTTCTTTAGTTAGTTCATTAATTCCTTCACTAGTTCTTTAGTTAGTTCATTAATTCTTTCACTAGTTCTTTAGTTAGTTCATTAATTCTTTCACTAGTTCTTTAGTTAGTTCATTAATTCCTTCACTAGTTCTTTAGTTAGTTCATTAATTCCTTCAATAATTCTTTAGTTAGTTCATTAATTCCTTCACTAGTTCTTTAGTTAGTTCATTAATTCCTTCACTAGTTCTTTAGTTAGTTCATTAATTCCTTCAATAATTCTTTAGTTAGTTCATTAATTCCTTCACTAGTTCTTTAGTTAGTTCATTAATTCTTTATTGCAGGATTACTACAAAATTGCTCAAATGATAATTACTGGTAATAGTGATGGTAATTATGATGATTTTGGTTTGATGGACTTCGTTTTGCAAACTTTTGTGCCTACGTTTTGCTAATTTTTTATCATATATTTTTGTACAATTGTAAACTACTAAATTTTTATAAAGCTAGAGCTAGAGACTTTATCTTTTATTTACACAAGTCCCTATAAATCAAACCTATGACACCACAGTTTGGTATCATGTACTGGTCGTGGATTAAATCTGATAAAAAAGCCCTAATACATCGATTTGCTGAACCTAGTAACAGAGTAATAAAACAGAATTAAAACAAGAATCATTAAATCCATTACCACCGAAAAGCAATCACTGCTCAACAACAGTATATACAAAGCAGTGCCGTAGCCAGACTATCTCTGTAGGACATGCTTATTACCTATGAGCATAATTTAGGGCATGCTTCATAAATTTAAGGCGTAAGGGCCAGCCTGTTCACCAATTAACGTAACTTTTGTGTAACCCTCTTCTGGGAAATCGGTGAACCCTTTTAAGTTTGGTGTGACATTTGTCGATATATCTCTTCATTTTAGAATAATTTTGGAATCATTTTGAGGGCCCTAACGTAAAGGGAAAAGACATGAACAGATCTAGGTGTGCAGCCTCCTACGGTAGTATGACATCCACTGCGCTAAGTGAGACGAAATTCCTTCTGGAGGTCTTAAACGAAGTACTGTTCTACGTAGATTACGATGGCTATTTTTAGTTTGAAGGTAATCTTGGCAGATCCATCTAAAGTTTTGATAATGACAAGAATCTTATCAAGGCAAGTCAATAACCATCAAAAGCATGAGTGCATGCATGCTTCCAATTGTATTGTTGCAGATTCTCTTTGTTTGCGTTTCCGATTCAAAGTGACAGAACAAGATGTACTCCTTGTTGCAATGAACACCTTAATTTTGATCCTCTTTTAACGACTTTTGTTAGCTTATGAGGCTCTCACCAATCTTTGTAGTCTGCGCAGTCCGTGAACTCCAGATTCCCACTTGGATGATCAACGAACATAACAAATCGAAGAACAGATACTACACTTGATCTTAGCCAAAAGGCCGAGAAGCGATCAATGAGAACAATGAGAACAGATACTACATCCATGAGAACAGATACTACATCCATTCCTTGCCAAAAGGCCGAGAAGCGATCTGTTTGGCAGTCTCTCAATCAAAGACCCCTGATGAGCAGTGGGCCCGAAGCGATCTGTTTGGCACACCTTCTATCACAAACTAATTTTCTTGTCCTTTCAGTGCTAGATAGGACGAGTCCACTATTTCAGTTGATATGATGATTGTGGCGGTTTATTCTGAAGATTTGGTCAATGAATCAGAAAACACAGTTGTATAATATAATAAACCTCGAAGGTAGATGCTTGCATGTCTCGCAGAAAGTACGGGCCATGCAGCTCTTTCAAAAACAAACTATTTTACAATTGAAAGCTCTTTCAGGGTGTCTGCCAAATCTGGAATACGGATTTTCCAGACATTTCCCTCACAAATATTCCTTTTCCCCTGACATATTTCATTGAGTGTCATTCACTAGAACAAAAATTAATGACTTATGAGTCAAACTATCAAGCCAAGCAAAGAAGAAACATTACATCAATATACATATTAACTGTAAGAGATGAAATGTAATGTCCAATAACAAAACTACAAACAAAATTTGAAACTGTGTTAATCACCATTAACTTACTTTGGTTCATTGTAAACGTAGGAAGTACAAAAAATACCTTTCCTACTTAAATCTACTAAAAGAACACGCCTTGTATGTAGACACCAAATCATGCATGCCTTTCTTACTCTCTATTTTAGCATCTAGCAATACTGACGTAAAAGCGTCATGGTAAATTGCAGGGTTTACCCAACATAGTTGTTAGATACAAAAACCGTCTATATTTTCCCATTTGTTATAAACCTTTATATGCTAAGCACATTAATTGAAAGTCGAACCCGTTTGTACACCCAATGCTAGACATGGCTATAGAATGTTGTATAAAGTCGAGTGAAGTCTAATTGAAAGTCGAACCCGTTTGTACACTCAATGCTAGACATGGCTATAGAATGTTGTATAAAGTCGAGTGAAGTCTAATTGAAAGTCGAACCCGTTTGTACACCCAATGCTAGACATGGCTATAGAATGTTGTATAAAGTCGAGTGAAGTCTAATTGAAAGTCGAACCCGTTTGTACACCCAATGCTAGACATGGCTATAGAATGTTGTATAAAGTCGAGTGAAGTCTAATTGAAAGTCGAACCCGTTTGTACACTGCAGTTTTAAATCCTCATTCCACCTTGCAAACACATCAGCAATTATTTGCATTCATAATATGTAAATTTTCAAATTGAACTTCAATTGCTACCAAATACAGCTATCTAGTATTGTTCCTTTACGTTTTTGGGTATCTAGGAGAATCACTTATATTCTTGGGCCAGAAATGCTTTCACTCTGCTTGCAATGGCAGATTATCCTTACCCAGCATCCTTTCTGGCACCATTGCCAGGGTATCCTGTAAACGTTGCCTGTGCAAATATTAAAAGTGCAGAAAGCAAAGTGACTGGACTTGCTGGTATTGCTGGTGAGTAAATCTGTTTGTCTTCATTTCCCGCTACAGGAAATTAATATCCTACCAATTCGGCCAATATAGAACTATTTTCCTTCATCAGTCCCCCCAAAAAAATCTTAAAGGGTTGCAGAAGAGAAACAGTTTTCAAATTACGGGCGCTTTTTGAAGCCATTTTCTGAAAGCGTTTTCGGTTTTACAGGGCCATTGCAACAACACAAAGATTCCTATTCAAAGATGTCTATGAACCACTCCCCAACAACCGTTTGGAATAGGATAAACCCCGCGACAACGGAGAGAACGCTTCCACAAAGCAGTGAGGTAAAGCTGCAACAACAGAGGTTTTCTTCCAGCGTGTTTTCAAAGCTCATCGAACACCATCGGCTTAACAGCGGAAAGGAGAAAGGTAGTACCATTGCATGAAAACACTTGACAGAGGACGAAGATCTAAAAAGAGAGAAATCTAACTGAAGATTCAACATGCACAGAAAACATAAAGGATTTTGTTATTGGCAGCGGATGCAGCAAAACCTCGATTAGATATCAGTGCGGGTCCATAAGAGTTTCCATCTCTAGGCGAAGACATCATTAAGAACAGCCTCTTGTAGCCTACATCCTCAGCAGGTAACTCATGATATTGTAATCACATTATGTCCCTGCTCCTGGAACTAGCAATATGAAGATGGTTTCCTGATAAAAACATGGTTTGGGAATCAATCCTCGAGCGATTTTCCCAACGATACTCCAACAATAAAACTCGCGTAGCCAATCAGCGGATAGAAAACAGCAGAGGTGAGTTCAAAATGGAGGACAACAGAGTCGAATAGTTGATCGCGGCTGTGGATATGAATAATGTTCGTCATAAAAAAAAGAAAAAGGAATTTATAAATTCCCGGAATAAGGAATTTACAGACACAAAGGGATATTTAGATGGCATTGGCTCTCAGTTTGGACTTCATTAGTGGTATGTTAAATATTTTCTGTACTCGAAAGTTTGGACAGTGATAGTGCTATGATACATCGCACAGGAAGCTATTTTATTTTATAAAGACTATTTGCTGGGAATTACAATCTTACGGAGGCAGATAGGGCATGTATTCCAGCACCTTACAATGATTACGCAATATCAACAATAGCTTTCACGCACAGGGTCTTTGTCCTATATTTTACTTTTAAGGGTATTTAACTTAATTCAATTATGATTAATACAGATAGCAACAAATATCAATTAGACATGTATTTAAAGTTCTTGCTGACTTTATTCGCATCTTTATACGTGTGCGTAATATTTACCCTTCACTGCGTGAAATTTACCCCGAAACGTCGGTTAATTCTTACGCACGTAAAATGTTATTATTCCTTTTGTATTAACTTTCCTCATTTTGCTGATATCATGGCTGAAATTATAAAGAGGGCATTAAATCAGTTCTTGTTAACCGTTTGTAGATGATGATGACATCCACATTTACTGTGAATTTGTTGTTGAATTTGCCTTGTAGTCACGTTGTAGTACTCCCTACCAGTTGTAAAACGTGATCTTCAGAAATTGTTCAGTTCCCAGTTTAGTTCTTGTTGACTATTTGCAGATGATGATGACATCTGCATTTACTATGGATTCGTTGTTGAATTTGCCTTCTAGTCACGTTGTAGTACTCGCTACCAGTTGCAAAACGTGATCGCAATAATTGTTTATAAAAATTCAGTAGCCCTTTGTTCGACTTTATTTTCCAGGAATTCTACTAAATGATAAAAAGAAAAGTTTACACCTTCTCGTCTTTTTACAGTTGCATTGAGAACTTTTCGAAGTAATTCGAAGGAATATCGAATTTGAACAACAAATTTATACGACGCTATTTACACTCCGATCGTTCTAAGGCAATATTTTGAACATTTTGGGCCATTCAATAATTACGTAACGGTCATATGTGTGGTTGGGGTAGCTGATTTTGTTACCCACCCTTACACTATTTCAGTATGGGCGAGTGGGATCTGAAGCAACAAATTACGTGACGGGCTTGAAAAATGATATCTTAGATAAATTGTTGTCAGATTAAAGCTTTTAAATACTTCTCAACTTTACAATGCGTCAAACAAGGAATGATATGTCCGCGTTAATGTGTTTACTAAGACTAGAGTTTAACGTATTGGTCACAAAATAACCCAAGAATAATAGAAAGACGTATTTGCGAAATGATCTACATATTTATAAAGATACACAGGCAGTGCCGAACACACATTTCTTTTATTTTCCGTCATGTTGAAGGATAATGGAAGCTGTGTTATAGAAAATAAGTTAGTAATTGAAGTTTGTCTTTCTACAGAGAAGAATGGAAGAGCATATTTACTAGTACTTACCATTTTCATGCAACTACCTTTGCTTCACGAGTAGCAGGACGCGTTCTGCTTGAAGCATTAGCTAAAAGTGCTGAAGCCGTAGACAGCAAAAAAGAAGGCTTTAACATGCTATGATTGCTGTTTACTTTATTCGTTGTAAATCGCTCCCTAGCTTCTATCTCCCTCAGAATACAATTAGACACAGCCTGGAAATTAAAATCATCGTCACTCACGTGGCGATTTACTTGTAAATACAAATCCTGAGGTAGTTTGTCTAAAAGATTAGGTAATAAAAATGCACCGTACTGTGCAGGTGATATTCCAATACTCTCTAATGCGAGAACATTACAGGTTAGCTTGTAAAACAGAGTTCCTGATCAAGGGTCTGAAAGAGTAAAATTAAGGAATTTAGCAGCTTGGACGTCGAAAGGTTATTTTCAATCTTAAGGTTAAGGAGACGATATCAATTATTTTGAAGGGTGTATATGAACACCCTATTCGCGAAACACCATGCATACCTAAGGCCCTACGGAGTAGCTAGCTACATATCATTTGCCCGACAAAGACCTCATTCCGCTTAGCCCGAAAAGTTTACATTCACAACACAGAATGTCTATGGGATCGCCCTTCGGACCGACCGTTATCGATTTCTATGGCTGAACTCGAAAACAAAATCCTTGGTAATAAGGACCTACAATTTTATTTAGAGAGCTCTCCTTTTTTGTTGTAGAGAAATGGAACAGTGCAGGGGTAGGTACAGTTATGATCGTATGTTATCTGGTCTTAAAAGAAGTGAAAGTGCTTTTGAAGCAAATTATCAAGTGCCGTTTGGAGATTTGCATAACTTTAGATCGGTTCCAAGAATGTAGTATTCATTTATTAACTCCTCCAATCAGCTAGCAACCTCTCACGACAACGTCTTACTAGTATTCAAAGCAGACTTATTTGGGTAACAGGGTAAGAGACTTGGACACCAACAGTCAAAAATTGAAAACCACTCGTAGAAAAGAAGGCAATATAATTTATCGACATTATGCATGCTTTCCTTGTATCATTAGAGTTGATACAAGGAATTGCAATTCACCAGCATGGCAAACATGACCAAAAAAACCTAGCTGTGCTTTTTTTATCAGTGGCAAGAATTCTAAGTTTTAGCCCATCTGCAACATTGCTGTATTTTCTCTTATGATAACAAAAATACATGAGATTTACATGATTGGCTTCCTGTGCGCTCGATAACGTAAAGTGAATAGTTAGGTATAAGAGGCAAGAGGCAAGAAGAATGGATGAAAAGGAAGAAGTTAAAAACCTGCGAACCGACTGTTTGGAAGGCGTTTGAGAAGTTGAAAGATTCAGCCATATGCCATTCTATTACATAGCTGTTTCAGGAGTATACTGATCAAGTATAGTCATATGATACTACTTGTACCATGGTCACTTGATTGTACTTAATTAAGCAACAAAAATGTCACATGTAAAAGAATTGCTCTCATAAAGTAGGGTTATGCATGAATAGATCAGTTGATCAGCAGATGTCCTTGGTCATCATCTTATAGTTAAATTATCTTGTTCTTCGCTACACTTGTGATGCAATCCAAGCATTACAAGGAGTCATACAGAGTTGACCCCTGAAAACAACAGACCAGGTATCAGGTTGTCAAAAGCATATTAGCAGCCATAGAACTAATTTGTTTCCTATAAGACAGGGGACACAAACTCGCGGCCCGGGGGCCAACTGGGCCCCGGGGACGATAATTTTAGGCCCTGTCTTAATATGAAGGATTAATGTGAGTGCGGCCCGTAAAAATGACATGAATGAAACTTGTTGTGTGCGGAGCTGAACGAACCAATCACGGTGGTAAAAGGCTCTTAAGGGTGGTACATCGGTCGGTGTCTGCTGTATGATCATTATTATCATTTTATTTATTTTTTACTGATTGATTTAATTTTTTATTCATTTTTTAAATTCATTTATTCAATTCATTGTTTTGCGGTAAAAATAAAGATTTTTGAGAACATTGTAAAATGACCAGGAGCAAAAACATCAGCATGGATTTGAAATGTTATTTACTTACTGGGTCATCCATATGCTCTATTGCACCAGTTGCCATGCATCGTTTAGTATGTAAGGATCTCTGCACTTTTGACACCTGCATGGAAAGGTGAGATTTAATAAGAAGTATCACTTACAATGTGGAGTTCTTCAGTTAAGTATAGCAAGTCCATACACTGAAAAGAAATTATATAAACCTTAATAGTAAATAGGTAGATCAAAAACTTTACATAGCCTTATAATTCAATACCTCACTTTGGATCCAGATGCTGTGAGCAGATCATAAAGCATTGGTCAGATTTGTATGTATTACATAATAAACATTTAATGTTATTCAAACTAATGAATTTTCACTGTTTCTATTCAGTAGGTATGTAAGGATAAGAAGGACTGTCACGGTGAGAAGTATTTGATTAATATTTTTGTGCAGTTTATTATTTAGTTTGGTAGGTATTTAATGTTGTTCTCAAATATATTTGTATGTCTTAATCATAAGAAACATTTAATCTTATTCAAACTAATGAATTTTCACTGTTTCTATTCAGTAGGTATGCTAGGATAAGAAGGGCTGTCACAGTGAGAAGCATTAAATTAATATTTTTATATAGTTTATTATTTAGTTTGGTAGGTACCGTTGCCTTTATTTTAGCCGCATACAAGAAAGGGCGGAAAAGTTTCGAGAATTAATTATGTTATTTTCTTGAGCCCTGTAGATAAGCAAGTAAGAGTTGTCTGAGTGTTTAAGCCACGTTATAGAGAGAGTGGCGAAACTTCCGAAGCTTCAGCTTTTATATGGTACCAACTATTACGGTCATTTTGGTGCTACTTAGACCCGCCTTCCCTTGACTATATAATTCCTCGACCTTTCTAAACAACTCGCACATCAGTTGGCTGGTCGGCTCTATTCTTTCAGTGTTTAAGCCGGCTTCTAGGTGCTACAATGATCTAGATAGATTACGGGATCACTCACTGCTTCCGAATAAGGAATTGGGGTGGGGTTGATAGGGATGGCAGTAGTGGGTGTGATGTCTAGTATGGAAGAAAGAACTAATCACACGAGTGACGAAGGGAAGGTTGATGTGTGTGCATCAGTGATTGTGGGGGAGGGTTGGGCTGTGGTAGTGTTGTGGGTGGAAAGGGGAGATGGTTCACGAGACGGGGGCTTGGGAGGGTGATTATCGGGGAGGATGAGACCCTCCATTGAAGAGGACCTGTTGGCCGGTGGAGAGGGCGTGGAGAGATTGGGGCGTTGGTATAAACCACGGACCTTCACATTCTAAGTGCTCCTCCTTGTGCTTCAGCTTGCAACAAAGCTGTAAATGGCAAGGCAGTACCTTTAAAAGTTTCTCTCGGAGATTGTCTTGGGCTGATTGTTCTTGCTTCTGGACTCTTTTCTGATCAAATACTACTCCCCCACTTATTCAAGTTCCTACACATATAAGTTGTAGAAGAATTGAAGTTTCTTTAAAGCCATAACTCCAAGCTGTTGTCAGGTCAAATCAAATTTTAGTCAAAGAAAAATCTGCATAAACTGATTTAGATGTGACTGACACAAAAATATAACAACTGGCACAACTTAATGCTTTTGAAGTCAGTTTTCCATGACAAAATGTCCATAAAGCAACACGTAACCTACGGTAGCTATTCATGGGGATAGATTTGCAGTAAGTCGTCATTTAATCGTCATTCCCGTTGTTGTTTAGCGTCCATTTCCTCTTCTTTGTAATCAAGGCAGTTTTAACATCTGTGTTATCACTATTCTTGTCCCTATTTCCCGCAAAATAGTTTTTTAACGGCATGTGTAAGTGAGACACAACAGCGAATTGTGTTACGGTAGGGCAAGTGAGCTATCACCTCTGTATTATCGAATCAATAAAAGTTAAACTATGAACTTTGCCCTTGTTGCAAGTGTACTAATGTCAAGGGTTAACAACAGGATGGAGCTACTTGATCGGTAGTAGTTCTAAAAATGCAAATAGATATCTCCTGTCTCTTTAATCAACCCTTAAAAAAGTCAAATGTACATCGGAAGGGAGCTTTTAGGTTGCCTGCGTCTCTGTAACACATAGAGTTTGTAAAGAAATGGCTTTTAAGCTGATCAGCTATACTGAAACATACAAATATACCGGGGTTCATCCGAATCAAGAATTGCCTAAAAATGTCCATGCTTAGAACGTTTGCTATATAACAAACTAGGTTATTTGGGCTTACCTTACTTATGATGACTGCTTATGCTGCACTCCATCTACACAAGGTGTTGATGTGACACGCCTTGACATAATGTTACAATGCCTAAATTTAGGGTATTAAATTATTTTATGGGGGGAGAAGGAGGAAGAAAATGTATCATGGACCCTTAGTCCAAAGACGAGTGGTTAAAAAAATTCCTCAAACTCATAATCATAAATAAATTTTGGGAGAAGTAATTCACTTGCTGAGAATAAGTACCCTCAGATATTGAACTAAATTGGAATTGTGGGGATTTGACATGAAAATTATAGGTTTTCGCTTCCTTACATGCACCCCCACCCCACCCCAACCTCACGCTGACACACAATTATGCAGAGGAGAGTACAACCCCAACAAAGCAGATGAGAAAAATGAATTTGGATTTACTGTGTGTGCTTTGTTGAGATCCCTTCCAATTCCTTCCTTCCAAATATACGTGCTCTTTGTAAAGATTAACAATAAATACCATGACAAGACTCCTGCCTCAAAACGGTTGACAAAATATCGATTTTCTTGTGTAGAGAGAAGTCACGTCTTCTTCTCTGCGATACACTGTTCATTCATCAGCATCTTGATACTTAATCCTTTCTAAATGCTTGGCATTGCAGCAGGTGAAATCGTCACCAATTTTTCAAGCTTTCTAACGAGCTTTGTATCAAGCAACCTCGGCTTTATCTGTAAAGAGTGTAGTCCATACATCGAGCTCTTCAACTAATTTGGATTAAAAACCCAAAGTCGAAATTTCCAGAGTTATTAAATTAAGATCTAAAGTTGGATCAATAAGGTCGTTTTTAAGATCCTTGCACTTGTTTTGTTTGTACTCTTTTGATTTGATTAAGTTTGTCTCAAAACAAACCGTGAGTTCAATCACTGTGAGCGAGTTTTCTTCAGCGGAAATTACCGCTATATCCGGTCGTAGCGACTTGAACAAACCACAGGGGTTTTTGTATCCAGGAATATCGGCAAACAGGGAAAGGATATTAGATATTTTAGTTAATAGATAGGATGCAATTGTACTCAATACACTGTTATGTCTCCAGAGGTAGCGGTTTTGCAGTAGTGTAACGTCTAAATCAGAAGAATCCTGGATTGTCTTAGATTACACTTGATGATTTCGAGGGATATAAATATTTGTTATTAGTATTATTATCAGCAGATCGAAGTGGCGTCCTCCGCTTTTTGCTGCGACCCACCTAATTTGGACGAACGCCCCACCGTTTGGAAACCTGGTAGTTACAAGCATTTCTAACCTCTCATGATTAGAGTGATAGCACCCTGTATCAGGATTATGAAGCATTCAATAAGAATTACAATGAAAGAATTATGCTTGCTATGCCATATGCAAATCGGCAAAAATACCAGTTGGATCTTTGTATGGTGTCCTCCCCCATTTCTGACTTTTTGACTTTTTTCCTGACTTTTTGACTTTTTTTCTGACTTTTCCCAAATAGCGTACGTGACTTTTTTTTAGTTATTTGCCCCTCGGAGCAACTTTGGCAGCTTCTCTCTTGGTTGGCTGCGATGTTCCCTCGCACAAACTAGTATCCACAGCTCTGAGTATGTGAATCTTTTAGTGCTACAATGACACCCAATGGAAGAACAAGGTAGCATAAAGTCAGGGCGTAAAATGAGTGCATTTTTTTTGGAGAATCTATTAACCTTTTTACACAAATGTTGACGCATGGAAGTTTCACACAGGATCAAAATAACCATCACCCCGGTAGGCACTTTAACTTTGTTATATAACTCCCGTCTTATTTCTGTTTCTATCACAACATTACCTTTACATTTTGTTTTATTTTTTAGATGCATTTTCCAAATTTCTATCACTTGTCTTAACTGGAGCTGTGACCTACCTGTTGAAATATAGTATTATTATCATTATTATTATTATCATTATTATAATTACATTTATATTGCTCTCTTTAGGTTATCGAACTGTTAATTACGTCCGTATTTACTATTAGTAATTTATCAATAGCTATTTAATTACCATTGGCTGTTGCTTGATGATTTCACTTCAATTAAATTCTTAATCTAACATTAAGTTCTTGTATGCTAGCTCCTCGTTAGACAAGGCACAGCAAAATTACTCGGCCTCTGAAAAAGAAGCATTTGCAGTGGTTTTTGCAGTCAGACAGTATCGTTACTATCTCCTGGGGAGGCACTTCAGGGTGGTAACAGACCATGCTGCCTTGAAAAGTATTCGTCACCTTGCCAACAGACGTGTTGCACGTTGGAACCTTGACCTTAAAGTGTACCTCCAGTGGTCAGAAATTTTTTGATATTTTGTTCGTTTTGTCTCGAGCAATCGAACTGCTATTTTGGTTTTCGCCGTACGCGCACCTGTAAGTCAATATACGTGATTCTTTAACGAAGTTCTCCCTTCTGAAAACGAGGCTAATGATGTTCGCTATTGACGTAAAATTCCGAACACAAGGCTAATGGTGTTCACCATTCACGCAGAAATTCAGAAAACGAGGCTAATGGTGTTCGCCATTGACGTTAAATTCTGAAAACGAAGCTAATGGTGTTCACTATTGACGTAAAATTCCGAAAACAAGTCTAATGGTGTTCACCATTGACGTTAAATTCTGAAAACGAAGCTAATGGTGTTCACTATTGACGTAAAATTCCGAAAACAAGGCTAATGGTGTTCACCATTCACGTAGAAATTCAGAAAACGAGGCTAATGGTGTTCGCCATTGACGTAAAATTAAGTTTTATGACCAAGAACAAAGTAGAACGATGTTTCCTTCCTCTTACTTGTTCAAGCTAGGGAAGGCCTCTTCCTTCAAATTCGTAAGGTCAATTTTTTCTCTCCAAATATTGACAAAATAAATAGATTAATCTAAAAGGCTTTCCTGGCGGGATTTCCTTTGTCGTCAGATACATAAGGGATTTGGTCATTGCATGCTGGTGAGAGGAGAACGAAAGCAGACTTCAATGTTCTTCGAAAGAAAGAGCATTGGTGAAGCGAACAAAGTTTCAAAGTAAGCAAATAACAGTACTGATATGAAACTCGAAAGCCATAGCCTCTAGATTACGAAAATGTTTGAATTAATGGCTTGGAATCTTACAGAAAATGTTTTTTCGTGATGCATACAGAAGAATACTTAGATTTTTTTCTTCTAACTGTTCATGTGTATGTCCTCCTGCATAACTAATAAACCACGTGACAAAAGTGATATTAATTATATCTGACAAAAATGATTTTAAACCACACGTTTATTCTGAGCATCAAATCCTGCACTGGATCATTATCTTTTTCTTTCGACAAAACTTGCTGCGATTTGACTATTATAAGGAAGGTGCAGTTCGAAACGCAACATTAATTTTTGTATTCGTTGTGTAACTCAAACTTTCCACTTCCAAACAATCATTTATAGGGTGAGTTTCTACTGTGCTCAGAAACCTCTCCACTTCTGAACGTTCTTGTTGTTGCTTTTTACAGGACGAACATCATAATATGCTAGAATACCATCTGCCAGCTTCAGAACTGAAATTATCCCATGTGTTTGACATTCTGGAGAATCTGAGGAACACAAACACGATCTTTGATTACTCAGTGTCACAGACGACGCTTGATCAGGTAGGTAACTCTAATGGCTTTGTTGAAAAAGGAAAATGACCAAAGTCAGTGAAAACAAATTGTTCTTCTTCCCTAGCTACTACGGTATTCGTTGTACGCCTTGATGATGCACGGTATACGCAAAAAACCCACAGGAACTCAAATCAGAGAAGAGTCTGGTTTGGCATCCATTTCACTGTTTTGGACTTCAGCTTGCAACAAAACTGCAAGGCAGTGCCTTTAAAAGTTTCTCTCTGAGACTGTCTTGGGCTGATTTAGCATTGTTCTTGCCCCTGGCCTCTTTTCTGATCAAATTAAACACTACACCCCCACATTTTTAGATTCCTACACATTTAAGTTGTAGAAGAATTGACCTTTCTTTGAAGCCATAACTCCCAGCTGTTGTCAGGTCAAATAAAATTTTTGTCGAAGAAAAATCGACAAAAACTGATTCAGATGTGACTGCACAAAAATAAAGACCAAAACCCAAACTTAAGTTATACCTTTACTAAATGAGGCATTCGAAGCAAGGAAGTTTTGGCAATCCACTGCAACTTGAAGGCATTCCGCCACCGACTCGTTGATTTGTCCACTCAAGCCTGCAAAGGGATAAAACCAATAGATGTTTTCGTTTAAAGTGAGAATAAGGGTATAAACAAACAGTTGCGCGTGTTTTGGTCATTTTTTTACTTTGATCAACCAATAACTGAACCGAGAAATTAACGATGAGCATGGACAGGTGCCAAAGTGGTGAAAATGGTTAGTGCAAAGAAATGTACATTGTGTCACTACCATCATAACAAGTGACCCAAGCTCGTTTATTCATGGGGAGTGATTAAAGATCTCAATTAGACCTTACAAAGCCACATATCAAGAGGAGAGTGGAACAGAAACATGAAGAAATGCAAGAGAGCACAAATTGAAACATTTGAACCAGGTGACCTTATGTCAGCCAGTGATTATCTTAATGGACATAACCCACGGGCAACTGCAACTGCGGTTAAGCAGACTGGTCCTGTGTTGTACAAGGTCCAGGTAGCACCAGGCTTCACATGGTGCAGACACACAGATCAGTTAAGCTAAACTGAACTCAGCTACAACAACTAGGAGATGACTGAGCCAATACCAATAATAAAATCTTGCCAAGAGTGACTCACGAATGAAATCAGTTTGTAAAATTGCCATGTCAGCTTACAAACTCTCACTTCGATCAGTCGCTCACTGTAATCACTGGACTCTTACACTCTTTTCTGCAATTTGCTGCACAGCAAGGATTTTGTGTTTGATTTTTTCAACACGGAAATGCTTGCTGCACAGCTGTAATCCTGATGTACTCGGAACTTCAATATTGCTGTATGGATGACATCATCCAACAATGTGGGGAATGACCATGCTGCATGCTGTAAAATCATGCTGCACAGCAGGACTATAAACCAGCCTATACTTTCTTGATCATGCACGTCTACTTTGTAAATAGTAAACATGTCACAATGGGGTTCGAACCCATGACCCACGCATTCGGTGCGTGTGCTCTGCTACCAAGCTAAGTAAAGCCCGATGTTAACAACTCTCTTGTGTAGTCGTCACGATATGTTCCAGTCGTCGAGATGCAGAGTTCCGCTATTTGGAGATCAGCCTCCGTGTGCATTGTGACTTGACCCATAAAGGACTGCAAAGCCGGATGCAGACGCTTTTGCAGAGATACAAGTATTCATAGTAACAGCTTTGTGTCTCGGAAATGGCGCCCACTTGCGAACACCACTGACAGCGGTATTTCATCAACAGCGCTTCTTTCCAAGTTTTATAGAAAGAAGAATCCAAAGTCTGTTCTTAATTGTCAAAAAATGTACAGTTTTCTCTGAAAATCGAATAAAACAAAAAGAGGAACTTTGCACTATCTCTTGTCCCCCCACTTTTGATTTGATGGCGTCGCCCCTGATCGTTAAAAGTGTTATCTTTCTTTATCCTAATCAACCGACACTATTAATGTATCACTAATTCATCTTAATAAAAACAATAAATGAAAATATGGTAACTGAGCTGTTTAACTATCACAGCTACCAAAGTTGCCTATTTTTCTTATCAAATTTCAACGAATGAAAAATTTAACCTGTATCACGAATGAGTGGGCACGTGCTCTTATTCAAAATAGTTTGCAGCAAGTCAGTGTTACCAACTTCTTTCTGTAAACATTGAGCTACCAGGTCAAGAAAAGTTATCAGTGCTTTTGGTTTTACTTATTCATGTATATGACATGTGTTGCTTTTTGATCAAATTACAACCATAACATAACACCGAGCAAAAGCTAACTTACTGAGCATAAAAGGTACTATTACGCGTACTGCCTCTTATTTTCGCCCTGTTGGGGGGGGCGAAAATTAAAGGGGGCGAAACGAAGGATCAGGGGGGCGAAAATTAAAGGGACGAAAATTAAAGGGAGCGAAAATTAGAGGGAGGCGAAATTTGATCCTTTGATACTTTCAAAATTCTGATCCCAGCGAAGGTTAACCTATAACTTCAACGTCTCTACGAATAGAGTTTCTTGGTTTAGGACAGAGTCAACTTGCTTTCGTTCAGAAGGCCGATTGATAACTTCGCCTTTGAATAATACGCTTAAAATTCCAATTTGCTTGGTGCTTGTGATTCTTCCATGCCTACTGACAATAGCACCTGTCTTATAACGCCCTAAGAGTGTTCTCGTCACTGCAGGCACAAAATTGGCCCAAAAAGTCGATTATCTCGAGAGATAAATCATTGACATGTATCCATTTGGTACTACGGTCTTCCAGCGATTCTCCCGTGAGGCTGTTGATAAGGGTTTTAGAACCGACAGGTGTGGACAAAGCGGGGGACCATGGCCCTTATTTCCTCGTTCTGGTGCCAGTGGTTGAATTCCAGGTCAGACAAGGTCAAAAGTCTGTAAGACCAGTTAGTCACCATTGCAGCCACGGCGTTGCACTGTTGAAAAGGTCAACATGACGGGGTTGTCACAGAACTTGGAAAGTCCTGGAATTTGAAAATTGCCCCTGAAAGTCTTGGGATTTTTTAGGAAATGTTCTGAAATTTCGCACAGTAGTGAATTTCGCTTTCAGGTAATTTGAAATGAGTTAACATGTCAGCTATTCCGCAGTGTCAGACGAAAAAAGCTTTTAAGTACACAATGTTTTCGCTATTTCGTGCAATATTCTTGTTTTGTACCAGAAACAAACTATTTGATACTCTGGTTATTAGTTTTATCGATTAATCGAAGGGTGTTTCTATTACATATTTAAATTCTAGGTATATGCTTATTCTGGAGACGCACCTATTCGATAGATGCGTTAATTACAAATTTTGAGAAAAGACAGCCATAGAATTCGGAGACAGATATCTGAAAATACAAAACAATCATCATCTTGCGGCCTTAGCCGAGATGGAATTCATCACACCTTTCCAGTACACCCTACGTGTCATAGCTGTTAGATGTGCCTTCATCCTGTGCCTGGCCTGGCTCCTCTGGAATGCTCTTGCTTTTACCAACATGCATAGTTTCCAGTATCTGTTTGAAACTGAGTCTTGGCATAGTAGATGCAACAAATGGAGCATTTAAGTCTTAACCTACTAATAGTGGAAGCTTATGATACCCCATTACAAAACTGATAAATCCTTATAATTCTAACAGTCAGTTATAGATATTGAGTGCTTTCATCATAGTGTAGTATAACAACTTGCTTGATAAAAAACAGCTTTGTTAAATAACGATCAATGAACTCTATGTAGTATCCTCCACTTGATGCACAAAGTGATCTTCAACAGAAATAAGATATATAGTATTGAACAATTCAACTGCGCTTAAAAGCTTTGGTGTGCCACATCTAACCACAATCTAAGCTGTCTATGAATTCACAACACTAGGGGGGGGGGCATAACCTACAACAGAACAAATCACACATCAGAAAAAGTGAAGTTGGAATGCCTAAAACATTTGATTTTTGAGTAGACAAGAAATGACTTTGTACATTTAAGAACCACAGTCAAGCCATGCACTTGTATATTGTGGGATTTATGGACCCACAAGCTAAAGATAATAAAAGTGCTAAAATTGTCTTTCCCTTGATAAACGGGTAAAGGCAGCTTATTTAAGCTTTTGATTTCATATAATTACTCGCCAAAACGTTGGCGCTGATGCATAGATCAAAGTGCAAGTGGGACAAGAATACAAAGTGCATTAATTTTTAATATACTAAAGACTTTCTTATAAGGTCAATCAAATCAGCTGTTTTATTCTTCAATTGCATTGCTAAGTTTTAGCTCACTTTGACGATCACTGGATCTGAATTCCAAAGGTCATAAATTTGACAGGTAAACCAAACTGTTTCTTCAACCGTGTAAGTTGGCAGGTTTACTTGGTTTGCTGGTTTCCAGATGTCTTTGTCTATTACTGTCCTTCCTTAAGGTAATGAAAGTGCAATGCTATGATTTCTTGTGGACATGAAATTATAATCTGAAATTGCCTTTCTGCATTTGGGAAATGGTATCACCTGATTATGAATAGTCTCAATTTTTAAACTCATTAGTGAAATTGCTATGTTTGGAAGAAGTCCAGCATAAAAAATCGTAAACAGGCCTTGGCACAGTAGTGGTACGAGGGAGGTGTTAATAGAAACTCTGGAGGAACAAAAAGGTTCTCCAATTGAGTCTAAAAATAAAAGAGCATGACGGGTAACAGACTGCAAATTTATAACAATACCGCTGTGGACGAAATTACTAGGCCTATGTGACCAAAAGGATGCCTATTGTGTCGAGGGGCTTGGTACTTACAATAATAAGGCATGACGGACTCGGCTACCAGCTTACTTAACGTTTAGATTTTAACCAGAAAATGTTACAGTTAAAGTTATATTAAGGCACTTGGCACCCTCACGATCATATTTTAAGCTCAAATAAAAACACGCAATAGACTCAGTGGATCCATATCAGTATCTGTGGGTACTTACAATGATAAGGCACGAAGAACTAGGCTACCAGCTTACTTAACGTTTAGATTTTAAAGAAAAAATGTTACCGTTAACGTTATATGAAGGCACTTGGCACACTCGAGATCACATCTTAAACTCAAATAAACACATGCAATAGACTCAGTGCATGATGCCTAACACTGTCTCATCTGGAATTCTATATAATAAAATAAAATTAGGTAACTTAACGCTGTGGACAGAGTCAAAAACTTTAGCAAAATCGATAAAAAAATTGCTACCTCGAGCTTTTTCGATGTGACACCTTCAATGACACGTACGGTAGGAACTTGGCCTGAGGTCGATTTGGTCTGTCTGAAATCGTTTTAATTCTCCATTAAAACTTTTTCCAGTTCTGGGAGGATACGATTTAGAAGAAGATTGTTGTAGATTTTAGAAGCTATTGCTGTCATTGTGATGCCTTGGTAATTAGGTGCTTGGCTGAGATCGCTGCTCGTGGGAGAATAGGTCCAGGGAATGACTACTTCGCAACTTATCATAACTTTCAGGATTCAAGATGACACCTATTTTATGCTTCAATCCTTTTCTCTAAGTATTGTATTCTACATTACGCCTTAGTTTTCTGTTGTTATGATGATAACTCCTGTTAGTAAATTTGGCCAAATTATTGACTACCCTCATTGTCACATTTGTAAAATTACCCAATCAAGAGTTTTCTAAACAAATTCTCTTACTTTCCCTACCCCACTGAGCTCGCACAACCACGTTTCTGTTTGTAAGCGACCTAATTATCATTTAACTGCCACCGTAACTGCTAAATTTAAAGTACAAGCGAGACAATACCCAAGTGATCCAGCTCGTGCTACGGCTAAACAAGGCGATGAAACACAATTCACGAAACTGACTTAATCGACGTCCAGCAGGACAAGTGTCTCATGCCGCGAGGCAACCCAGTCCGTGCTTAAGCACAAAAAGTAGATGGAACATATTTCATGAGAGTGTCGTCAATACTCCTTCGTTTTGTTATTTATTTGAGAAGGTGAAGCAGCAAGGCTCTGTTTTTAATAAATTTTCTAATTCATGTTTGGCATTTTATTTTTACGGGTTTTACTTTGAAATTTGTCGTTACTCTCTTCTTATTGACCGCCAAAAAGTCTCGTCCAGAGGGTATGCAAACTATGTCAAATATGCCTTATAAGCCTATTTTGAAGGCTTTGTGCACCATGGAATGTACGCATCTATTGTATGCAAACTATGTCAAATTTCCCTTATTAGCCTATGTTGAACGCTCTGTGCACCATGGAATGTATGTATCTAGTGTATGCAAACTATGTCAAATATGCCTTATAAGCCTATTTTGAAGGCTTTGTGCACCATGGAATGTACCGATCTAGTGTATGCAAACTATGTCAAATTTGCCTTATTAGCCTATTTAGAAAGCTTTGTGCACCATGGAATGTACCGATCTAGTGTATGCAAACTTGGTCAAATATGCCGGGGAAGAACCGGACGTGTCATTGGACCCCGTCTCCCTCGAGGCCTACCTAGCAAAGCGGAAGCAAACAATCATAAGTACAATGAGTTAAATACATACAAGCCACCACGAAGGGTGGTACTCACCATCATTCCCTGCATCGACAGAGGTCAGAATAATAACAAGGCACATACTACCCAAGGCTCGGACTCATGGTATGACTGAGGCTTGGGGCTTTCAGAGATCAATCAGACAGAATCATAACAATGGAATTGGTTGGCAATAGAACATGGCAAAGGGTTGTCCACTCCATCCGCCCCTCCTGTGTACACTTTGCAGATAGGTTGAAGAACTGTTAACAGCAAAGTATCTTGTACAGCAGGTTTGCAATAAAATAATTGTATATGACTGTAATTTTTTTCAGTGCAATCTGATATTTTCATCAAATAAAAAGTTCCTACATGGCAAGCTTCCTGTTATTCCTGTAACCCCCCCGAAAATTTGAATATATCCCGAGAAACCATCAGGGTGCCATTAATGATTTATTTCGATTACTATTTCCCTTTCTTAGGTAGGATCAAAAGATACCGTGTTTCTATTCCCATTCTACAACTAGTGACTAAAAACGTCCTCTGGGGAGGTTTTCAAAGAAAGACTTCTTGTTTCGCCCTTACCACTGTCAAATAATCGGAGGTCACTTAGCTCAGTTGGTAGAGCGCACGCCGCGAAAGCGTGGGTCACGGGTTCGATCCCCGGTGGTGACGTATTCTCTATTTTTCTAGTGTTCTTTTCGAAAAAGATACGTTCCTGTAGTTATGATACTTATGCTTTACTGACGTCACGTAGTTATTTATGTAGGACGGCACCAATAAAGTCCTTGTCAGTCTATCGGCAAATCACAGTAGCATCCGTTGCTTCGACGCTTGACCCATCGTCTCAGACTTGTCTGTAAACATATAACGGTAGGGCTTACGTTAGCTGACATCACTTCAGGCAAGTTTCTGTCACGTTTGCAGCTGCAGGTCTGAAGTCCATATAGGGCAGGCCATTGTACCTTTCTCCTGAGAATCTTTTGTAAAGTTGAAACGCCTGCTGGTTCTGCCAACAACGACAGCTTTGCATATTGTCTTAGGAGCATTACTGGCAGTTCAATATGTTGTAATGAATAAAATCCTTCTGACAATTGATGTAACTATCGATGTGCCAAACAACTCTATTTCGCAATCTGGTACAAAGAATGAGAGCAAAGTGGGAAATGAAAAGGCACACGTATAGCTTTTCCCTAACATAGAATTTCTTCCATGAGTGAATACAGGACGCTGTTGTTGATTTCGTAAATATCACAGGGCGTCGTGAACAATGCGTTTAGAGAAGCAACAAAAGCTGTTTTTAGTGACACTTGCATGCTTGGAATGCGTACATTCCATAGTGCACAATGCGTTTAGAGTGGCACCAAAAGCTGTTTTTAGTGACACTTGCATGCTTGGAATGCTTACATTCCATCGTGAACAATGCGTTTAGAGTAGCACCAAAAGCTGTTTTTAATGACACTTGCATGCTTGGAATGCGTACATTCCATGGTCAACATTGCGTTTAGAATAGCAGCAAAAGCTGTTTTTAGTGTCACTTGCATGCTTGGAATGCGTACATTCCATGGTGCACAATGCGTTTAGAGTAGCACCTCTTGCCTTACATAACTAGTCTTAGCACTAAACTAACTTATGCACACAGAATCATATAAAGAAGAATTTGTTGGCTGGTTGTTTTCGTGATGTAGAGAAAACGTAAAGGAAAGGCCTCGAACATCATAAATTCGAGACTATATGTCAACATGGCTTCTCTCGATCAACGTTGGCCACACGAAATTTTAAGACTTTCCGTTGAATATCAATACGCGCATTCCTGGTTAGTTGCTGCTTTGTTTGAATATAAATTTTCAAGCTATCGTTACTGGTTTTGCAGATTCGACTTTTCATTACACGAGATGAAAGCTTTACGTCATATTATGTTTTCTTAGTTAGGGACATGCTTAGTTAGGGAGGAAGGCTCGGGAGGAGTGCAAAGACAAGGAGAAGCGTTAGGCAGAAGAGGGGAAGGAAGGCATGAAGACTAAAGAGAACAGAACATCCCATGAACCCGAAGTCACAAAGGAGAGAAAGAGAGATGATGGGTAAAAGAAAAGGAAGACAGAGAAACTAAGGGCGGCCAAAAATGAGAGGAAGGCCTAAAAAGAGAGAAAAGCCGAGAAAAAATAGTTAGTCAAGAAAGGCCATTGCACCAAAGCTAAACCGTAAGCTTGGGTTGCATCTGTTCAAAAAGGTCGTTTATTTAGCTTCTAGCCAAAAATATTCAATTAACTAACATCAAAGCTGATGTTCAGAGAAAGGTTCAGGGGTTACTGAATGAAGTCTGCTCCCAAATATAGTGGGGGCACTCACATTTCTAGAAATGCACCTACTGAAAATCATGAAGACTACTTCGACTGAAAACATTACCACAGTTTTATAATGCAAGGCATAGTAGATTCTCAGGGACTGCACTTGTCAGTTTCTACTGGATTTCCTGGAAGTTTGCATGATTCCATGTTACTCAGACTAAACGACCAGTTTTAGTTGGTGACTTATTACATTCATTGAAACCGTGGCTTCTTTGCCCTTTTAGAGACACTGGCACTCTAATTGTTGAAACACACAGTCTCTTGCTGTTTACTTCCACGACAGCGCAAACTGGACTGTTATAGTACAAAGATTATGCTAAAATCCATAAGTAAACCTTATTTTGTTTTTATAAAGTAGCGACTCTGGAATCTGTTTTACTTGACGTGTAAACGTTTCAATCAGTGTCAGGAATATTTCATTGGAGTACATTTCATATCTTTCCATCAACACGGTAAGCTTACTTCTTTGTATTTGTACAGATTTGCAAGTTTACAAGGGTTTCCTCTGGTGCATAGATTATCTCCTTTCAAAGGTTTTCAGTATTATCTGTGCCCTTAGTGGTCAGTTCCGTGAGGCCCCTCTTTAAAGAGACTCCTGTAGAGAGACCCCTTTGGAGAGACCCCTTTAGTGAAATCCATTTAGAGCGACCTTCTTTAGTTAGCCCACTTTAGAGACAGAGAGACCTATTTAGAGAGACCCACTTAAAGAGACCCCATTTGACGAATTCCCTTAGAGTGGCCCCTTTAGTGAGCCCGCTCTAGAGGGAGACCTCTTTAGAGAGACCCATTTAAAGAGACCCCATTTGATGAATTCCCTTAGAGAGGCCCCTTTAGTTAGCCCACTTTAGAGACAGAGAGACCTATTTAGAGAGACCCACTTAAAGAGACCCCATTTGATGAATTCCAGTTTCTCAACAAATGTACATTTTTAAGTTTGCTGATCTCATCTTTGCTTATTCGATTCTTGCAAGCTCTATGCATCTATATTCCATCGTTTCCATGTTCTGCAAGTAATTCCTGCTTTTTTATGTTCCGCAATTCCCTATCCTTAAGTATTGTACCATTGGTTAGTTCCTTTACTCCACCATTCTTTATTCGGACTTTTATAATCAACTGTTACTCTCCGCTTGATTGCTTAAACAATGCCTACTCTGCGATAACTTCTTTGTACTTCATTAGAACAAATTCAACTCTTGCACTCTTATAGCCTTTCCTAGTCAATCCTTGTCTATCTCAATGTTTGCAGTAGTACCTAAATTTTCATATGAACATATATGTATACTTTTTGCTAAGAAGTGAGGGGCCATGGCCTCCTGTCGCCACCATCCCTCCCATAGGTTTTTTCTAGACATAGATCCCCTAAGACAATTTAAAAAGTTTACACCCAATCATGAGCCTAATTAGTAGTTTTGTGAGCAAATCTCTGCAACATTTTCCGCCAAAAAATGTAATTCTTTAAATAATATTTCTGTATTTACTTGGTTTTTTTTGTAGCGAAACTAACAAGCGATTAAGTCAGAGCAACGACGAACTACGAAATGCACTAGCGGTAAGTTACATGGTTATTTATATTTCGTACATCTGATCGTATATGAAAGCTTGTATTGAACAAAGAGTGACATTAAAAAGGGGTTGACTTAAAACTTCAAACAATACTTCACACATCTTTTGAGCTAATCCTAAATTGCTACGAAGGGCCTTCAATATCATCTCCGTTGACTAGAGATTCCGAAAGACTGCATAAAACAACAACCCGGAGCCTGTTACCTGGGCTCTTCGATTATGAAGATCGTGAATTTCGTTAAGCTGACACACCAAAACTTCCCTAGTCGATAAAAAACATTTGATCAAAACGAAATACGTTTTCAACGATGCATGATGTATTTATTCATGTTTGAAAATTTCAGTATTTGTATAAATATAGAGTATAATATAAAACCTTGAATACATATGTGATTATTTACTTTTATTTTGTCTGGATGAGTTTCTACTTGGAGCTCGCTTTGGGAACTACATGGGTCAACAAAACAAGTAATCTAGAGCATTCGGCTAGCTACGTATATTCACACATTTGATGGTTACAATTAAAAGTATTATTATATACGAGGAGGGGGGGGGGCGCATTTCCTCCTTCCTTTCTAATGATATTACTTGTTCCCAACCCCATCTTCAAACCTGCAAACAACTTTCCTAAATGGACAACGGTTGGGATGTTGCTGACATGTTCTCATGTTATAAGTAGTTTGTAATGTATTACGAAACTGGAAGATTGTGACAGCTAACTGAGATCTATGATCGCTGTCATAGATCGCAGAAATAGATGTATGTGAAAATTAAGAAAAGAATTGGTGCTTCTGGAACTACTTGAATCGCTGCCTGCGAGTTCCTCTAGAGCTGCCGTGCTAAAAGAGATAGGGACTCATTACTTAAAGACACAACATCTTACTAGTTGCAGTGAGGGGAGGGGGTCAAATCAAACCCCGGTGTCGTAAGTCATACAACAAGAAAAAGGACATAAACCGACGAATCTCATGTCATAACACCGAATGGTTAACCCAAGGCCCCATCTCAGCTGTAAAAAGTTAAACATATAAAATGCCGAGTATCATAAAACATAGATTTCCATACAAAGAAAAGAAGACCAAAGTTAAGCAAGGTTGGGCCTAGGTAGTACTGGAATCCTCGCTGCTTATCAGGGGGACTGGTATGAAACACCGGTAGTACTGGAATGGGTGACCGTCTGGGAACACTAGGTGTTGTAGGCTTTTCATTTTCTTGCTCTTATTTTGCAAAGTGGCACTTGCAAGATTGCAATGAAAGCTAGCGCATTGTTGCATTTTAGGAAATGACTGCCAACTACTCTCTCACTGCTTTTCTTCTTCTACATTGACGAAAACTGAGAAGAGAAGCTGGAGATGAACCGTGGGACGGACTGAAAGAGAAATCACAGGATCGAGTAAGGTGGCGAAAGTTCATTGAGGCCCTATGCATCCACTTGGACGCAACAGGAACATGATTGATTGATTGATTGATTGATATACTTACTGCTTCGCTTTACACATTTAGGTAAAATACTTTGTTTGGTTAAGAATTTACAATCTTCATGCAGTTGATTAGCACAATATATATTATTTATTTCTCATAATCACCACGATCCAGGACTAAACTTTGCAATTTGGTAAAATTTTCCTCACTAACAGTTTATAGCATTTTAAATAGGCTGCATATGCTTTTATGGCACAATATATTTTGTTTTTATCAAGGAACTGGCCAGGTTTTTGTTGACTTTAAGGCACTTTTGAATGTATGTGGTACAGGTACGGTTACTGTGCTAATAAAGTGTACTTTACAGAGAACTGTGATCAATGTAGTCTTACAAAGATGCATGGTTGGCTGTATTTCATCTTTTTACCTGATATAAGTTTGATTGGGTCTCAGAACAGAAATGATGGTGTGTACTTGTGGAAAGCAAATGCAGTAATGACATGCATGAAGTTCACTATGTTTTGTCACATACCCTTACACCTGTGATTAAATAGTCAGTTGCCATTAATTACAAAATGTTTTGAGGAAACGTTCAAGCACTATCGATTCAATGGACAGTCATACTCACTTTACTAAGGATTTGATGCAATACCTTAAGTATGTCCAATAAGAGGTATGCTTACCTGAATCGATAGCTGTAGCACCCTGTGTGATTTCATCATGTAATAGGTAGGTACACATTGTGCCATTTTGAATTATCATCACATCTTTGCCGCATTCCAGGTCCTCAAAACACATGTTATTGTTTGTGAAATACATTGGTTTTCAGACGTTTAGTTTCAGAATCAAGGCAATGTCCAATCTGAAGATTGAGCTTGCTTTACTAAGTGGTTGCCAGGCAAACCTTAATATTGTAAGGGTGGCAATGGTCAGGCACAACAGAAGCAACAATGATACAAGTTGTGGTAAGCTGTCTGTACCACTTAATCTTGAACTCAAATAAAAAATCGATTTAGAAAGAATTACGACATTAAAAAAGCAACTAGACCACTACTAATGAAATCCTAACGACTCAGATTCTCCAACACAACACTGAGTCTAGAGACTGAGTGTGAACTGCAGCCAAACACAACTAACTAAAAATGTACAACATCATGCTGTACATATACAACATATGGAATGCATGATTGCCTAACCAGGTATACTAGTTGTATACTAAAATAGAACAAATGTGATCTACACCTACCCGCCTGTAGTATATCACACGGTTTAAGAAACGTTTAACAGATGTCTATTAATTTTACAGTTATTTCAGGTTGAAGTAATTGTCTTAAGACTGATACGACGGTAAAGAAAGACGCCAAAGCTTACAAAAGTCATTGTTCTAAATTGCTGTCTTGTTTGACAACCATATAGAACACGTCTCTTTCCATTGGAAGTAGTAAAGCCGAAGCGTTTGGGAAAGTCTGTTAGAAAGAGAACTCAAGCGAAAATATTAATTTATTCTTTGTTGCTATGAAGAAATCCTAAATACTTTTACATGAAATGCAGTAGTGTTAGGTGTATCAAACATAAAGTGATGGTCAATGGAAGAAAAATTAGCAATCTCCGCTTTGCAGACGATATTGACCTGATTGCAAACAATGAAGGTGATCTACGAAATCTCATCAATTTGCTGGACAGAGCCAGTACGAAGTATGGGATGGAAATAAGTGCTGAACAAAGTAAGATTTTGGTCACCGCAAAGGACGATATCTGACTAAACCAACCAATAAGGATTGCAAATCAAGAATTGGAGCAAGTGAATGCTTTCAAATGCCTTGGAGTTCAAATCAGTAGCGACCTACAATCAATCAATGAGATAAAAAACCGCATTGGAATAGCAACATCTGCTTTGGTGAAATAAAAGTAACAATTAGGCTATAAATTTGCTTTGCTTTTTGCCTTTAATGTAACGAATGAAAATTTTCCGTTGTTGGTGCTCAAAACCCCCTTCTTTTGCATTGAAATAGACTTCTCACAACTCTGTTAAGTGTGCAGAATTAAATGCACTTCTTTTGTTTGTGTTTTTGCTTACATTTTCAGTCTTTGTTGATGTAACATAACTAAATTTGTTCAATCTTGTCAAGACATAAGTATCACCTTCCAACAAATAGAGGATACACAGAAAATCTCCTGAATTTTTAAGCAATATGCAATTAAGATGCAATTTGCTTGGAGACAAACATGATAGTTGCATCTTCTTGTACCTAAATATATGGAAAAAGTCTGATTATACACAAACACTAGGATCCTTTAAGGCACATGCGCCATCATACCTTCCTGGGAAAGGAAACTTGATAGAAAGTCGCAATGTTATTAATATACCGAGTGTAATCTGTGTTCTAACGACTATAGCTCTCTTCGTTTGACTCTAATATGAAATTAATATAACGATAATATCTATTCTTGCCATTGGAAAGCTAACATGCTTGTAAATTAAGGTGGTACTGCTGTATGATAGGCTTACACTTTGCAGTTTCTTAAATGCTTATGGAATTCTGTCCCTGTCTTCTTACGGCACAATATCTATGATTTTGCAAGGATTGCAAAATTGACACCAAAGACACCGGTAATGGCATTTGTAAGTATGACTGCAATTGCATTGATAAGCACGGCACTTTCTTCGTATGAGCCAACCAACACATTTCTTGCACTTTTTGCATCGTCGGATCCTTTTGCAAGAGGGTTTGCAGTGGCAAACAGCGTTGCGACAAAGTGTTCTTGAAAAGCATACCCTCCGTATAAACATATTGCAACTGGCCTGGCTGCTGTCCTTCTCTCGCTTGAATTCATCAGAAAGTTGTTTTTGAAATTCTAAGGAATAAAAATCATAATGACATTAAGATATAGTAAAAATGTCGTGTTCTTTGCCACCACTTGTCCCGACAGTCATACGAAGTAGCAACCAAAACAAAAAATATCAATTTTCTTTACAGCTACTTCCATCATCAGCTTATGTTGGTCACCATCGACTGTCCACTTTGCCATCAATAATATCACGTGACAACCGATGAATTCTACGTACTTAATTGCGTTCTTATGGGTTTTTTTCTTACCCAGGTCTTTCTTATATTCATCAGTATGGAGTTTTAATTCATTACCAGCGAATAGACGCGGCTCTCTCTCTCGAAATAAAAGCGTTAATGTTAGTTGTTTGTCTTTCATTTTTGATCTTATTGATGCCTTAACAAAAAACACGTACATGAATGTATATCTACACCCACGAGAAAATACACGCATACTTATTCTGAAGCTATCTAGTAGCCTCAGAAGGAAACTGGAAAATTTAGTCAATTTTGGGTAACCACTCTCATTGCATTATGTTATCTTTATAGTAACATATTCCGCTTCCTGAGAGCGTCTAAAACTCTTTCATAGTGTCCAAAAGAGACATCAGAACACATCGCTTTGTTCTATTGCTTCAAAATAGAGCTACTTTCGTGGATCGAACTGCTTTCCTGGCTAGAACTGCTCTCATGGCTCGGTTGGACCATGTGGTGATCATGGGCCGCTGTTTAGGGCGAGTGGTGTAAAGAGTATGGCGAGAAGTATGCAAATATTGAGAAGCTTCAAACCAAGGTTGATAATTATGTGAAAGATTTTCATGAAAAGGAGACTAAGGTACAATTTTGTAAATTTATTTTTCTACAATGACAAGAGTTATCTTTCTAGTTCATTTAACTAAGCCTCTTTTTTCTTATTGCAGTGCTGTAGTGGTCTTCAAAAATGGGTGGGTGTGGCAATGGGGCACAAACAAGTTATTTTGGGTTTTTTTAAAATCTGCTTCCTGCCGTCCCCCTCCCCCTTTGCTATGGTCCTGTATTGAGTGTAATTTGAAAATGAGTTATCTCTCCACTTTTCAGATCAAGAGTTATCACGACCAAGGGTTGTGTAATGTAGTTTCCATCGCTAAATGGAAGGGTGGACAGCAAATAGGTTACAACACCAAATGATAGATTAAAACATTACGTAAGTGAATTGATATAAACAAGTGATCCACGTTTTAATGCCATAGGGGGGGTGAGGGGGGCAAACGTTGGCAAGTTTTACTTATGGGGCGGGTACAGCCTCTGTCCCCCTTATCTGCGTGCCTGCTCTTAAGGCTTTATAATGAAATTGAAAGTAGCTAAATTAGTATACTCAGAGGAGGGGAAATGAGTTCTCCACAAAAAGCGTACGGGATTACTTTAAAACTACCCATAATAAGCAGTAAAACCACCGAACAAGCAAACTTATAATTGAAAAGCATCTAAAGTTATCAGGGGTAACGCCCCACAATTAAGGCTACGAGGCACAGAATCAAGCTATGAGGCAGGCTCACTCGCCAAGTTGGATAGCATCTAATGCGTGTTACGCCTCTTATCAAACTCTTATAAAACTCTTATCAGCAGGAACAAATACTATACTATTTTCTTGCCATAATGCCAAAAAACGGAATTAATAACCCCTCTTATAAAGGCACATACAACATATATTACTCGAAACTTATTAAACATCTTCAACGGCAAAAATAATCTTGATGTCATCAGCAAATCGTAGATTATTGAGCTTCTCTCCATTGATGTTGATTCCCATCTCAATGTCCATCCTCCTAAAGATCTGCTCTAGTGCTGATGTAAACATAACCGGTGACAGCGTATCCCCCTGCTGAACTCCTTTCACAATGTTAATCTTTCTGCTTAGTTTTTCTGTTTTGATCTGTGCTGTGCCTCCCCTGTAGGTTTCTTTCAAGATGTTGATGTATTTCTCTTGAACTCCGCGCTGTCTCAGGGCTTTAAATACAGCCTGGTGCTGGATTGAATCAAACGCTTTCTCGTAGTCCACAAAGGCTATATAGAGTGGTATTCTGTTTTAAAGAAAAATATCAGGAGATTTATCCAATTTCTTATTTGAAGAAATGACATAGTAAAATGTGGAGCAACAACAACAATGAAATTGGAAGGGGCACATGCACAAGTTCTAGTCGCTAGACTTCTTATTAATCTAAGAATTGTCATATGCGGCAGCCTTTAACAACCAGACATAAAGATAAACGTCTCTGTTAGCTGAGAAACTATCCTCTGGCGGGTATTTAATAAACATAAGAGAAGAATTTCACCTATATGTTGACAGATGCGACATCTTGATAAGTGCTATCTTTACAATGAAATGAAATGGAGTATGGTAATCAGGAAGAAAACAATCAATAATTTGCTAACAAGCTCCGTTATCCATAGGACCGAATAATTGAGATTTACCATGATATATCTCCCTTCTGTACCATTTGCTGTAAAGGACGAGTTTTTGCTAGAGCCGAATTCATCTGGCACTAAATTCAGAGAAATGACCAAGAGAATGTTATACCTACCATTCAGAAAAGCTTACCAGTTCACCAACTTACATGCGCAGTGAAACTGAATATGTAGGTCGCGCATAATAAAAGTTGACAAAATAGGATTACACAACACTTGCCTGTAGCCATAAGCAAACTTGATACAGTATGTAGGCCCCTACGTTTTCCAAATTGTAACTACAAGGTTCCTAATCCCAACAACAAATGTAGTGTATCGTGATTCCAAGATAAAAAATTTTATTACAACTTACATATCAAATACAACGCTTAATTTCGCTTAATTACTTCCTTGGCTCCCCTTAAAGCATATAACATCATCAAATAGACAAAAAAGGGCAACGCCATTCAATAATGTCGTGCTTGAAATAATGCCTTCAGCGAGAAACGAAAACTATAGAATATTTTGAAAATGATTCAATTACAAACTCACAATACAGAAATTCCTCCATATTTTCTCGATCTTCGTAAAATCAATATATGTGACGTACACCCGTTTGTACGTACATGATTGTGTACACTGGATTATTGCTTTCTTTTTGAGTACGCTTTTGGATTGAGTGAATACTACATGCACTTAGAGGATGACATCATTGCCAACAGTACGTATTTGCAATCTATAAGGCATGACCTATATGTATTAGGACAAACTAATGAGGCTTGGACGATGTTAGACTATTCTCGACATGGTTTTATAGGAAAGCTCATAAAAAACAGGCAACTCAGAACATACAGCAAGTTTATGAGGACTTTTTATCACATTATGCCATGTGACTTTTTGTATGTGTATGTAAATTTTTTGGCTACAGGGGTTAATAATACTGATGGCAGACCGCAGATGATATTATTCTGTTCTCATCCGTTCTCTGCCTCTGACTTCACTTTTCTCACCTCTGCTTCTTCTGAATTCGAACTTCTTCTGAAAGCAAGCCTTCTTTGTCTAAACACGCTTATTCACTTAACGTAAATAGAAGTTAAATTCCCCTCTCCCTCTTCTAGTATGTCTCTTGTTAGTCGTTAATGTATTCCATTCTTTATGTTACGGTCTTAACCGAAAGTGTTTCATATCTTGTAATTAATTGATTCGAGGATGGTGATAGAATACACCGAAAGCTCATCATATTATGTTTTGTCATAATGTTTCACCTACGCGCCTTGTGCTGGGCACTTATCTTTATAATGGTGCCTCATGATGTAGGAAGAGGTAAGCACATTGGTCAACAGATAGCGTCTTTTTGTAGCTCTAATCTCGTATTTGGAGGAACTGCTACAAAGATTCCGAACTGATTATTAGTGTCATTCTTATCGAGTGTATCATCCTTATCCGATTGCAAATGATGGAGGACCCGAACCTAACAGGGCCAGCCGGAGTTGTTCGTCTATTAGTCTCCATAGTTGAGGAGCACTTCAAAGCGAGTTTGGACCAACCAAAACAGCTCGGATTTCTGGCACTATCCCCCAAAGATGTTTCCGGGATCTGGTCATATGCTGATGTTCTTCTTCTGCCAGCACTGTCCTCCTCGCTTGCAACGGCGGAATTTCTGTCATCCTCGATATTGCTGTCCGTGTCGATTTCTGTGGGGACAAAGGTGCTTCGTCTTCCTTTTCTCCTGGGATGCGAAATCGTAATGTTCCGGTGTAGGAATGCTTTTTCAAAATAGACTAGGTCCGCTTCAAACTTCGACTCTGATGTTAGGTTGGTATAGATTATTTACTCACAACGTTAACCAGTAACATCACTAGTATTTCGTCGCCAGATCCCTAAACGTTCTTTTCAAATGGGCTTCTCGCTTTCAGCCAAATAACTCTGAAAGTATTCTTTTGTTTTACAAATAAGTATGGTAGTGATGTACGCAAACCAAAAACAAGAACTTTGCTCAGGGGTCACTTTTTCTAAAGCTATCGCTCATGTACACTCCAGCCAACGCATCCACAGTTCTCCGCAATTTCTATTTAGGATATTAGCCACTTTAAGACTCAGCATAGCATTTCTTGCGTCAGCCATCCATAAATACGACGTTAGAGGCCTTATTTATGAACAACAAGAAGAAAATGCTAAACTATTCGATCACATTCCTTGTCACGGGTCACTTTTGCGAAATCGCTAATGTACACTCCAGCAATCTTATCCAACTTATCCCGCCATTTTTATGCAACACATTAGTCATGCAATATATGCTCTCAGTGGTTCGGATGGGTCACAAAAGTGGAATTACGAAACGAAAAGACATAAAAATGGATTGCAAAGATTCGTCTGGAGATGCTTCTATGGTGAATGTTTTTACTGGGAACGTGTTTCCTAGGGAACTGTTTATTGCGGGTAGCCCTTCTTACGGTGTGCCTGAGATGATGTGCCAGTGAGAATACACCTTAATGGATGTATCTACTTGGTATTTATGTGTGATGGAGAAACATTTACGGGGAATTAGTCGACTCAGTTAGTGCCTGCATAGATCAATCTGTTAGGGGTGTGTTTGCTGGGAACGATTTGCTGGGAATGCACTTGCTAGCTTTTAAAAGCCAAGAGCAAGTAGTGTAAATGAGAAATCCTGAAAAATTTTTATTAGAAAAATGCTAAGAACAAAGTAACTATCATAGGTATAACAATACCAAGTAACTGTTGAATCTCTGAAAGGAACCTGAAAAGGTAAAAAAGTAACAACTCCTGAAAGAAGAAATTGCAAGGTTATGAGGTTATGAGGGTGTGAGAAAGGTGAAAAATATACTGTTATAGGTACTCTTAGTATTGCGGGAAAGGTTCACTAATATGTAGAAAATATAAGAGTTCAAATCAAGGCTGATGTAATAGTGAAGCTAGAGCAGCTAGGATATGCTAGAATTAAGGAATCTGTTGGGAAAGATCGCAATAAAGAAAACAGTTTACGCTGGTCACATTACGAGAAGGCAAGGGGGAAAGTTACTACTGTTAGTAATCAAAAGAAAGCTAGACGGACACATGTCGAGAGGCAGACCGAGAAGGGTGTGGCTGGACGACATGAAGGACTAGACTGGTGAAACAAAGCATGAAAGGATGAAGAGGAAAGCGAAAACAGAAAGAGTGGGAAGGCATTGATAAACCACCCTCGATTTAACGAAACTACACAGATAGATAGAAAGTATCACCATCAAACTAATCCATCAGTTAAAAAACCCACTCCAAGATGCCATTGTCACATGGTGCACAAAGCGTTCAAAATAGGCTAATAAGGCAAATTTGACATAGTTTGCATACACTAGATGCGTACATTACGTGTTGCACAAAGCATTCAAAATAGGCTAATAAGCCATATTTGACATAGTTTGCATTAACTACATGCGAACATCCCATGGTGCACAAAGCGTTCAAAATAGGCGAATAATACAAATTTGAGATAGTTTGCATACACTAGATGCGAACATTCAAAGGTGCACAAAGCGTTCAAAATAGACTGATAAGGCATATTTGACATTGTTTGCATACACTAGAGGTGTACATTCCATGGTGCACAAAGCGTTCAAAATAGGCGATTCCAGTAAGTCCTGATATTGCAAAAACGTCACCTTTCGGTAAGCAAGCTGCTGACATATGTAAACACATGTCTGAAAACCAGCAGTGTGACGGGTTGTGATGTTGTCCATGCAATATCTTATATGTTTTATTGCCATCTTTCAATAACATTGTAACTGAGCCTATGTATTTGAAAATAAATAACCTTCTAATCACGGTCATTATCAGACTGGTTAAGTCATTTCATGCCATTTAAATTTTTTTTTTAATTACGTGGGTACGGACATTACCTTCAAAACATTTTTCGTAAAACACCACCACCACCACCACCCCTCCTCCACGATAGGCTCTCTATAGGCATTTCGTAAGCAGTTGCGATCTCCCCATCCCATGTAGAAATCACGATAGCCCCTCTTAATTTCTAACCTCAACTACCGGCATACGTATACGGCAGTATGGCACTTGTTGCCTGACTTAAAACAAGAATCTTCACTTATTATTTCTGCATAATGCTTAATAAGTGATTTTGTTTAATTTACCCTCGATAACCCCTTTCAGTCTCCGGAGCGTCGTACAGATTGTGCCATGTTTATGATAATCACTGTCGATTTACCTGCATTGTTTCTTGAAGTTTCCAAGGAAAGCTTCAACTAGAGACAGTGTAAACTTGTGAATGACGTCAGGAAAACAGGCGAGTGACGAACGACTATACTTGAAAAGAGAAAGAGGAGGAAGAGAATTGAAATCTATGAGAGATGCATACAAGGAAACGAAATTGAGGGTGGCGTGTTAGATGGCCAAGTCAACCAACAAATGGATTAGAGCAGCATGGAGATTAGAGGAGAATAAAGAAGAAAATGCCATTGTGTGTGAATCAATGTCAACGATGAACGAGGTTGGAGTGGAACTTCGTTTTGAAAATAATTCGATACAATTGGATGAAGAGGTGATTGGCGAGGCGACGAAATACAAAGCAACGTGGAGAAAAGTGAAGAACAGTTTGCAGAAAGCTATAGCCTATGTCATGAGTCAATAATCTGACATAGTAACATGCCCCGTAAAAGGTCGTTTTTACTTTCTTACAAGATTGATGCACGTATGATGGTCTCTCAGGATATATTATTGTTGGAGTATGGCAGCTAGAGCATCCCGGGGGCCATTTTCCCAATCTGGGCAAGCAAGTGGAAGAGCAAGCCATAGATTAGATTTTGAGGGAACATCATCATCATCATCATCATCATCATCATCATCATCATCATCATCATCATTATCATCATCATCTCACATAGCCCCCAGAAGGGCAGATGTGGTTCTGATTATATGCTGCCACCCTTCCCGGTTTCCTTGAGCAGAATTGATTATTCAAACTGCACATATAGTTTACGGCTTTAGATAGCACTATGTACACAGTCGAGCCTTCCAGCGGCGACCGCTCACATATGTTCGGCTCCACTCGTTTCCCCATGCGATTCCCTATACAGCGAATGAACGTTTGGTATTGCGGTAACCTAAGAATAGCACTTTAACGGCCACTGAAACAAAAGAAAGAATTGTTGATGTCTTAAAGAAGCAAAGTAGCATAATTTTCATTTACGATACAAGATAACGGAATAACGTACAGAGTAATGTCAATAGCAAGTGGAAAATGATATTTAATTTGGGTATTCCATACGACAGGTTGAATTAGCAGACAGTTAGGACATTACCAGGCTTGGATGTTGCTACTTGTGATATGGATTAACATAGAGAGAGTTTTCTTTAAGACGTCTTCTGGATGACATCAGAAGCAGAATGTTCGTACATACTAATTGGAGAAGGAAGACTTGGAGCAGCTGACACTGACATAAAATGTTACAGGACAACATACAGGGTAATTTGGAAGATTGACCCGTTTGAAATACTAAAAACGCTAAAAACAAGAGACCTCGAGGGGAAAGTTATCATAAACGATCTATTTTTTCTCCTTGTCAAAATGTAAAGTTTTCTGTTCCACTAAAGTTGAGGGTCAATAAAATCAGAGAGCGTCGTATTATTCTGTGATGTTGAAAACCTCAAGGGCAAACAATGAGTTATCAGAAGATGATTTACCATATCTAGAGTCGATATGGTCTTTATTCCTCATTATTCCTCCAGTTCCTCATACACATGTCTTTATCTTTTTTATACGGATTTCTAGTTATAATTATATAGTAACTGTATAAAACGAGTTCTAGATATAGCAGCATTAAGCCATTTGGGTACATCTATGAAATCACATACCAAGCGTGTTGCATCTTCTGTAAAAAATTGAATTCCCTGGGTAGGTATTAGGATTTTCAACCGACATTTACATATGTTGTAAGGTACAAACAAAGCCAACAAAACCGGACTATAATTAAATTAAGGCTTTTTAAAAAACTATTATCGAAATTATATTATGGAGACTGCGATTATCATCTTTTTTTAGTTTTTGTTGCTCCTTTTTTGTTGTTGGTTTTGCCTCATGAGCCAATTGATGTCCGTGACTGTAAATGATGCTGAGAGAAAACAGTGAGAAAGGTATATATTGTACAACTGTCTTCGACTGTATATTTACGAAAAAACGAAAAAACGAAAAAACGAAAAAACGAAAAAATGGTGATGACGTTTTATCACTTGTACATAATGCTGTTTTTGTTATTACTGGGAATGGCCTCAGTTTGGTTATGTCCAAGATGCAGGAACAAGAAACGCTATATTTGTGATGAGAATGCTGTCGGAACGAGCCATAGACATGCAGAGAGATCTATACTTTGTTTTATTGACTATTCAAAGGCATTTGACAAAGTGAAAAACGAGTGTCTGATAGAAATGATGCAAGATCTGGACATAGACGGAAAAGATACAAGACTCATAAGGAACTTATACTGCAGGTGTGAGAGTGCAGAATGAGGTTGGAAAATACTGTTATTTCGAAGAGGAGTTAGGCAAAGTTGTGTCTTTTCACCAGATCTATTCAATCTATACAGCGAAAACATCATGAGAAGTTTTCTTTTTGATTTCTTTTTCGTTTCTTTGTTCTCTTTGGCATTCATTATTCTTCCATTTATTATTTCTTCTCCTAGGCTTTTTTTCTTTCACCTCGTTTGTCTTTCTTCTATTTAGTCTTTCTTAATTTCTCTCTGTCTTTTTTTCCTTCAGCCTTTAAGTGTTTCATCCATTTATTTTTTCTTCTCTCTGGCTCTCTTCTATTTAGTCTTTCTTAATTTCTCTCTGTATTTCATCCCTTCATTTTCTTCATTCTTTCTTTTTGATTTCTTTTTCGTTTCTTTGTTCTCTTTGGCATTCATTATTCTTCCATTTATTATTTCTTCTCCTAGTCTGTATGTTATTATGACTAGTATGAAATAGGCCTACTTAGGTTATACTTTCAAACAGACTTCAGACGAATTGCTGTAAGCAATCACGGCAGCCACGTAACGCCTGTGAACTATGTTTATCTACTAAACCTCCTCGTCCAGCGTTGCAAGCAGCAATAACTTGTTTACAGTAACGTTGTTGTCATCTACAACGCAAGCTAACATTGAATACAAAATGCATCTTCAGTTGAAAGGTCTAGTTACCTAATAACTTCACACATTCCTAAGAATGCTCCAGCATAATTACTTCGTTTATAATACAATCAATTAAATCACGACTCTTCGTGCACTACAGGGCTGGTCTAAGAATCAAATGTAGGGCTGGTCCAGCAATCAAATGTAGAACTGGTTCAGCAATCAAATGTAGGGCTGGTCTTAGAATCAAATGTAGGGCTGGTCCAACAATCAAATGTCGGGCTGGTCCAACAATCAAATGTAGGGCTGGCCCAACTATCAAATGTAGGGCTGGCCCAACAATCAAATGTAGGACTGGCCTAACAATCAAAAGTAGGGCTGGTCTAACAATCAAATGTAGGGCTAGTCCAAAAATTAAATGTAGGGCTTTTCTAACAATGTGTGTATTTCAGAGAACTGTAGCCAGTAGGAATCTCAGACGAGTGTACATCTTCAGATAGCCTTAATGCCTTTTGTCCCATCATTTTGGACCATCCTTGATCAAACAGATGTATATAATTTATTTAGGAATAAATTTGACAAGGATAATCTGCTTTCCTGTTAATAGCTAGTGAATAAAAATGTGCAATATCTATGAAACCCTAAACAAGAAATTCACATACACTTAAAAATGTACATCCTAAATAAGACAATTTGACAAGCAGTGTCATTGGGACTAGCAAACTTCCCCCAACTTATTGCTCTGGGGTCATTCCATGTGAAAGTATACCACCCATGTAACCCATGTCTTTGAAATCCTTTGATATTTGAGCTAGAGTTGGGCACATCAATTAAGCCTGCCTTTAATTTCTTACTTGGAGTGTAGGCACAGCTTAATCCTGTGAATTTTAGCCCTTACTTAAGCCATGTTTGTTTGACCTTGAGCTGAGAATGTTTTGCCAAAATACTTTGTTTGCAAGAGTATGCTATGTGCTGTATGGATGACATCACCGACGTATACATTCAAGGCATTCTCAGTGCATAGCCTAGAAAATGGCATCCTCCTTTGCGTTAAAACCTTAAATTTCAACGATTGATATATACCCTTCTTACACATCCAGAGGGAAAGTAACTGTATAACAATAAGATTGCATCTCACCTTAGCATATGCAGTTAACCAAGACTGAAGTTATGCCAGTTAACATCCGCAACAATCAGGAGATCAAAACACTATCTGAAAATATTCTCAAATCTGTTGAAGACTACAAGTATCTAGGATCATATATAAAGAACTCAGAGAATGACTTGAACATCAGACAAGGTATGGCATGGACTGCCTGCAACAACAGATGTTATACACGTCTCTTAAGAAGAGTACTCAATCTCTCTTGGCGAAACCACCCAACTTTAGAAACAATATATGGAAACCTACCTAGTTTGTAAGAGACGTGTTCAGTTCGCAGGCCATTGTGCACGTGCAACTGATGAACTAGTGTCATCATTTGTAGATCCCTATCGATATGGAAATAGATAAACTTAATAGCGTATTAGTTTGCACTCTGTAGAAATTAAAGAGTACTTAAACTATAGGATAAATCTTAATTGATAGAACGCAAGTTACAATACAAGCATGAACGTCTGATCTTCTTTAAAGCGACTACTAGATCAAACATTGCGATTACATGCTTCAGCAATGTGTCTCCTTAAATATAAATCTCGTCTATGGGAAAACTATAAATCTCGTCTCGACAATTCATTATCTGTATCTTTCAGTTCCAAAGGCAATAGACGGACCAAAGCTTTCAATCAAGTGCTTGCTATGAACGAATCATTTGAGCTGTGATTTATAGTTGTTAAAGCATGTAGGAAATTGAGTGGTTGTGCTAGCCACATATAAAATATTGCACACTTTGCAATGTAGAATGTATACCACATACTTTGAACTACAGTTTAGGGGGCCACAATGGATGCTGAAATTACGGTCATTTTGGGGGCTCATAAAAGTGGTGCTTGTTTTAATGAAATTGCAAACATCGCAATTTTTTTCTCTTTCTTCATGGACCACAACCCTTACTCTCTGGACCTCCAACTCTCGGTAGTTTTGCACGCACTAGTTTATCTTTAAGCGATTCTGCCCTACAAAATGAGATGACTGGTTTAACAGGAAAAACACTAGAGATCAATTGGCACTCAATCCCTGGTCATTCCACATACAAAAACTTTAACTTAACTGACCGTCAATGCAGCATGAAACCTATCTATTTGGTAGGAAACATTCTGCTGTAAGTAACATCATATCATATTTGATAATTTGTTTTCTACTATTCCTTTTCAATTGGAGTGATAATACTTCGTTATGCAAGTTAAACACAGAAAATAAGAAACAAACAAGCTACAGCGACCACCCAAGAGAAACACTGTTATACTTCCAAAACTTAAATAACCTAGCATCTCCCTGTTAAAATTAGAGTTCTGTCAGAATTCTGAATACTAGCAGCTAGCTTTAATTGTAGGTGTAAAATTGCATATTTGAGCATATGAATTTGCGTTTAATACCATTTTACTACAAACCTTTAATTTCTAAGAAAGTTTAGGAAAAAGTCCTTCCCCCTTTTAAATTGCCCAATCTTCCTTTTACGGAAAACGGAGGTACTGCAGTTAGGGCCTATTATATATAATTTAAAGAAAATTACTGCAAATGATTGTGAACCTCCACCCTCATTTACAGTATCTATATATGCCTAAAATCATTCAGTTACCAAAGGGTCATTTTATTATAAAACCCCCATTTACCAAATTTATTGAAATACTCGATATTGCTTTACATCCTTCTTATCTACTTGGATAAAATTGTTTGGATACAGAAAAGGAAAATTTGGAGGGAAACGTAAGGCACAAAATCTTGGTTCTGCAGTTTTCCAGGATATCGTAAGTTACTTCTCAATATCATCAAACGTTTTCTCTTTCATTTACTCAAGCTCACAGGGAAGCAGCATCCATAAGCTAAAAGGTTGATGGGTTCATAGAGATACATGTGGTTACCATCATTGTCACTATCTGAGACTGAATGGTACATGTATGATAATCATAGAATAAATAGACAAAAATGGCAGTCAAGGACTGCTTCAAAAAGGCCGGAGTATGTGAAAAGCAGCTGATGCTGACACATATATATTTAGTCAGGAGTCCTTAAATAGGTCATGACTCTAAACTTGCAGAAATATTTTCACCATCTCGTAGAAAATACAGTGCTGAGTATGTTGTTGCTACAACATACCGTATTTCCTCTAATTATAGACCTGTCTATAATTATTTGAGGGCACCAAAGTGGGGGGTCCATAATTAGAGGGGTCTATAATTAGATTAATTTAATTTCCTGAACAAAGTTTTGAAGAAAAAGAGCATATAGAGTTTCAAGAAACACTACGAAAGTACATTTATACTTTCCATCATTACATTTAAAGTTTACACCAATATATACCTTTTCATCACTGAATTGTCCCTTTTAGGGGTCGCCACAGCGGATCCTTTTTCTCCACACCAGTCTGTTGTTTGCTTCCTCCTCCGTCACGCCAATGACCCTCATGTCCTCCCTCACCACATCCATAAACCTTCTCTTTGACCTTCCTCTCCTTTTCCTAACCGGTATTCCCATCTCCAGCATCCTCCTTCCAATATATCATCCCTCCTATGCACATGGCCAAATCATCTCAATCTCGCCTCTCTCACTTTATCTCCCAACCGTCTTATCCGGGCTGTTCTTCTGATATAGTCGTTTCTAATCCTGTCCATCCTCGTCACTCCTAGGGAAAATCTCAACATTTTCAGTTCGCTAATCCAAGACGTATCGATTTTGGGACGTGCTTCTTGATTCCTCTTCCAGTCTTTGTGACGTTCTGCCCACGTAATGCTCTTTGCAGCCACATCATTATTCACACATATCATTACCATTGTGTATAGTGTGATGGACGCCCTTTTTGACTGGAAGGAAGCATGGTTGTTGTGGTAAAGATTGAAGATTACACTTGGATCACTAGCCCAGTAGGAACCTTAGATCGTCCTCCTGATATTTTTTCCATAAAAGTTTGTGACTGGTCCTCGTCAAGGGAGATTTAGATATAAAGGACAACAATTCATATCGTACTCTGGCATCCGTCCAATGAGACTTGCCTCTTTGGTTGACTGCCTGCGGTCTGTTTTTGAAATGCAAAACTCTCCACCTAAACGAGGCGTCTTTTGAAGGTAGAAGGAATGTAGGAGCAGGAAGAAAGCACCGACCATTAAAGAGACGTAACCAGAGGAATAGATATGGAACTTTGTCCCTGATACACATGCACACTATCTAAAAACCGCCACTGTGTGGCAGTGTGTGCCGGGTACACATGCACACTGCCTACCAGGCTGACCATTGGTGCTAATGGGAACTTCCAGTTTTGATACTATGACTGTCTTTTTCTCGACTGCTTTAACGACATCAGTTCTTTTTACTGATATGTAAACAGTCAATCGCTTCCTAATGAGATCAAATTGATAAATATCCGTTTTTGAAGATTTTTGTTCCAAAACGTAGTACTACAAAAAGGAGAGCTAGTGATTTTCCCCATTTTTAAATCAAATACCGCCCAAACCAGGATTTGTTATTCTCTAATACTGTATCACACGCTACCAGCTATCAAACTTTTTTAGCATCTCCCCTGGGTCCGCCGGAATTCAGCATTGTTTCTCTTTGTCAAAAGTTAACGAGTTCATTACAAAATAGACAATTAATAAAGAGTTCTAAGATGCTTAGGGTCTACCAGGTGTAAGATGAATATACAAGCAACCTAGAGAATCTCCATCCTCACTTACTTTATGCCAGTTTACTGACAATAGCACTAACAGGGGAAGAAGGCCGATAAGGTTTATGGAACACCTTGCAACACATCAACAAATACCAAGAATTCCCAAAGTGCACTTGCTACAACAACATATGTAAGTACTGTAACAAATGGTAAATACCTGTAATCCTTTGCATTCATCATTTCTATCCTTGAAATCTTTGCTCAACTTTGAATGTTCATTTTTTAAAATATTCAACTCAGAAATAAGTCTGTTATTTTGTTGACTAGTACTTTCAATCCCATGATTTTTTTCCTTCATTAATTCCTGTAATTGTTTAAGAAGCTAACAATGGTATCTCGTTTTTGGAGGTCTTGGTTAAGAAAAACGATCATAGCTTTGTCACCTTAATACATAGCAAACCCACATTTTCTGGGTTATATATTGATTGGTTTTCTTTTTGCCCTTACAAACAGAAGATAGGCTTAGTACACACACTCGTCTACAGAACCTTAAGGGTTTGTAGCAAGTGTGAACTTGAAGGAGAACTTGCTTCACTAAGACAATTGTTTTCATCTAATGGCTTTCCCTCGACAATAGTCGAAGACTGCATTAGGCAACAACAGGCGCGGTACTGCTCCCCTAAGAAAGCTGGTCCAGACAAGTGCACTATGCGCAAATTGAGTAAATCGAAAGGCAAAAAAAGACTGTAGTAAAGAAAAACAAGCGTGGTTCTCCACTATTGTTTTAGTTCTTTGATGCAACACATATTTGTATAGCAGTTTGTACAAAACATAACTTTAGTAGGACAGAATTTAAACTGGCAAAAACGATTGGATTGGATGGTAGTAGTGATTAAAATACAATTTATGCTTCAAGGGGCCATCCTGTTTGAGCAGTGGTACTTTTTAAATCATCAGAAATCACTTTCTGACACTCACGCTTCTTTCGTTCTCTAGGTTTGCTTTAGATACTTAGCGAGTTAAGAACTGAACGTCGGACTGTCTAAGTGTTTTCCAAGATTTTAGGTTTCGTCCTCCCAAATCCCCCCCCTAAGGTCACCAGATCAGGTCGGGATTTAAAATAACAGCTCTGAAACACGATATCCTTCCAAACATCAAATTTCATTAAGATCTGATGAACCGTTCGTAAGGTAAAAATACTTCAATTTTTCTGTTTTTTCCGAATTAACGGGCCCCCGACTCCCCCCAGATGGTCAAATCGGAAAAAAAGACTATTTCTAATTAAATCTGGTCTTGTCCCTGATACGGCTGCCAAATTTCATCGTCCTAGCTTACCTGGAAGTGCCTAAAGTAGCAAAACCGGGACCGACAGACAATTAAAAACAACGAATGGAGGATATGAGTTGAGTTAAAGACTAGAATGAAGTTTATTGGGTTGGCGTGGTTCCTTCGTAGTTAGATTATCATCAATCTAATGTCTTAGTAACATCTTAAGCGAATTCGCTTCTTATTGCTCAAATTTCGTTATGATGCTGTTATATTTCGAAGTTCATGCTTATATTTCCTATGTTTGTAAAAATTGCATGCCCATCACTCTTACTAATCTGTTACTTTAACAAGGTAAAGTTTAACAAGGTAAAGCTCTACGAGTATATTTTGACTCTCAACTCCCAAGTTGACATTCAATTCCCTTTCAAACTCTCTTTTTTACTCCATTTGCATAGTTTCTAATCAGACTAAATATGTAAATTTATTCAACCAAACAAAAGAGGATTCAATTTAATATAGTAAACTTTGTATGTTATACTACTGTCAATCATTGATGGGAATAAGCATTAGTGTAGCTCTCTCATGAAGATCATACTCTTAATTAAGTATTTACTCCATTTTTGCAGTTCCTTATAAGACTAAAAATGTGACTTTATTCAACCAAACAAAAGAGGATTCAATTTAAAGTAGTTAACTTTGTATGTTATACTACTGTCAATCATTGATGGGAATAAGCATGAGTGTAGGTCTCTTATGAAGATCATACTCTTATTGGCCTATCAAGTGCTCTATATACGGATACAACTATATAAGAACAACTATTAACAAGATAAATTTTGCATCAATTTCAATGAAAATACTTGCTAGTTTTCATTTCCCGGCATTACTTTTAAAACTATTCCTTTTCAAATACATGCATTTTACAAGTAACTCTACACTAATTGTCTTTCCAATCATCTTTCCCAGAAAGTATTTTCACGTGTTTAACATATTATCTAAATTGATAGAAAGGGTATATAAAATCGTAGTTACATGTGCGTACAGGAACGAAGACGTGAGGTGAGTGGATTAGGGGTTGATGATTATTCCCCTGGCAAGCCTGATGTTTCTAGATGTCACACTTATCACAAACTTGCATATATGAGACTTTAATCTATGAGATTTGCCACGTCACACTATTAAAATGCATTTCTTTAGTAGGTTTAGTATTTGGTAGTCTAACCAAATTAGTGATAGAATGGAAATATCAATTTGTAACGGACAGTCTAATCAACTTCAAGCTACAGAAAGGCCAAACACTGCCAGTACCTATTCAACATTACATTTTAATAATTCTGTTTCTACTGATAAGAATTAGGGAGCACCAAGATTATTTGAAGAAACGGAGGTGTTAGATTTACGTACAAGCTCAGGTTTTGTTGCATCGAAAGGTTCTAACTTCTGCAAAACGTGAGGATTTTTAAAGTCCTAGCAGCTGCAATACAGCTTCTGCAGCCTTTAGAATACCTCTCGAAAAGGTTGTGCCTCTACATGGTCTCTTTTCTTGCAACAGGCAGCGCCTCGGTATTGTCAGCCTTTTGGCAAGGAATGGATGTAGTATCTGTTCTCCTTGATGACAGATTCTTTCCATAATCCGGGAGAGGCGGTCCTTCTTGGCGGTTGAGTCTGTCTCGTGGCTTTCTTCTCTACCCGGTAGCCTAAATTGAGGGGCGTTGCCCTTGAACGCCCCAGCTGCCCTTTATCTATTAGTTAGCCTGTTTGGTGGCGTATTTTCTCCAACAAAATGCCACCCTCTAATAGACACCGCCCTCTAGTAAATGCCACACTTCCACCCGAACACTGCTCATAAACGCCACCCTCTGATAAACGCCGGAACGTGAAAAGCGGGAAGATTTTTAGTGACAATCTTTCGCGGAAACATAAATACCTTTGGCACTAATGAAGGCTCAAAGCCGAAACACAATAAGCAATTAGTAACTAATGTCCCCGTACGAAATCAGTAGAGGAGAGACCGCGAAATATTGACTCTAAAAATCTTTATCTTAACGTTTGGACCAGATCGTCCCATGCTTAAGGTGTTGGTTTACGTCTCACGAGTAGAACTTTCCCCAGACACACATTTGCACAAATCAGTACCAAGTTAACACTGTCTGCGTCTCGGATGAAGGATAAATCTATTGTAGTCACTGTAGGTGTACTCGACTAGGAGGAAATTTGATCCGAGGAGGTAACGTGGAGAAAACAGAGATGCGAACTTGCAAGATTGTATAATATAAGTATACTTGGCATCGTATGTCTGCTGAGTTTAGATATTGTACAGTTTTGAATTAACGCTCACCTCGAATAGGCCTGAGATAGAGCCCCTCTTATTTTGGATAAGAGCTAAGTATATGGCCCCTTTATTCATTATTTTCCCGAGGCAATCGTTCAGTGGCCCTGCGGAGTTTGCCGGAAGGGAGTGGGCAGTAATTCCATCTTCTGCTCAAGTTGCACACACTGGGTCCACTGGGTCCACTGGGAGAGGACCCCCAATTCAAGTGTAAGCGCTGCATGGGCACATCAAGACCTATTGATGGACGTTCCTTCGAGTACATTGAGATCAAGAATTACCAGTTAGAGGCACAGGACAGGTTTTGTTACCTTGGCGATATGGTTAGCGCTAGTTGTGTTTGTATGGCCAGTGCAACTACCAGATGCAGGTCAGCATGGGGCAAGTTCAGGGAACTGCTTCCCATCCTCACATGCAGATCACTCTCGCTGCCTGGCATCGTCTAATAGGGCATTTATCATTATCTCCTTCCCGTTATTCCTTATGATGACAGGTACAGTTCTTAGGGCCACATATTCCTCTTCCTCTGGCTTTCTTTGGTTTCTGGCTGTAAGGGCTCTTTCAAGCTTAGGCTCCCCCTCGGTGACAATCTCTCCTTCAGACGTCCTGGTAACTGCTGTTGCAGGGTCCTTAAGCTTTCTCCTCGTGTAGTCTTCTTTTTTACTAAAAGTAGCATCCTTCTTTCTATGGAGCAGGCGATTGTGGCTTTCTCTGCATCCATCGATTCCACAGATCTGGCTTCGTGTGCATGTTTGTCCAAGGTGGGTCATGGCCAAACCAAGCCAGACCAAACCTCTTGTCTCAGTTCTCTCTGACTTCTGAAGAGCCACATATTTTCTTTTCTTTACAACTGTGGGAGAAACTAATATTCGAAGCTAATATTTGTTCTGCTGGTCAGCTGGTTGGCATGGTACTGTGTTATTAAACTTTTCATAGACCTGCAGCAAAGGTATACTGAATCCTTCTTGTCACACCTATTCTGCAGTGAGTGTTACATCAACAGCCACCAATACCCAGTGCAACTGTAAGAACGGAACCAACTACCCATTCAATGGCAACTGTCTGATAAATTCTTTTTGTCTATACAAGCTAACAGCTTGAGTGTGGGAGCAATGTTATATGTAAGTTCTTGGGTTTCCCTGAGACTTTTCCATTGATTACTTCTACAGTCTACAAGAGAGTACATCATACAAATAGAGAAAGAGGATTCTCGCAATAGGCAGCGTGAACGAATTTTAAGAACCCCTATTCCTATGGATAGGATAAATTCGATGTTTTCTAAGACAAATTTCTGGAGAAATACACCACGAGGGATGTTTCGACCATGATTTGTTCACGTACACAACTTAACTGATGATGTTATTCGAACTTCAACTCCATAATAGTGGATAAATTACAAAATTTACAAATAGAACGGAAAATGCTGGATGTAAACAAACTTCAAGATCTTTGTAAGAAATAGACTCCTATTTATAGGTTATGGCAAATAAACTATTCAGACTGCAAGCCAATGGTTTAAATACTTCATTGATGTCACATACTTCTGGGGGCGGTTATTCATAGCACATTTCTCTCTTCGCGAGCCTGTAACACTCTTTACGCCTACCATCCAGGGGCGGCTTGTGCCACTGGGCAAATGGGCACGGTCCCCCCTGGCAGAATCTAGATATTGGGTAAAATCTCATAAATAAACTAGACTTTCTTTTTGCGTTTCCCCAACCTCTTTGTCTTCGAAAGTAGAAAGGAATTCGTGGCTTCTGTTGATTCCTGTAGATGATACGGATGTCAAACTGGTATAGAAAGAAATCCCTAGGGATGTGGGTATGCAAGGTCATTCCAACTACCTTGTCCCCCTTGAAATGTGGCACAGATCCTTGAAAACAGTCCCTTCTAATATTTGCCACAGTTCCATAATCGGAGAGAAAGGCAGTAATTACCTTATCAGATAACTTCAATACGTCATTGGACGCCCACAGGATTCTAGTAAACAGTATTGGTCTTTAGTCAAAAGACGACCACGTTCCAATACTGCTTCTGCTTCTGCCTGCTACTGCTTCTGCCTGCTACTGCTTCTGCCTGACCATAAATAGCATTAGTACTCTGAGGAGTGTCAGACGAAAAAAGCTTTTAAGTACACAATGTTTTCGCTATTTCGTGCAATATACTTAACCTAGTGCGGTGCTCTTCTTTACTCCACCCTCTGTCATAAACCTAACCACCAGTTACTCGTCGTACATGTTCTTTAATTGAGCTGCAATTTTCTTTGGAACAACGTCTGCTTTGAAGTGTTTAGTGACGACGACAAGACCCTTCATACAATAGTGTCACGTGTTTACTCCACACCAAGACAATCACTCACACGAAAGCCTCACACATTCTAAGCACTTTGAATCTTAACATTACTCTCTACTCAATGCAAGGCCATAAATTTAACAAGCGCTGGCGTCAGACTCAGTGGCTGGCAAATTCATTCTGGCGAAGATGGATCCGCGAGTACCTGCTCACATTGCAGATCCGACAAAAGTGGACGCAGAAAAGAAGAAACTTCAGCAAAGATGATCTAGTGTTGGTAGCGGACGATCGAGTCCCCAGAGGTCAATGGCCATTGGGAGTCATAGACGAAGTTTACCCGGTGTCGCGCGAAATTTGTGCCCTTGCGAAATTTGTGCCTATGATGGTAATGCGCATGCCCACATATCCGTGAGATTTGTGCCTTGCGAAATTTGTGCCTCCGTGTGTTTCGTTACTTCAGATTGGGAACTAATAGTTACAAATACATAATCTAGAAATTCTACAGCAATTTCATCACAGTTCCATGCAGTTTGATTATCAATTTTCTTACTCATATTTTCTCTTTTTGACATTTTCTACTTTTATCATTTTTGCCTATTTAAGTCGCTGTAAATCAGTGTTGCTAACAGTTGTATCACATTTACTTTTCTACTTTTCAACTCTGCTTCAGATTTACTTTCAGGACATACATGGTCTGCTATACGTTTGAGGAAGATGAGTATTTTGATATGAAAATTCTGAAGTACTGAAAGATTGTTGACTTGAATCCATTTTCAACGCTCCCTTAATCTTTTAAGATGCTTTCCATAATCCGCGAGAGGCGGTCCTACTGGGTAGTTGAGCCTGCTTCATGGCTTTCTTCTCTGCCCGGTAGCCTGAATTGAGGGACGTTGCTCTTTGACGCCACAGCTGCCCTTTATTTATTAGTTAGCCTGTTTGGTGGTTTTTCTGTTTATTTAGGGTAGTGTCAGTGTCGGGCCCATTGCTCATCAGGGGTCTTTGATTGAGAGACTGCAAAAGTAAGTTTCATATTAAGGGAGTCTTGCGTGTCGCTTAGTTATACAAAGAGAACAGACGGTAATGCAACAGTCGGCTCAACCCTTTTCTAATTTCTTCTATAAGGCTTAACATCGAGACAATTCAGGACATGAAAGCACCAAAAGACTCCAAGCAACTCATGTCATTCCTTGGACTTGTCAACTATCTGCACAGATTTTTGTCAAGTCTCGCTACTCTCACTGCTCCGCTGCATGCGCTACTAAAGAAAGATGTCGAATTTGCTTGGAATCCACATGACAAAGCATTTGATGCTATTAAAACAGAAATTGGCAACTGCACTGCTCTCCGATATTGTGACGCCTCCAAACAATTAGTTCTACAGGAAGATGCCTCAGGGAATGGTCTTGGAGCAGCCTTGATGCAAGACGGTGCACCTATTGCCTTCGCCAGTAAGTCTCTCAAACAAATTCCCAAAACTTTTTAGATCTCGTGTCAATGACGTCATATATGGTTAATAAATGTTTCTCAACATTTTGAAGTTTTCAAAATTTTGTAAGAAGCACGTAAAATATACTTTTTGTACTAAATTGTTTTTAAAAGAGATTGCAGTATCTTTATAGATATTTCGGAAGAAATCTCGGTAAGTCGATACCTTTCCATAAACTTATAGAATTCTTCATTGCTTTTGCTCTAGGATGTCACCAACGAAACCCTCGCTACAAACAATAGTGTACTCCTTGTAAGGAATATGTTAATGCATACTCTGTTTAAGTGTACAGGGAAGCAAGGTAATCATTGCAGCATTGTATCAACCCCCTAGTGACTCAGCAGAATCGTTTGTCAAAATAGAAAGAAAGCCTTGGTATGTAGACAAGACGACTTTGTTTTCTCTTTGGGCCTATTCAATTAATCTAGTCGAAGTGGACGCTGATTGGTCCCAAAACATAAGCCATTCAGGTAGTCCAAATTATGATTGGCTCTCTTCAAAGAAAAAGGTGTGTTTATTTGTTCCTACATTTCATTTTGATAATTTCTGACGATTGTTCTCTAAGGAGTGTTAGACGAAAATACTTTATACACGCTTATAAACATCGTCGCTAGCGTTTTATATTCGAGAAATTACAAATTCGATTAGTTACTCTGACATAAACGTCAAAAAGTAATAAAGTTTGATACTTTACCTTAGTCTAAGCAATCTAATAATAAGCTAGTGGACAGATTCATGATTCAACGTGTCAAGTGATTCTTCGACTCTACCTGTAAATGTGACAAAGTTATTGCTCCCTATCTTTTAACATTTTTACGTGAGAATTCAAAACAAGCTAAAATGTGAACATTATGCCCTTGAATAAGCCGCTGAGCAACCAAAGAAGGCATAAATCTGCTATGGAATATATTTTTATCTAACGGAAAGATCTCCACTAAAATGAAATTTCGCACTGTAAGGCCTTGTCAAGTGGGTACTTTATATTTGTTATGACGCATGATAGTGAGAATTGAGCTTTAAGCTGAAGCCAGAAGAAATTCTTGTGGTGATACAAAAAAAAAGTGAAGAAGATATTGCTAGTTATCAAGCTATAGGGCAGAAAACAAATCCGTGGATCCGACAACAAACACGATTGATATCAATGCTACCATCAAGACATCAAAATACAAATGGGTAGGGCATTCGGCCAAACAACACGATAAGAGGTCGGCCATTCGGACAATGTAGTTGACATCTCGTGAACGTAGAGGACTAAGAAGAAGACATAAGACAGGATGGAGGGATGACTAGATGCTCTGCATGCTTCGCAATCCGAAATAAATCCTTTTCTCCTTCCCTTGTGTTCAGCCTATCCTAGAGATCGTTGCATGCCTCCTCCTTTGCCTTGGCTACCTCTTGCTTCGCTTCTCTTCGTCTAGCCTTGTATTCCCTTTTGTCCTCCTCTTGACCTGTCCTATTAACACCTTCTTCGCTTTCTTCTTGCTTTGGATACTATCTTGTACTACATCATTCCACCACCATGTTTCCTTGTCTGGTCTCATATAGCTTGATGTCACACCCAAGACTGCCCAGGCCGTTTCCCTGATTTTCTCCGTGAGCTCAGTAAATTTTTCAAGCACATCTGTGGTTGAACTATCCTTACCTTTTCTAGACATTCATGTTCAAAAAAACTGGTCCAGTTTTCACCATAGTCTTTACAGAAAACCCTCGTGTACCAGTCAATACACGCGTTGGGACTAGTTTTGCCCTAAAACGTGCATAACAAATCTCATCGCTACTTTAGTTCAACGTGCTCTAATCATTTGCTCAAAAAGTACACGATGAGGAATTAGCCAACATTAAAACCATTTTTCAAGAAAACGGCTAACCAGAAAATGTCATCAACATTATCATTTACATTCAAATTGCCAAGTTTTCGTCTGACCCAAAATATGGCCCTATGAAGTGCCCAATATATTTGCAACTAGTGAGATAGGGTATTGATGTGGTTGCAGTGAGTTAAAGAGTGGATAGCTTTTTTAACTTTTCTGGTGGTCGTGTTGATCTCTTAGTCTATAATTGCTTTTTTTCCCAACAAAAGATGTGTCCTGGCTTCCAACAGTGTTTCGCGATATCTTTACTTTTATCGTTTCCTTTTGCAACCGCTTTCTTGTGTTGTTTTCCGCTTTGGTTTAAAGAACATCTGACTCGGCCATATAGGTCGCTCAATAGTCCTTGCACTACATTTTAAATAAGATGCTATTGGTTTCTTCTTCTGGGACAGAATTTTGGTTTTGAGAGAGTCTTAAGTAAAGTGGACTCGATTATGCCACTAGCCATACCTATTTTAAGGCCCTTGATTTGCATTTGCCTTGGGCCAGGACCAGTTCTTCTCAGTCAGATACCCTTTTTCGCCTGCGTGTTAGTCAGGGTATCACTGTCCCCCCGAGAGCCTCGTGTTTTGTGTCAGTTGCCAGCGCTGACCCTTTATGTAATAGTTTGTCGGAGCCTGTTGGTTTTGTTGACTCTGTTAATTGTGCATCGTCATTGGAGGATATTATTTTGGCTCCTGGTATTGTTGATTGTTCAGCCCTTAAGGCTGGTAGTGCCTTATCATTACTGGTGGCAAATATGGGCTCTCAACCTATTTTTTTTCTAAGAAGTGCTCCGATGAAGAAGTAAAGCACTATGCTACAAAACTCCACTTTCGATGCTTTGTAAGAGGATAAGTATTCCACTCCTAAATTATTGACTTTGTGAACGAATCAAGTGCTACAAATAATATTTACGTTTATCCTAAACCTTCGAAATGCAACCCTATCTTGTCGGTTACTAGTCCTGTTGCCGAATAATGTCTGTTCATTTGGCAATAGAGTACTAAAGTGACGAGATTACAAAAACTTCTGTTTGAAGAATCCCAGTAGTAACTACGTCAAAGTGCTAACAATACCACAAAATGCCCGTGAACAAAATATAGCATTCACACCCCTGAAATGTCTTTATCTCACAGTTACGCGGAAAATCATGGTCCCCGTAAAAACATGGGTAATGCTTATGCGGCTCACTTTCTTCTATAGTCTCTCATCGTTTTTCGCAAAAGGGCTTTATTATTCTCCTGAATATTAAATATACTTTATCGTCCTGACACAACATAAGAACGAAATTGCTTTCACTGCATATAACAGTCTGGTTAATTACACTTATAAAATTAAACTCAACGGCGGTCATAAGTATGTGCAAGGTCACTTTAGCAAAGATGTTTATAAGCAGTGTACCGCGTACCTTTCGAGCGTATATGTACGGCTGCATCCATGCATTTAGGAAGGACACAGTGATCTCCAGCTGATTCATACAAGTAACGAAAGATGTTCTAAAACATAAAAAGAATGCATGCGGGTGTAAACGAATAGATCAGTTATTGGTAGGAAAGGAGGGCGAATGATTCGCTTACAAGCAGTTTTAAACTACCTAGGGCGAACATAACAACCATTGAAGATGACTTGACCACAAATGATAGGAGGCTAGGACCTCCTATATAATTAATAGGGGCCAGCAAGGATATACTTGCCCATTGCAATATTGAATGGCGTAAGGGCTTTAATGTATTTAACGTTTACTGCGTATCTCGAGGATGTAAAATCTTCGCTTAGTAGTACTAGTAGTAATAGTAGTAGTAGTACTAGTAGAAGTAGTAGTAATAGTAGTAGTAGTAGTAGTAGTAGTAATAGTAGAAGTAGTAGAAGTACTAACAGTAGTAGTAGTAGTAACAGCAGCAGTGGTAGTAGTAATAGTAGAATAGTAGTAGTAGTAGTAGTAGTAGTAGTGGCAGTAGTAGTAACAGTAGTAGTAGTATTAGTAGTGGTAATAGTAGTAGCAGAAGTAGTAGTAGTAGTAGTAACAGAAGTAGTAGTAGTAGTAGTAGTAGTAGTAGCAGCAGCAGCAGTAGTAGTAGTAGTAGTAGTAGTAGTAGTAGTAGTAGTCGTTATTACTCGATACTTTATCACTGGACTTCTATGCGCTTAGGTATAGCGTTTTCCAGTAGAGATATAACATTGAGTATGTCATTAAATACATTTAACCTTGTGTTCAGAATTTCGTAAACCTAATTCCCTTGTTCAAATGTTTTCACTGTTTTTACAAAATAATCAAAATCAGCGCTCATGAAACAATTTTTCGTAGCAAAATATTCATTTGCCAGTGCTGAAACGGAAGTAATCTAGCATGTGATGCATTATAACTGTCACGAAAAGGAGAACTGTTAATCAAATAAATGTTGGGATCTTTTTACACTGGGAGATTATTATGAAATGCGTGAAAGGGAGGCTTTATCAAAATGCCCGAATGTTTTCAGTTTAACATTTCCCGAAGTTCACGTGATCAAGAGCAGACTCGATGCGATTTCTCGGAACCGAAGTAGAAATGTAACGAGAAATCTTGATGGCTTAACCAGGTAATGTCACTGATGTTTATTAATAAGTACAAAAACACTTTTCTTAGTTTAAATTTGTTGTTTAAAGTTCATTAAAGGCGGATTAATAGTCGATTTACGGTAGGCTCCTGCTCCCTGTACAATAGCAGCTTAGTATAGTAAGCCTATAGACTTATAATTCTACTTCTAGTACGTAACTTGTTGTTGCTTAGGCAAATTGACTCACAGCAGGATCTAAACGCCCAGGTCAGACAGAGCCTTTCTTGCATTGTTCTCCAGGTGTGATGTCTCAGAACATGTTTGTATTTGGTGGAGAAATTTATTGTGAGTTTGAGCTTTACCCAGAACCTTTCAACAATCTGTCAAAGGCTGCTACATGATTGGTTAGTTACATCTTGGGTTCGGAACACACTACTCGCTAGACATGGCGAATATGATCGGAAACCCTTCTGTTCTTTTTGACGTTGCTATTGAAACTCAAGATCGTCAGATCAGTCAGGCTCTACAACCTCTCTTTGCAATGGCATCATCTATATTGGCCCAACCCGACGCTTCAGTGAACAACAACTCAATGCAAATAACGTCAAGAAACTTGCTAAGCTAACGACACAAGTGCTTGTCCATACAAAATTTACCGGACGTTGTGTGGCCTTTCATTTACAGTCGATAGACGTGAGGTGGGGCCTCTCCTAAGGGGATGTCTTTGCACGTTAAATACCAGATCTGTTCCATATTTAACCTGTACGAAACGGTCACCTCCCCGTCACGGCCAAAACTGACAAGTCCCTTGCGCGGGCATTGTAGGCAGGTTATACTGTAGTGATTAATTATGAGGAGTACGATTACTGAATCAGTTTGGTTCTTCACTTTGTATTACGCTCTGACACAATTCTATTTCTATGTTAATGACGACAGCAAGTATTACAAGTGCCGAAATTGTTACCTGGAGTAAAACCCAACTAAAAATCTACATTTTATGGATACCAATTCAACCGTAGAAAGTGCGTATGACATCCCCAGCTAGTGAAAAATTAAAAATGGCTAAAGGTTGATCTTTTTTTTATGGAACTTGCATGGACTTTTAACGGGGGTTCATAATTTCCTCTGTTAACGAAGTAAGTCAAAAACTTGGAACCAATCTTCCAGGAAGTGATTTTGTGGATAGCCACTCGCCTGGGGCAACTCTCCAATTACGTTATTCTCTGTTCACAGGCGCTCTAAAATCGATAGGAAACGTCTATACAGGAATTGTAGACACTATGACAAGATCATTTGCTGTAATTGGATAAAATTTGGAAACGTTTAGAGCCAAAAATGGACGTTGTTTTATCTATATCAAGACCAGCGTAGACGTCAGTCGAAAATGCCGCTTTGAGCTCAGGAAAATAATAGCGATGGCAGAAATTCACAAGAGCAGTCAAATGCTTCGAGACGTTTTAGAAACAGATAAGAAGACATTTGATCGAAACAACAATGATTTTCTGTATGATCAGTAAATGGAGGTAAAAGTACAGTAGTTTTATTTCTATAGTTATTGACGAGTGCGCCAGCAGCCGAAGTTTTAATGTCGGGCCCACTGCTCACCACGGGTCTTCGATTGAGAGACTGTCAGCAGCCGAGGTTGCGAAGAGTCTACAAACGGAATGGGTGAAAGTTAACTGCATAGTATCCTTATATCAGAGAATGTAACTTTACTCTGTGCTTCGGGCTTTTGGTCATTCATCATATCGCCGTTTTTACGGAAAGGTACGGTAATGCTGAGGATATCCTGGGGTAAGAACAGTAGCACTATGGCGCAAACTGTAGCAGCACTTTTGATGTGGTTAGCATGAGTGGGTCTTTCTAATGCTTTTCACTTCGGTGTTATCGCGACTTGAATAGAATAAACAAGATTGAATTCGGTCATCATTTCATAGTAATTGGTTCAACAGACATAAATGTACTTACAGTACATGTTATTGAACAATAAATCTAAAACAGTACTCAAACTTTTCTATTGTGTAATCCTATTAAGACATCGTATACTTCTCTGTAACTGTAGAAGCATGCTTGTTATAACGTTGGTGTGTTATGCAGAGATTAAATATTGCGCTAAGCAACAGATTCATTGGCTAAACGTATTTGTCAGTCACTGGTTTATGAAAATGGTCTGATGCGAAGTTAGAAACGAAAGCAGTATAGTTTCAAACTTTTATCAGCAACCAGCTGATATCCATAGGGAGCTAAGGCTGCATTATCTTCTACGACAGTTAAAGGCATTTTACAGATTTCATAATAAGCAAGAAATCCATTTTCTCTGGTGAACTTTCCTTTAGATCCTGCTCCTTTAATTGGATCTCCTAATCCGTGTTTGTTGGCATCTACTAAACGTACACTTCGGCCGTATGTTCCCATTCCCAAAGTAATCTTGTTTGCTGGCATTCCTTTCTTGAGCCAATAGTCCAAAGCATACGTTACTGAAAGTTCATCCTTGCTTACCATGGCCGTATGATGACCTGTCACTTTATCCCAAGCACCGTGCAAATCGTATGCCATCAAGATCAGTTCTACAGCTCTCTGTTGTCTGCTTTCACTCTACGCGCGAGGTAGATTTTTTGGATGATTTGTACAAGTGGAACAAAAGAAGCAAAGCATTACTGAAACAAAAAAAGCCTTGTTTGCATCGGTTGCTAAGTAGTTTCTGCTTTGCTGAAAAAGAAAGCCTTGTTCTCATTTGTACTGACCAATGAGGTGCATACCTCAGATTAATAAACTTTGCTGTACACTTTGTTGTTCCCTCTATACTCTTCCTATCTTGTATAAATTGGGCCTTTGACTTTCCTTTCCCCTTGACACTCCTATTGTTATTTGGATCAATTTGACAGCTCTCTGATTGATATACAGGAGTGTTTAGTCCGAAGACATTTATAAATAATGATAATGATAATAACGATATACAGGAGCTCTCGAAATGAATTCGGTGTACCAGGCCTTCATACAATATATGACGCTGTATATAATGGAATGCTAGATTTACGCAAAGCCTGTATGGCAATAATCCTGTGTAGAACTATCAGGCAATTTTTCTAAATTTCGTCCGGGAAATCGGGGAATTATCTGGGATTTTTTGCCAAGGTGAGGCTCAGAACCCTAATATAGAATGCGGTGCTTAGTATTGGCTAATGATTATAGCTTATTTGCGATGCTAGACTGCATCTCCAGACCAATATATTTTCTTCTGGTGATACGGTCTCCATTTATGAGTCAGCCATGCGATTACATCGTAGATTCGATGACTTCAATTACAATAGCTGTATTCAGTATATTTCTTTCAATTTGACAGCATATAATTTGGAAAATCTTTATTTAAATATAGAAGACTGTTGCGTCTCGCGTGGCAGCACTTAGTGGTACAAAGTAAACATGCGGTTTTTATTGGCACTTAAATCTTTATACGAGATTTCTGCCTGCGACATACATTCCAAACGTTAAATACAACTGTTAATACTCCTGATCTCAACTCCAAAAACTTCAAGCAAAAACTAATCTTTTACAAATAAGCAGAATTGATGTCTTTAAACTCAGAGTACTGTGGAAATTTGGCTTCTTCTAGCTTTTTTCTAAAAAGATCTTTGCTGTAATTTTCTATAGATCGTGTTTGAATGTAGGTATGTTCGAAGGTTTTTAGTTTTGGGGTTTTTCTTGTGCAAAAGATTGGTTGGTGGTTTGATAAACTAATATTAAAACACCATGCTGAGAAATTTTATGCACTGAGTTGGTGAGGATATGGTTCAACAGAGCTAATGAATTTAGATTAAAGTCTCCTAAGATATGGGTCTCCATGGTATATACATTTGGGGTTTTCAAAAAATTTGATCCCAATTTTCCAATGGAGTTAATGAGGCAAAAGTGAGGGCACCAATGAGAAGCCAGTTCTATTGTTTTCAGAACAATAGAGCGTTTTAGCGCTCAATTTAAAAAGTCGCACCATATGTTACCGTCAAGCGCGCGTTGAGTGGAGACAATGAAGAGGGGTTTGACCTATCAGCGCTAAATTTTATTGTTGCCCTGGTGGATTTTGTTGTGTGACGGCATTGATGCGTGTTGCTTGTTGCACTGTGTTCCTATAGCCAAGCCGCTTGTCTCTTTGCTATGACCTTACATTAGCATTTATTGTAAAGGTCATGTAACTTAAGTCATAAGCTAGAAACTGGTATGTAATCAGGATATTGTAAGGTTTCTGTTGAAACCTATTGATTAGCAGCCACAGTTCTGATAACATTAGCTTTTAAGCATTGATGGTGCACCTGATGACTTGCTAGAATTCAAACAATTCAGGTAGGCAGAAAGCTATGGGAGAAACCCATAACAAATACTGACTTCGTAGCCTTTTCATAGTGTGTCATAGTAACAATCACTTAAAGGTAAGATTTAGCCACTTTATCTTTTCTATGAATCAACCACTTTTAACTCCTACCTTGACCACAAATACATGTTTTCCATGCAAGGATGAAGGAATTGTGCTATCACAAATTTCAGTAATTTTCCTGCCGGTGTAGCTTCCGCTGTCTAGTTGATCACGTGCCACTCTATTGGTTGCTTGATGTCCTCAAAGTATATTTTGAGAGATCTTCGCCTTCTTTAGGCTAATTATTTGCATCTGCTGGTTCTGTCATGGTAAAGAGACCGTTTTAATTGTTTCGGTTTTACATTATTTGAAGACGTCTAGGGAATTGTCATAATATTATTACGTTTTGTTTATCTCAGAGCGTTCCGACAAATAGGTAAATTTTATTTAGTGAAAGTCATGACATTTGTTTCATTAAAATTTCTATTAGCATTGTAAGTGTTGCTTTTCGGCGGAGGACGGGTGCAGTTGAATCACCCCGGAACTTTGAAACATTTTATATTTCCCATTGGATTACAAAGTCCTATTAATATTTCACGAAATAGCGAAAACATTGTGTAGCTTTTTTCGTCTGACACTTCTCAGAGTACTTAGTGCAAAGTCGTATTACATAGTAAAATTGTAGTCAGAGAAATTCCATAATACAGCTTTTCTGCAAATGAAGGCTCGGGACTTGGACAACGATAGCAGTTTTCAGCCACCACACAATCATTACCCACGAGCTAGTGGTATCTTAACCTTTTACTCGGGATCCCTGAATATGACTTCCTTTATGTTTATGCTAGAAGTGTGATACTGAACGCTTTTGTATGCAAACTATGTCAAATATGCCTTATTAGTTTATTTTGAACGCTTTGTGCACCATGGAATGTACCCATCTATTGTTTGCAAACTATGTCAAATATTCATTATCAGCATATTTTGAACGCTTTGTGCACCAAATGATGCACGCATCTAGTGTATGCAAACTATATAAAATATACCTCATTGGCCTATTTTGAACGCTTTGTGCACCATGGAATGTACGGATCCAGTGTATGCAAACTATGTAAAATATGCCTGATTAGCCTATTTTGAACGCTTTGTGCGCCATGGAATGTACGCATCTAGTGTATGCAAACTATGTCAAATATGCCTTATATGCGTAAACACTGACAATTTTTATTTAAATAACTTAAGATTTCTGTGCTCATCAAGAGCTACCATCGTGGACAAAAAAAATTTTCTTCCAAAACGTCAAAAATTGCAGAAATGGCTCAGAACACAAGCTGATGGACAGGGGTATTTATTTTAGCTTTTACTAGGTTTCTGCTGCCCGTCTCAGATCAGCACAGTGCTATGATATATACCTATCGAAAGTAATGTTTTCAAATTCGGCGGTTGGGCTTAACGGGGTTGGGCCTCTGTTTACATAAATTAAAGTCCACGATTGTAGGTATGACTTAAGCTTATCGTTCTGTGAGAGTTTACTCTAAGGACAGTATAAAGCAGAAATTGTAGGAACTATTAGAATTGAATTCTTTTTGAACTCAATGACGTCATCTTTTACACCAATAACACTATAGATCTTCAGCGGCATGTATATTACGCAAAAAAAATATTTTGCTGGAGCGTTTAATTCTTGAGAAAATATTTATCTAAAATATAAAAAAATGTGGTTTTTTCCATATCAACAAAACGAAATTGACACCACATATAATTTCAGCAATCTATAAACACGAAGATTGAAACACCATTGCTGCTCATTGAACTAAAGATCAATGCCAAAAAAATCTGAGTCTTAATTTAAAATTCTGCTGATGTTAGAATGCGAAGGATACGTATTTTTGTTACGGATTGGACAAGTTCTCAAAATACACTACTAGAATATGTAGATGCCTTTGAATATTGTTCTGGAAATCGTGTTAAAGTGATCATTATATTATTGATATTATTTCGTAGCCTTTTCAAGAAGCAGAGTGGAGAGAATAGCACTACGATGAAAAGATTTTGTAACACGTATGGAATTACAGGAAAAAGTTCACGTATGAAGGTATAAGTGTGGATAGGTAGCACCCTGTATCAAGCTCTGTTACAGCAAGTTTACTCACTGCGAACCATTGAAACAGAAGATGGCCTGTAACTCTCTACCAAAACTACAAGTACCTAAGATCACACATAATAAACTCTCAAAAAGATTTGAATATCAGGAAGGGCATGGCATGGACTGCATATAACAAGATGGACAAAATCTGGAAATCCCAGCTTGACCGTAAGATTAAAACCAGGATTTTTAGGGTAGTAATCTAACCCATGTTACTCTACGGATCCGAAACTTGGACTCTTGCCACTAAACGACTCCGCCGCCGAGATCGATGCTATACCCGTCTTTGCAAAACAGCATTATATCTTTCATGGAAAAAATAGCCAACTGATATACGGTGACTTACCTATGATACTAACCTTAGTGAAAAGAAGACGCGTCCATACGAGTGCTCCAACACAAGCCACCACAATTCCTGTGTGGCAACTCCTATGTCATGACACGAGGAGGAGCATGGCTGCCCTTCTGACTGCTGTATTCTTAACACGCATACACTGACTGAAAACGAAGTACTATCATATACAAATAATAATCAATCAGTGCCACGGGCTCATCAGTGCAACTTACCCAGCCCTGGTGCATGTTTCCAATAAGCCTTGGCATATGAGTATCATCCCATAGTCCCTACATCCGACATAGCGTGAACACCCACCCCCTAACCATGTCAGTCCTACCCAGATTTGAATGTTCCTACAATTGTGTTCTTCTTACATCAACGGGATGGCAAGGGAGAAGAAAATTATATACTCAATTGCGTCTTCGAAAGAGCCAATCGGAATTTGGCAAGGAATGGCTGTAGTATCTATTCGTTTTGATGCAGATGCTCTCCATAATCCGCGAGAGGCGGTCCTACTGGGTGGTTGAGTCTGCCTCATGGCTTTCTTCTTTGCCCGGTAGCCAAAATTGAGGGGCATCGCCCTTGGACGCCCCAGCTTCGCTTTATTTATTAGTCAGCCAGTTTGGTGGTTTTACTGTTTATTTAGGGGTAGTTTCAATGTCGGGCCCACTGCTCATCAGGGGTCTTTGATTGAGAGACTCCCAATCGGAAATTAGATGCTTACATTCCATGGCGAACAAAGCGTTCATAATAGGCTAATAAGGCATATTTGACATAGTTTGCATACAGTAGATGCATACATTCCATGGCGCACAAAGCGTAAAAAATAGGCAAATGAGTCATATTTGACATAGTTTGTATACACCAGATGCGTACTTTCCATGGTGCACAAAGCGTTCATAGTAGGCTTATGAGGCATATTTGACAGAGTTTGCATACATTAGATGCGTACATTCCATGGCGAATAAAGCGTTCATAATAGGCTAATAAGGCATATTTGACATAGTTTGCATACACTAGATGCGTTCATTCCATGGTGCACAAATAATTTTTTCCCTTTCATCTACGTATCTTTGTTGCAGGCGTAATAAATATTTCCACACACTAAGAATCTAAGATACCGTTTTCCTTGAGAAAAATTATTATGCTACAGGTAATTGAGGCACACAGCGTTTAAAAAATAGTAAAATTGTAGCACCAGGTGGGAAACGGCATCCGATACAAGCGTCGATAAAATTCCAATCTTTCTGTTACGCATTCAAAAGATCACCATGTTCCAATTCTGTTCTCTAAACGTATGGCCACTTGAAATCTAATTCTTAATCGCGGAAACCATTCATCAAACATTAAAAAATGCGAGCACGAGATATCACGCAGTAAAAGCCCAGAAGCAATTTTACGTGAGGCATTACTCAATTAGAGATAATCAAAATAAGATATCTAGGTAGCTATATGTATGAGGGTTTCCAATACAATGCGATATGAATAGAACAGGAGGCATTCAACGGAAACAAGTTCATAATCGCATGGTTCATGTTTAGATTTTTGGCCCCTTGAGCAACAAGGATGGCAACATGCAGAGAGGAAATTATTAGGTGACAGCTACAGTATTTAGTGTATTTCGGAAGTGTATGTGTAGTGTATGTCTTGTCGCAGCAGAACCTTTTAAATTCAAAGTCGCTCTGCAATTTTACTAGCTTCACTGCTTATTGATCTAGAAATGGAAGGCACAGGAAGTATTATTGCTGAAAAAGTACAAACTTTAAACTTAGATTTTCTTTCCTGAATTTGTACCGGCGTACTTTCGTATTCTCAATTGCGATAAGTGGCAAATGCAAAATTCGTTGAAATTCGGAAAATATGAAAAACAATTGTTGTGCAATAAGTTGGCTATATAACCTTATATAACCTAATTCACTCCGTGCTGATTTCGTAGATTCTGAATGTAATGGAAGTCTCACTGATATAACCCCTAATGTGACCAACAACTAAATACTTTGTGATCGCAAATACACATAGTCGTTGAGTGTTTGATATATCGTGTTTCATGGCATTTTTCTTGTATCAACTTTCTGCAATGAATTTAGTTTTAAAGGCACACAATGAAATAAATTGAACTAACTTTTATTCTAGATTATAAATTATGCAAAAACCTAGATTCGGAAGATACTGTTATGGCCCTGGTTACGTCTACGGGTGAGTCATTCATACATTAGTTTGGCTCTTGCCAGGTCAAATTAACTATTCTTACTGCCTTGTTTCTAGACCATGCATGTCACAGTCCTGGCAATCTCTCAGTCAAAGACCACTGATGACCAGTGAGCCCAATTTTTAAACCATATGCCTTAATTATTCACGACAACCACCAAACTCTTGGTAAGGAGAACCCTCTGGGGATTTCACTTTTGTTACAATGACAATACGAAATAGGTCGAGTCAAAAAGTCTGAGCGTGCTGCGAGATTGCAAACTGTTTCCATGATTTTTGCTTAGATGTGTAAAGGGTAGTAAAGCCTTGTACAAACGGGCTCGACTTTTAACTAGACTTTTCTGTAGACTTTCCAAACTCCTTTCCAGGACTTCACAACCGTGTTCCAATTTGGCGCCAAATTTTGAATGAAAAAATAGCTTCCTCAGAGATGTAATGTCGAAAGCGTCATGCCGTAGCAGCATTATGTATTCTTGAGTTGATAGACGAGGACAAGGAAAAGCAAAACGAAAAGTATTAGTGAGATGAGCACATGCTTGGTGAACCCTAGACAACGTCATTCAGAATTCACACGAACCATGTAATGAATGCCATCACATTCCACTTTTAAGAATGAATTTATCCGAACAAATCTTTGTTCCAATGAAATTCTTCTCAGCTTGAAAATTTTAAGGCATTGGCGGTTTTACCAATAGGCTGTCCAAAACGTTATCTCAGACAATATTTTAATATCCATTATTCTTTTTTACAGAAGATTTTGCGAGGCTAGTTCTCCTTCTTTTATAGCCCCCCAAAAGCTTGCACATCAATTGCACAGTGAAAGATAGTGAAGGTATTGGACGATACAGGATGACAACTTATGCTCGAAGCAAAGGAGTAATAGCGTGGTTTCTTTGTTTACGATACTACTTTTACCCGCCATACGATCTGTGATTCAATATTACCGTAATAAAAGTACATCCTATCCTTTCTTATTGGTACCCCTGTTCCTACCTAGATTCGACCCTAATCTACTCTACAAGTAAAACAAAGTAGATTTCCAACCTTTTTGTGCAACTAACTTGTATTTACTGAAGTCAAGAAAATTGATATGATAGGACCTATCGTAGTAAAGTAACATACAACGACCCGTTTGTCGAAGCGAAACCTCCGGTAAATTTTACTTGAGACGTAAAGCTGAATCCTTCTGTTTCAACATTGAAAACTGTCAGGTTTATATAAACCATGGAATTTTCACATTCACTTTTTCGATCACTGGAAGCTGTGTTAATTGATTAAAGTACTACACATTTTTTTTAATATAAATAACTCCATTTTCAGGGTCAGACCTCGAGTTGCTTAGCAATTTTCCAAAAACAGACCTGGAGTTGTTGCTTAGGTATCACTACAGGTTATCGTCGAATTTCGTTGCGTTGTAAACGATGAAATACCAAATGATGGTTGGATCTTTGATCTCTTTGCTTGACACATTATCAACAGTGTGATATTTGTTGGACACAGTAACGTTTCCAGCAATTGATTGTAAGTGGGAGGGGAGGGGGACTTCAGAGGGGCCAATTTCAACACTCAGAAAGGTGTTTTTTGTGAATTGTACTCTGAAAAACAAGAGCTATTGCACCTTACAAGAAATAGGAAGCTGTGGAGGACAATGATTGTCCAAGTCCGAGAAGGATATGGCACCTAGACAGACAGACTCTGCAATATTATTTTGGTCTCTAATATCTAATTGGCTATTTCATTCTGAAGATACATTCTGAAACCAACCAAACTAACCAATCAGCTTGAGTCAGATTTACTAAAATAAAGGCGAGGAAAGAGAGAGGATTTTAAATCTCAAGATAAATCTCTAATGAATTTAAATCGTTCTTAAATCTTAAATCTTAACAGCATCTCAAGGAATCATAATTTAACAAAGTCCAGGAAGTATCCAATTAATTGATTTAATTGCCCCACTGCCATATATTTAACTTCCTACAACTCTTTTAAACTTTTGTTCATGTTAATTGTAGTTGTATATTTTTGGCAATGTAAGGTTTACTTTTAACTATAAACCTGTCGTGTATAGCTAACTGCAAATCACATAAATATGATTTGAAAAGAACACTAGAGAAACAGAAAATATGTCACCACCTAGGTTATAGTGTTCTTTTCAAAAGAAGTAGCAAAAGAGATCGACAGAAGGATAAGATTTGGCTGGCAAAATTTTGGCAAATACACCACCTTTCTGAAAAAACCCTCAATACCAATGTGCCTGAAAAGGAAAATAATGAATGAAATCATCCTACCTGCAATGACCTATGGCTGTGAAACATGGCCGTTCGCCAACAAACAAAGGCTCAGAGTTGCCCAAAGAAGTATGGAAAGGTCCTTATTAAATATCACAAGAAGTGACAAGTGGAGAAATGAAGCAATCAGAGACCATACAGGAGTAAAGGACATCATGACGAGAGTAGAAAAAATGCAATGGCAATGGGCAGGACATGTGGCTAGAAGAAATTGGGCAGCCATTGAGAATTTCTTATTTTCATTAAAATATCATTAAAATATCTTTCAAATATTTTGATCAAATGATTCAATGTAATAATAAAGACAATCAATAGAAGAAATTGGGCAGCCATTGAGAATTTCTTATTTTCATTAAAATATCATTAAAATATCTTTCAAATATTTTGATAAAATGATTCAATGTAATAATAAAGACAATCAATAGAAGAAATTGGGCAGCCATTGAGAATTTCTTAATTTCATTAAAATATCATTAAAATATCTTTCAAATATTTTGATCAAATGATTCAATGTAATAATAAAGACAATCAATATCAAATATGCCTTATTAGCCTATTTTGAACGCTTTGTGCACCATGGAATGTACGTATCTAGTGTCTGCAAACTATGAGAAATATGCCTTATTAGTCTATTTTGAACACTCTGTGCACCATGGAATGTAGACATCTAGTGTATGCAAAATATGTCAAATATGCCTTTTTAGCCTATTTTGAACGCTTTGTGCACCATGGAATTAACGCATCTAGTGTCTGCAAACTATGTCAAATATGCCTTATTAGCCTATTTTCAACGCCTTGTGCATCATGGAATGTACGCATCTAGTGTATGCAAACTATGTCAAATATGCCTTATTAGCCTATTTTGATTCGGTCATTCTGACGTAAGTACTCTGAGGAGTGTCAGACGAAAAAAGCTTTTAAGTACACAATGTTTTCGCTATTTTGTTTAGGAAATTATACGCTAGAATAACAATTTGACAAAACCTAAGACTCAAGCTGGGCTTAGATATATTTTGGTTCAGATTATACCCTAGATTGTAATTTTGTTGTTATTTTTGTTATCATTGCCGTTATTGTGGTTTTTGTTATTCTAAGTTCGCTTTACCTCGTACAACCCATATAATGCCACTACAACTTGTATTTACAACTTGTATTGTATGTGGGCCAGACGACTCGCCAATTTCAAAGGCGCCTAGCCAACTGTTTTCATAACAACGGTTATAAGTTGGTTGACCACTTCCAGCAGTATGAATATTTGAAGTTAATTTAAAATCATGTCTTGTATAGCTAGCTACATAAAAGGGGTATGCGTCGGTGTGGCATTTACTACTAACTATACTGCCCCCCCCCCCTTCTTAACATATTAGGACGGCAACCCTGCCTATAGTAGCCCTCCTCTTGTCACAGACCTTTCAGGGAGTTATTTCCCTCATTGAAGTAAAAGCAATCCCGAAGTTTGTTGAGAATGCGTCCACCCATGTTTTCCCTTCGGTCTCGCCTTTCTTTAGCTCGTTCCCAGACTCTCGTTCAAATCTTCGATGATTGTAAATATTGTGTTAGCTTTTTCTATGAACCCTTTATTATAGTCCTTTTATATTTACAGAAAAATGTTGAAATTTAAAGATTTATAGCTTCTTTTCGTTCTCTTTTCGACTCATTTCGAGAAGCCCAAGTGGTGATACTTTGACCTTTATTTTGTACATCGTAAGATTCTCCTTCTTGACACTAGACTTGTTTATAAATTTGGCGCACAAAGAATTTCGTAGCTGTGAAGATGCTCTCTTTCTAATTTTAAATTTCATGCCTTCGCGTATCTGTAGGTGGCTATGTATGTAACTTTTCCGAATTGTTTAAAGCACTGAAGTTTTAATGACTTTTTTGTCAATTTTTTGTCGTGATTTTGATAGTTCACGAGAGAAAAGTATGCAACTGAACTAGATGGTCTTTCGAGGGTCCCGAGCTCCATATATACTTAATAGGGCAAAGCTTCAGAAGTTAGACCTAGTTATCCTTGACAGATCTAACATCTGATTTTACGCTGTTTCACTTGCATAAAACTTGACTTGTTTTACAGTCTTTCCCCTGATTTTCTTGAGCTCTGTCTTTCCTTATACTCGAGTATTTCCCCGCAATACGTTTTGGTTATAAACATTTCTAATGACAATGCATTATGTTCTTGTTTCATTAGTGCTGTTGTCTTTTTATCGTAAAGTTGGACTATCATCAAACCGTAAAATCGAATCCAGACTCGACATAATCATCATCAACTTATGATAAAACTATGACCGACATTTCTGAAGCAAACAAATGCGTAAATACTACAAGGCATTCTTAGCGTTTTGATGTTGGCAAAACCCACAAACTATCATCGTAAATTTTACTATTGCAGCCAAACAAAGAAACACCAAAACCGTGGCATTCAAATTGTTGCATCGCAATAATTTCTAACTGTCAAGGATGAACTTCAGTTGCGGGCATATACAGTGAAATACTGATGGAGCATAAACTTGTCTCAGTTAAATCAAAAAGGATGTACGTCAGTGATAAGCCTACACAACAGCTCACTTTGGTTTTCCAATATGCGAATCTTAGTCAGTGTGTTTTAACTCTTTGATATGCCTCTTTTCTATGTGTAATATCTATCACACGTCTACTTGCTCTGTCTTTTACGTCAGTGTTACTTTTCTGTCTCAAATGTAGGATCAGTTTGCACAGACGATACTGAAGGTATTGCAAGTAACGAACCAAGCAAAGCAATATCTGGCTGATATAATTCTGGCAGAGGTAGAGAGTCAAGGTAAGTTACACTTATTTTGGGTCTTGTCTCTCACCCCGGTAACCAGTTTTGCGTAGTCTCTATGCTAATTACAAAAAATGTTTTTCTTTTGTACTCTACTCCCTTGACTTAAAATAGGGTATCATTAGCGCATTAACAGAGTTGGTAATTATAACGGGCACAGGTATTGAAGTTTGAAAAATTTTAACAAGTTGGGTGAATATCTTTCTGCCTCTTCAAACTGTTTGAATTAGATAGTAGAAAGATGAAGGATAATATATAAAACAGAAAAAAGTGCCTATTTTTATTAGAACATATCTTTAAAGCAAATTTGACCTAAGTTGAAAAAATGAAGTAAGTGGGCACTTCAACATTTCAAACTAATGTCACTACTAAATTTGTAGTTTAAGGTGACTACCACATCTAGACTTGAGACATAATCATTCATGTTTTATCGTACAAACTTTGATTGGCGGATGAAGGCTTTATTCGAGGCCTGGTCTACTTTCAAATTTGGGAACCACCTCCTCCCTCAGTATTTTAAAACGCTTTAAAATTGGGGAAGATACAATTTTAAATGGAAGGCATACACTTAATAAGACCCATAGCCAGAGGTCCTGTGGGAGGTGGAAGACAATGAGTCTCTTGGAAAATATCCACGTCGGAAACATTTCTGCTATCGTAGACGTTAGAGATAGTTGAGTTTATTGCTACCCTTTTTGCAGTCAATGAAATACAACTTCGTGCTACAGCAACGCTTTGATCTGCTTAAAGGACTTTCCTAGAAATCTTGTACTAGCAAGACCCAAAGCTTCATTTCTTCGCACTTTCTCAAAGAAATAGTGCGAATAACTTCGTTATGGAATCATGTGCACACTTTGAATTTCTGCATCATATTTGTATTTTTGGTAGTTGATTGATTTATTCCGATTTTATTAGTTCGTCGTAAATACAAGAGGCAATATTATGTTTTTGTGTGATCCTTGATTTTCAAGGTACTATAAACTACAGCGGAAGGATTTACGAGCGCTAGGGGTGGCTCCTGAGTTTCGTAGTACAAACGAAACCGGTTAATCGTATTGGTCTTTAATTTTGAATAGACAAGCCAGTCAGGAAACGGATTATTCAATATAAGTGCCCAGCACAAGATGCGTAAGAAGTGCAGCCAATTGATTTACTTTAAACCAAAATGGCGATCAAGAATCTATTGTCGGCCTTCCGAGACAGCAAATTACACTTGAACGACGCACCTACTCTTGTCCCTGAACTCCAGAAATGCGCTGTATTTGTATAGAGCTGATCTATGTCATCACTACGTATATCCCTTTTGGGCGACCAGAAGTCTAATTTTTTTGCACAATTTGAGGGAGACGATGTTCATTTTAACAAGGCACAATATTTATGAGTTGTAAGATAGTAAAAACAAGCGAAAAAACTTAAGCACAGCATGGATTGACTATCGAAAGGCATTTGACAGTGTGCCGCACACATGGATTCTGAAAGCCATGGAAACATACAGAATGTCACCAACAGTAATCAACTTCTTCAAAACAAGCATGGAGCTCTGGAAGACCACCATGTTGCTCACCTATGATGGAGGCTCACTAACCACTAGATCAATTAAGATACGCAGTGGCATCTTCCAAGGCGACTCTCTTTCTCCATTGTTGTTCTGTCTGTGCCTGGCCCCACTGAGTACAATGCTGAACAAAACCGGCCATGGATATGACATCCAAGGGCATTTGTCCAAACATGAACTTTGTATCTTTATTCAATCAGGTTATGAGTAGTTGAATATTAGGAAAGGTAGGGTTACAAAGCTTTGCCAAGTTTGTTACTGATACAGCATACACCGGTCAAATTATCAATAATTTGGACCACCCTAAATGCAATTATTAGACTGCCCATATTTCCCCTTTCATCACCAATTAAAATAAAAAATATCGAAAGAACTAAAAGGCAATCAAAGAAATAAATGAGCATTAATAGCTTTATAGCAAACCAAATCTAAATCGTAGCAAAATCTAACAACCTATGGAACTTTAATTTGTTCATTGATGTTCATAATACGAAGGATGGAGATGCATGATCGCCCTGGTCCTAGTCAGGGTTTGTCGGCCATGAACTCTTGACACTCCTGAGTTTGTGGATGACAACTATAACCTCTTTACATTCCTATAGTCTCTGCGATTCACATTTCTGGCCCTGCTACCAATTATCCTTTTCTTGTTCTTTCTTAGCAATCCTTGCGTTAAAAGGCCATTAAGGACTGATGACTTTGCGAGGTCTGCACTCATTTGTAAGACCAATAACATGTAGTTCTAGTTGCTTAAAGTTACACTGATTAAAATTTTTATGCTTCATAGACTCTTGGTCTTAGTAGGACCATGGTCATACCATTTTCTGTACAAAAGGAGTGCTTCTAAAACAAACAAATCAAAAGATTGATAGTTACAGAAGAAGAAAGAAATTTTCCAGATCGACTACATTTTACACTTAATGTTTAAAAGTCGAACATTTAAGTATTCAAATATGAAGGGTGACAGGAAAATGCAAAAGGCAAAACTTTAATTTTGTTTTCAGTACAAAGAATCACGAGTACGAGGATATTTGAGCTCCTGATGTATATTTACTGTCAACTTATACGTGCTGTTGAACAAATTAGCGATAGTCTACGAAAACAACACAAAGTGATTAAGTGGTATAATATGCATCAGTATTTGCGATGTAAGATTTAGACGTTGCGTAGGAGTATTAAGGGTTTTGTAATTTTATATACCGAGAGACTAAATAACATAATTTGCATACCCAGATACGCCCAATAGTACTTGTACCAATCTGTGGAGATACGCCCAATAGTACTTTTATCAATCTGTGGAGATACGCCCAATAGCACTTTTACCAATCTGTGGAGATACGCCCAATAGTACTTTTATCAATCTGTGGAGATACGCCAAATAGTACTTTTACCAATCTGTGGAGATACGCCCAATAGTACTTTTATCAATCTGTGGAGATACGCCCAATAGTACTTTTATCAATCTGTGGAGATACGCCCAATAGTACTTTTGCAGATCATTGGGAATGTGGTTGCTGGCTTGCCTATATGTCACCTTGGGTAAGCTAAAAGCTTTCAAAGTGCCATGCAGATTTCAATTAATTACAGCGATGTTAATAAAATTTTGATCATCTGGAGAAGTTACGTTTATTAGGAGGTCTGCTAAGAAAGTACATTTTTATATCACCAGTAATGTTCCGCAATTTTCATTAGCAGGATTATTTTTATACAACAAGCCATCAAGGTTATGCCTTGAAAAATTTTGGCAAAATGCGCAGGGACACCTCAGATAAAGAGCATGTATCAGTCGATTTGTTAAACTCTTGGAACGTACTATCTATTAGTTAACACTTATTATTTATGATCTGCTAATTTTATATCAGTCAGGAGCAATAACACATAAAATAATTTCTAGAGAGCCCCCACTCAAAATCATGCATTGCCGCAAACTTTTGTTTTCAGAGAATTATCCAGTAAGTTTGTAAGAGTACACCTTCTAGATGATGTGTATTTTTATGTACAGTCACAATATTACTCTGTTTCTATCAACGTACTCCACAATCAATTACCACATTTCAACACCAGTGATTTTCCCATCCTTAAGGCTGTGTGTATTTCTTTCCGTTATGCGTTATGACAAATTTGATTTGGTACCAACTTTTAAAATAATAAAGTAAGACAGATACGGGCGCTACTCGGCGTCTATCTAAATAGCATTCATTCGAATATGTCAGGGTAACTTATGTTGGGGCTCAGAAGAAAGGGAAAGAGTAATGAAGAACAAATGTTGTTGACCATAACACAATAAAACGTTTCGTTGTTACGCCCCAGGCATGACATCATTGGTATGCCCATGTGAAAACCCAATCTTAATAGCACGTGAAACTCGAGGTAGAGATAGATGCATAAGATAGGAGGCATGGCGTCATACCACATAGTGTTAAATGGTTACAATTCCTATGTTGTGCAGGAATTACGTACAAAGCATTTTGTTGACGATGAAGCCGTATCATGGATTTGTAACATCCCGTCGAATTGCCAAGCAGCAGATCAATGGTTGAAGGGTTCAGCTGCTAAAATAGTTATGTGTTATACTGATTTGGGTTTAAAGAAGCACTAGAAATCTCCATCGATTTGATAAGAACATTCGGTTATCAAGTTCATTTTTCTATTAAAGGCTTTGGATCCTAAGATACCCGTTTTTACTACAGGTGCTTGGTTCAACATTACTTTCTTTTTTCTTATTTCTGAAGTTTTACACAGCAAATGCAGTGCCAATGTGTTCTGAATTCCTAGTGAGAACCAAAGTTGTATTATATAAACACAAGGCGGAAGATTTGTAACATTTATCTTTTCTCCTTTTCCTTTCTTATTTTTGCTTTTCAAAACATACTGCCTCGTTGATTATATTGATATACAATCGGAAGTCAACGACAGTATTTGCAAATGTCGGCACCATATCATTGTCTTGTCTGTGCTTCACCTATGGTTCCCGTTAGGTACTTCCTGAGACAAAAATAAAATTTAAGTCGTCATTGGCATTGCTAATTCTTGTCCAAAGAAATTTTCAAAGTTTCAGGGGCCTATAACCTGGATGTGCAAGGTCTGCAGGCTACAAAAGTCATCTATTTACCAACATTTATGCAAGATCACACTTGTCCCTATCTGTTCTAGTACCCAATTGTAAAATTCGAGTCGGAATTAAAGAGAACCATGGACACTACTATCGTAGTAACAGTCCTGCTGTTTAAAAGGTTCCTTTGTTAAGTCTCTACTTGTGATAGGTTACACAAAAACACGTGATATTACATGGAAGCGGTGAGTTGTAAGAATAAATTAAGCAACTAGTTTATGCATAAGCAGTGAACTGTAGCAACACATCCTGGTACATTTATCTTCAACCTTGGATATGTATTACAGTCTCGTACGCTTAACAAGTGTACGGGCCTAAAGCTGGGCCTTGATGACGCACCAGTCAAAAGACGCAACCGCATAAGGTAGACATTACAACGTCTCTTTGTGTTTGCATTTATTTTACTATTTTCTGATGTTGTTGTTGTTGATGTTGTTATCATTTGAGGGTTTCTTCGCTCCCCTTCTCTTTTATTTATATTTATTTTCTCTATTTACTTACTTACTTATTTATTTATGTTTCTTCTTCTTTCAATTATTGTTATTTTACTGTTTTCTCTACTTGATATATCATAGTTCATTGTATATAAGTTAACGTGTATGTACCCACACAAATAATCTCATTGACCCCACTAAATTTGCCGGGAGAAAACAATGAGAATGTTATTAGTTTTAGAAATTGTAACGTTGAGTTGTACAATTTCACTTTGACCGTCAAAGCATGTCAAGTCTCAATGAGTTTAAGTTTCCAATTTCTATAGAAAGGAATATCTAGACTTAAAATTTCCCATTTCAAAACATTCCATTTACTTACGGTTTTGTCAATAAGCGATTATGTGTATAATACAATCGATATCAATTAGAGGCTATGTGGTAATTTGCAATATGACAGTGAATCTCGAATTTTCATTTCTTCTGTCTCATGGCGAGTTTACCATTTTTCCCAGGAGTTCACTTTAATCGTCGGCTTCCTTCATTAACGAGTAGCGCATAGTAATTTCCTGAGTTTCATACAATCCACCGCGTTATTAATTTGCAGCTTAAATCAAGAACAATATTTCAGATGCGTTGCTAGCTTTTATGCCTCTAATTTTTTTATTTAAATTCCGGAAACATACCCTGATGTTACCAAAAGGGCTCTGCTACTCCTAGTCCAGTTTACAAACACATACAAACGCTCAACCCTTGAGAGAATTTTATAGCTAATTTTTAGTTTATAAATTATTTCTAAACGTAGTATCTTTTACTGCATGCACAAACTAGCTTCTGTTAGCATGGGTGTCGATCTGTATTGAAAGGGGGGTTTGCTGTGCCTTGAGTATCGTATGACGTCGTTTTCCAGTTTAACATGAGGGATTACAGACCCTATTCAAAAGTTTACCAAAAATAACAAATGCTGGTGTTTATATTTAGTTCCAACTCTTATGCATTATCAACTAATTTTTAACAGATATTATAGAATGGTCTATTTCTCAACAATTTCGTAAAATTTGAGCAGAGACAAAGGATCCCTTTCTATTTCAGCCCAGACTCATTACAATAACTCTGAATCATGTCGACATTTGAATATTGAGTTGAGTAACGGACTCAATCGTTTAACAAAATGAATCCGTTACTCAACGGAATATTCAAATTTTGTACCAATAACCAACATGTCAACATTACAAAGTTGAAATTAGCGTATTTTTGTCTTATTTTGGCTAACCAACAACCATGTAAACTGAAACTCAAGAATACCATTCCCCATTACTATCATCGATACTGATACCTGGAAAAATACTTTGAATCATAACAGTTTACTTAAATGTACACACAACTATATGAGTGACTGTTATGAAAAGGAGAGTTAAGAGAAATCAAGGATTACTTTATACAGAGAACTTCAACCTAAGACCTAAGTCTAAGATCCCTGCTTTATACAACATACTACATGTAAAATATTCAACAAAAGGATATGTAATTTCTTATAGCCATACTTGGAGCCTGGTACGGAGACTAAGTCTTGTTATTTCTATTTATTTATTTACCGCACGTGCAAGTACGAAAAGGTATTTCCACACTGATTGAGTACAGTGAGGTCTCTGAAGACAGTTCTTTGAAGAATCATCTACTTCAGGCTCTGCAGTTCAGATTTCTAGTGCAGATTAACCGGCAGTGTTAAAGAGATGCTACAAATAGGCTGAAGAGAAAGAAAAGGAGCCACAGTGAAGGAGAATCATCACATTCAAAGACTCCCAAACTTATCACAAGGTCATTGAAATTACGATTTGATTGGAAAAGAGACTGGTTTTTTTTGCGGCAAAGTTTGTGAACTGGACAAGAAACATCCACATCGAAACAAGATGATTTAGGTCACAACACTTCCATAGAAGGCAAGTGAACTATCCACTGGACCACGGCATCCAAAACATCATTATCATAAGGCCATCCTCTTCTATGGCAAGTAACCCCAAGAGTCATATATGATTAACCCCTAAATCTTTAGCCATGCTCTGTTAATTTTGTTCTTTATTCTTATTAATGGATTTTATATGTTAAAATCCACTACACAATACAATTATGTTCCAAGAGGAGCAAGACTTGTGTTGATTTTGAAATGCCTGGGGAAAAGGAACTAACCAGCCCAAGAAGTTGGAGCTTTAGTAGTAGACTAGTAGACAAGGAAAATATTCATAATTTAGGTATATATGTAAAAATCGATGATTCTTAGAGCCTGCTCTCGCTTATAAGTAATGCTGCAGTCGATATCGGATTGAACACTAATGAATCGAAACAGTATTTACCAGGAGTGCAACTAGTGAGCGGAAGAGGGAGGCTTCCCGTGCCCTAATTTTTCTACCGAAAGTTGTGCCCTCATCTTAAGCACAACTGAAAGGGAGGCCTTGCCCTTGAACGCAAGACGCTAACTGTTGGTCTTCATTTTTAGTTTGTTTCAAGCAATAATTTCATTTCCCATTTTTCTCCTCTTAAATCTCAGCCCTATACTTCGGAAATGTATTCCAATCAAAGGAAAGTATCCCCTGTTATTAGATTGACAGAAACCACGCCTAGCTCCTTGGCTGTCTCAAAACTGAGAATACAACCACTGTCGTCCTTAGCAACTACCTATTTTGTTGGGACTGTCATTTTCTTTTGAGTTTCAATTGTTGTCTCGAGTTTCCCCAAGAATCTGAGGGGATCCTTTGATGTGTAAGGATACGCCTTGGTGTGAGTTCTTTTCAAATTATTGTTCTTGAGTTTGGAAAATGTTTTGCGATCGATTACATTAATTGATGATCCTGTGTCCACTGTCATTTTGAATGTATGTCCATTCACCCGTACGTTTATTGATGGGGTAGACATTGAAGAAATTTTCGGCGATGCCGGAAAGCGAAGATGGTGTCAGTGGTGCTTCGGCCTGGCATGAATCCAAACAGCTGGTCTGAGATTTGCACCTTATCTCGGAGCCTTTGCTCTATCACTCTTTCCCAAAGTTTTAGAGTATGAGACATCACCGTTTTCCGCGATAATTGCCGTGCTCCTGCATGTCATTCGTCTTTTTGAACACTGGTATAAATACACTATTCCTCCTGTCACTTGGCATCTCCTCAGTTTCAAAGATATTTGAGAATACCTTGACCAATACTTCAATTCTGGTGTTGCCAAGCACCTTTGAGACTTCCGCTGGGATATCGTCTGGCCCTGTGGCTTTTAGTGTGCTCTTTTTAAACAGTTCCATTTTCAAAAAAAGCGCAACGGTTTTTTAATCTCCGAAAACATGCGCAGAATCTCGAACTTTAACTTCAGAACAAAAAATGCTCAGAAATTGGCCAAAGACAAGAGGTTTACAAGTGTAAAAATTTGCCATGAATAAGATCTCATGTCAAAATTGCTTAGTTATTTCTCCTCTCTAAAATTGAACCAAAAATATCCTCAAGCAGTGAAGGAAGTTAATTACTGATTTTAAATTTAAACGGCAAGCACCTTGAGTTGGAGATCTGCATACTGAATGCATATGGATCAATTCCATATTGAATGCATTATGTCAAATATGCCTTATTTGCCTATTTTGAACGCTTTGTGCACCATGGAATGTGCGCATCTAGTGTATGCAAACTATGTCAAATATGTCTTATTAACCTATTTTGAACACTTTGTGCAACATGTAATGTACCCATCTAGTGTATGCAAACTATGTCAAATTTGCCTTATTTAAATATTTTGAACGCTTTGTGCACCATGAAATGTACGCATCTAGTGTATGCAAACTATGTCAAATATCCCTTAATTAAATATTTTTAACGCTTTGTGCAACATGTAATGTACGCATCTAGTGTATGCAAACTATGTCAAATATGCCTTATTAGCCTATTTTGAATTGTAAATTGTGTGACCCAAAATAATGCTCTGCATTATTTTTTTCTCTTCTTTCACCCTCTTAATAAAGAATAGTTCTACTTCTTGTTAATTAATTATCAATGAAGGGAGAAATTTTTAAATGGAAAGTCTGTCAGACCTTTGACTTTTAAAGGATGGGAATGCCTAACATGCATGGTATGGGCCTGAACAAAGGCGAGACAAGGAGTACATAGGAAAGAAAGTGTTGAGGATGGAATTGTCAGGAAAGAGAATGAGGGGTAGACTAAAAAGACGTTACATGGACTCCATCAGGGTAGATATGAGGACACAGGAGTGAGTGAGGAAGAGTCTGGATGTACACGCAACTTTTATTATCACCAATTTTTATTGTCGCCAATTTTTATTGTCACCAATTTTTATTGTCGCCTATTTTTTATTGTCACCAATTTTTATTATCGCCTATTTTTTATTGTCGAATTAATAATATATAAGTGTCAAATAAAGTATAGGAAAGTTCCATGCGTTTTGAAATTTCTACGTTATACTAACATATGGAGAATACGTTCTCTTTAATTTCTACCTAAGAGTTTTCCAGAGAAAAAGTACGTGAAAAATTGACACCTTGGCGGTGATCCTTAAACTTACCTCGTGACGAACTTCGCCCCCAACCAGGTAAACATTTGCACCGACGTTGAGAGCGCCTGTTCCAGCACGGAGCGTGCTGTTCGCATTGACGGTGACTGAGCCCAGGTCAGCCTGTGTATTCGTCGTCTCGACCGTGCCCTGGACCAGCGTGTTCGACGGGTTGCTCGCCTGACCCGTCGTGTTCACACCGCCCGTGAAGGTAATGCTGTCCGTGTTCGCATCACCCAGCGCCAAGGTGCCCGTGTTCAGGAAACTCGTGTCACCCGCGATACTGTTCGACGCTCCCGTGAAGGATACATTGTAGTCCTGGTTCGCCGTCGTCAGGCCGGTATCGACTGTCGTGTTGCCCTGGAACGCGATCGTCCCCGTGGTGATTACCATGGAAACGATGCGACCCAGATGATTCGAACGGAGATTATTTCAACTCAGACTATTGCTATTGCTAGGTAAGCAATAGCAATATAAGTAAGATTCCCTGAGGTACTCCCATCCTAGCAACTTCCACCGTGCGAAATCCAGGAAGTCTTGATGAACCAGAGTAAGAACCGTGACCATCTGACATCAACTGTGTTTCAAGAAGATGATTAAATTGCCTAGTGTGTTAGTAAGGGAGTACTTTGGGTGTTAGGATTGCATTAACTCCCCAGCTTCCCGTCTCAGGTGAACTCAAGTGATAATGTCTGGTAACTCATTTTCAAGGAAATCTTGTTTTTGTCATTAAAATATATAATTCCCTTATTTGATACATGTTGTGTAGTCTTATTTTGTCACCAGTATAAAAATGAGAAGATACAAGAGCTTGGTGGCACTTCAGTAAGGTTCACAATTGACATCAACCTTTGCTGAGGGGGTATGAGATACCCAAATCTTTATTCAATGTCCATCAAGAGCTAGTTTCACGTGGTTCTAAACAGTTCTTAAGAAGACGTTTTGGTGGTTTTATTCCTATGCACACTATTCATCAGTTATTACTGATCAATTTAGGATAGTTTTACTTCACTATTGATTTAAAAATAGAGGTGGCGCAGTTAACAAAATGAAGTAACTCTCGAGTGCCAAATAATTGTACACCCCCACTTATTAATTTCTGAAATTTATAAGCCCCCAGTTCCTTATTTCAAGAAATTTTCCCAGCAATAAAAATGTAAATGATGTCTGAAAACACTTGAATAATTTCCCATGCAAAATATGACCCTGAAATAGTTTCTAATTAGTCAATTAGTGCGATTATTTGTCTTCTAGTGTGTCATGTTTACTTAAAATTTTCTCGAAACTGAGACTGTAATTGAGACCCCTCCGTTTATTTGGGCACCCCGTTTATCAACTTCAGGCACTCCAGAAGCGTTTTGTGGCTGTTTGAGCACGGTGTCACAGAAAATGTGCGTGTGTTCCAAAGCCTTAAAGAACGATAGCACATATTTCGTAATACACGGGAGGATTTAGAATGGTAAGACTTTGACGATTTTCTAAAGAAAACGAACATACGTCACAGTAATGATGACGTTTTTAGGACCTCGTTGAGGGAGGTGTTGACTCTTTATTTACTAACGGTCAACAATCTTTTAGCACGAAAGTGTTTAGAAAGTTAAAACCATCTAATCGCAAAGAATCAGAATTTTAAACATTTTCTGGCTGGAGCATTATTATTCAACAACATGGACTCGTAGCTTGACAAGTTGGGTAACTACCACCTTGACTGTAGTTACAATTTGGAAAACGTAGGGGCCTACATACTGTATCAAGTTTGCTTATGGCTACAGGCAAGTGTTGTGTAGTCCTATTTTGTCAACTTTTATTATGCGCGACCTACATATTCAGTTTCACTGCGCAAGTAAGTTGGTGAACTGGTAAGCTTTTCTGAGTGGTAGGTATAACATTCTCTTGGTCATTTCTTTGAATTTAGTGCCAGGTGAATTCGGCTCTAGCAAAAACTCGTCCTTTACAGCAAATGCTACAGAAGGGAGATATATCATGGTAAATCTCAATTATTCGGTCCTATGGATAACGGAGCTTGTTAGCAAATTATTGACTACGGAAAAAATTCCTAAGGAAAAAATCCCTAATTGAAAAAAATCCACCCCTTAAGATATCCCTAAGGGAAAAATCACAAGGAAGAAATTCCCTAAAGCAAAAATCCACCATGGAAAAAATCCCCAAGGAAAACATCCGCCTAGGAGAAAATCCCTAAAGAAAAAATCCATGATCGAAAAGATCCCTAAGGAAAATATCCCTCTAGGAAAAAACCCCTAAGGAAAGAATCCACTAGTGTCATCGCTAGGTAAAAATCCTCCTAAACATGAACATCTTTTAAAGGCACAAGAAGCCTTCGTTTGTAAACATACGGCATATTATGTTGGTTGGTACTCTGACGTCCACTTGGAGCTAAGAAAGCAATAAAACTCGTTCAAGTAATAGCAGTACTTTGTGACGACATAGTTTAATATCATAAATTTGACAAAATTGCTTCCTTGCATTCTTCTGTTGATATACATCACCTATTCAAATTTGAGAAATGTATCTTGAGCGATCGTCAAACATTAAAAAATGCACATCAAGACTTAAGTTATTTGAACCGAGTTCATAAATTTATGAACTGAACAAAATAAGCAGGGTATTATTAAGGTCTATTGCAAACACTCGTTTCTCGCAGTTAATGTGTGATTTGATTGCTAAACTTTGTATACGGGTATTTATGCGTACATTCCATGGTGCACAAAGCGTTCAAAATAGGCTTATAACGCATATTTGACATAGTTTGCATACACTAGATACGTACATTCCATGGTGCACAAAGCGTTCAAAATAGGCCTATAACGCATAATTAACATAGTTTGCATACACTAGATGCGTACATACCATGGTGCATAATGCGTTATAATTAGGCCAATAAGGTCTATTTGACATAGTTTGCATGTACTAGATGCGTACATTCGTGGTGCACAAAGCGATCAAAATTGGCTAATAAGGCATATTTGACATAGTTTGCATACACTAGATGCGTACATTCCATGGTGCACAAAGCGTTTGGGCCAAATTTTGAAACCAAGAAACTGAGTAGCTAATAAATAAAGAGCACCTGGAGCATCCAAGGGCAGTGTCCCTCAATATCATATACCAGTCAGAGAAGCAAGCCATGAGGCAGTCTCGAATGCCCAGTAAGACTGCCTCTCAAAGATTCTGGGAACAGATAAAACACCATTTCTTACCAAAAGGCCAAGAAATGAGGTGCAGTGGAAAGAGTCAATGAGGCATTGTAAGGAAAATTGGGTCAAATGACTTGGAGTACAGACTGATAGTAAAGTTCTAAATTCATATTTCAATTTGTTTATAAGCTACATACTCCTGCTTACGGTGTTAACATCATTTAGTGTCAGAGGATAATAACTTATTGGATATTTTGCATTGAATTGAAATAGCTTGACTGGTAATACTACCTGAATTTGACTTTGAACGAGTAACAGCAGAATCCGGGTACCTACATAGAATGTGTGATGAAATGAATCATAGTGTTCAAGATTAGTAATAGTGTTCAATATAGTGTTCAAGATTAGAACTGAATGATGAAGGGAAAATACAAAAGGATCAATAGCTTGTATATGCCCCTGAATTAAAAAGTTGTGACTAAGGATGTGTTTTTTGATGTGACCAAACTTGGTTGTTTTGGCCTATAGTTTCTGATGCGATTATACTGCTTGTAACGTACTCAACAAACTGCTACATCATCGATACTGCCGTCACAAAATGGTACTTCGGATGCAGCTTGTACCAAGACATTTGAAGGGCACTTCTTCAATCGAGCCAGCCATTACAATCAACTAGGCAAAACCCGATAAAATATCCTTTAATATCAGACCAAACCCAGGCTTCTTGGTTGACAGCATGGAACACGCTTTATCTTTCCCTACATTAGCTTTGAGGTCATGTTGGCGACATAACTCGAGGTGTTCGTTTTTCTCCAAGTCTTCAAATGACTAATTCCTAAAACTCAGCCTTTGAGCACCCTCTATCTACCATCATACCGGACAAGTTCTTGCACGAGATTGACCCACAGGATCCGCACAAGATAAATGTCTTTGTGGGGTTTCTAAGTAGTTGATGATGAAGAAACACACATTTAAAGCTTTATACTTTGTATCACAAATCTACTGTAAGCCTACAGTTAAGGCTGTCTCAAACCTGTGTTATGTCCTGGGAAGGGAAGTAGATAGCTCATATCCCCCTAGTAATGAATTATACCTAAGGTGGTTTCAACGTTCAGACTCGGAATATTCAGGACCCCTACTCATTCTATTTCATAAAAGGTGATTCTAAACAACTTCTCTCATCTATATGAACAGAGGTTGAATGCACTTTTCCAGGACTCACTGCCATAGAGGAGTGTGCTCACCACGCAGGCTTCGTATATGCGAATCTTGGTGTTGATGGTCAGCATTCTGTTTGTCCAAACTCGCCTGGTGAGCCTTGCCATAGTGGCAGTAGCTTTTGCAATGCGGGAGTTGAGCTCAACATCACAGTAATATCACAGTATCACAGCTATATCTTTAGTGCGTTGAATGGTAATCACTTTAGAATGTGCTACTACTGCAATTCCATGAAAGGTAGTTTGACACCTTATTCCTTTCAAATTTCGCCTCCCTATAATTTTCGCTCCCTTTAATTTTCGTCCCTTTAATTTTCGCCCCCTGGCCACCATAGTGGTGAGGAGTATTCCACAGCAATACCCACGATATTTAACCTCTACTTTATCCCACTGGAGGTAAATTATAGCGGGAATTGCTACGGCATATTCATCACCAATATGGTGACATTTTAAGCGAATACAAGAATGGCCTTCGTCAGGGGTGGACAACCCTTTTCGCCAAGTGGGCCAGATAATGATCGGTGACGACAAGCGGGGCCGCTGCAAATTTTTGCACTAAGATCATTTAAGCCGATATCATCAGACGTTAATCCTAAGGATCCTAAGATTTCCTTCAAATTTTTACCATTTGCAGCAAAATCTCCACATTCAAAAAAGTATTGAACCCATTCCTTCCCTTAAGACCGAGACGCGTTTCCTAGTCTCACAACTACTCTCAATCTTCCGTCGGTGTACACCAACACCAAAATTCATGTAAAGTTCATATAAGGCACCTCATCTATCACATCATTCCAGACACAACAATACTTTTTTAAGGCGCGTTTTCATTTAATTATTGAAATCGCGTTAAGGTCAGTTCTCCTCCTTCTCCTCCTCCTTTCCTTGTTTTTCTTCTTCGGGCTCTCATTCATCTTGAAAAGACGGGTCCTTTTCCTTCTTCAATATCCTCCATAGCTGCCTGTCTTAGGGATTTCTATCTTACAGGCCTGTATGTGTAAATCGCAACATGCGTGTTTCACCAGAAGTCCCTTAACTTAAGCGCTCCCTGGACTTCTCTTAGTGAGCTATGGATAAGTCGAAGACACGTAAACTAATAGTAAACATTCATAATATACTTCTTGATTCTTGTGTGATTCAATATCGAGGCTTACTGACCTTGATAATATCCTATGCCTATGTTGAGACTACTATTTGTTATTTCATGTTTCGAACATCTCTCCACAACTAAGTTTACGATGTAATTACGCATACATTTATTGCATTGGACAATTACTGTCCGAGAACATTTTATGTACATCTCTTGTGTAATCGCTATGTCGATACTGAAAAGTCAAATTGAGTTCGGCCTCCAGTCATTTCAAGATCCAAAAATACTCCTTTCGGGCATTGGTTTTCTTTGAAAGCTATTTGCTGGCAGCGTTTGTTCTTTTCGTCCTAGGATATGATAATATCAATTGCAAGGTAAGCACGAGGTAAACAGAAATCGAGTAATCAAATTTAGAAACCTAATATTTAATTTAATTAATCCAAATTGGTTAAATTAATACCTGGACAATTATTTGAAAGGAAACGACATTGGTGGTTGGCTGGTGTTCACCAAGAGTTGAGAAAAAACTTTGTTTCACCTAAATTTTTAAAACTTGCTGAGGTTGCTGCTTCTCACTCAGTCCTTGAAAGTAAAGAGAAAATAGCATAAATGTCCAAAAACTGCAGAAATGTATTTTTCTATATTTTTTAAATTTTGTGTTTGTTTCAATTGATACGATTCCTGCAGTTTTCGTCCCACATAATAAATGGGAAATTATTCGCCCAATAACGTTGACAATATGTCATACGTAGGCCTACATCAGGAAGTTACCGGCGCCATTTGTAAACCAATGACGTTGTCGGGACTTCCCATAATGCTATTTTATTTCGACCAACTACTACTTATACTTTCTGATTGGTTTACATCTTAGCTTTTTAACCCATATAGGACCGGGGAACTATTACGTCTGTGCTTGCTTTTAGAGTTTCTCGAGTTGATTTTATCGTTTGTGTACTTGACAGTGTTTTATGCAGCTGCTGTGATAGCTTGTTTCTTGTCTTTGCTGTCGGACTTTAATCCAACTTAAAGCACTTAGAAGACTACTTAAATATTATTTTCTATCATTAAAACTTTCCTTTGTTCCTTGTTACATGGGCCTTTTAGGTAATCCTATTTAGGACAGAATCACTAACTAAAATTGGGCTCCGTTGGGATATAGTGAAAGTACTCGTATATTTTGCGCCTCTTTAAAATCCGTTTGTAATGCTTCGATTGCAGCACAAATGTATCGTTAGGCCGATTTGACAGTAATTTACGTTGAGAATCAGTCGTCGTCTGCTATTGGACACCTGGAAACCTTATCAGCCTGCCTATCACTAGTTTGGTCCTGTGGATCTTTTTTGTATTCGTCTTTTTATATTTGGCCAAAATGCATAAAGTTAGGCCGAATTTACAGTGAGATACGTTGAAAATCAGTCGCCGTCTGTTACTGGACACCTGGCAAGCTTATCAGCCCGCCTAACACTAGTTAGGTCCTGTGGATCTTTTTTTATCAGTCTTTTTTGTGCTTGGCCAAAATTCGTAAAGTTAGGCCGATTTGACAGTAATTTACGTTGAGAATCGACATAAACTGGAGGAGCTTGGCTTCCCCATGATTCCACACCATAAATATGTCGTCGATATATCTAAGCCACGTGACTGGCTTCAGTTCAAAGCCCCCCATATATATATGCGATGTGAGCGATTGCGATGTGAGCAGCTTCACAGGAATGGAGGGTTCTGGGAAGGTCAAGCCTCCTCAAGGTTGTTGTGTGTCAGATGAGGTTGCAAGCGGGCATATTTTGGCTTCCACACTTTCTACCAAAACCGTTAACTATCTTCTAACGTCACGTCTCTAATACAAATACAAAATTCCACGGGCTTTCCGCGCATACTTCATTCCGAAAACAGACAGTTTTTTAAATTTCGCTTTCAAATATGACAACCGTTTTTCTGCAACATGACGGCTGTCCGGGAAAACAGGGTTGTCAATCTTAAAAGGCAACCCCATTTCGTAATGCCCTTCTACCAAGGATGCAGAATCTTCCATGATTTTTAGCGCCCTCTTGTCTTGCACAGATAGGGCCTTCTCATGGTCTCCTATACCATCTTTAAAGTCCTGATTATAAAGTTGTCGCATGCAGGGTTCTATATCACTGTGGTGATCGTGTCGACAGTAATTTACCCTGATGTCTGTATTCCCATCTTCTCTTACGGGACCACAAACTGTCCATCCTAGGGGCGTTTTGCAAAAGGTCCTTTATCGTTGCAACGCTGATGTGCTTGCCATCACACCATAGTGCCACATCATTAAATGTAGAGAAATTTGGGATATCATTTATTTTGGTTAACGCCACTATAAAGTCGCAAAAATTATGCCTGATTCGTCAAATATTTATTCCACAATATTAGACTTCCGCAAAGACTTAATTTCTAAATTTTCAATATTAGATCTTTATGGAATGGTAAAAAATTCATGAAACTCTATGCCATATTGCCAATGGAATGCTAAGCAACTTGCAGTAGAAATCAGCCGACACAATGGTCAGTTTGACGTTTAATTTCTCATTTGATGTCATCTTTGCCAACTTCAGTCTCCTGTATTTTCCCTGGCACTGTTAGGCCAACTTGTCAAACATTGACGTCTTAAAACTTTCCGGCTTCCGACTTTCACCACCTTCCTAGATCTCACCTTCCTAGATCTTCCTAGATTTAACCAGCACATGATTACTCTACAACCCCACTTGGAAACTCCCTCTTTTCACTATTTCCTCGTATTGTTTTTCCCTCGCTTCTTTCACTTTCTCCGGCTTGTTATTTGACTTATCCGGTTGATGGAAGTTTTTTGAAACTCGGACCATTTCACTGTCTATTGGATACCTTCATCAATATTGAATATGGGGATTCATACGAGAAGTGTTTCAATAGAATAGTAGGGACATTTTTTACATAGCACGTAAGCATCGAATAGCTTTGATCCCTTTTTTCAACTTCCAAAAAGATTTGTGAATTACGTGGGAAGTTTCTGGTTTTTCAGTAAGTATTCAGTAATTTCTGTTTCCCAGGTTTCTATAATTATTTACATTTGGATTTATCGATCAATCATGCGGGGTTTCTGTGAGTGGTTCTTCCCTGTGACCAGAGTACTCCTTCGTCTCTGAGAAACGGGGGTTGTAATTCACGCAGGGTCTAGAATCAATTTCAAAAATTGATGAATAGGGTGTTGTAATGAACGGGCGGGTTCAACCGTGGTAACAACAGTGATAACAACAATGGTGATCGTAATAGTGATCACAATGGTGATGACAGTGGTGGCCACAATGGTGAGAATGATGACAACGACTAATGCAGCTTCGGTGACAGTAGCAATTGTGGCAATTCTATCAAAACCAGTGGAATAATATAACAATGAATACGATGCCAAAAGGAAGCGGCTATGCTTTTTAACACACACTTTACACTAGACATGACCTACAACAAACTTCAAAAAATGTGTAACAATCTGTAAATCTTAGCTGCTTACTTAGTACTTGACTGCATCAGTTCAATCAGATCTTTAAATAAAACGTCTCTGTTAATTCAACTGACAAGGGAAATAATAGAGAGGTAATGGTTGTCATTCACACTTTGCTGATTTCAAATTCGAAGAATCAGATTGTGTTCACTAATGTGCAGTAACCCGCTCTGTTATATCCAATCCAGCTTTCAAGCGAAAAAGCGAACTTAAGTTTTGTGCTTTAAATGATCAAGTTAAAGCAGTGCAGTATTTTGTGATCCTTTACCAAGAGAGTCTAATCATCAGTACCTAGTAAAAATACTTTTTCTCTGGCTGTAGACCTTGATAGTTTGATGCAACGTAAGGTTGCGCACATCACGAACTGCACCTCTATCTGTAGACTGCAGGGATACTTTGTAGTTACTTTGATATCACACCTTAGCCAATCAGAAACATAGCTGAGTGGGTCCATTAAGCATCAATTTATAATACAATCATGCAACTGACTCCCCTTATAACGCTTTCAAATACCCCCGTGTCATGTAATTTCGGTTACTTTAATGGCAACGGAATCTCTATTATCACGCCATGCTTTCTTGTATCCTGTAGACCTATACTAATAGTTTATTCATATCATATGCTGGGCTGTTGGGATTCATAATTGTATGTTGGCTGAGGGGTTAACTTTATCCCGAGACAGCGTATCTCCGTCCCCGTCAATTTCCACTTCATTTCCTGCTATCTACAAAAGGAGTGCTTCTAAAACAAACAAATCAAAAGATTGATAGTTACAGAAGAAGAAAGAAATTTTCCAGATCGAGTACATTTTACACTTAATGTTTAAAAGTCGAACATATGAGTATTCAAATATGAAGGGTGACAGGAAACTGCAAAAGGCAAAACTTTAGTCTTGTTTTCAGTACAAACAATCAAGAGTAGGAGGATATTTGAGCTCCTGATGTATATTTACTGTCAACTTATACGTGCTGTTGAATAATTTAGCGATAGTCTACGAAAACAACACAAAGTGATTAAGTGGTATAATATGCATCAGTATTTGCGATGTAAGATTTAGGCTTTTCCTTCTTCTTTAGGTATCGCGCCCACTATTGGCGTTCTCTAAACAGGACCAGCGAGCACAGCGCCCCGCACCTAAGATGGAAATTGTGGGCCCCCGCACAGTTCAGTGAAGCCAAAAAAAATTGACCTATTTTTGCACGGATTAACATAAGGGCCCCCAAATCACTTTATGGCACAGGGCCCCCTCTTGCCAAAATCCGGCACTGACGGTCATCTGCAGCATGTGTGAGCTCCGAGGGCGACATTCCCATCTCTGTTACCAAACCATTTATCACCATCATAAGCTACGAAGCACGAATGCAGGCCTTTTGTCAAATGTATGAAAAGCATGGAAGGATTCTTTAGGGTTAATTTGTTAGCAAAGCCCCATCGCCTGACGAAGACTAGCAGTATGCAGTTGAAACATCATGTTCCTGAATGGCAGTGACAATATCGTCGGGCAAATGAATGTCTGTGTTGTTACTGTATATCACCACCATGAGCAATTCTTTCAATAACAAAGCTTTATTAGTTGCTTTGTTAGTTCTTAGATGCCATGAGTTAAGAAAGGACTCACCTTAAACACAGTGCTAGTATAGAAAAGAGGTCTTGATCCTGAGAGTGGCAACGACTTAGAACAAACCTAATTCAATCAATGCCCCTACCTAAACGTTACTGGTGTAACAGGCCAATCAATAAAAGGAATTGATGGTCCAACAGCAACTGAGACAAAATTAGGATGGGTTCTATGCGGCCCAATCAGCAATGCTTCTTGATCTGATAATTCAGTTTTTCTGAATGAGACACATGTTTTGCAATTCGAATGCGAAGAGATAACGAATATCGAGAAAACTGTCTCCAGTTTTTGGGATATTGAATCTATTGGAATAAAGGGAAACGAAGACGAAGTTGTTTATTCTGAGTTCGAAAGGAACATTTCTTATGTCGATAACCGTTGCGAGGTTAAGTTGCCGTGGAAATCGAACCACGCTGTGCTACCAGATAATTTTCACTATAATTTGCTTATAAACTTGCAAGACTTTCAAACAATGGGGTACGAAAGCGATGACGTCACAAAGGCTCTTTGTCAAAGGATTCCAATAGGAACTAGATCTAAGTGTTGACCATGCCACCGAATGCCCGTACGCAAAATATCGCATTAAAATTCCGTATCAACTGCGAGAAACGGCTCTTTGAATTTGCCAAAGTCCTTAACCCTACCTTACATGGGCTTTTTGGCTCTTCTGATACATGGGGGGGGGGGCTCGTAGGCCCGCGGTACTTTGACACACTATAACTTTATATTGAGGAACGCTATTACAAAGATATTTGGTACGTTTATAGCATTTTTCATTACAGTTTGCATGAAAAATATTCACGACAGCGATAGTAAAGGATGACGTCATCAAATGATTTCCTGACGTCATGATCTGTCGTGTCTGATCCGAGCGCAAAGAAAAGACGAAAAGACTAACGAACAATGACGGAGATTCAAATATGTATCCTAATGCGAGATACACCTGTATGTTTTGCCTACGAAATACACTGTACAAGAATTGACTTACAATAAGTCTCCATCTCTATTTATTTACATTGAGAGTAATTATAATTCTGTTACATTACATCATAACTAATCTACAACCTAAGCACATTTGCGGCCATAAGGGTCTGGTACTTTAATCGATTAATCGGAAAAATCTCCACCGATTATTCGAATAGTAGAATGTTATGCTATGGACAGCCCTAGTTGCAATGTAGAGAGGGGCTACTCCGTAGGGAGAGATATATACCCTGATGATGATACCTTTTATGGCAAGAGGAAAATTTCGTCCTACCGCCAATTAGGGGTGCATTTTCAAAAGGCAAGAAATTAAAAAGAGATATTCGCGCCTTACCAGGCATTTTCTGTCATTTTCTAATCAATTACAAACGCTGCAGGGTCTTAATTACATCTTTGAGTCTCTTCCCTTTAACACGATTTTGACCATTTTTACGCCGGTCCCTTTAAGACTATAGTTATGCAATTAACACTCGTCTGATCTTTTAATTACCTTAAGAACTGAGGCTTCCTAAGGAAGTGAGGTAAACACTATCTCAAAAACCAAGATCCTAAATTGGAACCATAAATCCTCTCTGCAAAAATTGAAGGCTTGGATTTAATATCCGATTTCTTAAACCTAACCAGGAAATGTGGTAAAAGAGATTATTTTATTCTCATTAGATAAAAGAGTTTCATATTTATGTCTTTCTGGAAAAGGTGGCAGGTCAGCTATATAGATGTACTACTAAGTCGGTTTCAGATTCCTTAACGAGAACTGTATTTAATTGAAAAGTAATATTTGCCTCCAAGAAACATGGTTAAACTCAACTATTGATGATAATACATTAAATCCTCTCCTAAGTATCGAAGGCTATACGTTGTTTAATTACAGCAGAAATACAAACAAAAAGGGAGGAGGTCTGGCTATATAAATAGAAAATAATATCAATGTTTAAATAAGAAATTATGTAAGCTGTAGTAATGAAAATATTGAAGCATTCTGCATCAAACTGCTTTTCCCAAATATAAAAAAGTTTCTAATAAGTAATGTATACAGACCTCCCGGTGGAAATACTAAGATCTTTGAGAGTTCCATACAAACTATACTTAAAAAACTGGCCTTGAAAAACAATCAAATAATGGTTTTCTTAACATGGAGAGAATGCGCTGTTGTAAAATGCAATCACGCGTCACACGTCTACGAGTATTCTGATAAGTAATGTACAAAACACAGCTATAAACAAATTCTGCACCGAAGCGATATTTTTCAACTTTCTTTGAATAACTCATGTCACATTTACCATGATGGGTCTATCAAAGTGGGGAAGAAGGAAACTGTCATGTAGATAAAACTTTTACATAAATAAGGAATGCGGAGCGGTGACTAGGGTAAGAAAAGTGACGATGGCCGTAACATGTCCTTACAAACAGCTTGATACCATTGAGCATAGCATCATTAAAACCATCCCGTAATCTATCTAGATCATTGTAGCACCTAGAAGCCGGCTTAAACACTGAAAGAATAGAGCCGACCAGCCAACGGATGTGCGAGTTGTTTAGAAAGGTCGAGGAATTATATAGTCAAGGGAAGGCGGGTCTAAGTAGCACCAAAATGACTGTAATAGTTGGTACCATATAAAAGCTGAAGCTTCGGAAGTTTCGCCACTCTCTCTATAACGTGGCTTGAACACTCAGACAACTCCTACTTGCTTATCTACGGGGCTCAAGAAAATAACATAATTAATTCTCGAAACTTTTCCGCCCTTTCTTGTATGCGGCTAAAATAAAGGCAACGGTACAGTGGTTCTTCAACAATTACTACTTCAACTGCACACACGGGGAGAATCGCCGGCGTTTGGGGCACTACAACGTATTCCATTAAAACTTTCAAACAAATCCACAGTCAGGAAGCTGTACTTTAAAGCCCCTCCATCAGGGGCATTAACAATAAGATCAAATAAGAGCGTTTATGAAGTTATAAAATGAGTTTAAAATAATCATCAAGGCTAATTTCGTGAACGTTTTCAAGTCTCAAAATCGCATGTTCTTCGTAACTCCTTGACAGACCTCAAGAAACTTCCACCGAATGCAAAGATTTAAAACGTTAAAAAAACCACACTAGGGTCCTTTCATCAGTGTCTTTTCACTGCATGAAGAGATACTGATGAAGACAAATTATATCGAAACGTTTAAATGTGTTCTTTTTTTAAAAGGCATATTATTTGAGACGTTTAAATTACATTACTGCATGATTTTGTAATACTAACATGTCTAACAAAACTGACATTTCAAATCCTGTCTTCTCGATGATACTTTTTAACTTCAATGGGCTTTGGATAGATAGATGGCCTGAAGGGCAGCCCTTCCTTGGTCAAGTCACATGGTGCAGAGAGGCTGGTCTCCAATTGCGTTCAGCTGGATGTCGATGTTTACCGGTGGGTGATTGGGAGCTGATGTGGCTTCCAGAGAAAACTTTAAGTAACAATTGCAAACTAATCTCTCAAACAAATCTTCCAACGCAGTATACACATTATTTATACGTCAGTTGAGACAACAAAAAAAGGAGTAAAATAAATTAATTTTTAAAGGTTTCAAATTAAAAGTAATTGAAAGTAAATTGAAAGTAATTGCACCCTGCGTCATGAGACCAATAAGAAACAATGGCAAATGATGTCGATTAACGTAACTCACCAGTCATGTCCATTAAGTAATATAAATGCAAGAATTGATTTTTTTCTGATTCATTAACAGGGAATAGTAAGTCATGATTGTAATCTATAAATCTGAAAAAAATTTCAGGGTGTCCCGTACTAGGTTCTTACAAATCGGTTTCTTACGTCTACTCATCCAGCATGAAATTAAAACTTCAGGCTTTCACGGCAAAAGTGGCAGCCCAAAAATATTAAGCTGTGGGTTCTAATAAGAATTAAGAGGTTTTAAAAAAATTGGAAAAAGAAGAAGAGAGATGAGGACGTATTTTTGTCACTCAAGAGTACATTTGGCAAAACAAAACCAGTTCATTCTAAAGAAAAATACTTTTAAGAGAACACGAGACATGTATGATGCACCTTCATCATGCCAGCGCCCCCTTTGGTCGCTCTCAGCGCCCCTTTTAACCACTACCTGCTGACGACTATCAAGAGGATTCGTTTAGGGTATTAGCGAGGGCCAGATCTCCTTTTCATCTTGCCGCTTTAGAGGACACATTTATCAAAACAAAGAAGCCGGTACTCTGTCGACAAAAAGAATTTGTTTACAATTTACGCCTCTTTCAATAACACTATTGACAGAAAACGTGTCGCTCTCGAGACCGTTATTTCATAGGATCTTCTCGTTTCCTATAAATTCATCGTAATAGCTTTCTAATTTCAATCCATATGATTGCTGTGATCAGTGTATGGCGAAAACGTTTAGCAAAATGATTCCGTTACTCAACGCAATATTCAAGTTTTGTACATAATCCTTGATAGATTTTTCTCTTTATCCACCTGCGCTTGAAATACTCAAGTGTAACCACTACAGTGTCTGATATAACTCGATACACAATATTCAAAACATAAAATATCAATTTACCCAATCTCCTTTATCCGCTCGGGCTCCTTGATTTAACAGCAACTGCACCATCTCAAATTGCCCATTTCCGGCAGCAAAAAATAAAGGGGTTTGTCCATTCTGAAAATAAAGTTTGATCATGGCTCATATCAAGTTTTTTTTTCAAGCTTCACTAACGAAAAACTAACAAACTTACAATGCTCTGCCTCTTGGTCTTAAAAGAAACTATAATTCTTATCTCAGTATTACTCGATTACAAAAGTACTGGGAACTAACCTTAGTAAGATTACGTCATTACAATTGTCATAACAAGACACGATCCTCGCACTTTTCGTGGCAGATCCACACCCATGTATATATTTCCCCACTTTACGTATAACCATCTTAGTATGGAAATGCTAATTGATTACACTGGTCGACATTTTTTTTCGACCAAAATGTTACCAGGTAATGGGCACATGTTTCTGGGCTATTTTTTTCACACTCATTTCGAAAATCAAGTCCATTTTCCCCTATCACATCAGGTTTTCTCGCTACAGATATATGCCATTTATGGTCAAAACAGGCAGGCTCAACATTGATTCTGGAAGACCCAAAACACGGGCATCCAAAACGATGATCTATAAAATCCGACCCCGTGTTGGATGTTGGGGGGCCTGAAAACAGAGCTTATGCTAAATGATAGTGTATAAGCTACTGGCGGGTAAAAAAGCTGTTTATATTTTAAGGTTATACACATACTGAAGCTTAAAAATCATACGCCTTGCTTACGATCAAAGCAGAAATCAAACAATTCGTGGTAACGAACTGTAGTAAGGAGCGACCCGGCTCAACAGTGACCGAAACTCCAAAAAAATGGAATTTTGATACGAATAGTTACATCAATAGAATCGCATTTTATTACTTATTTTTCTTCCTATAATTTTTTTTTACCTCTAACAATAAGTGATGGGGTATTTCAATCAAGTTGCGGAACAACTGTTACTTTTTTTAAAAAATCTAGACACTTCAACTCTTCCTCTATGATTGGTGCTATTTAAACACTCGATCCAATTAAAAAGTTGCCTATGTTACAAAGTTGGCCAGTCTCAGTTAAATAATAATTAAGCTTAGAGAATTGTTAATACCCTGGACTTAATGTTCTAAATCTTTGGTTTATTTATGATCGGCATCGTTGGTCTGTGTGGCCTTTGCTTCTGCCTTGTGTCTCTTTATTGCCACAGATATAGCATCTCTGAGTACAATCGTCAGAAATGATCAAAATGAAACGTAAATGAAACGTGAAAGGCTTTTCAGTACAAAATATTTTTGCTATTCTGTGCAATGCGGTATATGTAAGGTTTAGCAAATACCGCTGCAAAGATGTCTACAATATTTAGGTAGAACCTAAGATGTTTTAAAAAATTAAGATACATAAACGTAATTGCACAGTAATTGGTGTGGGGGATCCTTTAATTGGTAGTAGCTCTAAACTTGCAGAACTATCGAGTACTAAAGTGTGACGTCACGATTTAATGAATATCAGAAATATGATAATGTTTTGGGCTCATTGCTTTCTTCTTGTTGATTTCAAACGATAATTCACGTGTGCTTAATACAAGGGAGGGCTGGAGCGACGTTCTGACGAAATTATTTGATCACAATGTTACTTCGATCTGGCAATTCTATAGCTTATTCGAAGCACTCTTCGTGATCTTAGAATTTGGAGATTTTGATTACATTTCGACTTTGAAAATATGCCACGAGAAAGTACAAGAAAATAATTAATTAAGTAATAAAGTCCCTAAGATATTTATCTTTGTGGGTTACAGTTTCCAGATATTCATTCCGCAAATGCCTTACCAGCAAAAACTTGTTAGTGAAGTTTATAAAAGATTGAGTTTTTCTAATATCTACATCTTAGAATCTACAATAGATTCTAAGATGTTGAATAGAAAAGATATATGGCACATTCAAAATGACATGTTGCTAGTAGCGATATTAAGCCAGTTCAAAAACATCATGTAAACTAATGCTAGCAATATTCGCTCATATTTAAGCATTTATTCCAATCCACACCCTATAAGACCGTTATTTCCTAGAGTGCTTTTCAAAATTATAGCGAATACTAATCTTTGAGAAATACCATTATTCGCTAGCCATACACCTACATTGCTACAAGAAACAGACAGCGGTGGATGCTATCTCCATCCCCAACTAGTTGGGATCCTACTGACTTCAAAAAATGTTCTACTGTCGCCTTTAGGATGTTTACTCTAGTTTCTTTTGTAAGAAACTGTTTCCTTTTTTATCCCCAGGTTGCTTCGGAAAGCTCATTCTATTGGCTAAAGGGTTTGTGCAAGTTTCAAGAAGGAGAGGCACTTCTTCGTCGAGCAGGGACTGACAATTCACACTTACTCAAAACTTTGATGGACACCAATTGCTTGTACCATGACGGTCTGATTAACCTGAAGGTATACAGAGGATCCCATTTTGGATTAAAGGAATCTTAGTCTTCCCTCAAGTAACATCTATTTCAGCACTGTTAATTTTGGTGCAGCACAATGATGCATGTATAGGTACTCTACTTTACTGTACTTTACTCTACTCTACTCTACTCTAGTCTACTCTACTTTACTCTACTTTACTCTACTCTACCCTACTCTACTTTACTGTACTTTACTCTACTCGACTTTACTCTACTCTACTCTACTCTACTCTACTCTACTTCTACTCTACTCTACTCTACTCTACTCTACTCTACTCTACTCTACTTTACTCTACTTTACTGTACTTTACTCTACTCTACTCTACTCCACTTTACTGTACTTTACTCTACTCTACTCTACTCTACTCTAGTCTACTCTACTTTACTCTACTTTACTCTACTCTACTCTACTATACTCTACTTTAAAGGCGGTGATTTGCACCAATGTTCAATGGAGAGGGAAGATACTGGATATTGATTCGGCAGAGTAGTTAGATACAGTGGACAGAAGTGCTGTTGCTGCTGATACTGATGATGAGAATGAGGAGGATGAGAGATGTACAACAGAATGAAATGGAAAGGAGACGAATCATCCGCGGTGGTAACCCCTTATGAATAGGGAAAATGAAGAAAGAAAGAAAGAAAGAAAGAAAGAAAGAAAGAAAGAAAGAAGAAGATGTAAACTGGGTAACATTCAAAGTGTGAATAACTAGATTGAAAAATGATTCGCATGAAAATACTTGAACTTCAACTCTTAAAGTAAAGTACTGTATGTACTGTGGATGTCTTCTCTATGTTTTTCATCTTGCTTACAGTGATAATCTAGTCTTACAGTACTTTATTTCATCTGAGTTATAAGCATCCATCGCCTTTATATATGCGTTTTCTTATATATCCTATTTAGGGTCTGTTACAGATCACTGTGTCATTCACATCAAGTGGGGAATACTTCATGGATTTCTTTGATCAATCTTTTTAAAAGATGTTTTGTACTAAGCAGATTGGTATACTACACAATAATGAAGGCACTTCGTATCTATGACTAAATAATCAAGTTATAAGGCATCTCTGTACCCTTTTAATAAGTACCAGGTTAATACGCCAGAAGGCTCCGAAGCTTTCTAAGAAGATTCAGACTGGTTTAAGCTTAAGTTCAAAACGGGTTCCAATTACTCAGAACTCTTTACAAAAATGTAATGTAACATAATCATTACTTGTATTTATTTCAAGTATCGCACTGGTACGTCTTTTGTGTCTCGATGAACTGACAAAATGCCTCACCAGTTAGGAATGACTTTTGGCATTTTGACAGTTAATGGCTAGCTTCTGACAAATGAAACATTTGATAAGTGGAAATATTTTCTGAAGTACCTTGATGGTTCCACTTTTAGACTTGTAACTGGTTTGCTTTGGAGATTAAAAAACCTTTCAACATCTAGTAGTGTTTGCATAGAATTGACAGTTTAGCAACAATAGACCCACTTCATCGGTCGATTTATTGGAGTGAAGAGAGTTTTACATGTAAACGACCAAAGGGGTCTACGCCTCACTAAATAGACCGTTAGTCCCGAAAGGTTTCAGTCAAGTTGCAAACAATCATGGAATTCCTTTAAGTATTCGCAATGTACATTTATCACGATTAGTTCTTGGTTTTGTAAATGCACAGGAATTGGATATAAAAGGAAAATTTCAATATAAAAACTTGGCTTTCATGGCAGAAGCTATGCGGTGGATGATTCTTCGAAGGCCTTTCATGTCCCTGCAACCTGTTCCCGTCCCTAATTTGCCATACTTTGTCGAATACTGAAAGCCAAAAAGGATCGTTGGTCAAAGAAGAGAAGGTTCCAGACCCTCCCCCTGGGTCCGCATCTATTTTTGTGCTAGTGTCGTCTTCCGTTTATCGCAGAAATGACAAATTTACTTCAAATCCTGATCTAACAAAGATCGATTTTCAAGACGAGTTCTTAGCAGCCCACTTGTCAAAGCTGCTGAAAACAAGGAAATCAAAGCCTATTTTACGTGCCTACAGACACGTCCGCGGAAAAGTGCTCGCCACAAAATCACGCTGAAATCATGACAAATCTGTACTTCTTCTTTCTAGAGCAATAGTTATATTTTGTGCCACAAACAACCAATTTAAATATACAATGAAAATACAATATCAAGACAGCTGAAATTAGATAGCAGTTACTGGGGGAAAATGAAGTGACAGCTATCCCCCAATCAACACCATACGTAACGTACAATATATACCGTATTTCCTCTTATTAGCACCGGGTCTCAAATTAGCGCCGCTCTCCAATAAGCGCCGACCTTGAAGTAAAGTTATTTTATTAGCGCCTCCCCTCTAATAAGCGCCGCACCTAATTAGAAAAAAGGGGAAAAATCATATAGACGTGTAACTACACAATATAATAAACTACTCAAAGAATTCTCGTCGATATTTGTAAAATTGTTGTTTACTCAGAACAATAAAGGTATGGCAATTAGTAAAGTCGATCAAACTGTAGAGACTTCATCTGCAAGGGATCCAAATAGATCCATTTATTTAATTGCACGCACATTTATTTAATTCTAAAAGCCTCTATGATGACTTCACAAGACTGGGGCTATCCAAAATAAATGGATTTTAACGGCCAAATAAACTGATTAGTATACTCCATCTATCTACAATATGTAATAAGTCATTGACGATAACTCAAATACTCAAGTTACAACCCAAAAAGTTAAATTCAGTCTCATATATCTAAAGAATATTGCTAATGCTAAGGCTAGTGTTGATGCGAAGGGAACTGTTAATGCCAAAGTAAGTGTTAATGCCAAGGTTAATGATAATGCCAAGGTTAATGTCAACACCAACGTAACGGTTAAAGCCAAAGTTAATGTTGATGAAAAGGTTAATGTTGATGCCAATATCAATACTAATACAATGGATAATGATAATGTCAAGGTAACAGTTAATGCCAAGGTTAATGTTGATACCAAGATTATTATTATTATTGCTAAGAATATTGCTAATGCTAAGGCTAGTGTTGATGCGAAGGGAACTGTTAATGCCAAAGTAAGTGTTAATGCCAAGGTGTTGATTGACTTCTGTTTCTGATTAAAATGTTATTTATTGCTGCGGGAGGACAGTTTCTGAAGAGCGTCGTTGCAAGTGAAATTTTTTAAAATCATTTTTTCACATATTTATAAGACGACGAAAAGTGTTGAAATCACTGGGAAAATAAATTCTCACCCATCAAAAGTATTTACCCCCAAAATTTCTTGTATTTGATTAGCAGCTAGCCCAGATGGATTTTTTTATTCTTGAGAGATAGTATTTGTATTTGGATAAGAAAATAGATGAGAATCACCATCACAGGGGGCAATAACGGTTAGTTGAAATTAAAGGTCTACAATTGTAGACATTGTACCTCTAGCCACTTGGAAAAACTGTCAACTACCAACAAAAACTGTTGACCCTTGATTTCTAGAAAATCCACATGTAGGCCTACCCTTTGCCAAGGCTGTGTAGCCCATGGCCAAAACAATAAAGGGGCTGCCTTAGGTGATCATTGATGATCGACACAGTCTGAACATTTCCTGACTAAACCTTGAATTTCTTGGTCCATACCAGGCCACCGGACAATGGAACGAGCCAAACTTTTCATTTTAACCATGCGTGGGTGACAAAAATGTAGTTCACTTAGGATTTGGGACCTCAAGGTGGTGCGTATTATCACACATTGCCCCCAAAGAACACTCTTTCAATCGCAAATCATTAACTTCTTAGTGGAAATAGCCACTTTACGAAGCAAAAGTCCTACCGTTAATCAAGGTGACTCTTTCGTAGAAAGCACTTGCCTGACAACACAGACTGTTGTAAACGTACATGGATACCTGATAGGCTATTCTGGAGTGCACCAACATAGAAAGCAAAAAAACTACTTATATGCGAAAAATCAATATTTGGTCCTTCCGGATAATTTGCATAAATTTGAAGAATACTGATTAGTCCAAATTCCCGACGGACTCTTCCAAAGCATGGTTGCTTATAAATTTCTGCTTTACTTTTTGATTACTTCGTGATGACTTATTCACTTTCGGTGCATCTCCGTGAACGATAACCTTCGTAACACCACTTATGAAGTAGTGCCCATTGCATATCAAATGGAGTGAACTACCTACCACCTATAAATCATGTGTGTACTCTTAATACCAAACAAATATATGAAAGGATAGGGCACTGGGTAGACTTTGGAGAAACCAATATACGTTAATGCTACACCGCTTGAAAGTATACGATACCACAATGCGCCCACGTCCCTGTTGAAAACTCTAATATAAGATTTCAGAACCACTCCCAAGGCTCCAATTAAGTAGTTATGAACAATCATGCGGAATTTACATGTGGAGCTTTCTCCAAATTTCCTTAGGGGTTTTTTCCAAGAGGGATATTTTCCGTAGGGATTTTTGCTAGGAGGGAATATTTTCTTAGGGATTTTTTCCACGGGGGATATCTTCCATTAGGGATTTTTCTTTAGGGATATTTTTCGAGGTGGATTTTTTTCCATTAGGGATTTTTTCCTTACGGATTTTTTCCGTAGGGATTTTTCTGTAGGGATTTTTACCTACATTCTTATCAGAATTGAAGAGAAGTAAAGTATATTCGTGGATTAACTTAGTGAAACATTTTATTGCTTCAATCTTGATTCATGCATAAATGCACAGTGGCTTCGTATACATCTCAGTAAACGAATTAGCAAATAAGAGACAAGAGTTAATCATTGAACTTGTTTACAAGGAACAAAGACAACATCAGCTACTACTAGCCTATAGTTATGCTATCACCAAGAGGAGAGGCGTTAAAAGTTTACAGAATCAATGCTGTGATTAATTCTTGAGACATACTGAGCATCATGAACATGCATATTTATGCAATCTCTTATCATGTTCTGACCAGAAAGTGTAAAGAAAATTGAACACAAATTCATGACAGTTCAATGCCTTAAGGAAGATCTTGTTAGCTCAAACAATTTGCTGATTTTTAGTTTTAACCTTTCACAATTTTTTATCGTATAATGGAGATGTTGCGTAGACCAACATGGCAGTTGTTTCCTGTTGAAGTAGCAGATTCAGTTGCCACTGATTTGAGTATTAATAACAGAACCGATGATAAAGATACTAACCAAGTACCTAACGCTAACATGGACAATGATCATGACATTAGTAATGAGACTGTGCTCAAGAAATCGTTTCATGGTAGAACAATAAACAAGCCAGATTATTTTTATTGACAATGACCTTTGTTTGGTCTGTGATTAGTTAAGAGGCTTATTGTTTGTATTGTTTACGTTTCATTACTTAATATGGACTTATTGAGCCGATGCTCAACTGCGGGGAGGATGTTAAGGATTAAAGAAAACATACTTTTTATTTCTCTAGTCGCCACATTAGCTCCCAATCATCCACCGGTGGACATCGACATCCAGCTCAACGCTATTGGAGATCAGCCTCTCCGCACCATGTGACTTGAACAAGGAAAAACTGCCCTCCGGCCCCCCATCAATAAAAAGCTCATTAAAGTAGAAAGTATCATCTAGAAGAGAGGATTTGAAATGTAAATTTGAAAAGAACACTAGAGAAATGGAATATATGTCACCCCCGGGGATCGAACTCGTGATCCACGCTTTCGCGGCGTGCGCTCTACCAACTGAGCTAGAGGACCTCCGATGTTAACATACTTTTATTTCTCTACTTAGAAAGGCAGAGAAGAAACATGTTTTATGGATTTAATTTATTTGAAGGTACTCAAGGGACTATAATTCACTTAGCAATTTGTGCAAGAGATGTATAATTTACTTGCAGCATCTTGACACTAAATATATCATTCTAGCACAGAAAGTTTAGAAACGTAACACTGTTGTCAAATTAAGATTAATTAATTGTTTTATTTTTCTCGAGGATTGCATTTTAAAAAATCTCTCATCTTCATGATTACCCCCAGAACCTTATAAAGCAATGCAAGGTATCACGTAGTCAGATACTTTTAGGTGGTTCTATTTTGTCTCTATGACCGTTTGGCTTTTCTGTTATACTTAGTACAGTACATCCTCGTTTATTCGAACATCGTTAATGCGAACACCTCAAACCGAGAACAATTTTAATATTTAAAAATTCGTTTTCCCCTTTCAATCAACTAGAATAAGACCAAATTACTTAATTTTTTTAAAACAGCGACACTTCCGACCTTTAAGTAGGCCTAATGCAGAATGCGCGATATCAATTTTATCTAAGAAAAAACCTTTGTTTACATAATAATGGTGTCTGTTTATGCACGGTAGAATTTTATTGCAAGTGGGATCGCTTTCATTTTGAGTGTTATTTTTTCATGTAACACGTATGTTCATTAAACGGTGAATCCTTCTTTCGGCTGCCTTAGACACGACTAAACGTACATAATATCACCAACGGAATTTTCCTAACGAGATCTAACCACATATCAGGAGCCTGTCCGCCACAGCTCGTACCACTGGATAGCTTTGCAATTTCTAATAGGTACCCTCTATGTACTTTTGTACCCTCTAAAGGAATTTAACTAAGTTATTCTTTTGTATTTAATCAGTTACTTAGAGTCTCAGTGAAACATTACCGGCTCAAACGTAGTAAAATTGTCTTTCTTTATTTTGCAGATTTACACTTCACACGTCGCTGCAGGCACAAGTAAGTCTCCCCGGCAACAGCCACACTTTGCATTGCCCTGTGTAATACAGTCAATTCTTGCATATCAGTTCGATTAAAAAGGAGAGAAAACTCAACGTCATTTACTTGCGTCTTGTTATCAAAGAGCATTTTCACTAAAGAATATATAGCAAACGATGGATGGACAAGAGTTTTAAAGGTAAGAGATCGAAGTAAATGGAATCTAGCTCTCTATTTTATGATTAAGATAACCATAAATCTTTATTAGATTACCACTTATATCTAACTTTGAATGAGAAGTTTTTCACTTATTCTTTTTATGAAGCCCTGTCATAAACGGACTTGAACTTCTACTAAACTTCACACGAATTCTGTCGAGTCACTTAGCTTTTGTTGAACCCATTTGGGCACCTTGTATAGCGATAGCAACAAAAAATCGAGCCTGTTTTACACCCAGTCCTAGACATGGCAATGTTGTACAAAGTCGAGTGCAGTCTAGTGGAAAGTCGAGCCTGTTTGTACTGGGCTTAAGATAGCACGTTTAAAGAGCAAGTAAAACACCTACCTAATTGACTGATTGGACATCAACTGTTGTACATACCACCATATGTGTATATAAAATTATATTCTCTCTCTATTCTTTTCTTTATAGAATGGATCACACATGGGCTTTTGCATTGTTGCATGTTTTGTGTCATTTGTTGACTTCATTGTCCGGGGAGTTATGACTGATCAATTGGCACCCACCATCCGCTCACTTTAAACACAAATTGTCATAACATCACGTTGGCAATCGTACGGAAAATAGGCATTTACCGATGCTCCGAAATGTATTTTAGCCTCCTGACTGTGAAAATGAAGTTAATCCAGCATTATTGTTCAGAAATTCAGGATAATTTGCACTACACCGGCACCTCCAACCGAATTATCGATCGCAACTACCACTTTGCAAAATTGCGCCAAAAGATGACAGAGCGGGGAGGACGACCTTTGGTTGTCAATGCGACCCCCGTCTCTGTTCATCAAGAGTGACGGTCAGAGAAATAGAATTATCTAATGCTAATTCAGAACTGACCAAATTAAAGGATTCGATGGCAACGCGAGACCATACCGAAGTAAGTGATTTGCATCACATAAATGGCTTCGTAACTTTTTTTATGACGAAAAAATGTGTAAACAAGTTCCTTAAGTATAACATGGATTGCATGTTATAGAATTGGAAGAATTCCCACCGTTCAGTATTTCCTACGTAAAGTTTCCCTATAAATAATATAGATTAGTATTCTATGGCATATGGTCGACGAAGAGTTGGAAAGAGGGCCTCCTTTGGAAGTGGGCTCCAGGCCCTCCACCGGCTTAATCCACCCCTGTTGGTGACTTCATTTTTGTTATAACAAACATAATCATGGTTGTATTCTTCGTTATCTGTAGCTGTAATATTAGATTGGAGTGGTATAAATTCTAAAGGTCTACTTTCTACCATACTCAGTTAGAAAGCTAAAGCTGCGCAATGTTAATTTCTAACAAGAAATAAATTGAACAAGCCTTTCCACAAAATACTCTTCCTCCTACAGAGTGACATCTACGCCACCTAGATCTTGTTTGTACAAGAGTGATGGTATAAAACAAGAGGAGATAAGAGGCGTTATGATATAGAGGCCCATGGGACATCAATTGATTTGTTGTTTAGGGGATCCATTACAGCCTGGAGTGGAACGTGTGAAAATGTATACCCAACTGTATTTATGAAAGAACCAATCAGAATTTGGAGTGCCTGACTAGCTTGGGGGTTGGACCAATCAGCGTCTATTACAACAAGATGAAGTGAATAGGCCTTTTGAGAAAACGATTTTTTGGCTGCATAGCAAGGATTTTCTTACATCGCATCGTACTGCAACTTCTACTACGATTAAGTACAGTTATACGAAATTGCCGCTGTATTGGTGAAGCAACGAAATATTTTATTAGAGTATGCATTTCCTTCTTCTCAAACGTTTGGCAATAATCAAGATAAACAGAAGATAAACAAAAAGCTAACGACAGGATATTCAGGATAAGGATGATCAGGGTAAGAGTAATCAGGATCGGGATAATCAGGATAAAGATAATCAGGATAAGAATATTTAGGATAATCAGGATAAGGATGATCAGGATAAGCATAATCAGGATAAGGATAATCAGAATAAGCATAATCTGAATAAGGATATTTAGGGTAAGGATAATCAGGATAAGGATAATCAGGATAAGGATATTCAGGGCAGTTCAGGGTAAGCACAGGCAAACTGAAGATAAAGAGATTGAAGAGTCTTGTTTTGACTGTGGTTCTCTAGCTTTGTTTATGTTAAATGCAAAACGCTGTGTACCTTTGCGCCATGCCAGAAATCAGGCTCTCTCGTCAACTTACATTTCTTACCATATCTTTTAAACTACAGATTATTAGACTCTGATTTCACGCGGAATCTTCTTGTAGGACATCAATCTACATTATAAAGACATAAATATCAGAATTCATGGACATTTTTTTCTGACCAAATTTTTCGACTTTTCCAAGCCTTAGTGCTTGAAGAAATGCCAGAAATCAGGCTCGATCGCCAACTTACATTTCTTACCATATCTTTTAAACTGAAGATAATTTGTCTCTGATTTCACGCGGAATATTCTTGTAGGCCATGTATCTACATTTTAAAGTCATAAAAATCAGAATTGCATCTCTAACTATGGAGACAACACAAACCTTTGGATTGCCTGTTATGTCTGTTGTCATAGATAAAGTCGTCAATAAATATAGAAGTAAATTTCCCAAGACAGTACAAGGGCTCAAAAGCTATAATCAGATGCTCGGCGATGCTATCATTCAGCAAGCGACCGATGTTGCTGCTCCAGCAGGTCTGGCTGATAGCGCCGATGAAGTGGTCGATGCTCTCGAGACATTGAAAGCTCGCATTCGTACTGATTTTGGTGATGAAGTCATTCCCATTCTGAAAGCGTCCCAAGGATACGAAGATCTCGTCAAACCTCTTCAAAACGCTAAAACATGCATCCCTACCTCTTTGATACCCACAGAGTGTTATTCTAAAATATGATAAAATCCTTATAATTGGTAGCCAATAAAAAAGAGTGACTTGAAGCAAATTTAGCATTAGATTATGTATAATAGAAGGGCAGTGGTGACTGTTCCTATTTTATAGTTGTGTCGATCTGTTGAGAAAGTGATTTCAAACGCTGCTAAACAATCAATCGACTTTAGTCTGCCTTTAACGAGCATTTAAGGTGAATGTTATAGGAATACCACGCGCAGATAGGCAGATAAAGGCCATTTAATAATCAAGTGTATAACTAGTAGAAAATGAAACATTCGTTGCCACAAGTGTAGTCTCTGCCATTTATAGATAAATTAGGTGATCAATATCTGAATTGGAGATTCCCGCGAGCTCGCTTGCTATCAAGAAGTGTCCTCATCCTTCACTACCGTGAAGCGAAGTTATACTCCCTTTAACAAGAATGTTTTTGGATGGGATCGTAATAGGCTTCAATGAGTGCAAAATCGCCAATCGCTTCACAGGTCACCGATAGACATTATAGATAGGAGATACATGGGATATTACGTCATATTATTCTGTAAAGTCCAGAGCTTCCTCGATGAAGTTCAATCAGATAAATATAAGTATCAATAAAATTTATTTCCAGTTCAACTTTCTTCGTTACGACAAGAATAGGGTCAAAAGCAGTTCCACATATGATTCTCAGGATATCTCAAAGGGACTTTGGAGATTAAAATTCAACTTATAATAAATATGAATATTGCATTAAGTAATGGATTCATTTTGCTAACGTTTTCGCCATACACTGATCACAGCAATCGCATGGAGTGAAATGAGAAAGCTGTTGCGATGAATTTATAGGAAACGAGAAGATCCTAGGAGATAACGGTCACAAGAGTGACACATTTTCTGCCACTTGTGTAATTGAAAAAGGCGTAAATTGTAAACAAAAATAACATATAGTATGTACAATAAAGTTCTAGTTGTAGTGTGGTTTTATTAAAAAGTGACAGAGCGAACAGTAAGCAGTATAGGGGTCTACGTTACAAGTCAATTATACTCGTTTTCTTTTAATTCTATTTTGTTTGGGCTAGTTTTATGGAGTTGAAAGCTGGTAGACTTACCAACTATCATCAGAAGTCTCAGGCAAAACTAAAGAAAAGTTTTATAAATAGAAATTCTGCAGACGTCAGTACTTTTTTTTTGCAAAATGTCCAAATCCATGAAAGACGAATGCCTTATGGCATATCTAATATTTCGAATCAAGAAGAAGCAAGAACCTAAATTGATTGAGAAAGGAACAAAAGTTAGAAATAAACAAATGAAACAGCTACCTTTTTCGAGCCATTGGAGGACACAGTCAAACATCCGTACTAGGTAGATTGTAGTGCTACACCTGGGGAATCCACTGTACTGGAATTTGTCAATACGCCCATGAATTTAATTCAGAAGAAACTTGAGTATGAAGGCCTCCATTACTTTCGCCAAACAAGGTGTAAGTGAGATCGGGCGGAGATCGTCGCATGCACTAGGGGGCGTCTTTTAGAGATAGCTCTAAAATAAGCCCGTTTCCACCGTGACGGGAAATAGCCAGAAGCAAAACACTTGTTTATGATGATGGACATTGGCAATGCTATGAAAGCTGCATATATACGTTCCTCAAAATGTTTGAAATTTGAATGTACATGTTGTATATCAGCAGACTATCAGGTGATGTCATGCCACCATACATATGGCCGTGGTAACTGTTTCATCTTGTTGATTCCGGGGTGTCCTGAGTGTAGAAGATCTAATCTTTGCTTTTGTGCCTGATTTGTTACACGTAGTATCATACCAGATCAGGGACAAAAGCAAATTTTATATCTTCTACACTCAGGACACCCGGGAATCACTAAGATGAAACAATTAGCGTGGTTGTATGTATTGTGGCTAGTTTGATGTCTAGAATAAACTGATTTCTTCAAGATTACACATGTCACAACCACATGTCAGTAGATGTTCAAGAATTATTAATTGGGGATTAAATCAAGAGATTTTTGCCACGTAGATATAAGTTGGTAGAACTATTAGATGAAGTAAGGTCTGTGGTTTCGAGTAAAAATCTTCAGTGGCACAATGACTAGCGAACTTTCTCAAGGACAGGTCTTGTTTCTCGTTATCGGGGTATTTAATGCGCAGATATTTCAAAACAAGTCTTTCCAAAAGTTTTCATACATGATATTTATCGCAGATATTAGCCTCATTTAAGATAAGAGAAGATTACCGACGTACTAAAGACTCGACGTCCAGTATCTGAGACTCATCTTTCAATTTTCCCTCCACACATGACTTTCCTGACTGAAAATATTGTATAAGAAATGTAATGCTTCTGGGCGGAGGGAATTTGGAATTATCGATGATGTCAGTGCATGATCAAACTAAAAACATAGAGAAGGTAAGACTATGGCGCACATTGCTTAAAACCGTTACTTGAAACAAGTTAACCTTTCAAAGCTGCCGAGTTGTGCATAGTTTAACTTCGCTTTAACTCTGAAAATCGAGTAAGCTGACATTTTCAGTTCTCTCTTTCTTGTGATCAGGGGCGGCTGGTGGGTAGTGTGCCTGTGTGCCCGGCACACACTTTCCTATCTATCCCTCAAATTGATTGTCTGAGCTCAATTGCCTTTTGCGAAGTTGGAAAAAGTGCTATTACAGCTCATATGCATATTCCGTAGAAGCCTTGGTAAATCACCTTCTACCTATTGCTAACTATCTACCCTTAGCTATCTACCTAATGCTACCTAACTCCTAACTACCCCTAACCTATCTACCTAATGCTACCTGCCCCCTACCTATCGCTAACTATCTACCTAATGCTACCTAACTTCTAACTACCCCTAATCTATCTACCTTAGGCTACCTACCCCTTACCCATCGCTACCTAATTCTACCTACCTTCTACCTATTGCTAACTATCTACCTAATGCTACCTAACTCCTAACTACCTCTATGATGACCGGTGAGAGAAAACCGACAGGGTCGAATATTCTCGGAACGACACTTAGTATTGTCCTCTTTGTGATTGGCATAGATAATGCTAAGCGACACAACTCTTTGAATTTGAAAACAAAACAATCTGAACGGAAATCCCATATGAGACCTAAGAACTTCTGACAATGTGTGTCATTATCACTTTCCGTTCTTGCCCCAACAATGCTACGTGTAAATGTTGACTCATCTTCCAAAACAGAATTAGGTTGGGACGTCTGTAGTCTGGTGCACTCATGCTTGTCTATGAAGGCCCTTAATTCTTCTGAGTTAGTTTTCCACTTCCTTACTGATGATTTGAAGAAAACGTTTGTTACCTAACAAAGATCCGTTGCTTAAATCCATATCTTGTTTCTTCCCTAAACGCATTGCTGCTGAAGATGCTTGTTCAGGTTCCTCTATACGTCACAGTTGTTTGTTGCCAGTAGCATTTCTGTAGTTGTTTTTGTCCCAAGCCATTTTGTAACGTATGACAGGACAATTGCTCCCTGATGATTGTCTCTATTATCTGGCTTCCGTATAATTGGCCTCTCGGAAAATTAACAACTACCTCAATCCCCGCCTTGGATAACGTCCACTTCGATGAAACATTTTTCGGGGTTTTCTTTATAATGAAGGTGGCCACTTAGATGGTATTGTGCCTGTTAACCAAATTTCTTTGATTACTTCCGTGATGAATGACCTTAAAAATGGTGACCGTTTGAAGAGTAATACTGAAATTTGGTCTACAGGACAGGGCGAACCATCCTCCTGATAGCTTGCGTTATTTGCTGATATGTAGGAGGATCCTGATTAAAAATGATATTTGGACCATCAAATTTAGGGATCCAATCCGGGATGACAACCCAACGTTTAGGAATACAGCCAGTAAACACTTGCTGTAAACATGTTGCAATATTAAATGATGGTTTCAAAGAAGGGTTTGCTCTTCGAACAAATCGATTTATGTAACGTAGCCACGGAACAGACGCTTTCACTGCTGTAATTTGGTTGCACCTGGCCTTTCCCTTGGGGTATTATGGGGCTCTGGGACATAGCTCTCTGAAACGACTGTTTTGAAAATGATAGGAGGGGTACTGCTGGACAGAATTGTAGTAGCACACATTGGGAGGAATAGGAACGGAGAATGTAAGACCCCCCTCCCCGCTTTTTTTTACAACACCGTTTCGTGACCCTTCTCGAAATTTATGTTATCACCCTAGGGTGCCTTGGAGTTGAATGTTAGATAACAAAGTGATTGCTTCATTTCATCAACTGGATTATTGATACGCAAGGGTACGCTCTTGGTGCAATTACACCAAGTACCAGTGCCTATGCTTCGCCTGTTGTATTAGTACGAAAGAAATCTGGTGCCCTCAGACTCTGTGTGGATTATCGCAAACTTAACTGCAAGACAAAGCGAGATGCCTATCCACTCCCACGCATTGATGAGTCCCTTGATGCACTTGGTGGAGCCAAATTCTTTTCAACGATCGACTTAGCATCAGCATATAACCAGGTTGAAGTTCATCCTGCTGACAGGCACAAGACCGCTTTTACCACACCACTGGGTCTATATGAGTGGACAAGGATGCCCTTCGGTGTCGTCAATGGACCAGCAACATTCCAGAGAGTCATTGGAGTGCTGTTTGGCCACGCTGCAACTCCTCAAAACGTGTCTCTGTAGCAGAGGGAGGCTTGGGGCGGCGGTCATGATGTCTTCTTGGTTCATCCTAGACTTTGTGATAATGTCCCTTGGTATCACTGCTGCCAGGGGAACTCTCGGTATCTGACTCATCCTCATCCATCCAGAGCATGGCTTCTCAACGTATCTGCAAAAATGTCTTCTCTGGGTGGTCTCAAATCTGCTTTCTCAGATCTCGTTGTAGGGGGGGTCAGCTACATTCTCCGCAAACTGGTCCCTCAAAGCAATATCTTTTGCAGCAACAGCGGTGGGACTGCTTCACAGGTGTATATCATTTAATCACATCATAATACAAACTACATTAAAATACTACCTCTGCTTAATACATTATATTTTGCGTATGATTAACATTTTCTAAATTGCCTAGCCTCATTTACCAGGTCATATCATAATGATAACGAGGCTTCTAACAAAGCATGTATGGTTGGTTGTTGCCTTTCCATTCTTAATCTAATCAAAGTCTTCTCTTTTTTGCCTCACGTAAATAAAGTTCTTTCACAAGGCTCTCCACATTGTAAAGTCCATATTCGTTTCATTCATTAATTTCGTATAAACTTGAAAACCTTTAGACAATATCCTAATATGACTATATATATGAGCATTAAAGTATTCCCAGGAATATCTCTACAAAAATAACAGACTGAACTATATGCTTGAAAATATCACAAGGAAGGAGCGCTAACAGTCAGCCAGCTTTACTCCAAATCGGCAACTTTCTCCTCTTTCTGCAGAAATATTGCAGACGATGCTTTCCTTTGTATAGAATTCCCTGCAAACATTACAGCTTATGGCCAAAACGTTTTCTATATTACCGGGTAGCATGGGTCTGTCTACCAATCTTTCGTCTTTGGGTTTAGGGCAATAGGATAGTTCTTGCTTTTCTAGCTGCATTGTAACTGTATTAAAAGTTGTCGTCATAGTGCATGGTTACACAATTTATAGTTGCCTTAACTATATTTGAAGCTGGTAGGACCTCAGGAGCAAGTTGGTTGATGTTCCCAGAATTTTCAAACAGAAGCTTTGTTGGTTATTTGATAAATCGAGATCTTTTGATTGATCGATTAGGCGTTTACAAGCTAATAAAAAGTAGTTGCTTTTGAAGAAACAGGGTGTTGATCAGTACAAGGCCTGTATTGCATAAATGCCAGTTGGTTACTGTGTGTCTTAAAAATGTTGAATCAATTTATTACCACAGCATTTACCTTGATTCCCAAGGAATTATTACTCCGTCATCTTTGCCTCCAACCAAAACAACCCTATCGTGTTTCTGATATTTTATCAAAGATTTATAACTAAATGTAAAGTTTATTTATACATTAAAACATCTAACACCCATAAAATCAGTTGCGCGATTGAGTCATCACGTAGTTACTTCCTGAACACTTCATTATAAGGAAGTCTATATATCTTGCACTCAAGTTATTTCCTTGAGTGTTTCTGATATTTTATCAAATATTGATAACTAAATGTAAAGTTTATATATTTATACATTAAAACATCTTACACCCATAATGTGAGTTGCGCAATTGTGTCATCAGGTAGTTACTTTCTGAACTCTTTATTATAAGGAGGTCTATATATCTTGCACTAAAGATTTTACCCCCTTTAAAATCTGAAGTACCCCTTAAGGGGTCCCCGGAACCCCGGTGAGAATCACTGCCGTACACGATATTATTCCATTCTGATTTTTATAGATGCTAATATTGAGACATAAATGACGAAGATAACTCTCATCTTTAGAGGATTGTATTTATAGCCATAATCATCAGCTCAGTGAAAATAGCCGTTACTGTTGCTCTCATTTCGCATTACAATGAACTTCACAGTTCCAATTATAGTCATAGTTAGAATTATCTTTACACATGCAATAATTTTACAATTACCATAACCTTAATGGTTACAAAAACCTATTCTTTTATGCTCATTGCATCTTCTGAGATATTATTTCATAAAGTGGATTTTATACATTATCTCTACGTCTCTCTTCATCAGACCAAATAGTATTTATCATCGCATTAGATTAAGCTTATTCATAAATATAAGGTTGGTAGTACGTTTGGTTTTAATGTAATAACACAATGTAATAACAAATAACCTTTGAAAGGAAAAAAGTAAGGTGCGGTTATGAAAAGAGTTCCTTCCTATCTCAAGTAATCTTGATCGGTTTTTTAGGTGTTTTCAACTTCCCAATGCAATTGTAACAAGAGTTCACTTACTCAATGTCACAAAACTGTTATCTCGTCTTCTTCAGGAAAACTTTTCCTTCGATCGACAAATTTGCCATCAACTTGTTACCATTTGGTACAAGAGTTGTTGAACAACTCTATCAAGGTGCCATTATTGAAACAGGGTCCGTTTGAACGTTTTAAATGCTATACCTGTATCTTCAATTATAGAGGGTGTTCTTAATAAATTTATTAAGCATTTAACTATAGTTGTATTTAAAAATGTATCTTCCCTGTTTCAAATTTTAAGCTCATCTTAAAAACAAATTTAAAAAAACAACAAGTCATTTTCTTTTCAATTGCAACATAAATTGATACAAACAAGTATACCTTCATACAGAAGTGCGAAGGCTCCGGTGATGTGGAGTGCTCATTCAGGTTGCTTAAAATCATGAATCTTCCCCAATATATTGATCCTCTTTGAGTAGGATTGCTATCATAGCTGTGTCTCTTCTCTAGATGTTTGTTTTGATTAGGTGACTATTTACTTTTTAAAAAGGTTCAATAGTTTTAGGCGACGAAGCATCAAATAAACAGAAAGAAATTACACTTAAATATAAAAGCAAAAAATAATATATCAGTTTCATAGACGCTCTCTTCACACTGTCTCAACCGCACTCTTAAAAAAATAACTTACAGTTTGACATCGTTAGGAGTTTATCCCAATAGGCTAACAGTAGCTCTAGTAAAGCAGTTTTGCAAAGGTCGCCGTGTCATATTCGCCTACAAGAAATTTGCAGATATACTATTAGTATTCTCCCTCATTCCCACTACGTATTTTACAGATTCGGTATGTACAGTTTGATAACTTCAAAGCACATTTTGCGATGAACCCCTAGTTTCACAATAGTTTCCTAATTAAGCGCTAAAAGGACTATTAAGGGTCTATGGAGACTCTTTTCTCCTTTCTCGTCATGATGGACCACAAGCATCGCGTCATTTAAAAGATGTCATCCCCTCCAATGTTACCAGTTTTAACTTTCAGGGTTTACTGGGCGACTTTAACAAATATTGTTCGCCTGTTAAGATACTACTACTACTACTACTACTACTACTACTACTACTACTACTACTACTACTACTACTACTACTACTACTACTACCCCAACCACAATCACCACCACTTCTACTATTACTACCTCTAAATTGATTACTACTACTACTATCACTACCGCCACTACTTCTGGGTCATACTTAAGCAACTTCAGATATCATCCAAAAAATTAAAGATATAGTATAGTATATAAACTATATAATAAAATCTAATACTACTACTACTGCTGCTGCTACTACTACTACTACTACTACTACTACTACTACTACTACTACTACTACTACCACTACTACTACTACTACTACTTAACCTCAAATCTCAACACGTTTTTTGTGATCTTGAGGATATCTCAACGTACTCTCAAGTAATCCAAACAAACTTTTAAATCAGTCCCTTATAAGTTTAAGTTGTCTTGTGCAAGCTAATGTGATCTCGAGCACTTGTAACCCCAACAGATTTTGACTAATATAATAAATAGGGCACAACTACTTTGTATCTAAATGCCCTTCTGTTTATTAGTTATTTGATAACCCTGCAAATTTACCTATCGATTCGAGATTTGCTTCCTTCAAACGAAATACATGAGTAGCCTACACGAGTAGGCTTACAACGAAAATGTCTGTTGTACTGGTACCTCCTTATCATCCTGTTATATCATCAAGGTCAGCAACGAACGACAGGTTTTCCAGAGGGAGAGTGGCATGTCATTTTCTGAAGGTTCCTTGTCAGTTCCAACTCCTGCTCCCGCGTCGCATGTAATAGGTATACACTTGTATACACACCTGCTTGCTGCAAGGTTAAGCGAAAAAGGGCTATTCATATCACAGTTATTCTAATTTTTCACAATTTCGAGCGTTCCTTTGTAGGTATAACAGCACCATGCTCCCTCCCTTGGTACGACATTTACCAAGATGTAGGTATCAGTAAACTTAATTCCACAATTATCAAAGTCTTAAGATAAAGTCATTAGTGTAACTGCTGGCAGTCTACCGTTTTCAGGAGTTATATGCAGGAGGGTCCACAAATATATTCACAAGAGTACACTCTATACTAGAATAGAATAGGGATGGAAGACGAAGAAACAAAATTTAAACTTTCTACAAACACTTACATTCAGCCCTGCATCTCTAAGCAACTTAGAGATGGATCCACAGTATGTCATTGTCATGTGAAAACTTTCAATTCGAACTATAAATCTCTGAAGGTAGGCTGGCTCCTTCCACCGGATCTGCTGGATTTTGGAATAGATAGCCTCGTCAAAGACTAAACAAACATGATCTAGCTCCAATGCTTTAGCTATATTTAAGCACCTTGGATATATCAAGAGATATGGCCTAACCTTTTCCCGATTTACTTAAAATCTGTAGTTAAAAATTCGATAACAACCGAGAAGAGACTACCTGGGTGATATTGAGTTGAATTAGAAGGTTCATTATCATCCTTTAACACTGGAACCGTATTAAATATCTTCAAACAAAATGGAAAACACGAATCGGCAAGGAAAAGATTGGCCAACTTAGACAGCAATAAAGGCTTAATAGCACATTACCTTTTGCCGCAAAAGTTCTAGCCCTGGGACTACTAACACCATCAAAGAATCAAGGCACAGCAGACTCACCGGGATTGATTACAAAGAAGCGAACATTATTCTAAAACACTCGACAGAACTTTGGCGTAATCACTGGACAACCCCGTCAAACCACTGCGGTTTTTCCCCTTAGAATTTCAATGTGAAAAACGAATGAAAAACCCATTCGTTCGGTCAGGGCTTTCAAGCTATCATAAAAAATGGTGATGAGAGAAGTGTGAAGAAGAGGCGACATGGTTCAAAATCATACGCACAACGCCGTTTTAATAAATTTTCTACTATTTTCTACTAGGAAAGAAGGTTTGGCTGATTTTGGAAACGGTAAAGTCAACAGTTTCAAAGTTTAAAGTAACCCCTCGCTAAAGGTTTTCAACCAAAACTTATCCCCTTCTACAGATAAGCTAAACAGAGTGTAGCACAATGCTGGACTTGACAACTCAGTGGGAAAACTTCGTCTGGGCATTGGCATGATCTGTAGCGTTTCATACTGGCGGGGGAATAGCATCCTTATTGTTTTGATCCACGACAGAATTCGTGTTTGAGAATTACTGTGGTATTATTACAACCTTCAGACTTTAAAAGTGTATTTTTACTGTTATCATATTAATTCTAGGCTGCGCATTATAACAACAAAAGAAGTCGTTTATCAATATTCCACTTCCATGTGATTCTCATTTCTGGCTAAAGCGACAGAAATCTCTGTGTTATTAAGTTGCAGTGGAGAAACTTTTTGTGATCGCTTTAGATTTTATTGTTTGTCAAGATTCTGTATCCTAGTTAGTCCTTCTGTCAACTGTCGTGTTGTTGAAGGAGAGAATTTCTGATGATCTCAATACAATGTTTTTCGTGCAGGTGGATCCAATATCTGGCTGGATGTAGAGATAGGAGTCCCAACATCCTACTCCTAATAACAATTACTGCATTTCTCCAATAGATGCTGCCCTCTATTAAATGCCACACTTCTAGCCAAACGTTTATAATATACGCCGCCTTCTCATAATAGCCTCATTTCTAGCCGATCATTTATAATAAACGCCGCCTTTAATGATGTTATTAGGTTTAAGTCTGGCTTGGATAGCCTCCCCAACTCTGTGGGTGTACCAGTTCTGCACAGGATGCAAACAACAAAGAAACACAACAGGAGTCTAATGTTGGCACAAGTGTCCACAGAAACAGCTTGACAATATTGTGGGACAAATCATTATCTATATTGTTACCATACATCACCACAATGTGCAGTCCTTTCAATACTGTTAACATAAATATGTGATGAACAAAAAATGGTGACTTACAACTATTTAAATAAATGCTAACAAAAATACTGAAACACTTATCTAGTTAGCGAACCATTAAGACTAATCAAAATGACATTTTATGTCCATGAAGGAACATCACAAAATTTTGACAAGAAAATCATTTTTCCAAAAGTTCCAGCGCTTTCATAAAGAGCTGTTCCTTGTTCAAATCCTTAATTTTGTGCACGGCCAGCAAATACGAAGTCTCGGGTTTCTTTGTTTGTATTTTGTTTCTACCCTTATAACAAATTTTCCAGCGGACTCGTGTTTGGTTAAACTGACATTAGAATGAGCAACATTTCACATATGTTTGGAAAGTTTATCATGTTATTATTGATTATGCGCTGCAAAATGTTATGCATCGCATCAGGCTGGCATTTAAATTGTCCCCAACTTCGATTGAAGACAGGCATTGATTGATTGAACGTTATGTTTCAATCTATTCTATAGAAAGATCATGTATGTTTAGTTATCTGTTTTTCCTTTCTGTAATAAGCTCCCATGTCCGAATAAGCGCCCAGTCCGAATAAGCGCCAAGTCCGAATAAGCGCCCAACCAAAAAGTTTTGTTTTTAAATAAGCGTCCAGGGCGCTTAATCGGTCATTTACGGTAATGGCATTAAAATTGTTGAATGTTGTAATGTAAAACCCTATGTGCACACTATTAAATATGAGTAAAAGAAAATACATATTCCGAGCGCTTTTTTAACGTAACACTGCTTTTTAATGTATTAAGGTACATCGATAAATGATAAATGGGGAAAAATCATTGCCTCACCAACTTGTTCTTAAATCTAGGAATTCTTGACTAGACATGCAGAAATGTGAGGTGCTCTGGCAAGAGGTAATTTCTAACTTCCTGCAAAAATTACTTGGACCTTGGAGCCAGCATTCGTGCCACTGTGGCATTTAAATTGTGAGATACTCATATCTGTAGCTGCACGAGGGCTACAGCGGTCTTAGTTCCCAAATTTACCATCAATCCTCTAAATTCCTCTGTCAAGATTCAACATTCAAAGACTTTAGTTGAGTGGTCGTAACATCAGCCTCTCAAAGTTCATAATAGCCCCTATCAATCCCACTTGAACTTCGCCTGCTCCAACTCATGTTCCAACTCCTCCTCTCTGGCTTGGTCTTTCAGTGTTCTTACGTTCTAGGTGCATATGTGATAATGCACTCTGGGAACCCGGGGATTCTTCGCACCCTCTGTCTTTCTGCTGCCGGGGACTGAGGGTCATTGTATGGGGTTGAACCGTAACTCACCACGCTGGTTCATTGCGGGTTGGCGAGGTGTGGGTGCCGTTGGACCTCAAGGAGCTCATCCGCCTTTAACAGGTCTTATTTTTCGTCCTGCTGGGTGCCCACACACCCTCCTCACCGAGCAAGCCCGGTGGGGGAGCCGGTTTAGTACTTCTACAAATGCCACGAGTGTTCATGAAATTTTGGAGGGAAATGAATGGCAGCGTTTAAAAGATTCAATTGATTTAGTTTGTTACTTTTAGCGTTTTGCTGAAAATAAGTTTTTCAGAGAAGATTTTTCTGCTGGTCAAAGCATCTTATAAGCTTTCTCGTCTTGACATTTCTATTGGCAATTCTAACAAATCTAACAAAAAGCCGCAATCTGTATGCTACGCAAAGAATTGGCGTTATTTTCATTGATATCAGGGGAGAAGTGGTTTAAAGGAAAGGAAGCTTTTAATTGAAAGAGGGGTTTATAAAGCTTTAAATTGAAATAGAAGAGCTGTTCGTTAGAAAAATAGGTCATGGGCACAGTTACGTTTCTCTGTTTAGCAAAAATGTGCCTATTTGCTTAAGCGTCACTTGGCGCTTATAGTAGGCTATATGCCTTACACATTTTCACCAGCAGGTCAGGAAAGAGAACTGGCATACTGTATTTATCTGAACTAACTCTCGAAGATGCTTCTCCCCTGGGAGCCTAATCGGGCGTCTATTTCAGAAAAATCACATGTTAAAGAGGTGCTTATTTTGGAATTATTAAAAATGGTAGAATTTTATTACAGATAGTTGTTAGTGGGGACGCCAATCCAAGAGTATCACTCGTTAAAAGAAATGGTCTGCGTAACTTGTCCTCGAACTCAGATTGCGAGGACAGTACGCAAGACTAGCAAGTATCAGCTTTCCTTCTTTTAAATAACTGCAAGGTTGAATGTTCAAATTCAAATCTATTGTGGGAAAATTTTGGAAGAAAATTCTCAATTTCCTATCAGATATTTTGGTTAGCAAGTTAACAATTCATGACCCTCGTGACAGTGAGTGAGAGAGGCGCGAGCGGCGTAGTCCATCGTATAGGTTGATTAATGAATCGACTCGTTTTACATTTAAAGGGCTTCTATTTTCGTCTATGCCTCGAAATGGACTGGGGTTTGACAATGTTTAGAACAGTTGATATGGTCCTTGCCTCTGACAGCTATACTACGCCAAGCCAAAATAGCAGGCTTAATACTATCGACGAAACGACTTTTAACCTTGACTTTACTATATTCTCCTCATTTACAACTAACTTGATTATTTAGAGATCGATTCTTTTATACAGTTTATTACAACCTAATAATGGCAATTACAAAACTATAAAAATAAGAAACTGAAACTAAACAATACGCCTAGACACACGGCTTTACATCATATATTGCTTCTACATAGAATGCATTCCAAGACGGATTTCACAGTTCGAAAACAAATATCAGCATAAAGTTTCAAAGGAGTCCAGGAATAAATTTTGCGTCTTAAATTTGGCTATTCTGAAACATTGATAATTTAGGCAACCTAAATCAATAAATATTAAAGTGTTTCATGGCTTAACGTAAAGTGTGCCTCCAATGGTGAGACTTTTTTTTATATTTTGTTCGTTTTGTCCCAAGGAATCGAACTGCTACTTTAGTGTTTGTCGTGCGCACCTTTAAGTCTCTTCGCGATTCTTTAACGAAGTATCCCGGAACAAGGCAATTTTTGAGGTCATAAGGTACAAAAAACCTACGTCATAAGGGACAATGAAGCCGACTATTGTTGTTGTTGTTGTCGCCCGTGATATCTGCATAAGAACAGTGTGATGTTTTGAGGAAACGTTCAAGCACTATCGATTCAATGGACAGTCATACTCACTTTACTAAGGATTTGATGCAATACCATAAGTATGTCCAATAAGGGGTATGCTCACCTGAATCGATAGCTGTAGCACCCTGTGTGATTCCATCATGTAATAGGTAGGTACACATGGTGCCATTTTGAATTATCGTCGCATCTTTGCCGCATTCCAGGTCCTCAAAACACATGTTATTGTTTGTGAAATACATTAGTTTTCAGAAGTTTAGTTTCAGAATCAAGGCAATGTCCAATCTGAAGATTGAGCTTGCTTTACTAAGTGGTTGCCAGGCAAACCTTATCGAATGTTCGAAAGTCTTCAGAATTGATGCTTCGAATGTCTTTAAATTTAGCTAAATACAACAGAAATTTTTCTTTTTTCCTGTGGCGCCTCAGGACATCCCTAAATTTGATATTACCACTCCTTTCCTCCTTTTTGCGTTTGTAGGCATGCCTTTTGGTGTCCGCAACTCAGTTCTATCATGTTAATGCTTAAGTTAGGAGGTTTCTCGTGGATTCGGTTTCATCTATGCTTACATTGATGACCTTTATTGTTGCAAGTCGTAATGAAGAGGAACATTTAGATCACTTTTGCCTTCTATTCCAACGCTTACTCGAGTATGATGTGGTCATAGCATTTGCGTATGTCTCCCGAAATGTACCAGGCATTGTATCAAACATTTTCTGCATTTGATGGTCGTATCGGCAAGTATCCAAGTGAGAATACATGAAATTAATCCAAGTTATAAGATATCTGGAGACAGTGGACTTAGGTGTTTTAAAAAGCCAGGAGACATGAGACAGAGTGAAGCCATTTCTAGAACCAACTCAGACACATAAATAATTGATACTTCGAATCAAGCTTTGGTTTTGGTCCTCTCTTAAGAACAGTTAGTTGAGCATGGCATTGACTGTCAGCAACTGCCTTCTAGCAATGTCTCTAACGTTGTCATAAAACCTGAAATTTTCTGACACGCGAATTATTGTAAAAAGCTGACACTGTTAACAAATAATCTTTCAATAAAGCATCTGCTTCTTTGATGTGATGCATGCAGCTTTCCAAGCATCACAGTGAAAAGAAGAATATTGTTCTTTTAATACCCTAAATGACTTCCCTTGGTTATTGTTTACACTGTTGCATTTTCAAATTGGTAACTTTTCTAGAAAATCTGACACGTATCGACAATCAGCATGAGGATTTGTTTAGGGTAGTGAAAGGACCACTTTTCCTTTTTCAATTGGATATTCAGGAAGCTCTACCCATCAATTCAAAGAAGCAGACGCTCTGTTGAGAAATATTCATTTTAATAGAAGGTTTCACTGACACTCTTTGTACACCTTCTGCTCCCTGGTAACCTATATCTAAATTTTACCCCTTAAAGCCTTCAAAAAACCCTCAGGGGCACCAAGGACCCCATATTGAGAAGCTTATATCTAGACTGTGTTAGATCTATAGTGGATATCAAAGTAATTTTGAGATAACTTATTGGGTTTTTTTATGATGAGTGAACCAAGAGATAGTGTTGTGTTTTTGTTCTTGTACTCTGAATCTGAGTGGATGGTGAAATTTGCCCACCAGCACAACCTGGGGCTACCTGTTAAATCTTGTTGTTTTTAACATCAAAGAGGACCAACTGGATATCAGGCAATTTAATAAAAACACTTTTGATTACAAAAAAAAAACTCAGCTAATTGATAAGTTTAGTGTTTTAGTTGCTGGCTGAATACCAAATATTTAATGAGAAGCAATTTTGAGTGCAATATACTCAACTAGCTGGTAAATTCCGAGTGTTTTAGTTTCTGACTGAATATTAAAAATTTAAAGAAAGCACTTGAGTAAAATAAATTAAGTTAGTTGATAAATTCCACGTCTATAGTTACCAACTGGGTATAAAAATTAACAAAAGCACATTTGAGTACAATAAACCCAGCTAGTTGACAAATTGTAAATATTTTAGTTCTATCACGGTTATTACTACTTTCAGTTATTGAATAAGGGCAAAGCTGCTGACAATTTAGTTTGATGAATCGGAGGTATATAAAATATGTAGAACAGGTTATGGTGCAAGAAAATGGTGTAAGAGGGCAACCTGGAGGAATAGTGAAATAAATCAAGAGTTACTATGTATATCACGGTTATTACTACTTTCAGTTATTGAATAAGGGCAAAGCTGCTGACAATTTAGTTTGATGAATCGGAGGTATTTAAAATATGTAGAACTGGTTATGGTACAAGAGAATGGTGGGAGAGGGCAACCTGGAGGAATAGTGAAATAAATCAAGAGTTACTATGTTTATTCAAGAGATCGAGACAACTGGCTGCACCAGACTTCTGAAAACTTCTTGGGACAACTAGAATGATCGCCTGTTTGCGTTATTCTTGCTAGATATCAGCACTTCAGATGTTAATCGAGAGTTGCTATTGATGCCGCAGTTTCCGCACTAAGACAATCGCTCACTGCGAGCGTTCTTCCATTCATGGTGAATAAGCACGTTCTCGTGGATTGAATTTCGGGCTAATTATTTCTTGGGGCTAGCTTCAAATACATATAAGCCGCGTTCACACTAGAGTTTAAAACCGTTTTCAGAACCGTTTTTAGCTATGATTCCGTTCAGACTTGCATAACGCATCTAGTGTATGCAAACTATGTCAAATATGTCTTATTAGCCTATTTTGAACGCTTTGTGCACTATGGAATGTATGCATCTAGTGTATGCAAACTATGTCAAATATTCCCTATTAGCCAATGTTGAATGCTTTGTGACACATGGAATGTCAGCATCTAGTGAATGCGAACTATGTCAACTATGCCTTAACAGGCTATTTTGATCGCTTTGTGCACCTTGGAATGTTAGCATCTAGTGTATGCAAACTATGTGAAATATGCCTTATTAGCCAATTTTGAACACTTTGTGACACATTGAATGTACGCATCTAGTGAATGCGTACTATGTCATACAAATGCCACGAAGCAGTGATTTAGCAGATGATATGAGCCTCTCAAATTCTGCAATGCAAACCCACTAATACGTTAGGGCACAAGGCAAGGTGCCATTATCACGATGGTTATTTCTCATGTAAGAATGATGTCGTTTACATCTCTACGACATCCATTTTGTGCCCCACATTGGGTACCAAGAGCGTGCTTGGACTACATCGAAGATTTTGCTTGTAGTGTGCCTTTAAGGCAAGGCTACTGCTGTCAACACGGATTGTAATCTGGAGTTTCATGAATGTTTCAGCATTTGCAGTCGTTAGTTGGTCAGTGTCAGCGTTTCATACCATTTGGGATAGGATATCCTGACCATAAGTCAGGCATGAGTGACACCGCGTCCATTGCAACCTTAATCTGCTTGTTGTTGTTTTTATTTTAGTAAGAAGTACCCCTGCAGTGAAGTAAACGCAGCCATCTGAATGTAGTAGAAATTGTATTCAGCATGCCTAATTTCGTACATAATTGGGCGGGTTTTGCAATGTCCTTGAAACATTTCGCTTTAAAATGAGCAATTCCATTTGATTTCGAATTTCTTCTCGTCCTCCCTTGCCCTAGGCTTACTCTCGCAATTTTTTAGTAGGCGTATGTTTTGTTAAGTTATCAAGAGTTATATTATGTTAGGTGTAAAAACTGACGTAATGTCATAGCAACTGACGTCATTAGGATGGATTTACAATTTACCAGGAACGAAATAGTACAAGTGTAATAATTGAGAGATATTGGTATTTATTTGTATTTACTGTAAGTACAGTAATCCATTCTGTATTGTGTATAAAATCGTGCAGTACATTACGAGCATGTAAAAAGTTTCAGTGAGCCTTCATGTACCTTTAGTGTGTTTTAACAATACCTACAAATTTTTGTACCTAAACATAAATAAATGTAGATATTCATACACTTGCCCGTTGTAAATTACTTGTGACTATATTTTACCATCAGCTAAAAGACGTTGTTAGAGCAGGAAAATTACTGAAATTTGTGATAGCACAATTCCTTCATCCTTGCATGGAAAACATGTATTTGTGGTCAAGGTATGAGTTAAAAGTGGTTGATTCATAGAAAAGATAAAGTGGCTAAATCTTACCTTTAAGTGATTGCTACTATGACACACTATGAAAATGGTACGAAGACAGTATTTGTTATGGGTTTCCCCCATAGCTTTCTGCCTACCTGAATTGTTTCAATTCTAGCAAGTCATCAGGTGCACCATCCATGCTTAAAAGCTAATGTTATCAGAACTGTGGCTGCTAATCAATAGGTTTCAACAGAAACCTTACAATATCCTGATTTACTCAATTGCAATTTTGAGCCTTCTAGGGACTGTAAAAATTAATAATTTTCCCATCCAATAAAGCCATGGTGGGCTCGCTTGGAAGGAAGGAGGGGAGGGAAGAGGTCTTGAATTTGCCTCCCCCCCTTAAATTTTAACTGGCTGTGTGGCTGGGTAGAACTCTAATAACTCACGCTTCCACCCTGCTTTTAATCACTACCATCCACTTTGACAAAAAGCAGGAAACGCTTTTATAGTCACCTTTAGGTAAAGGTTTCGGAATATTCTTGTAGGCCTATAATCTCAAAAGCAGAAGTAAGACAATTGTTTCATTGATTTCGGAGTGTTCCTTCCACAGTCAAGATGTATCTTCAAAACGAAAATTCCTTCTTCATATTCATTCTACGTAGGGTTTCAGTCAACAATTAATTATAAGCAAAAGGCCTTGATGCATTTAGAAGTGACAGGGTATCGGTAAAGCTAGGGATTGAGAATGGTAATGGTACACGGCTCAGATCAACTGACTACCAATCTATCGACCAAGGGCAGTACATCCATCTAAGATACCTTATGGGTAGTGGCCTATGTTGCCGTAAGTAAAAGTTAACACCATCAAACAAATTAAATAGTAAGTGCAGGGTAGTTGAAGGATCCAATAGTGAAGTCTCACTTTAAGACCCTGTTTACCCTGCCATGGCACATGTGAATAGCCTCTGTCGACTTTTCATACGCCGGTGCATTGTTTACTAAGTACCTCTGGCAATTGTAAACAAAGGTAGTCAGATAACGGTATGGCGTGGCAACCATGAAATGCCATGAAGCAGAAGGAACGTGTGTTTATTGGGATATTTTAGATAAAATATATAATAATCCAGCGACAGACTGTGAATGCCAGAGTCGAGAGAAAATCTATTTTAATAAATCGAAATAGCTTTCAATTATCCACATTAACCGCTGTGTTGCATTGTATAGTTCACTTGCCTTCTATGCTAGATGGTATAGGCTCGCTTCCGCCTTATCTTGCATTAGTTAGAGAAGAAAAAAAACGGCGAGGAAAGAAACTGGACCACCTAATATTGCCATAAGGTTACCCAGAACATGTGATTCTCTGCTTTATATGGGGAAGGAAACTATAGCTTTGACAAGGTTTAGTTTTATTGCAGGACTTCGTTACGTCTTTGTACACTGGATGTTACAGCACTAATAAACTGTGATACAAACGTACAAAATTCTCTGTCGCTTAAATGCGAGAAGAATTATGGGAAATAACCACAATGGTATGCTAAGCCAAGGACATTGAGGATATACTTCTCCCGTCTAGTGACACATCTTCTGTATGCTAGAGATAGGTTAGGTTAGCGTCATATATTGCAACGTCACGATTTAACGGATATCAGAAATTTGATAATATTTTGGACTGATCGCTTTCTTCTTGTTGGCGTAGATAACCTGGCCAAATTTCAGAACCATACCTTGAGCAATCGCTGAGATACGCCTTTTCAAATTTAAATCATGGCTATCAAAACCTTCTTTAATGAACCCATTCATGATTTTATGAACTGACCAAAATTAACAGTGTTTCCTTAAGGCCTTTTCTAAATCCAAACAGCCATTTCTCAACGTTGATGAGAGATTTAAACGCGATATTTTGTATACGGATATTTGGTGGCAGGGTTAACAATCAATGAACTTGATGACAGTATGACGTTAAAGAACAATTTGATGTTACCATAGATACCTGGATTAGAAAAGCAGGAAGAATAGGGTACTAAAGTGTGACGTCACGATTTAATAAATATCTCAAATTTGAAAATATTTTGAACCTATTGCTTTCTTTTTGTTGACATAGATAACCTGTCCAAATTTGAGAACCACATCTTCAGCAATCGTAAATACACGCCCTTTTAAACTTTAAATCTTGCCTATCAAAACCTTGTTAAATCAGGGTCTTTGTAAAGTATTGTCAGGAATCGCCGCTGTTAGTCTATTGTTCTGTGAATTCGATGTCTCGAAATTTACACTTCACTCTATCTCTGACTTTAGAGTTGTTTACGTTGACCATTTTTAGAGGCTAAGACTCGTCAGGTGAGATAGATGAATTACTTTATTTAATGGTCGTGTTTCCATTGAACCACAACAAGATTGTTTTTATAACGCGACACAATTTACGTTTTCAATCAAGCTGAGTGTCTTTGTCTCGAGTTGAATGGGCAAGCACTGATGTAGGGTGATCCTTCCAGTTCTAGAAAGACGATGGTAGGCCCAGCTTCAGCAATTATCTTATTCAACTGTTAGTTCTTAAACTACAATTTACCCAACACTAAATGTAAATATAGCGCCCTCACGTCGTATATGTATTGTTCAAATTTAATAACACTTGTTATCATCAGCCAGCACTCGAGAACCCGCAAGCAAAACAAAAAAAGTGCAATTACGAGTTTTATCAGAGAAACTCACTCCTTTGTACATGTTTATTTGATCGTTGTTTGAGAAATTACATCTTAGATACGACCGTACATTCCATGCGGTGCTTCTATTATATTCAGAGAAAGCTGTGTTGTCATAATACTCATTTTGAAGACTTTCTGCGTCACGTGCAGTATTCTATTGAAATATTGCGTCACATGTTTAGTAATACCCGTGATTTAGCAATTCTTCTTGCTTAACCTTGAACACAAGGTACCTTGAAACACTTTGGTCCTTCATGTGAATCAAATGGTTTTAATGCCTTGCGACTAAAACCGTTTTGTGCAATCATGTGAATCAGTTTGGTTTTAAGACCTAAAAATCAATTTATATCTATTTTAAGCTCCTTAAAACCGTTTTGTCCTCCATGTGAACCAGGCATTACAGAGGAACTTCCCAAATTTATGAGCATTGGAGGACAATTATAATATGAACAACCCCTATTCGGTTAATCGTGATGAGTATATCTAAGCATATCCCTATTAAATCTGATGCAGAGAGAAAAGGGGGAGCTGACAAGGGGCCATTTGAAAGTGACATGAAGAAATGCAAAACTTTTCGGGGTTTAACCACCGACCCCATGAGGGGCTCAGAATGTCTCCTTAACCCCAGCTTTTTTCGTTTTGCCCCCTCTCACTATCAAACCCTCTCCGCGGTTCCTGCCAACACGCTCGTATCTATATTTTTGAAAGTCTTCCTATCTGTTGTGATCAGTGTTCCTCCAGGATAATTAATGCTAAGGGATCATTATGGAAACAAGGTCTTCCGAACCTTCTTAATGCTATCCCTACCAACACTATCAGTAGGGGTTTATTGAGCACAATTTCTTTGTTTTTCATTAATTATATTTTGTATTTTATTCTTTAGAGTGACGAGTATTCTCGTTTGTGCTGATTTATGCACACGTTAAAGGTACCGATGGGTAATATTAGGGCTCTACAAAGGAATATTTATTTAGTAAGAGGTCGTATTAGTCAACAGCTGGTCGCGGCTCCTTTTTTGTTATTATTGCAGATGGTGCAGTGTACGTGAAGTGGAACATTGGTGTATAATTACTATCCTCCATTGCTTGGTTTGAGTAGCCGATGTAAAACTTTTAGTTGAGTGGAAGATTTACAAATACAAGATGAATGTTTCCTTTTAAGAGGTTTTGTAGTGTCACCTTGTATTGCAAATTTTGTATTCCCGTGATAAGCCAAATCATAAGCTTATTACGTCTGCGTGCACAAGTACACTAAAATTATGTGTTTTGAAAAGAACACTAGAGAAATAGAAAATATGTTACTACCCGGGGATCGAACCCCGATGATACTCTCTAAAATTATGAGCATGAAGTATATAACGCATTTGTATATTGCACACTATATTCCACCCATTAAAGATAGAAGGAATAGTGTGTCTGTGAGTCTGTGCGTCTGTGTGTCTGTGTGTCTGTGTGTCTGTGTGAGGGCGATAGTGGTTAGGGCTGCATCGTAGTGGGTATAGGCTTTGTCTAAGCGCAACAATGTACGTCTCCCTTTGTGACGATTAACAGTTACAGACGCGAGGCGAATGAGTGATGAACATTTATTTTTCATTCCATTCGATCTTCAGAGGAGATTTGCATCCTTTGACTATTAAGACGTGATCTTGGGCACCTTTTTCCTCGTTTCTTTATCGAATCAGTGCTCTCTCTGTACTCTTTGCCAGTACAAAACATAACTTCACAAAATAGTGGAGGGCTGGACCCCCCACCCCTGTGACGCCGCCACTGCTTTTTGTATGACATGCTTCCCTAGAATCGCAAATATGCCATAAAAGACACTAGTATAGAGTCTATACCTTGTGTTTCAAAAGGTAAGGTTCCAGTTGACGCTCTTCTTCGTCGCTGGCATATCCCTGCAAATCTGCCCATACTGCAGCCCGTGCAATTAAATATAAAACGCTGCAGTGAAGGCAAGGCACCGCGGAAATTACCGTGGCACTTTTTGTTCGCGGCAGAAAAAAAAAATTCTGACTGATATGACGCTGTAAAGAATCGCACCCCTTGAAAAAACTACCAGCCTCCTATATAATTTTGTTGTCTGTGGTATTGGAGTAGACTACCTTCTACAGAATGCTAATGTATCTATGTCTTTGCCTACATGATTGCCTTTAATTTTGCCCCCCTCCTGAATTTTAAAATTGATTTTTACTCCCTTTAATTTTCGCCCCCTCCTGCTCATAATAATAGCTTGACCATGATACAGAAAAGGTCTCCACTGCTACAGATCCTGGGTTGGGAAGCCAAGATATATATTTACTCCAAGGTTTGACAATTTGAGCATGAGGCAAAGAGAGCTATGTCAGGGTGGAATTTCATCTCTTGTGTAATTTTACTGTAGATGTCGCGAGATAATTGCCATTCAGTGCTATCATTAAACGTCTGGGACATGATATCAGCAACTACATTTACCTTCCCCCTGGAATGTGGGTGACAGATATCCAGAGCTTCTCTCTTATGCAAAGCTCCCAAATGGCCTTTGCCATGAAGTTGCATGTCTTAGAACTGATAGTTCATATTATAGGCCTATTTAGGGAAAGGGGTAGCAATTCAAAGTCGTGTTTGAATTAAAATATCAGTCCAGCTGCATTACTAAGACACACTGGAATTCATTGCCGGTAGGCCTAGGAGCGATGGCAAATATGAGTGTATACTATTTTCAGGAAGTTTAAGAAAACATCGACCTATCGAGTAGTTAGTAGGGTGTGGGCAAGCACGGAGCAAGCTCCATTGGTCTGGGGGGGGGGCAAAGAAAATAATTCTCAAATTGTTTCTTCTCCTTATGTCCTATTGGCAAACGGGAAATTACTCATCTGCCATTTGGCCGACCGAACTGACAAACAGCGATTTGTGAACTTCAGTTACAAGATATAATGTACAACGTAGCGAGTGTCGAAGTTTCAGACTACGAAAGGTGAGGGAGTTAAACGAAATTTCTGTAACCGACTGTAGTCCAAGGCAAGTTGTATAAACTGCAAACTCATAAAATCTTGTGTACAGTGACCAATGAAGATAATGTTATTGGCTAACCTAGAATTCTGGACAAAACGTGTTGAGAATTTTGAGTCTGTCCAGCAGTACCCCTCCGATCATTTTCTAAACAGTCGTTTCAGAGAGCTATGTTCCAGAGCCCCATAATACCCCAAGGGAAAGGCCAGGTGCAACCAAATTACAGCAGAAAGACGTGTGAAGCATGTATTCTGTTCACATACGTTAAGTTTTGAAAGTATTGCAGCTGAGTTATGATATATTGAGAAAAAAAGGGTGAAATCATACAGTTCATTATTTTTGTAGGATAACATTTAGAACACGTGCTATTAGTATCTGAGTTAGCTTGACACAAATATGTGTTGTTCCCGTGTTAGAAGGCCCTTTCTATACGCCAATTTCGGTATCTGTCTCTGCATCATTTCAGGGTTGTTTTATCTCGCCGCCTTAGGAATTTAATCAGTGGATATCACAAGTTGTGTACAAGACATACTCATCAAAAGCAACCGTTCTACAAGACAGTGTTTGCTACTTTCCACCAAAGGGCAATCTCTCAATCAAAGACCCTGGTAGGAGTGGGCCTGATAGTGAAACTCTCCTTAATTAAGTTAAACCACCAAAGAGGCTAACCAATAGATATAGTAAAGTTAAGGTAAGGGGGCGATCCAGGGGCGATGACCCTCAACTTGACCTGCCCCTTCAACCACCCAGTAAGACTGCCACATACAGATACTTGGCGCATGCGTGGTCAATCAAAACTGATACAGCTGCCGCGGCTAAAAAGGCCGAGAAGTTGATGGTAACGCGTCATATGACAACAACTGCCCCAGACACCACTGCTAGTCAGTCATTTTAACTTTACCTTAACCGGGATTTTGAAAGTGCTCTATGTCCAGGGGCTAGATTCTCCCCTCTTTTATATCTTAGATTCTAGTCAAATAGCTCTGAGATTTATCACACACACCCTAGATCAAACAAATTTGGTTAACAAAATACAGACCAGTTGCTGCAGTGGGCGAGTTTTAATCATGTGATCATATTCTACTTTTATCCGTTGTTAGTATACCTAGACCTGTAAAGGCTGTATATTTTAAATGGTGGACTATGCTGGATTATGAAACTTTCAGGAATTGTCCAAACATGAACTTTGTATCTTTATTCAATCAGGTTAGGAGTAGTTAAAGCTTACATGAGATGTCTGAGAAAATATTGCAAATTCTGTAGTGGGCTTATTTTGTCAAGTAGTCATCAATTATTGTGGTTTCTTTAGAATATTATACCTGTTCTTCACCGTTGTATATGTGTGCCCTTAATTGAGGATTGTACTTATACTAATGTTTTTTGCTTAATTGGTGCGCTTATTTAGGGGAAACGCATATTCGAAGCGACTACGATTAATCTAGTACTTATCGTTTCGCAAGATGAAGGATTCTTTTCTAGATGTTTAGTAAACATGTATGTTTTATTTAAGCTTCGAATCCAAATTTAGCTGTGTCTTTCGTGATTATGTATCTTCTGTAGTATTTAATCTTATTGCACTTGTTTCTCTGTATATTTAATGAAATATCTATGCTTCATCTAGTCTCCGCATTTAGACTGATTCTATTTTCAAAAATTATGTATCGTAGAGAAAACAGAAAATACTGAGACGACAAACTGATTGCCAAACTTCTTGCCAGCCTGTTTACTCTCAATACTGACTTCAGTTTTCTCTCAGCAGGCATTTCCAATTCGGATTAGCTTTGAACCGACGTCATTGGTTCGTTGTGTGTGAATGTTGACTTGAGATCGTATTGCAGACGTTGGCATGACGTTGTATTGATGCCGACCTCAAGTCGGTATTGTTCATCACTCGCCGTTCAAATGGTCTCGGCTACTCTATACGATAAACAACTGCAAAATGATGCAATGACATAGCAACTTCTGAGCAGACGTAGGTGATAATACGTCTTTTCTACTTAAAGAATTTATGCAGTACAACAATGTATTACCTTAGAAAGAGTACCGGCCGTTCTTTAGCCCTCATGCATTCCGCGGTATTAGTATCCTACCTCTGTCAGTAAGGTTTTATAATGGCTGCTAAATCACGAAGGACATCTTTTGGGTGTAGTTTAAGGCCCTTTCAGACTCTAAAAGTGCTGTGCTAGTCAATATTCCCTGTCTAATTTGAGATGTACCCTCTGATTAGCTCTTTCAAAAATACAGTTGGGTATACTCTAACACGTTTCATTTTGCTTATTTCTGACTATTGCACGCTGGGGAGTGTCAGACGAGAAAAGCTTTTAAGTACATGCTGTTTTCGCTATTTCCTGAAATAAGAGAATTTTTTTTACCAAGTAAATTAAGAAACCAATAGCAGAGCTAGTTGGTCACGGCAAGTTCTCTACATCAACAAGGGTTGAATGATGTAAAGGACAACAGCATAATACCTAACCGTAGCCACAAACCCGCCTCTACTAGGAGATCTTTCAGATCATTCCCTCCGGTAAAAGAAGGTCTATTGATAAAGTTAGAAGTCAACCAAATCTTAACAAAACCCGAACAAACCTTTCCCTTTTATTTGACCACTGTTTCAGCACTTACTAATGAATATATCACTACACATATGCACTTAGTGTGTATCGTTTAAATCTGCAGTAACATTCTCAGGCCTTTTCTCATCTTTGCAAGATTATCAACACACGACGCCTTGTATCGATCTCTTTTGGTTGCAAAGCCACCAGCCCAAGAAGCAACCAAGAGGAACAACTGGTATACATATAACACCAAGCGCGTCGGTGGTGTAAAGGTTAGCATTGTTGCCTTCCAAGCAATAGATCCGGGTTCGATTCCCGGCTGACGCAAGATGTAATTCGTAGAGCGAATCTATAAGATGCACCGATGAAAAATCGAAGGGTCAACCACTTGCCATAAAGTCAGTAAGAGATTTCCCTACAAATAATAAGATTTTCCATTAAACATTTTCCGGGATTTCTGTTAAACAACTCTTGAATAAATACCATAAATCACATAATCATAAGGAGACGTTTCGATGTTTATTCTAAAATATCATTTTCAAGCAGTAGGGTGATACTATATTTTGCAATAAATTCTTTTTTTTCTTCTTCTAGTAACGCTGAAATTGACAATTGAGTAGCAAATAGTTTGGACTTAACCCTAAAAGATCGAGGCCTTCAGGAATCGGGCCTGATTGCACCGACTGTTCAGATGCTGATCCGAAGAGGCCAAATCCAGGTTGAGACAATTGAAGACTACCTTAGTCCAATTGCGCATCCCGTCGTATTTGATGGCGAAAAGCTGGATTTGCAGAAGATAATCGATGTCGCCCAGTCCCTGACGGTTGAAAATCTTCCACCCCGCGTCGAACTCACGATCTTGAAGGAAAATTCGGCAGACTCTACCTCGCAGCAGACTGCGGCGGATCACCTTTTTACCACGCCCGGCGCGGCTGCCCGTGTCATGCCGAATCCGGGCGGCAGCAAAACGATGACCGTCAGTCTTGCCAACGATTGCCACACTACAGATAAACGAACACAAGCCTTTTCGCTATAATGTTTTTGTAATTGTTTATCTGTACCTTAGTATCGGTTCAAGGCATTGGGTCTACCAAAAGTATTTAGGGGCCTAAAGATCTCTACAGTATGTGTTTAAGTTATACCTTTGCCAATCATGACTCCGTCCCTTCTTGTGATTAGTGATCTGTTACTTCACATAGTCTTTAAACTCGTCTGAGATGGTCTAATCTCTGTCCTTCGAAAAACCAAACCATCAGACATATGTGAGGTGTTTGATTTCGAAAAATACCGCCATCAGGAACAATAATGGCAATCTCTGCCTCATAAAATGCCTTCATAGGTATTCACTTGCAAAGGAGTGTTCAGAAAAGGCATTCGTCTTAATGCATAAGATTCTTCAAAACAGTGGCCACCCACAGGGAATGTTTGTTTGCTTCAGCCCCCCACTTTTAATTTGCTGGCGGCGCCCCTGCCAAACGTAATCAAGGTTTTGTTAAGACAAGTTATCGCCACTCTGCAAAGTTTTTGCAACTATTGTTCACAGTGTCCCTTAATCGTCAAACATCAATATCTTGTAGAATTTTCAATTTGGAAGGTATTGGAAAAAGTAAAAATTTCATCTTGTTGCAACTTTAGAACTACTTGGATTTTTAGTGACCTATACATGCATCATTGTGCTGCACCAAAATTAACAGTGCTGAAATAGATGTTACTTGAGGGAAGACTAAGATTCATTTAATGCAAAATGAGATCCTCTGTATACCTTCAGGTTAATCAGACCGTCATGGAACAAGCAATTGGTGTCCATCAAAGTTTTGAGTAAGTGTGAATTGTCAGTCCCTGCTCGACGAAGAAGTGCTTCTCCTTCTTGAAACTTGCACAAACCCTTTAGCCAATAGAATGAGCTTTCTGAAGCAACCTGGGGATAAAAAAGGAAACAGTTTCTTACAAAAGAAACTAGAGTAAACATCCTAAAGGCGACAGTAGATTGTTACCGAGTAGAAAAGAAAACTAGACAACATTATAACAGAGGCTGGGATTCAGAATACTCTTAGAGTGAAGAGGGTATTCGGCACCTCTGTCTACTGTTGCAGCATGGTATTCACTCTTTCCAATGTTAGGCTTTATGTATTTATAAGTAATCCAAGTCGCCATTAATCAGCACTTTGCCATACTGTACGTACATTAGGGTCTCGGGGACTTATTGTTGTTGCTGTCAAAAAGTGGTCATTTTTATACTTTGAGAGCGCAATCGGAGATGAAAACGTAAAACATTGTTTCCATAAAATAGTAAATTAATCACAAAAACTCTGCCTTTCATACCGTCAAAACTCGAATTCCCATCATAATGAATGTATTTGAGTTATTGTGCCATGTATGGGGTCTTCGGCTCACTAAGTCTTCTACTGCCTGCTTGCTAATTAGACGAATATCTGTTGGGTTTGTCTATCATACTGCAGTTTGCTACAGTCAAACTGCATGTTCATCAGTTTCACAACATACATTTTATCAATTTCTACATCCATAAGCATATTCGATCAAAATATAAACAAATATCAATATACATTGTTCCGATAAGACTTCATAATTTGTAAGCTTACCTGCTACAGTGTCTAAGTGAAAAATCTTATTCATAAGCTGTGTTGAGAGGATTGTTTCTGTTGTTGCTGTTGCTCTGAGAAACGTGTCGCAGGCCTCAGACAAGATGCAATGCAATATTTTTGTATTGATATAAACGGTGGTATACTAGTGGCATAGTAGTGTACCATCCTTGTACGTACGCAAACATAATTCAGTACTACGTTTCAGTGTTTTGGCTTTCGATGGAGCTTCGAAATTATGAAATAAGAACACATATTATCGCGTAACAGAAAGGGGCAAGAAACGTAGAGTTCAGTCTCAGTTCCAATGCCGAAGACTTATGTCTGCATTAATTGCAGCACGTAGGCTTATACATTTATTCACGCTACTGCATAACTTATCGATCGATTCGACGTCAAGTAGACATTGAAATACCGGCTAGGTTGACAGGTCAATTAACACTGTAAGACATTTAGAAACTAGACGAAGTACTAGACGAAGAAAATATGAAGCTTATTCGTCTGCGGATGGTTAACCCATCCATCCGTGCCAGTCACGAATGTGGGGGGCAAGGGCGGGCGCCGCCCCCATGAGAGAATTCACTAGCATATTCCGTCCCCCCCTGACATTCTGATCGGCATATATATTTTTCACTCTGGTATATCATAATGCATCGGAAATAAAAAATGTCGGACCTATGGGATGACTGTGGGGTGACTCTTGCCCGTATGTCCAAGGCGCTCTAAAATCGATAGGAAACGTCTATACAGGAATTGTAGACACTATGACAAGATCATTTGCTGTAATTGGATCAAATTTGGAAACGTTTAGAGCCAAAAGTGGACGTTGTTTTATCTATATCAAGACCAGCGTAGACGTCAGTCGAAAATGCCGCTTTGAGCTCAGGAAAATAAGAGCGATGGCAGAAATTCACAAGAGCAGTCAAATGCTTCGAGACGTTTTAGAAACAGATAGGAAGACATTTGATCAAAACAACAATGATTTTCTGTATGATCAGTAAATGGAGGTAAAAGTACAGTAGTTTTATTTCTATAGTTATTGACGAGTTATCATAAATGATGCTTGAATGTTTGAACAACTCGTTCTTTGCACGAGCCATTCTGATGAGGGTGCAACGAATACGGTCAATGGCATTTCACTAATGATTCCGTTATTGATAATGATAATGATGATGATGGTAATGATGATGATGATGATGATGATGATAATGATGATGATGGTAATGATGATGATGATGATGATGATGATGATGATGGTAATGGTTACGCAAATGATGGTGGTGGTGATGATGATAATGATTAAGAATAATAATAAAGAATATAGAAACATGGCTGACCTTCGTCCACCTGGACAACTCTGAATTTGAAACCTTTCTCAAATTAAAACCAAACGAAACTACTTCACATAGCTTATAAGAACGCAAAATAGTAAAAGTTAACAACATCTTCGGAACGTGAAGGCTAACACTAACAACGTTAGTTTTGAAGAAAACACTAGTGAAATAGAAAATATGTCACCACCGGGGATCAAACCCGTGACCCACGCTTTCTAGGCGCTAGGCGACCTCCGATGTTAACATACTCTATTTTGTAGTGACGTCAACCGAAACAAATGACATTCCAAATTTCTATGCCTCAATGGTATGGGACCATGGTGTAATGGCTAGCACATCACTTTGCAATGCTGAAGGACGGGGTTCGATTCCTCGTGATCAATTTTCGTGGGCCCATATTTCATGCACTGGGATTGAAGAAACATTTGGCAACTCTTTATTTGGGAAATTGGGCAAGTAAATTTAAAGCGGAAAAATTAATATTTCCTGATAAGCATGTTTATATTACAGATATAAAAAATCGAAAGCAACGCGATATTTAAAGGGAGCGCAATTCTCGTGACTCTAAGTAAGCAAATTCGAATGTCAGTTAGCACTTATGAATTGATTTTACACTACTAATACTGTAAAGGGTTGGATTTGAAAATTAAAAGGAAAACAGTGCATATGCTTCATCGTATCCTTTACCATATCCTTCATCATATCCTTTCTCCAAAGATGAAATGTTCCCTGAATGGTACGTACACCTGCATGCCGAGGAAAGTACTCAATGTGAAATGGTGCTCACATCCAACTAACGCTGAGTTGTATGGTGACCTGCCACTAGTGGGGAAAAAATAGTAGCAAGAAGAATGCAGCTTGCTTGTCGCTGCCACCGTCACCTAGAGATGAGCGCCCCCAAACTTGTACAGCGACAACCAACCCGCGGTCACCAGACCAGAGGAAGACCACGCCTAAGTTACGCTGATGTACTGCGACAAGATGCTGGTGGAGTTACGTCTGAGGAACTGAGAACATTGATGGTCAACAGAGCAGTTCGGATGTGAACAACTAGATGCTTATGGCCTAGAATCTGGCTGTATATATACAACATACGGAATGCATGATTGCCTAACCAGTTATGCTTGTTGTATATAAATATTGAACAAATTTCTACTGTTAACCTGTTGTTACTACTGTGTTGTAATTGTGTGGTGAGCAGTGTTTACGATTAGACATCACGAGGTATTGTTTATCTTGAGATTGCAAGCAGCTACTGCCATACGTGGGCACTGCCGTAATTAAAAGAAATGTACATACGGATAGTGTGCATACAGAAATACGTACATTGTGTAATATTATGCAATGCAAGTAATAATATTAAGCAATTATTGCACGATTCCATATGCGCATGCGCATTACCATCATAGGCACAAATTTCGCAAGGCACAAATTTCGCGCTACACCGGTCCGGAACAGCCATAGATTTATGGTCGGCACTAGATCGTGGTGGAGATAAGGACATGACGTAATATCTAACGTTGAAAGGAGGCAATGTTCATCAGAAAGAGGTATTTTATCGACAGCTCCATTTTCGAAAGAATTTAGAAGACCGAGGAATGTTGAAGAAGCTGCGAAGGAAAACGGTCCCCATCTTTGCTTTATTGCATCGTGATTTCATGGTACATCTGTGGTATGGCTTCAAGTTCTGAGGATGCCGTAAACAGCAAGGAAGAACTTGTAAGCGACGTACTGCTATAGATAGCAAGCCAGGGCAAGAAGGTATTGGTCGATCCACAGAAAATTGCACATTATGCCGACTGGGAAGCTGAAAATCAATAACCACAACGGAAGATCGAATGGAGAGAGAGAGAGAGTTAAATTGGAAAGGCGCCTTACTTCACGCATTCTCCGGATTCTTAATGCCTTCCAGGTTAGGTCCAGATTCAGTATTAAGAAACGTGTCACAACAATAAATGTGCAAGACCTATACCTTATTCCAACTTTTCTGTAGTATCGCTTTGGACATTCCGATGGTATACACTTGTAGTGCCCATAAAGGTAGTCAATGATACGCCCTATTTTCAGAGTGACGTATTTAGGGAGAGATCTTGACTTATATGAGGGCATATGCCGCATATACTCTTAAGCCTATAGCACCTACGCTAACGAATAGTATCAGGTGGGGACATGTTTTGCATTCTCTAGAATCTTTCAAATCTTGGCAACATTTCAAATCCTTCCTTCGCAAATACTTTGCAGTTTTCCATAGCTTTTCACCAGATAGACAGGCAGGATGACAGCCCCACCCAATTTATGGGACATAGCGCTGAGATGTTGGTCTCTTAACTGCGTAGACTTGAATGTCCATGTTCATTGGTAGATAATATTGCCGTTCTGCATTTTATGACTATTCTGTCCAGAGTTAGCAATACTTTCAGTTATCATTTTGCAGTTTGTTTTGGACCTAGTCCATACCAATAACACTTTTAAATTTCTCTGGCTTGATTCTTAAATTTAGACTGTTTCAATATTTGTGGTGCTTCTATTTGTTTGTAACAATAGTTGTCCAATATCGTTAACATTTGATGCATACTTTTTATTATATCACTTGTGAAATTTGTTTCTTGTGAAATACTTGTAAAGCACTTCTTTTGCAAGTCTAAAGGCAGAGAAAAGAAAATTCCCAACAAATGAAAACCCACACTTGCTTTGTTAAACGTGGATCCTGTCTACAGTAAATTTAATTGGAACCGATTGCGTACGCTTTAGAGATTTCCCATTTCATCGCTTTGATTTTCCCGCCCCCTCCTCCCACTTTTTCATCTACTTCCCACTTTTTCCAGAGGCCACTGTTTCATAACGCCAAGAAACACGACCAGACTGCCAGTCAGTTTCCGAGAAGCCACAATTTCCGCTTTATGTGCATTGGCGAAGCAGATCTGAGATTCTTGAAATGGAATTTAGAGCAACTCGATCTCGTTCCTTTACATATTTCTCATTGGTGTTGCTTCTGTGGAGCGTGCAGCTGCAAGTTGGAAATGGCCTGACCTTTAATTTTTAGCATTCTTACTAAGTTCTGCACCAGCATTTGCAGCTACACTGGACCAAGTCTGTTTATTTGTTCTTTGTTTGTGGTACAAAACAAGAATATTGCACGAAATAGCGTCTGACAGACGGAAAAAGTAAAAAAAGTTTTTGCTATTTCGTGCAATACATTTGTTCTTTATAGCTCTAGAAATGGATATCTCTCTTTTATTTCCGTTGCTGGCATATCCATTATTAGGCCATGGTATAAAGATGATGTCATGAACTTGATTTGTGTATGCACTGATACCTAATAGTATTATTGATAGCCAGGGAAATCGTTCGTTTTGGGGAGATAAAGACTTTTTCCATATCTTCAGGTACTAGAACATGAAGAAAAGCTATCCGCTTATCAGTAGTGTAGATGAAACCCGTGGTACTCTTATCTGCGTGTCATATTGTGGCGTAAGAAGACAGGGACAGATTTCCAAAGGCATTAAAGAAACTGCAAAGTGTAAGCCTATCATAGAGAAATACTAACTTAATGTACATTCATGTTAGCTTTTCAATGGCAACGACAGATACTATCCTTATATTAATTTCATATTAGAGTAGCAAGAGGAGAGTTTTAGTCGTTAGAACACAGAGTTCACTCGGTATGTTAATAACATTGCGACTTTCTATCAAGTCTTTTCTAATATCCTTAGAGGATTTAGCTAAAGGCTAAACTTTACGTTAGGGGCTCGGCAATTAATTTCAAATCGGAAAGAATACAATACATGATATTTAGAACCATAACGCTTATACAGCCCTTGAAAAAAGTGAGGTGTGTGGTCGGCGAAGAAATGATACCGCTGTTGCAGCTTTCTGGGTCAGCAGATTCGACAAAAAAAATGCTACAATGTTTTGTATTAGGTCTGTTAGGATAGGTAGGTTTCACTTTATCATAGTTTTTGTGTTAAAAGAGATTTTGTCTTGTCTTGTTGTCAGCACTCGAACTCGGCGACATCCCACATATTCGCGGCATACACTAGATGCGTACATTTCATGGTGCACAAAGCGTTCAAAATAGGCTAATAAGGCATATTTGACATAGTTTCATACACTACATGCGTACCTTCCATGGTGCACAAAGCGTTCAATATAGACTTATAATGAATTTTTGACATAGTTTGCACACACTAGATGCGTACATTCCATAGTGCACAAAGCGTTCAAAATAGGCTTATAACGCATACTTGACATAGTTTGCATACACTACATGCGTACATTCCATGCTGCACAAAGCGTTCAAAATAGGCTAATCAGGCATCTTTGACATAGTTTGCATACACTAGATGCGTACATTCCATGGTCCAAACTGAGAGATGGCATTTATAATGAAATCTTCAACATCTACCTTCATCACAGTGAAAAACATACAATTTGATGACTCATTACAAAGAGTTTCAAAGAAAGTTATATAATATCGGTGTATCCATAAGGAGTGGAGTATCCATAAGCAACCAGAGTAAGCAAATAAAGCTATTTAGATGGCCCCGTTAGCAACCTTTGCATACCACTTTCAAAGCAATGAAGCTGAAGCTTTATGCCATTCAAGAATTTTGGTGGCTGTTCTTTAATTCTTTGATGCAACCATTGGACAAATGCAATAAATGAAGCACAATGATGGTCAAAAGAAGGAGTGCCCAGCCTGCTGTACATCTGTTTGGTTTGTTGTGACAGATATTGTACTGTTTTGTTTGGCAACCAACTCAATGAGTCCCTTGAGCGTGGTTTGCAACCCTGGAAGAATGCACAACTAATCTGGATGTGACTTGAACATCCCTAACGTCTCTTCCTTACCTTATCAAGGCTGTCGTACATTCCTTTAACTTTGAAATGACCTCTTGGCTTCGGAAGCCACAGAGCTCCAAGAGATGGCGAATGTATTGTCCATATGGAGGCACGTTTGAAAGATGTTCTGGAATGATGCTTGGCACAACGATTTCCGAGTCTTCAAGAGCAGGGTATGAAGCTACTTTGTTCAAGAGTGAAGGAGCATCAATTGCACATGTGGCCAGGCATATGAAGAACTTACTACAGATGTATTTTTTTAAGTGTCTGGTTTTAAGTTCAACTGGTTTGCTGGTCAGCATTCTTTTGTGAAGTGCCTGGTTTTCTGATTGAAGTTATAAATGTTATTGTTAGAAACATTTTCTTAGAAATGCAGTCCCCTAGTGTAAGGATCAAGAGAAAATTTGTCGTCAGTAGAGAAAGAGAGTCTTTTTACAGTACCTCTTGCTGAAACCTTCAACTCAAATCTATTTAGTACAGTTATTGCATACCAAAACATTTCGAATTCTTGGGACGATAAAAATGTTTACTGGAGCTGGTTTTGATGATAGGTGACTTCTGATGACCAACCATCATCCTTCCATTATGCAATTAGTTCTCAAGTACTCCATGTATGAAATCACGATCGTTGACAAAACAAGATAAACACGGCTGACATTAAGCTACTGCCAAAATAGAGGTTCAACGATGGACCAATACTCTTTGCAATGAAAGATGCAAGTAAAATCCTCTTATCTAGCTCTTTATGAACTATACAGCATTTTTATTGTTTTCAAAGATGATAAAAATGTTTACTTGAGCTGTTTTTGATGATAGGTGACTTCTGATGACCAACCATCATCCCCCACTTACTGATCTTGGCAAAGATCAATTATTCCCATGTACGTCGAACCTGCTCCTAAGCAAGCGCCTCGGTTTTCTGATTCACTTCGACGATACTGTAATAGAAGTAAGATTGGTTTCCTTTGAACTTAACAAGAAGAAATCACGCGAACGCAAAATCACAGATGCAGCTTCCTAAGAGATGAGCTCTTAATCCTCTGTAACCACTTCACACTTGTGTTCATCAACCTAACAACACTTGGTTTTCTAAGGGAAGCTGCGGAGGATAAGTTGTATACATTATTTAAGAAGCTACGTGTTAAACGCTGATCCTTGTTTATATAAATATAAGGAGGCATTACGAAAATCGGTCATCGGTAATTCAGTTTGTTACCAAGAAGCTCTTGCCATAATTGACTGAACAGCTACTAGTTTTAAATGTCAAAAATTCTAAGATAAATACCAGCCGACAAGATGGTACATACCTCCATGCCTGTGTCATCCTCCAGCAATGCAACCAACTCGCATTCTGAAAAACAGACATCAGTCACGTGAAGTATCAGAACCTTGTCTGGGGCAACCGAAACAACGGTTCACAGACTCTTATAGTGGACACAATAATAACCTACAGTAGGGGTTGTCAGTTTAATGTAAGTGTTATTGACATTAGTTTCCCATCTATCCAATGTTAGCGTGCCCTTCTCGTTTGTAAGGGGACTAAAAACAGCCCAACGTTTTCTAGACGTTGCAAGTCAGGCAGCTTGTACGGTAATATCGCCTTTACACCATAACTAATATGCTTGTTGTTTCTTGGAAAGGAGAGCGAGAACTGATGTAGGTTTATTTTATACAAGCAGCGACCAGGACATGTGTTAGAAGGCACATTCCTGATAAAGACTCCATAACGACTCGGTATTCCTTGTGCAACTCAAACAACCACTTCTCTTCTCGGCTTCTCGGCCTTTTGGCAAGGAATGGATGTAGTATCTGTTCTCATTGATGACAGATGCTTTCCATAATCCAAACTAGCAAGTGCAACCAGAAATGGAGTTTCTTCTGAATAAACATGTACTGATTTTATTGAGTCTACATGTAAAATTACCAAAGTTTTGCTTCAAACTCTCTTCGAGTAGCATACCTTCATGAGTGGTGTACCGCGGGGTTCACGGTTCCATAGCCACCTTTTTGGTACATCATCCTGCACAAAAACCTTAAATGGTGAACAAATGGGAAGCAACTATGATATAATAAGGCATTGTTTGCATTGCCAGACCAGAAAAAGAAAATTATACACATGCGACTATGATCTAAACATAAAAACACCTCATTGTATTGAAAGGTATCCCGATTGAATAGCTTAATTGCCTTATCTAAGGGAACGTTAGTAAGCAGTTTACAGATGTGAAAAGAACATAAAGAGGTATTGTTGGTACTGAAATTAAGGCTTGAGTAGCAAAATTGAATCAAAGGAGTCGATACCATTTTCGAACTAAAGATGAAGTACTGGTTGTAGAGTCTCTGAGAGCCACTTACCCGTTTCATGTTGAGAGGAGGCAGTCATAGCAAGAATTGGTGGAAAAGACAGTCTGTTGGCAGACCATACGCCCATTTGCGCTGTTTTCTAGAGCATCTCATCTTATCATAAACATTGCGTGGCAAACAACCTTGTTTAGCTAGATTGAGCGATATCCGAAATTGTTTCATGTTCTCTCAAAGTATTATCTACAAGTTAACAAACGTATCATCATCATTTCGTGCTGCTGTGCAAAGTTTATGTCCGAAGTAATCGCCTGCACAAAGCCTACACCTTTCTTCCGCATTATGGCTTGTTGTACTGCTGATTATTGACTAATAGTTTTCTTGAATTTCTCCAATCCTTCTCGGCTACACTATCGAACCTTTTCGAATCGCTGGTAGATAGTCTTATTACGCAGGAAAGGTATAGTAGGGCAGAAATAGGGTTGGACTGGGAATAAATTCTGATGTTAACATATTTAGTACCGTTAGAACCGCAATTGGAATGGTGAAGATAACGGTTTGTCTAATAGTGCCAATGCATGAGTGGAGAATAAGTTCAATATCAGGGCAGAATAACTTTGATAAATTCTCTGTAGTACATTTGCTGTGTACAAGTAATAATATAATTACAGGAAACAGAAACCCTCAATGCCTACCATTTAGACTGTAACTGTGTTTAGGTGATCCAGTGAGTATGTTTAATACGTATCTGCAAAGGGTATAAATGACTGTGGTTTACTCAACCATTTTCTCTACAACTCACTTAGTTGTTGCTCAGCCGATGTTGAAATCGACTGGAGAATACATTATCACCCAAAGTAAAGTTGAGCACACCTTTTTGATCGTAAATATGTACCCCGTCGCGCGTCTAAAGGAATTTTGCATCAAGTCTCATCAAATCTTTTTCTCACAGTTCATCGATACTTGCTGTTTTTTAGCTCATATAGTTGAGAAAATGTTTGTTTTCCAATCCAAACTTGTTGCTCTTTTTTAAGATTCACTTTTGCCATATAGCTCATGTACACTTAAGCATTTTTAAACGGTTCTCTCTACGATTTCTCTGCAGACAATCTTAAGTTCTAGGATTTCTTGAATCTTTTTTTTCTGATAGAGCATCTAGTGTCGCTTTGAATATCTTCAAAATCCAGGTTATTTTTAAGAGTTGTTAACGCCATCCATCAAACAAGCACAACTTGGTTACCTTGTACATCCCTTAAAAAATTTAGAAAACCAGTTACACCGTTCACGTAGTTACAGCTGCGTATAACAACCATAGAAATGTTCAAACCAACTTTCAACCCTTTGTAATTGCACGATAAAGATCAGCGTTCCGATATAACTTCATCCTATCGAACATTTGGTTATTCAAGGGAATTTGCTGTACGCCATTAGTAAATGATATGTTGCTGCACGCTGCGAACCATTTCTGAAAGTTAAAAATGCAAGTGTCATTTGAATCGAGTCAAATATACGAGGTAATGAAACACCAAATCTCTTTTTATCACATTCAATCTTCAGAGAGGAATTCGTATCTTTCAACAATTAGGAGATTGCATTGGACACTCTTATTTTCTTTCTTGTTTTACTTTTTTCTTTGTTCTCTTTCCCACAGAAAAAAAATATTGATAAAACAGTGGAGGGGCTGAATCCCCCAAGCAATCCAACCCTCTTGAAACGCCGCGGTGGTCATTTTCATGAAAATAATTCCTGTTTTCCGTCTTCTACCTGTAAATCTATGGTATTGATAGGCATCTCGTGACGTTTAGGCTGTGTAAAGCTGAAATATTAATGTTAGTGATAATCTTTCAATTTTGATTGCAACCTCGATCAGTGCTTTAAACAATTCGGAAAAGTTACATACATAGCCACCTACAGATACGCGAAGGCATGAAATTTAAAATTAGGAAGAGAGCATCTTCACAGCTACGAAATTCTTTGTGCGCCAAATTTATAAAAAAGTCTAGTGTCAAGAAGGAGAATCTTACGATGTACAAAATAAAGGTCAAAGTATCACCACTTGGGCCTCTCGAAATGAGTCGAAAAGAGAACGAAGAGAAGCTATAAATCTTTAAATTTCAACACTTTTCTGTAAATATAAAAGGACTATAATAAAGGGTTCATAGAAAAAGCTAACACAATATTTACAATCATCGAAGATTTTGCATATAAACTTTTAATTTCTCCAGTTTTAAAACCTTGTCTGCACCTTTCCATACTGCCCATCTAATATCACCTCACTAGTTGTTGTTTCAATATCATATTACTCCCTTAATTTGACTGCGTATATCCTATTGTGACATGTTAGAATGCCAATCAATCCTTATCAGCAATAGCAACAGAGAGAGGACACAGCACTACCGAACGCCATTAGCTTTATAACAATACTGTTTCCAATTTTCGTTCTTCTAAAGCACTTTTGAGTTCAGGTATACGTTCTTGCAAACTTTTTTGATCCACTGCAGTACACCGTGGCAACCAGTTATCTCTGGTCGTTGCTCAGCAACTTTATATTGCTCAGCAATATTATTTTGCTCAGATTTTTGTTCGTTGCAGAATAAAAGTGCCAAAATCTTAGAGCTCAATAGTCAGATATGTTGCTTAGCAACATTATATTGCTCAGTTTTTTTTTGCTTTTGCGTAGTTAGAGGTAACTAGTCAGATATGTTGCTCAGCAACTTTATATTGCTCAGCAATATTATTTTGCTCAGATTTTTGTTCGTTGCAGAATTAAAGTGCCAGAATCTTTGAGCTCAATAGTCAGATATGTTGCTTAGCAACATTATATTGCTCAGTTTTTTTTTGCTTTTGCGTAGTTAGAGGTAATTGATAAATGTCCGCCAAAGAGTGAGCTAATGGGCATACAAATAAATAAATCAATAAGAAAGAACGTAAAACATATCACGAGTGAACATAAAAATAGAACAACAATATCATAGCGTGTTAAAAACGTTATCAAGAATCGCAACCTTATCGTATACTTACAGCTTTTGGTACAACGGGTGCTGCTGCTCCTACATGGATTGCATCATACGGTGCTCCTTTCAGGTAACCTTGGCGACCATCACCAACTGAAGGGAAAGTAAAACAATTGAAATATTAAGAATATCAAATAGTAACAACAGTGGGTACGTAGTCACAATTTGCAACAGAATTGCGGTAAAACCCAAAAAATCTATACTGGGTAAGAAAAATTTACACTTAGTGGGATTGACGGTCAACCCACTCAACTGTAATCGGTCGAGGACTTTCTTAAGATCATCAATGTGATTGGCCTCCGAATTACTAAAGACTAAAATGTCATCCTTCGCTATTTGGGCATTTTGCAGCCCCGACAGAAATTTTGCGATAAAAATGTTGTCCCTCGAGAAATTCGAAAATCCTTTCTCAAAAACTCGTTGTAAAGACAGAGTGTATTCGTCGAGAGATTGTGACTCCTGTCTTTTCCCAAAAAATTCTAGTCTCCTCTGTAAGCTATCGTCGATTGATAAAAAGTAACAATTAGGCTATAAATTTGCTTTGCTTTTTGCCTTTAATGTAACGAATGAAAATTTTCCGTTGTTGGTGTTCAAACCCCCCTTCTTTTGCATTGAAATAGACTTCTCACAACTCTGTTAAGTGTGGAGAATTAAATGCACTTCTTTTGTTTGTGTTTTTGCTTCCATTTTTAGTCTTTGTTGATGTAACATAACTAAATTTGTTCAATCTTGTCAAGACATAAGTATCACCTTCCAACAAATAGAGAATACACAGAAAATCTCCTGAATTTTTAAGCAATATGCAATTAAGATGCAATTTGCTTGGAGACAAACATGATAGTTGTTGCCTTTTTAAAATCCTAGCAAGGTTGGAATGAAAACGATTAATTAAATACAGGCCTGAATTAGGACCTGACCCTCCTGACACATAGTGTGCAAGGGTTTGCCTCGACCCTTACTTCTTGTTAATGGACCTGGCTCAAGAAAAGGCATAACAACCTCAGACCCAATCATTGCAAGTTTCCCAGATAAGGTATTCTCACATCAAAGCATACCAAAAAACAAAACTGCAACTGAGATAGTGCTCTACATGCAAACCCAAGTGGAAGGATTCAAAAGGATATGTTCTTAGGTACTTTCCACATATCAAAGATACCTGTCAAATATTATAAAGGGTTCGCAGTAATTTTTTCTTGTTGAGGGTATTGACTCGATCAACTTTAGACCAATATGATAACACAGGGGAACAATTTTTGGGGACTGGCATGTTTTCTTGAAAAAAAAAGTGTTTTTGGACCAATTTTTGGCGCTGAATCCAAAAATGCTATCTATTTGTTCACACCACATCTAGTTTTTGAGGTTTTTACCTAACCTTATTTCGTATGGTAGTTGGCGCAACCGGCTCGCTTTTCTCCCAAATATTTTCCAACAGGAACCATCTATAAGCTCAAAGCTTTTTGACTTTTATCGAGGCATATTTTTGAAGTGTTACTGCAATTTTCAAGCGTGCGTCACAGTATTTTAATAGGAATGCTACAAACAACCGGAATTTGAGGTGCCTCAGAATGAGAGGCTGCGTACTGTAAATGTTGACAGTATTGAATTGAAGGTAAGTTTATGAGCAGTCCTTGGCGGTTGTTGGATTGATGCATGTATGACTTCGGTGGCGGGGTGGGGATGTGCTTAGCCATCATAAATTGCTTCTCGGTCGTCGAGCAAGGATTTTGTCTTGAAAGTAATCACTGGTGCTCGACAAGATCTCAGTGATACAATACTTGGCCTTTTGGCAAGGAATGGATGTAGTGTCTGTGCTTATTGTTGTCAGATTCTTTCCGTGATTGTACCCCCAAATAATGCCGAATCTCAATTTGTTCCGGGACCACCTTTCAGCTTTGTCAAAATTGAAATTGATTGCGAAAGACATCGTGTCACATTCACAGAAAAAATATGCATATCAACACGAAATACACCTTTCCACACAATGACCAAAGGCACCTTAGTGGAATATAAAAAATAAATTGAACCCAGCTTACTTGGTCCCTCCAATCTACCTTACCTTCCCCCGTCGATGGAGAAGTAGAAGAAATATTTACGGTTTGCTGAACGGATGAACGTCGTGGAGGTAAAATCTGGCATGACTGAGCTTATTCACTATTCCTTTATTTACATTACAAAGTAAAAAAACAAGTTTTTTTTTAACTGCAAGTAAGGAGCGACATTAAAACTTAAAACGAACAGAGCTAAAGTTTGACTCTTTCTCTCAATTCTACTTTATAAAATAGTAAATAACTTTAGCGCAAAGAGCGGGGCGTCATTACATCATCTTACATCATGGAATACCACTATTTTGGCCTCTACATCTTTTTGAAGAGTATCCTTTTAAGGCAGAGCAAAAGAACAGGTTCTCTGTTAGTTTTTTGATGGATCATGTTACATCTATATGAAATAAAGCAAAACACATTTGACTTACTATTGTCAAACTATTTCCTCTGTCAGCAGCCAGCATAATTGATTGACATTGCACATACTTAGTAGAAATGTCAACCACATTAAGGCCAAATTTCAATTTACTGAGCATGATGATATCTAAAGATGCTGATGGTGGCATTTCGAGCCATCTTGTGAAGAAATTACGACAGGTAAGGTCAAGATTTGTTTTAATCCAAGTTACGCAGATCGTTAAATGCCAAGAGATTTTACATAATAAGTATTTGTGATAAACAACAAAATAATAATAATAATAATAATAATAAAAATAATAATAATAATAATAATTTTTTTAAACTCAATGCCTTTATTGCTAATCTTCATTATACAATAACATTTCCCGCTGTTTATGCATACAACATTGTTCTTTGTATGCAAAATATATCACAGGTCTTCATGGGAGCTACCGTTGGCTTCTACTTTTCAATGAAGGGGAGTCGTCGTGTGGAAACGCTTTCACGCCACTGGTTCGAACCTTGGGACGAAAATTTATTTTTATTCTAAAAGGCAAAAAGGGAAGTAGACAACGGCAATCGTTGCCTTTGGGTTTTTAGGCGAAGGTACGGTTGCCCCTGAAAATTTTTTTGTCCTGTCAAAAAATTCTGGTTTCTTAAACTAAAAGGAAAATATCTTAATTTTCGAGTTTGTTGTCCAACCCTAGCGAGTTAATGCCCCTAGTCAATCCATTCATTTTCAGTACGTTTTGCAGTAAATAAGAGCGCCGGAACTACACTTACCTAATGAGGGTAGCTTAGGTTTTGCTCTTCTCGGCGTTTTTACCTATTTATGCCAGCGCACTGTGAGGGTGATACCCAAGCAAGGAGCTTTCTCTCCACGTACTATAAAAACAATTTAATCTATGTCACTATTGTACTTACTTTTCATGTAGAAGCTGCAGCCAAAGAATCTAAAAAGACCCGAATTGTAAAGAAGGTACCCAAGGGGACATCGGACTATCAAGCAGCATGGATTGTTGATAGTGAAGCTGAAGAAGAGGAGGAGGAAGAAGAAGATAATTTGTTACCTCACCATGGCCTCAAGGCAGATGGTTGTGAAAGGAACCTGTTGGTTTTAGACGTTCTCACTTTCACTGTCTCTCGACCAATGTTACAATCTCTAATTTCCAAGGTTAATGAGCACGAAATATGTGATTTCTTTGCAGTCATTTTAGTAATTTCAGGCATTTGGTCGTTGCTTTGCTTTTTATTGTCTGCCTTTTTTCGCCTTCCTAGCACCCGCTTCATTTGTACTATTTGAGCCCGCAGTTTCTTTGACCTTCGTCGTACTTGCCTCGTTTCAAATTCCTCCGCGTAGCATTCCATCGAGGTAATTTCCTACATTATTCGGTTGGTAGATGCAGAGGACTAATTGGAATTTCAGGTAATGTATTGTTTTGTCAGAAATATAAATGTTTTGTTAAGGATAAGGAGACCAATAATTCTTTATTTGTGAATATTTTCATGTATTACACACTTCATCAGACTACAATCTGTAACAAAAAGAGCAACCTTTACTTCTATGGCTATCCAAAAGGAAAACATGTATAGTAAAAGTAATCAAGAATGTGTAGTGATTAGCAGAAACTAGGGACAACAAAGTCTTTATAGTCAGCATTCTACTGTGGTACTCATTCTTGGTATTAATCTCCCACAGCTCCTGCATCCATGGAGCCTCCAGGCAAAGAATGGATCGGGCATGTAAATCAGCAAAAGTAAAGTAAAACGATCTCATTGCTTGCCCCTCCTCTCAAAGCTAACGACGGGTTTTACTGTTATGTGAACCAGGCTTTATAACAAAACAATCCACCATACTACGCCATAGAGCAAACACACAAGCTTAGTTTTGTTCTTAAGGTCGCTGCCTCTTGGCAGAAAAACATTGCAAGAGTCACTTTATTAACATTTCTTTGAATTGTGTAGAGATAGCAGCTACACGTCCAAATATTAGCTGCGGTCACTGCCACTTTTGACCGCAGCGAAACAGCGGGTTTTGATTAGGGAAACGACTTTGTATTTGTCGGCATCAAACATATTTCAGTTATCTTCAAACGGAAGATAAATCTAGTTTATGGTGTTAAACTTGAGTTGATTGACGCGTGTGCACAACTGAAGCAATTCTTGTGGGAAGCTTGCTTAGGGGTTACTGTGCCTTGGGATGTTTTTGGTACGAATTCTTACAACTCGTGTTATTAAAAAATACGTAAGCTGTAAAGAAATTCTTTTTGTTGACAGAGCGCCGGCCTCTTTGTTTTGATAGAAGCGATTTTTAAAGCGGCAAGATGAAAGAGAGACCGGGTTTTGGCAAATATCCTAAACGAATCCCCTTGATACGAGCAAGCGCACTGCTGTCCAAAGCTCATTGAAGTTAGAAAGTATCATCGAAAAGACAGGATTTGAAACGTCAGTTTTGAACGTGGGTCACGGGTTCGATGCCTGGTGATGACATATTTTTATTTCTCTAGTGTTTTTTTCAAAAGTATTTAAACTTAGCCACCTTATAAAATGAGGCGAACGTTCGTAAAAGGCCAAGGTAAAGTGTTGAAAGATAGAGCAGAAACAGAGACGACGCCATCTGGTTAGAGAACATACTCGTTGAGTACATTGCACGTAACAGGGTAGGGTTACAGTAGAGAGCATCAACTTACCAGGTAGAAGTACTGAATAGCACGAGAAACGTAGACCACTTTAAGACTGCAACCTCTTTCCGAGACAACCAAGTAACCTTATCGGTTTGATCAAACTTTAACTCTATTACAGGAGGGAATGCCCTCTTTCTAACAGTGACATAGTTAATGTGACCAACTTCCCAAAATGATCACACTGCACATGTACCCCTTGTTGCCTGTTATTAACTGTTCCCTTAACACATGTTGTGTGCCCATCCCTGTTATTAATTTCATTTGAAAACGATTGTTGTTCAATTTCTCCGTGTAAGATGTGTTGCAAGACCCACCCCTGTCATTAACTCCATTCGGAAACGATTGTTTTCCAATTTCTCTTCGTACGGTGTCTAAGAAGTACTCTTATTTGTCAAACCATACCCTCGAACACGTCGCTCTTTGTTCTTGTCATTGCGTGAATCTTTCTTGATTTTTACTAGTTTCAATGCTCTGACAGACAAACATAAGTAGTTCGTTAAAAGTTTGCGGCTAGTCGATTTGAACATTGCGCACTAGTACAGTTGCAAGTTTTTAGTTCAAATCGTAGATTTCCTTGTTTAATTAGGATATGATCTAAACCAAGCTTAGTTGCAGCGATATGAAGAGACGGCAATGAAGCGAATAGAACCGCCCCATTATTTTTGATACTCACTGATCGCCATCTTGTTATCCTCGTTACAAAATGGTTCCCATTGTCCTTGTGTGACGTCATAAGGCAGGAAGTGTCATGACCTGTGTTTTATAGACCTTGATCAGAATGACTGAAATGAAACGTGTGAAAGTGTGTACCCAACGGAATCTTTGAAGGAGTCAATCAGAATTTGGACTGTCTGAATAGCTTGTGTTTTTTTGACCAATCAGCGTCCACTAAAATATGATTAATTGAATAGGTCTAGTGAGAAAACGAAATCTTTTTGTCTGTATAGTAAAGGTTTTTTTTGCTTTTATGTGGACTAACTCCAGAATGGCCAAATGAAATGCAGACCTGGCCTTTCCTATGATACGGAAGCCCTTCTATTGTTTATAATTGGCCTAGCTTAAATGTAGATATTTTCTAAAATATCTTTCCATCTAATTACGTTATATACTCCCACATCTTTTTATTTTATAAACTATTACATTCTCCTTAGGAGAAATAAAGCAATAAGTGTCTCTCTATCGTTGAAATGATTTGGTATTGCTTTATGCTTACTTGATTTGTTTATTTGAATACCTTTTTATGTACCAACAAAAGTATGATTGAATATCAGAACTATTTATTTCCAGAGAAAATTGGTTTCTTTAAGAATGCTAAATTTTGATGTAAACTGAAGATCTTTTGGAAATCATGCTGTCACATATTACAACTTTGGAATAGTGCTCAAATATCAATTTCGGTAACCCATTCTACATTCTACATTCTATCAGGAAAATGTCTTCTCCTTCCTATAGTAGGTCAAGCAGTCAGTGGCATTTTGAAGATTTCGTTTTTTGGCGTATAGAGACAAAACATCCCTATTCCTACTTTAGAGTAACATGAGAATTTGCAATTACTCTGTTTCTACCATTCTACAAATTGCCCTATAATTTTTTATCAACTTTTCCTTTCTTACTTTCCAGGTCAAGCACTCACTGGTATCTTCAGCAGATTTTCCTTGGGACATAGAGACCGATCATTCCTATTCCGTTGTCAACGATAATAAAGCCTAATAGTTCGTTTGGATGTCGTCTCTCCCAGTATTTCACTACCCCTGATTTTCTGTAATCACTCAAGGTTAAAATGCTAATTTTAGTGCTCTTGTGCATAGGAGCTAGAAACTCCCGCCCCGGGCCATCAGACATATTGAATTAGAGGGCGCATTTTGTGTGGAGATTGAAACCTTTTTGAGCCCTGGTACTGCTTTCTGTAAAATTATGCACGTTATTTCTTGTTAACAACTCTTGATGAGTAAACTTAAACTTGGAGATTTTGTACTATTAACATATATTTGGAATCATTCTACAAATTCTTTTTGAAAAACAAGTAATCAGTTGTAGTTCAGCTTACAAGGAATAAAACTAGTGTAGATAAATAGGACAACGACCAAAGCAGGCGAAGTAACAAATCCAACATGGTTGAAACATTCACTGGCGTCGCCCTCCTGTGAGAACTACGATTTCCATGAAATTCAGGAATCCGTGAAGAGACGGAGACTGAAATTGACAACCGCAGTCTTGATGTAGTCTTTATATCCCACTTTGAAAAATGGCATTCGCCCTCCCATTGCTTTGTAGAGACTTGTTTTTTTTATTGTTGTTATTGTGTACCTTTATATTTTATTTGCAGAGAAAACGATGTGACCAATGTCATTTACCAGTCTGACCTGGATTTATTGAGCGATTAACATTGAAATCTGGCAATAACTATCGTCTTACGCGTAAACTTTAGATGTTTGATGTACAGAAACGTAACCAAGCCTTTGGCAGAAAGGAAAAACGTTTTTAAGAACTTAGTTATACTGAGAAAAATGCTGTCAATTTACGTAACATGAACTCTAAATAGTATGGTTTATCCTAAAACAAAATAAATTGAATCGTGAAAAAAAATTTTTTTACGTTATGCTGTCGCGAAGGAACAATAAACCATCGCGATTGTTGTATAGTCAGGCACTGAGGACCTGGCCTCCATCGGGTGAAGTGCTAGGAACCTCTTGTATAATATATGTCTGCAAACCAGACTGAAATTCAAAGTAATTATAACAAGAACTGCAAATCATAATAAGAAAAACGTGTCGAGGAAAAGAGTTACAGGGAATTAGTACAAGTTGCTCCGGGAAGACCTTTAAAGCATCAGACAATAATTGCTAAGAGAAAATGCGACCCTTTGGATTAAAATTTTTCCTCCTTATTTGAAGAGATGAAAATATATATATATCTAAAATTTAAATGAGGAGTTTTATCAGAAGCGAATAATGCACAATTAGCCATGAGATATTGAATTAGATAAAGAATAAAGACAGTGATGGGCCTTGCAATATCTCAAATACTTTGATTGTTCCCAGTCTCTTTTGTGAGGAGTCTGCTTCGAAACAAAACGCTATTGTTTGCCTTATTTCCTAATTATAAAACTTCTAAAATAATAATGCTAATATCTCATAAAACATAGGAGCGGACATGACAGTGCAGTCATGTTTCTGTCTAAAGGCTGGAATGGTAGGGTTTCTGACAGACAAATAAATGCTGAGTCAGGCTTTCTTAACAAAATACATTGTGGTGACTGTATCTTAGCAGACAGGGGTTTCTTGATAGAGAAAGAACTTCACAAGAAAGGTGCCATTTTAAAGATTCCAGCCTTTACAAAAGGCAAGAAACAACTTAGCACCAGTCGTAGTAGGCTATTTGTTCATTGTTCGCGACACCTTATTTAGAAGTCTGTACGAACCCGCTTTGACTGCAAGCACGTTGTGAAAGAAGTGAGTTTCTGTTTGAAACTTAATTAATTCACTGAAGCTCTCATCAACATGAAATCACATTTGTATTTCATGAAATTGACTAGATCTAGGAAGTACCAACGCAAATAGGTGACTAACACTGATAATGACCAGGGTCAAGCAAAGGACAGAATATGTCCTTCAGCAAAACCAGACTAGCTTCCACAAAGGAATATGTCAGTAATTAACTTTGTTGGCTAGTTTGAACAGGTTCGACGCTAATCCAAGACGTATCGATTTTGGGACGTGCTTCTTGATTCCTCTTCCAGTCTTTGTGACGTTCTGCCCACGTAACGCTCTTTGCAGCCACATCATTATTCATACATATCATTGCCATTGTGTATGGTGTGATGGACGCCCTTTTTGACTGGAAGGAAGCATGGTTGTTGTGGTAAAGATTGAAGATTACCCTTGGATCACTAGCCCAGTAGGAACCTTAGATCGTCCTCCTGATATTTTTTCCATAAAAGTCTGTGACTGGTCCTCGTCAAGGGAGATTTAGATATAAAGGACAACAATTCATATCGTACTCTGGCATCCGTCCAATGAAGTATCAGTCAGATCCATAGCCAGAGGAAACTCAGGGGGTGAATTGGGAGAGCAAAAGATTCAGGGTGGGACAAGGGAGCAATTTGTACCAAGTCACATGAATCATATTGTAAGACTATGTTTTCCTCTTCAGAGGCTGCACTGTAAATTGTTTATACTGTAATGAAACATGGAACCCACCTCTGTCATGCATCAGGGAGATTTTTTGCAGGGGGTCAGACACCCCAGTCTCCAATCTAACAATTAGTCTTGGTCTGAAAGTTTACCATTAAAGTATTCTTGTCAATTATTTCCTTGCTATTTTTCAAGTAGATTGTTGTTGTTTTTATGCAAGTGTTCCTTACAGAACGAATGAATAAAATTAATAATATTGCACCCCCGGGATTGGAGGGTATGAGCCATACATCCGCGGGATGTTGTTGCTCTGCCAACTTAAGGCCAAACCTTATTATATGTAGACTAAATTAAATATTTAATCGTTTATATGTAAAGAAACTTTTAAATTGTTAGAGCTCAAGCGTTTATTCCCGCAAAGTGAACATCGAGTGTTTCCTGTGGTCTTGTCGATGGAAATGCTATAGTTAATGGGTGCTTTTCGGATACATTTTTCTAGTTAGAACTATTGCAAAGCTAATATTATGATCTATCAACTAACCGTGCGTAGAACACAACGAAATTCGACAATAACCTGTAGTGATACCTAAGCAACTACTTAAGCAACTCCAGGCCTGATTTTGGAAACTTGCTAAGCAACTCGAGACCTGACCCCTACAATGGAATGGCTTATTGTAAAAAAACCCGGTGTACCCGGGCTATTCCTCTGATTTACTTCTCATTGCTAATAACTTATGCAATCTCTCCACTACCCTTTCTCAGTATGAAACTTGCTCGCCATTTTTACCTTTGTCGTCTGTTATTTCTCATTTGTGAGGCAGAGAACTTATTATGGTGTCGCTGTTGCACGAACTCCTTTCACAATGACATTGGTAGTAAAGATCTGGACGAGAGCTTTAAGCGTGTGAGTTTTATTATATATTCAGATAAGTTGTGAGTTTGACCTTTCTGAAACGTAAATTCCGTCTGTGCAGCTACGGACGGCAAATTTATGAATTCGCTTGATATTTCCAGACGGTTGGACAATCGACGTACATTTACTCTTACTCAGACCTTGACCACGGAATTCTAGTGCCATATGGATGAAATCTAGCCATCATTGTTTAAGCTACCAATTTTACATTATTTTTAATACTTGTCATTATTTCTTGTAGGGATTTAATGGTTTAGGTCTTGAAAATCTGCCAAAGTGTGGACCTTATGAATTCCTTACAGGTCCTTATTACCAAGGATTTTGTTTTCGAGTTCAGCCATAGAAATCGATAACGGTCGGTCCGAAGGGCGATCCCATTGACATTCTGTGTTGTGAATGTAAACTTTTCGGGCTAAGCGGAATGAGGTCTTTGTCGGGAAAATGATATGTACCTAGCTTCTCCGTAGGTCCTTAGGTATGCATGGTGCTTCGCGAATAGGGTGTTCATATACACCCTTCAAAATAATTGATATCGTCTCCTTAACCTTAAGATTGTAAATAACCTTTCGACGTCCAAGCTGCTAAATTCCTTAATTTTACTCTTTCAGACCCTTGATCAGGAACTCTGTTTTAGCCGTCGAGCGTAGCGTTTTCATGCAATAGAAAATGTTGCGAAAGGGCGCCAAAAACACGTTTAGAATTATATGACTTCGTACGACAACTCATGGTATGGTTCAAATCATGTGTATTTTAATTTTTTCCCCCGATACTACATGTTTTTTATGAATAGGCCCACTACGTCAAAATGAAATCAAAATGTCGGAACTTTACATCAAAATTTTGGATTTTTTAGGTCAATTTTCGGTTACCTAGTAATAAACAACTTTAAGCACCTACTATTTCTATACTTGTTACTAAATGATTAGCAGATGAAAATTACATTTCCTATCGAACTCTTATCGATATGTGCTTTCTAAGCTTAAGCACAGCCAGCTTTATGCTTTGCCAGCAACCACCGGGGGTCTCCGCAAAGGACATTTCGGAGCTCCATGATCAAAATCGAAGCTAATCCAGATTTTGATAAGCTTAGACAAGGATAGTCTTTGATCCGAAAAGTAATTTGGCACTTCTGGCTTTGACACTTTTGGGGGTGCAATCTTGATAAAAGTCAACAAAAAAGATTTGATCGTGACGAGTATGAATGTGTCAGCTGCTTTTTTATGTTTTTAAGTTCTGTACCCGGGTGGAGCGGCGCTTATCAGGGTGCCAAACTGAGAGATTGCCCATACCTGGAGGGCTAACTTCTGCAAAACGTGAGGATTTTTAAAGTCCTAGCAGCTGCAATACAGCTTCTGCAGCCTTTAGAATACCTCTTGAAAAGGTTGTGCCTCTACATGGTCTCTTTTCTTGCAACAGGAAGCGCCTCGGTATTGTCAGCCTTTTGCCAAGGAATGGATGTAGTAGCTGTTCTCCTTGATGACAGATTCTTTCCATAATCCGGGAGAGGCGGTCCTTCTTGGCGGTTGAGTCTGCCTCGTGGCTTTCTTCTCTGCCCGGTAGCCTAAATTGAGGGGCGTTGCCCTTGAACGCCCCAGCTGCCCTTTATCTATTAGTTAGCCTGTTTGGTGGAGCTTCCAAAAAGTAGTAGGGCAGGCAGAGCATGTATTCATTGTTTCCAAAGCATGGGGAAGGAATACAACGAAAAACGCAACAACACTCTTTTTATAAGGAACTCATGAGACACCATTCACCCATCGACTAAAAGAAAAGATCGCACACCAAAGATGGTAGAGAAGGTGAAATGCATATTATAATTTTTCTGTGATCCGGTCTTTTGGCAAGGAATGGATGTAGTATCTGTTCTCATTGATGACAGATGCTTTTCATAATCCACGAGAGGCGGTCCTACTGGGTGGTTGAGTCTGCCTCATGGCCCTTGGATGCCCCAGGTGTCTTTTATTGTCTTAGATTGAGAGAATACATTTATTAAATGATTTCCATTTAAAAATATTGCTTCCTTTTTTCAACGATGGTTTCCCTACTGTCAAAAAATTGTTATTTAAATTCCTTGGCTTGAAATTTCCATCGATAATTTCAACAAGTTAAACCTAAATGCGTAATTGCCATGATCTTCGAAGGGTCTATTTCATTCTATTTAAATGTAAACGCTTTTGTATTGGAGGGATTCGTTTAATGGGCGGAAGAGTTTATTTAGCGTTCAATGGAAATAGGAAAAGAAGGGCAGTTAGTTTGAAACATTGAGGCACTCTTGTCAAGGTAAAGTAGTAGTTATTAAAAACGCATCCGTGATCTGCCTTCTGGCAAAAATTATACAATTCCACATTTTTGTAGATAGGAGCTTGAAACCTCTACAGTAGGGTCCTCTGATAAGCTGAATCTGATGGTGTGATTTTCGTTAAGATTCTATGACTTTTAAAGGGTGTTTCCCCCTATTTTCTAAAATAAGGCATATTTTCTCAGGCTCGTAACTTTTGATGGGTAAGACTAAACTTGGTGAAACTTATATATTTAGAATCAGCATTAAAATCCGATTCTTTTGATGTAGCTATTGGTATCAAAATTCCATTTTTTAGAGTTTTGATTACTATTGAGCCGGGTCGCTCCACGAGGTATGAGTCTTGATTTTAACTTTTATTTAGGCAGTGTTTGGTAAATTTAATTGTATTATTAATTAGTATTAGGGTAAAGTATTTAGGTATTTAATTTATTAGATAGTAGTAAATTTGATTGCCTATAGTTTGTATTCTCTTTGTTAATCCTTCGCTGTGAATTTGTCGTAAAGTAGGTATTGTAAGAAGACCAGGAATCACGAGATATGGGTTTTGATCTCATTTCTTATTTAGGTAGTGTTTGGTAAAGTTAATTGTATTATTTATTAGTGTTAGTTTAGAATATTTAGGTATTTAATTTGTTAGATAGTAGTAAATTGTTTTAGCTCATCATTTACTTCACCCAAAGTCATCTTTCTAATAATTTCATTTTCTGTTCCCAAGTCTTGTCCAATTGCAAAAATGGAATCATCAGGGAATCCTGATTCTTTTAGAACATCAATTACTTGATCAAAATATCTACCATCTTTTAGAAATATCATAGACTCAGAATTTTTTGCAATTTCTTTAACACTACTCAAATCATAACAAGAAGGAATGATGGCAACTTTTTCTGCACCCTCTGCAATACTTACACCAACCTTTGATGCAAATGTAAACATTGAAACAATTCCAGGAATAACACTAATGTTCATTTCGGGATATTTTTCAGTAAGATCGTTGTTTCAGATACTCCGAGCTTTCTTTTGTTCTTTGGTCATTGTCTCCGAACTAATAAAAAAAAGAGAACCCAAAGCCTGTCAACCATGACATACTCGTACAGATAAGCCTATCCTCTAAAAAGCTAGGCTGGGCGTATAAAAAAGTTCACTTTGCGAAATCACAGTTGTCAGACTGTCAGATGGTAAAAAATCAGAACCGCAAGAAAAAATACGTTGAAGAGGTACCAAAGGTCTATGAGGTATGTGTGACAGTAAGGATTTTTTTAGGCTTCATTGTTTATTCGGTGAATTTCGTCTTAAATGACACCTAACATCTTCATTTTACTTTTTCACCAGATACTGGTCGCAACAATCGTCTGGAAGGGAAGGAGGAAAGGTTTTCGTCAAGACTTTATGGAAAGGAAAGAAACACGCAATAGAATATAATGCGAATGTGAGCGACACGTTTTCTCCCACTCGTGTTATTGAAAAAACGAAAGAAATAGAGCAATAACTTCTTTGTTTTGGCGAACGCGGCTTCCAGATCAGAGCGGCAAGGAGGGCGCGCCTTTGCTAATACGATAAACGAATTCTCTTGTTAGTTATCGGCGCATGTCGAATTTTGAAGCAAATATTGCCTTATTCCCAAGTCTCTTTTAGGATCTGTTGGTTTGGTTTTGTTCCAAGATGTCCATTGCCAGCTCTCCCCCCCTTACCTCAGATTTAAAGAGGATATGATTATGTAATAGGGATATATATGTTTCCTTGAGATGTAGGACGAGGGCTGTTTTTTCATAATGATTATTCCGATTTGACCAACATTTTGAACGCCCCTTATAGATCAGGGTTCCTAATGTGAGGCATGGCTCCGTAGCCTCCCCCCTTGGAGGCCATTGGGAAAGAATAGAATAAAGACTTGTGTATATACTGCTCCTTTAATCGGTAGAAAATTTTGTTAGATTTTGCAATTTCTCTTGTTAACTCAAGTTTGGAAGAGGAGACAAATCTTTGGTTCACAACAGTAAACTGAGGTCAGGTTGTAGGCCCTCGACTCAGACAACAAGGCCAAGAACTGTGCACTCGTTGAGGAATGCTCAAGACAAATTTGTTTGAAAGACTCATGGAGAGGGCCACTTAACATTGTCTCTAATAAGTATACGGACGTAGGGACTTGGGGGAGAGGGGGCAGAGGTCGTGGGACCTCCTAACTGTTGAGAGCTCTTAGTTGGCGTTTAAAGGTTTAAAACTAATCTTAAATCACTATTCTAGCAATCTATTTCATGCATTAAAGATTTATTATAATTGCTGCATAAACGAACTAACGCTCAAGTACGACTTTCCCGTTAGGGAAAGAGGAGATGAAGAAAAGGAGTAGAATATGAAAAGGGAGTGAGTAGAGGAGATGAAGAAGAGGGCATCAATGGGTGAAGGGCCTGATTTAAAACTACCCTAAATAAACACTAAACCACCAAAAACGCTCACTAATCAATAAAGGGCATCTGGGGCCTTCAAGAACAATGTCCCTCAATTTAGGCTACCGGACAGAGAAGCAAGCCATGACGCAGGCTCAACCACCCAGTAGGATCGCCTCTCGCGAATAATTTTCAAAACATTAACAACAAATCCCAGGGGATCTTTGCAAATTCCAGGACTTTCCAAGACTTTACGGGGCATACGGCACCATGTCTACAGGAACAAAGTGGCGAGCGCAGAATATTACCCCCAAATGTCAGGTTTGGCTAAATTGTGACGTCACACTTGGGCACTTCTGCGAACACATACAAAACTGCATTGGCAAAATCTAAGAACGCCTCCGTCTGGTATCCTCTTCATACTCTCCAACATCATTATGTGAGCATCTACTGATATCTGTAAATCTTTACACTTCGAATTATAGAAAAACCAAGCTTTTACAACACTGGCGATTGAAAAAAGCCAACTATAAGGAATAAATACTGGGAAACCATTGATGATTACAAAAACCTAAACTAGTAATATTCCTTAAAAGTTTAAGTTTAAGTGCTTACTTATACCTAAAGTTAGGTGCTCACCTAGAACTTAGGAGTAACCGAGAAACCGGGCCCAGGTGGCCTAAACTTTATCATTGTGACACCGAAAAGTTTAAGTGGAAGGAGGGGCACTGGAAAGACCCTTTTTACTTAATTTTGGTTTAAATTTTTAGGTCAGGCTAAGCCTGACTAGCCTGCCCTCTAACTTTGCCATTGTACAGTAGTAAGCCATACTTTTGAGATTTTCTCTAAACATTTAAAAAGATTGTAGAATTATGCTTTTAAATTGTTCAAAAGCAAGTATTTTGTTTGTCATTTTTCATAAAATGAAGGTTTAATATGAATTAATTATCCGAACAGACATCCTTTATCAAAATCACAAAGAAATTGACATCTAAAATTAAGTATGAGTTGTAATGATATACCTCTCTTCCCTGACTTTTTGAAGCTATGCCGAAAGTAGCGACATGTTTACATTGGTAGTCAGAAGATGGTCATTCTTTGGCTTTAAATCAAGTCAATTAATTCATTAGTGATTACATGTGATAAGGGAGAAATGGTACCAATGGACCTAGCTTGATTCTTTCCGTAGACTTAGAGCTGATGTACTCTATCTAATAACGTGTCATCGAGAAGAGAGGATTTGAAATATTAGTTTCGAAAAGTGCATCTTATCTTGGGTGTCTCCATTCCCCAATGGTTAATCATGTTTCTGCTCAGTCTTCATCATGTGCTGCTGTCAGAGCTGCCTTCCCGCAAGTTTTCAATTGAGTCTGCAAGTAGCACAACTTTCAGCTGGCCTTGAATGTTGACTCAACTGTACTTCCTGTTGCTCAACCAGTTCGACGCCTACCGTATCATATCCGGAAACAAGTTTTAGACAAGCTGGATGAACTTCTTGGCCTTGATATAATTGAACATCTTACTGGCCCCACTCCATGGGTATCTCCGCTGGTTGGAATTCCAAAGCCTAATGGTGATGTTCGCATATGCATTGTCATGGTTATTGCCTTTGCATTTTCTCTTACTTAAGCACTGTCCCATCCTTGTATGTAAATATACACATTCCTTCCAGCTTCTCACTAATAACTAAAATTAACGAGGCATCGTAAAAAGGTTAACTAGAATGCATTGTATTGCATGATAACATTTTACGGGAATTTCAAACGAATAATACATGGTCAGAGGATATTTTCTTCGGATTTCTTTACGCCAATTATCAATTTGTTTCCATGTTTATGTAGTGCCATTCGTTTGGATGGAACGAGTATTACTCAGGATCGGAAACGTCATACTATCCCCGTTGGCATGAATTAGGAATGTTGTCCAAATGCTGTACGTCGAGAGGGCAAGGGTGGGAATCCGGACATTGACGAAAAAGACTTAAGGTTTATACGGAATCTCTACTGGGATCAAAGAGCGGCAATCAGAGTGAACGGTGACTTGAGCAAATGGGTAGATATAAAAAACATGAGGAATGCGTTGACAAACAGAAATGTGAGAATGGATACCAAGTTTTGACTGCTTCGGTGTTATGTGTGGGCAGTACTTTCGTGTGGCAATGAAGCTTGGACGATCAATGAACCAATGAGAAGAAGACTGGAGGCAGCAGAAAGGTTTTTCTACAGAAGAATGTTAAAAATCAGCTGCGTGAGGAATGTGCTCTTTGATCCTGGTCATAAACCATCCTCAGCTTTAATCTTCAGTGCCTCCGTTCTGTCGAAATGGTGTCTCCAGGAATGTCCGAGCAAAGAGCTCTCTCAGCTTTGCTGTTTTTGCTGTCTCACCAAGATTCCAACTTATGTTTGAAACACTTAACTGAATGGTACCGCTAAGTTTTATACCCTTCATTATACTCTGATTAATACAGATATTTCAGCGGGAAAACGTACCCGTCCTGTTTTAGTAAATCATGTAAAGTCAAATACTATAGCCTTTTATCTAAGCTAATTAAGTGCGGAGCGATTTTGTCGATTGTAGTTTGCCTTTCTGTTTACAAATGCTTGATTCTACCAATCGCGATATATGCCTCCGAAACCTGGACCCTAACCAAAAAGGAAGAAAACAAGCAGCTGGTATTCGAAATGCAGTGTTTAAGATCCTTGTTAGGTGTTGCAAGACTCAACAAAGTACGAAATGCTTACATTCGTTCAGCTACAGAAATTGTTAAGACAATCCTAGAAGTTATTGAAGAAAAACGCCTGAAGTGGTTTAACCACGTATTCAGAAAGACAGATGCATCCCTAGACTACAAGGCCTACAAACAAGATTTTCACCAACCACGACCAAGGGGAAGACCACCAAAAAGATGGACGGATCACATCAGTTTTATCCCGATAGGGGATCTCGTCAATGTTTACGTCCGCAGGTTCAAAGCCCTGTACGTCTTTCATTTTAATTTCTGGCATATATGGTAGACGCACTAAGCCAAATCCATTAGCAAGCTTGCCGATGTCCAGGTCTACAAAAACAAATAGAGGCAGCAGTAGAGATATCAAAAGACCGGGAGGTACGGCGGCAACAACATATCAAGGTGTCAATGGATTACAGACAGATCATAAATTTGACATGAGTGCAACCTGGGTGTGACACCATAGTAATCTGTATGCAAAAACCACTAGGTCAATTATGCAACCTCCAGGCTGATAGAGAGGCAGCGGATTGCCTATGTCATCATACTCTCTGTGTCCTCGCTGGGCAATATTTTGGGTAGCTGTGATTAAAATAATTTCTCTAATAGTTTTTATATAGTGACGATCTCTGCTACTTTTCTACGGTAATTTTCACTCAAGACTTGCCCAACAGACGTGTGGCTGGCTTTATTCCTCTTGAAGTCGTTCCATAACATTACAGCAGCCTTATGGCATTGCGAATTAACATGCTTATCAATAGCTCCGACCTTACCATGAGCATTTTCCATCGACGAAAACCAGTTTTTGTAAAGGCTTCCTCCATGTTACCATGGCCAGGGGGTGAAAAATGCCGGCAGAGGTACAGGGTACGAGTTGTATCTTGGCGAGGAATTGTAGAGTTATTCGTACAACTTGTGAATTGAAAGGAAGATATCGATGCTTATGGACATGTTACGTTGTGTTTTGAATATCTCGTATCATTCTGTGGTATTACTAGGGATACATAAAGAAATCGTAGATGTTTTTTGGGTCGCAAGAGCCTTAGTTACGTGGTGGTAACGATATGCACAACACAGTGTTTTTAAAAGCAATTGCAAACAGTTTTACGCGAGTTTAAAGGGAGACCATTATTATGTACTGTACAACTTGCAAATATTGAACGGAAGATATTGATGCTTATGGACATGTTGTATTGCGTCTTAGTTGCCTTATATGATCAGTGCGTGTAGATTGGAGATTTGAGGGTCCACGTTTACTTTCACATGACCACGGCAAGACATGGCCGATAACTGTGAATCAGGGTCGAAGTCAACAGAGAGATCTGAATCGCTAAGTGATTGTTTTTGTACACAGTATTTAAAAAAATTACTCCAGGAGTGCTACAGGTACCCCCTTTGGTGTTTGCTGGTTAGGACGTGATTTATGAAGGCGAGGACAGGGTGGAGCACTATGACTAATGTCAGCGAATTCACGAGGCTGTTCATTATAAACAGTTGTTTCACCATAATTAGTAAACTTTTGAGTCGCGATAACACCGAAGTGAAAAGCATTAGAAAGACCCACTCATGCTAACCACATCAAAAGTGCTGCTACAGTTTACGCCATAGTGCTACTGTTCTTACCCCAGGATATTCTCAGCATTACCGTACCTTTCCGTAAAAACGGTGATATGATGAATGACCAAAAGCCCGAAGCACAGAGTAAAGTTACATTCTCTGATATAAGGATACTATACAGTTAACTTTCACCCATTCCGTTTGTAGACTCTTCGCAACTTCGGCTGCTGACAGTCTCTCAATCGAAGACCCGTGGTGAGCAGTGGGCCCGACATTAAAACTTCGGCTGCTGGCGCAGTTATTCTCTGTTCAAGGTTAGCCTATTCGTGAAATAACCCGTTATCAAACTGTCTAAATCGCTTTCACAGATTTTTTAGGTTTCTTAGAGTAGCCCCATCCAACCCTCGAGTTTCTTAAATTTTGGAGATATTGAGCCCTAGTTTCTTATAAACTCGTTTCTTATTTTAAAAAATAAGTGTATTAGACTTGCTGCTCTTATTACTATTTTTCTGATTTTGCGTCTTTGCAGCCAGAGATTTTAGGCCCGGGCTTAGAACAGAGGAATTCAACTTTCAGTTCAATTTCTTTGTTGCAACGGACTTTTTGCGCTCAGTGTGAAATTTAAGGCTTTTAAATTTGATCATTCGAGTGGGATAATTTGCGTTAAGGTAACAGCCACATATCACACCAAACGTCATCAGAAATGCGGTTTCTTTATTGTGATTTGTTCTCATGGAGTAAATATTGTTTTATGTTATGAAGATGCTTTTGTCCAAATAGATACTTTGAACTAAGTCCATTAAGGTTCACCATAAAATGGCAAAATGGCTTGAGGTTAAGGCCTCCTTGATTTCATCGTGACATTTACGCCTTCCCCTGGAAAGTTGAGTAGGCTGTACTTTTAATTACATTCAGGCTTCATAGCTTAAGGTAATGATGCATGATGGTAAGTGAAATAAACTCAGATCAGTGAAGACCTACTGCAGAACTCTCTGTCGTTGCGATTTTGAAAGGCGATACAAGCAACAGCTCCTGTAACCTCAACCCTGTGGCTTAAAACAACATCTCATGTGTACAGGTGTAGATTCTTTGTCTAAGCCTTTGCATCCTTGCACTGCTTACGGCATATATCATTTCGCAACAAATGACTATTTACATTTGTCTGGTTGCCTTCAGATGCAAAAATCGCTGTATCTTGGATCCTTTATCATCACAGTCACCTTGATTTCCTATGTTCTGACAAACTAGTTACCAGTACAATAAGGTGAAAATCCTCTAAACGATTGCTAATGTTTGATGATTTTGCGAGGTTTTCGATACAACAAAATAGTGTCAACTTTTATACAAAATAAATAAGAATTGTAAAGAGAAAAAATTTTCTCAGTTTCATATTTTTTGGTGTTTGAAAACGACATTCTGGCAATTGTAAACAACTAAGTAATTAAGGTGGTTTACTTTCTGTTAATACTAGAATCTATTTGTACATTGCATGCACAAATATGCATATATATATATATATATGTGTGTGTATCGGTATGTAAAAGCATGTAGATCCGTCCCTTAATACACATCTATATAGTATAAGACTACATGAAGTAACTTGAGCAAATTAAAACATGGCATTAGACCGATAGTACTTTCGGCCGAAAGCAATACGCTGTCCTTGAATAGTTGCCATGCTTCTTCAGATCCCAAAACTTGATCAAGACAGTCGAAACGGTTTGAGATGGAGACAGCATAGACCTGGCGCATGTTGGAGTTTGCGAGATTGTTCGGGTCTAATTTGGGAGGACGGTGGTCACTTTTCTGGGCTTTCAGGCGTAGTCTAAGGTTAGAGACGATAAGCCTGTGGTAAGTGTTTCCTAATTCTGAACTTCTGTAAGTTCGGTAATTAGTTATAGAGGAACGCCAGCGTCGGGACACGATTATATAGTCTAACATCTTTTTTGTTCGTCCGTTCCTCGATGAACATTCTTTTTATGAAGTGCAGTTTCTGTTTAAATAGATGATATTGTATAATTTACTCAGTTGATACATGTTTTAAATTTAATTTAGGTATGCTCACGAAATATCACTCGCCGTTTAAATGGGCTCGGCTACTCTATGCGATAAACAACTGCAATATGATGCAATGACATAGCGAGTTCCGAACAGACGTAGGTTATAATACACCTTTTCTACTTAAAGAATCTATGTAGTACAACAACGTATAACCTTAGAAAGGGTACTGGTCGTTCTTTACCCCTCATGCATCCGCGGTATTAGTATCCTACCTCTGTAAGTAAGGCTGGGTAGTTCTTCCTTGGTCAAGTCACATGGCGCAGAGAGGCTGGTCTCCAATTGTGTCGAGCTGGATATCGATATCCACCAGTGAATGATTGGGAGCTAATATGGCGACTAGAGAAATAGAGTATGTTAACATCGGAGGTCACCCTAGCTCAGTTGGTAGAGCGCACGCAGCGAAAGTGTGGGTCACGGGTTCGACCCCCGTTGGTGACATATTTTCTATTTCTCTGATGTTCTTTTCAAAACTGAAGTATATCGTGTTTTAGACAGCCTGACTCAAAACGAAGTATTAAACGTACTTGCAGACAGACTAACATATGAACTTGAAACCGATTGGCCGAGAAGCGAACGGCACGGCCAAGTTAAAGGGGAGTTGATCTTTAATAAAAGATTTTTATTTCTTATTCCAATCCATAATCAGTGAAGATTTTGCATTATTTTACATTATGGATTTATGAAGGACTCTTTGGCTTTTCTTTCTCTTTTGTTTTAATGTTGTCTTTGTTCTCGTTGGCACAGAAAACATTAAAAAATGAAGTTTATAAAGTAGCTACACACCTGGTCAAATGAGTTAATAGTTTTCAAGTAATGCCGGAGCAAAAGAGTGAGAATGCAGTACAAAAAGTTGTTATTTAAAAGACGCTTTTACTGCTGTAATATATGTTTCCCCGTCCTTCAACTCAATTGCTCGCCCTTCCTGTTTTACTACGCTGCTATTCAACGTTCGCAGGTTGCTCATCGACCACCTAACCTATAAATGCGTCTTTACTGTGTCCATGACTACGTACCTCTATTCGGGGGCGGTGCTTGTAAAAAGTAATAACGTTGAACATATAGTATTTAACTCACTGTGTACATTTTATAAATTTACTGGTATGTAAAGCATCAGTGCAAGGGGATATTAGAGAACTTGGAGGCATAGCCATAATTATGCTTTATTAAATTGGACTAGTACTTCGTTGTAAGAGATGTATACACTACCAGGCCACATCTACGAGATTTATTTGGAAAATTTCTCGTCAGTAGCAATCAATTAAATTTCCCTTCCTATCTCCCAAAATTAGGAAGGGGGGCAGGCACAGAAAAGAAAGTTATGGCAGGCACAGAAAAGAAACACGGCTTTAGTAATGAACAGCAACGCCCAGCAAAGAATTTCGATGTATTATCACATCATCCTCAGGGCATAGGGGACGTGAACAGTGGATACGGTATTTATGGACCTAGTATCAAATAGTTTCTTTGTGGTACGAAACGAGAATATTGCACGAAATACGATCATTGTGGTTGGTTGATAATGCTTTTTTGAGTTTACACAACCTTGCAAGCATTATGAGGAAAAATTGAATATCTGTAATTAATTGTTTTACATTACCTCAAACTTTCTATTATCCCTGTTGTACTGAACCACCCCCATAAAGTTTCCTGCCAGAGTTGATTCAAAATTGGTAATATCAAACTTATTATCAGCAGCCAAAGGTTTGCAGAGACTAAGAGGGAAACAACATATACTTCCATTAACAACCTTAAACGGTCATAAACTTCACTATTGTCATTAACAATACCATCTGCATCGTTATCATCATCATTACCATCAGCAGCAGCTTCATAAGGATCACTGCCATCAATATAATCATGATCATTACCATTGCTGTCATAGTTAGCAGTTCAATTTGTATACTTTTTCATTATATGATGGCCTACTTCATCAGGTGGTAATGCAAATAGGTGATTATATTCTAATTAAGTTAAGTTACATGGTTGGCATCGTTCATTATCTTCAGCTTCCTAAGAAGCCTTTGCTATTTTCACGCCTGTTGTAATAGTGAGAAAACTTTTTATTTGTTATTTAATCCTGTTATTTATTATTATTATTTATTTTTTATTTATTTTCAATTAATCGCTTTTCAAATAAGAAATATGTGGTGTTAGTGTAACCTAACCTCAAAGACAGGGCATTGCAATCACTTATATCTCTTAAGTATATGCTGAATCATTTTCAATCCTTTGAACAAATATCATATCATTTCAAAATATGCCTACGGCTTTCATAGGTTGAGACTTACACTAATAATGCATCGCCTCCCAGCCTTGAAATATCGTCTTTTATGTTTTTACAAGAAACAAAGATGCATCTCTCGGTATTGTTTGCATTCGATGACAAATTGTACCTTTTCGCCTGTTCTGTCAAGAATAATTACCGTGCAAAACTTCAGTAAATAGCCTAGAGGCAATTAAACTCTTATTGCCAACGAGGGCTTAGACTAGATGAAACCCTCTGAATCCACTGGTCGCTTCGGCCGTGACTAGTTACTCCGCCTTTCTTGATGGGTCTCGCAGCCTTAAAAAGGGCACTAGAGGATAGGGAGGTTAAATCTGTCTCGACTGATACATTGCTGTCTTTAGCCGAGTTTGTTTTAAAAACAATTTTTTGGTTCATGACGATAACATTTATAAGCAGATAAGAGGAATGGCAATGGGGACAAAATTCGTGCCTCCTTATGCTATTATCTTTCTACGAGACTTAGAAGAGCAGACGATGGGGGGCTTTGAACTGAAGCTGGTCACGTGGCTTAGATATATCAACGACATATTTATGGTGTGGAATCATGGGGAAGCCAAGCTGCTCCAGTTTATGTCTTACCTTAATAGCCTTCATCAAACGTTGCACTACGGCTCGAAATTGTGAGTCGCTGTAGATGCGTACATAAGAAGAAAATTGTAAATACTGTACATATATATATGTGAGCACGAGTCATATAATAACCGACCTTTGCAAAGTTCTGTAATAGGCACAGGGCCTTTTAACAAAATGACACAAGAGAGTCACAAACATTTTATCTTGAGTTTATACAAATCATTTATGGGATGCATTTCATTTATCCACAGAAATAGTCTATGCAACGGAGGCAGTGACAATGAATGTTGTACGTAGAGAAACGAAAAGCGTTACTTAAGCCTACCTGTGGCTCTTTTCTGTTTACCAGATGGGCCTGTAAACTTCTTCATTATCCTCAGGTGTCACAAGATAATCATCAACTGAAAACTATCAAAACATTAAACATCTAATATCATTTACCCTATTAAAAACATGAAAACTGATGCGCCAGCAGAGTCATGACCATACTCACTCATGGCTCAATAATAATAATAATAATAATAATAATAATAATAATAATAATAATTTTTTTTTTAAAACTCAATGCCTTTATTGGTGATCTCAATACAAAAAACTTTTCCCGCTGTTGCCACCTGGCGTAGTACATGGGACAGCAGGATTGGTATACAGGAGTTTCTAGTCCAAAGAAGTTTACAAATAATGAAAATTCGGAATCTTTATTCCTTCATCTGGTACCGTACAATACTGCTCCCCTTAATTTATGGAAAAATAAAAACAATAGAAGTATTTACAGGCACGATATAAAATGCATTGTTAAAAAATTCTTGGATAACACCGTTAAAATTCTTTAAAACTACAATACATTAAAAATTCCCACTATAAAACTCCTACCTACTATACTAATTACAAGTTGTGCTTAAAATCTATTGTTAAAATACCCGTGTCAGTAAACAGAAGAAGCTTAAAATGACAATAAAAATTCTTTAAAAGGTATTCAGGGAAGCCAAATTCCAATTCTTATTTCTAGAAACCGTTTTTTATTGAAATTCTCACATTTCAGCGTGCAGAACGCATTCCCAATATGTTCAAATAGTGTAACTACGCTCAATGCAACATTTCAAATGCTCACATTCCAGCGTGCAGAATGTATTCCCAATCTGTTCAAATAATGTAACTACGCTCAATGGCACTATTGAATTGCTCACATTCCAGCGTGCAAAACGCATTCCCAATCTGTTCAAATAGTGTAACTACGCTCTGTGGCACTATTCAAATGCTTACATTCCAGCGTGTAGAACGCATTCCCAATATGTTCAAATAGTGTAATTACACTCAATGGCATTATTGAAATGGTCACATTTCAGCGTGCATGGAGGAAATTTCAAAGGTACAAAGATGTCTGCATTTAGTACGCATTCGTGGTCCTCGTTGCAATAGATAATACAGCCGTATTAAAATGCGCATCATCCAAGAGGTGGAAAAAGATGAAGTTGCGAGCGCGCGTTGGAGGAAATTTCAAAGGTACAAAGATGTCTGCATTTAGTACGCATTCGTTGTCCTCGTTGCAATAAATGATACAGCGGTATTAAAATGCGCATCATCCAAAGTGAAAAAAGATGAAGTCGTGAGCGCGCGTTGGAGGAAATTTCAAAGGTACAAAGATGTCTGCATTTAGTACGCATTCGTGGTCCTCGTTGCAATAGTGCCTTATCTCGCAGCTTTCCATCATACTGACGAAAGTTTCCCTATCCGCAACCTGGGAACGAGGGGGTAGCGTCCCGCTCCGCCTTGCGGTGCTCAGTAGCTCCAGTAGACCGTGTTTCTTATGGGGTCTTTATTGCCCCGCTCAATGTACGTTGTAGAGTTACAACAGTCAGAATAGATTATTATAACACTAATGTTACATGGCAATATTACAATATTACAAGGCAACTTTCCAGGGGCTCAAAGCCAATTCGAAGACTCTTTTCCGTGTTCAGGTTCGCGTCCTTGCCCATAACCAATTAAACACCTGTTGACCTTTAAACGTCAAATCTCATTAACTACACATACTCTCCATGGTCTTCTAGAGCCTACTCTAGTCGACTGTTGAGCGTTCTCATGGCTTGCTTGATGGATGTCGTCCTTAAGCCCTCCAACTACCTGTTATGTATTAGTTAGCCTGTTTAGTTGTTTTGCTGTATATTAAGGTAAGTTCCATTATTGGGCCCACTGCCTATCAGTTGTCTCTGATTGAGAGACTGCCCTGTTATCATATCTTTAACGTTTAACTGAATCCATTTCTTTGTTTCCAGCTTATGGAAATGTTTTCCAGTGGTGGGCATCTCCATCTTGAATTACCATCCACATCAAATAATAACACGCAGTCCCCCAAGTAGCGTGATGTATTTCTGAATGACCATCTCCACGAGAGTTTCTCGTGCTTCGGCAGATGACAGCTATTTGTAAACCGGGACTTTGTCGTCGGATTAGCATCTGTTAACTGAGAGATGAAATATTTCCTTAGGATACCTTCAATGAAGTCAATGAATTTCGTAATGGGAAGATTGCTGGTTAAATCCAACCGGCTGTCCATTAGACGGGCAGCTTTCCCTTGAAGTATATACCAGATGTTCCACTTGAGTTGGTACAGATTAAAAGTTTGACATTGTTGGTCAATTTCATTTTGTAAGATGGAGGATTAGTCTGAATACAACTTTTTCTCGTTTGGATTTCTTATTCCATGCTGCATTATCTTTACATCGTATATTTTAATATTGTTAGAGGCAATTCAAGAAAGAAGGAGGTTGAGCGCCATTTTGTCTGATTCGATGAACACGTTAAGTCATCCAAGAGCGAAAGAAATCCGCCTTGCTTTCCGCTTGATTGCTCTGTTTGCTTCTTTTCTGATCTGCTGGCTTCCTTTCTTTTGTTGGTACTTCATGATTGCTAAGGAAGATATCTCCAATAACACGTTTTTACATGATTTACGTATTTTCTATTGCTTTAAGCTTCTTACTTACGTCAACTCTGTAGTTGATCCATTCTTGTAAAACAGGTTTTGCACCAGTAGAAGCAATAGCATTTGCACTAGCAACAAAGGTAAAAGAAGGAACAATTACTTCATCTCCTTTTTTGATATCAAGGGCATACAGTGCTGCTTGTAATGCAGCAGTGCCAGAATTTACTGAAACAGCATATTTTGTTTTGACAAAAGTTCTCATTAATTTCTCAAATTCCTGTACGTTTTTTCCTCCATCTTTTGAGGCAGAAGTAAGTCCACCTGATTTTACTACTGAGACTACGGCTGAAAGTTCTTCTTTGCCTAAAATAGGCGTGTTGATAGGAATTTTCACAAATTTTGTCCTTTGTACTACTGTATATAATTAAAAAACACTTTCTTTCCAGCCTCCTGCGTTCAGGAGCTTTCACATATCAATCAAAGATGGGTGTGGTCTGAGCTTCCAGGGCCTCGATTTGCCATGTCCTTCAGCCACACTCTTAGTAGTGTGAGCAGCTTTACAGGAATGGAGGGTCCTCGGGGCTCATGCCCTCCCAGTGGTTGATAGGTGTCAGATAAGGCTTTGAGTGGGACTGGGTATATAGCAATGTATGATCTCTCTATTATTCCAAATGTTCTATGTATGCGTTTTAGGATTTTGGTGAAGCAGAGGAAAGTGATGAGGAAGGTGTTATGATAGAGGACGATGGGCAGGGTCTATAATTAGAGGGGATCTATAATTAGAGGAAATACGGTAACGCATAAAGCAGGATTTACGATTGATTCTCTACTATTCTCACAATAAGCGGGAAATTTGACTATTTGCATACGTACTATATGAATAGTCCCTTGAAAACTTATAGAGTGAAAGGAGAACAAAATATTCAACTAATTCTTGGAAGAACACAAATTTGCGATTTTGATTTTGGACCTTTACGCGCGGACAGATATTCGCGCAGGAATTAATTCCGCTCACCTAGGGGTTTAAATACACTTAAGGTATACCTGTTTCTGTTATGGGTTAGCCTCATTGCTTCTTCATCGGACTCAGAGTACTAACGTCAGAATGACCGAAATGGAATGTGTGAAAGAGTATACCCAACTTTACTTTGAAGGAGCCAATCAGAAATTGGACTGTCTGAATGGCTTGCGTTTTTTTTTGACCAATCAGCGTCCGTTACAACAAGGTTAATTGAATAGGCCTAGCGAGAAAACGAGCTCTTTTTGTCTGCATAGTAAATGTTTTCTTGCTTTTATGTGGACTGACACCAGAACGGCCAAATGAAATGCAGACCTGGCCTTTCCTATGATACGGAATCAATTGTCAATGTATACTTTGGCACAGTCTGGGTTCTCAAGCAAGTGCTGCCCTATGGCATACAATATTGCCGCCCCAGGTTTCTTTTAACGAATGCATGTCATTTTTTCTGAAGAATTTAGTCATCGTTTTTAAGTCAGAGGTAGGTATAACGATAAAATTCCCCTTTGGAAATGCAGTGGTTGTTTTCGTGATCTGAAACGAATTCTTTGGTTAATCGGTAATTCTAGAGAGCTTTAAACGTTAGAGTGTATAGTTCTTCAAGACTTACCTCTCCTTCTATCAAGGAGCAATGAGTGTTTTACTCCATCCTACAGTACTTCGGACAGAATTTTCAATTGCCATCTTGTTATTCATGTCGATCATTTGTGAGCTGACATGATTAATCGGGCTAAAGATGAATTGTTAAGAAGAAACTATCCTTGCCTATAATGTATACTTCAAATTCTCCGAATCATATATACTGTTTATCAATTCTAATAACAAGTATATAATCATATTCGAATTCCTCCAATTTTTTGAAAGCACTACATAGGTGAAAGAATGTTAACTGGTGCCACATAGCTCGTATAGGAATATTAGCTGCGAAAACATCTATTTACAATGGGAAGAAACCATAGGATATTTTCTGTTTTGGTCCTGATTAGTGGAATTGCATCATTACATAAACATGACAACTTTCAGGTTACAAATTACTATATTAGCAGCATATATCGCACCATTACCTGTATTCTCTTTAAAACATAAAAATAGGTTATTCACATACCTTGGTAAATATTAATAGTTTCTAGTAATCCCTTAAGTGAAAACTCTAACTTAAAGAAAACGATTTTACTTAATATTACGGCTTTTGCAACTGCTTTAAAGCTTCACCTATAAGAATTGCTGCATCCAAAATACGTAACACAGTTCTATGAAGCCCTCTTCTGGCAATAGAGCAGCGTTCTCTTAAAATACGTGTTGAATAGACATACTTCTATTCACATAATGATTCGTCAATTCATGTTAGAATGGCTAAGAGAGATCCTGCCATGAAAGCTGAAGTAAGAGTGATTTAGTATGGTTGTGCAATATTCTTTACATTTTGCAAATGTTGTCAGTCCATTTATTGTTCACAAAATGTTAAAATGAGATGAAACATATATATATAGTTATAATAAATTCTCTCTCCAATTTATAAAGAATATATACATTGTGTGCTGTAATGTTTTATACATATCGATAAAGAAAAGGGTTTGGGGGTTTTTGGGGGGTTTTCCCCCAGAATGACATAATGGCAAATGTGTCCCGTATGACATGTCCTGTACGACATATTGGCAGGTGCTAAGTTTTGTGTTAATCACTTCAAAATCTACAACATTTAAAAAAGATACTTATACCACCATGGCAAAAGTTCTAAGACGACACAATGTTCATTAGCGTTCTAATAAGGTTTGCCAAATTTTGAGTTCGGGGGCTCAATGATACACATAAAAAAAGTTCTCTGACGACACAATTTTTATTAGCGTTCTAATAAGGTTTGCCAAATTTTGAGTTCGGGGGCTCAATGATGCACATAAAAAAGTTCTAAGACGACACAATGTTCATTAGTATTCTAAGAAGGTTTGCCATATTTTGAGCTCACGGGCTCAATGATGCACATAAAAAGTTCTAAGACGACACAATGTTCATTAGCGTTCTAATAAGGTTTGCCAAATTTTGAGTTCGGGGGCTCAATGATTTTATTATTGATTTTCGATGAGGCAAGTCTAAAGTTATTCATATTGTCTTCAAAGATTGGAACAATTTCCTCATCAGTAATTTACATACGTCAGTAACAATTTGCTAAATCATTCACGCATATTAGGTATTATTGCTATTACTATGTTGATTTTAGTACCCATTAGGCAACATGACCTCTTATTAAATAGTTTACATTCGCTATTAGCATGGTACAACGCAGAACATCGATGACGTTAAGCAACCGAAGCGAAGTTTGTTTACAACTGATGTCAATCGCCATTGTTATCAGTCGTTGCAATGTTTTGATTCATAAACAATCACCAAATTAAGACATTTTAAAACATGTTTTGAAAGTTATAGTGGCACCAATGCTTAAAGTGGAGATAACTACCCCCATTTAATTTTCGGGAATAAGGTAATTTGCTGTCGGTTTTAGTTACAGTTGGTTTCTTTAAATTGCTGTATTAGATAATATTTGCTAATTTTAATCAAAGATTGGCAACTCTGTAACCTATTGAGAACAAAATATCTTGATTTTGATTCTCCAGTTTTTTCACGTTCAGCCTCGTTTCCAGATTAAGTTTTTTCGTTAAGATTCCTTTAAAGTTATGTTCTTAAAACGTTGGCGAGCTATGTTGATTGGTTGACTAGTTAAAAATGTAAACTACCAAATGTTAATTGCGTTAGTTACAATTAAGTAGCAGCCAGTTGGCAAATAGTGGTGCTGATGCTTAAGTCGCTTCTCGGCCTTTTGGCAAGGAACGGATGTCGTATCTGTTTTCATTGATGACAGATGCTTTCCATAATCCCTGAGAGGCGGTCCTAATGGGCAGTTGAGCCTGCTTCATGACTCGCTGCCCGGTAGCACAAGTTGAGGGACGTCGCCCTTGGACGCCCCAGCTGCCCTTTATTTATTTGTTAGCCTGTTTGGTGGTTTTTCTATTTATTTAGGGTAGTTTCAATGTCGGGCCCACTGCTCATCAGGGGTCTTTGACGAAGAAAGTTGAACTGGAAATAAATTTTATTGATACTTATATTTATCTGATTGAACTTCATCGAGGAAGCTCTGGAATTTACAGAAAAATATGACGTAATATCCCACGTATCTCCTATCTATCATGTCTATCGGTGACATGTGAAGCGATTTGCGATTTTGCACTCATTGAAGCCTATTACCATCGCACCCGAAAACATTCTTGTTAAAGGGAGTATAACTTCGCTTCACGCTAGTGGAGGATGACGACACTTTTTGATAGCAAGCGAGCTCGCGGGAATCTCCAATTCAGATATTGATCACCTAATTTATCTATAAATGGCAGAGACTACGCTTGTTATTTATTTAGCAATTTTGCTACGTCATTTCTCTTTCTCTTTTCAACCGACCTCTACATTTGCCCTGCAGTACATGTCATTAACCGATTCCTGGAAGTTGGTATACGCCCACATGCCACACCCAACACTCGTGTGATTTGGTAACCCCCGAATCTTAAGCCTTGGTAGAAGAGAGTGATCACAAATTTTTTTTGAATTTTAATGAAAGGAGCAACGAAATTCCCAAGCCAAAGAAATCTTTAGGACAACTGGTTTACAGTAGAAAAACCCTCCCATGAAAGAAGTGTTGGAAGCAAAATTTCTATGAAATAGTTACTAAAAGCCGCCCGAAGAACTGCGATATGCTCCCATAAACTATTTTGTTCGGACTGATTGTTGAGCGACTAAGACCAAGTTCACACAACATCGGATAGCTTGTTACAACGGAATGAAAGTTTATTCGATATAGTCTTGATATACTTATCACGATGTTTGGTTTCCCCATAATGGTGTAATATTTCGCAGGCACACGTCACATCGTATTCAAAATATTGCTTATGCACTCGTATAATGATTCCTTTCATAGTGTGTTTTCAGGAATGGCAACATACCTCTGAGTATATTGAGGCTGTGCTAAAGAACAACTTCAAAACCTAAAACTGATAAAGGTGAGAAAAAAAAGCAATTTGTTCGGATGGACCCTGCTTGGCTTCTGAAAGGAGAATAGAAACAGAATAATAAAGGTATTGTTTCGAACAGTGGCGAGGCTGGCCTTTGGCTCCTGGTCATGCTCACGATGGGAGTGGCCTTATTTCGTGATTTGATTATGGGTGTGGACTCTGTTCCTGCTGTATGAGTGTTCTTTTAAAATTCCTTTACATACTGTGTAGTGCAATTATTGCCTAATGTGCGGTATCTTACTAATAAAAATCTAAAACAAAATATTAGCAATCACCTAAGTATTATAAATTGTTTTTTTTTTAAATAAGTGGCAGGCTACTTGTACCAAAGACTGCAATAGACCTTTTCGAAAAAGAAAAGTCTCGTTCACATACGTTTCAAAGAGAGGCTGGGTTTGCATATCGGGTGGTCTGCCTTTGAAGAAACGTGTGTCACTCGCTGTTTTTACTGATGATTACTGGACGTATTTCGAGAAAAAGGTGCTTGTTACTGGAAAATTTCACAATAGTCACTTTACTACCATTCTTAAGATATCACGAACGAAGTCAGGCAATGACAGGCCTTATTATACCGGTTACGGATGCCTATCGCGAGACTAAAGCTTTTAAGAGTCCAAACACATGACTAATCGTTATACCTTTGCTCCACCTTCCCACGAAATCGATACCGTCCATTTGTCAATGTTTCAATGTTGCCATCAATTTGCTTGTTGATGCCGCATGTGACTATTCTTTCCATGTTATTCTATTTCATTGTGTCTATCAAAGCCCTTTTCCTGGTGCCTTCATCAACACATTAGAATTACTTGGGTTGGTGCTATGTTCCTTTACATATGGACACTTTAAAGTGGGTACATCAAGTACAAATCCAATCTGACCTTCCATTGCAACCAAATCAATACACTTTCTAATTTCCCGTCAGAAGGATCTAATAGGCACCAGAACATGGGAGTCACATTTCACAGGAACTCTACACTAGTTCACCTTGTAAATTGACACGGGTACGGATCCAAACTGGCCCACTTTCATAAGTGGACCCAAACCGGTACGGATAGCAGATCCAAACGAGTACGGATCCACCAGGTCCCATGTAAACGCGAGGCCGATCCGTACCAGTTTTGATCCGTACCAGTTTTGATCCGTACCAGTTTTGATCCGTACCCGTGTAAACAGGGTCTTAGTGTACGCAGCTGTTCCATAGAAAGGTGTTATGCAATTGACTGGCGAAAAGGCGTTAGAAATCAAAAGTATTGACAATACAACACACGTATTTCCACTGACAAGAAAGTTCGAAATGCTTAAGACTTGAAATGCTATGACATACCGACAATTGATACCTCAACGGCAACATTTTTAAAAATAAAGATGACGCATTTGAGATTAAGATGGAGGGTGATTTGTTGCGTAAAAAACCTCTTCAATACAACCAATTCAATAAGTGGTAATTTTATGAAGGTGTTTTATAAGACAACCACTTTTAACTGTTCGCTAGAGTGGTCCTCTCATACAAGTTTGAGTGTAATAGGTATTGAATCTTTGTTCTATTGCATAAGTACATGTCATGTCTCAGCCTATCAAACAAGTGCAGAAAACAAGATGTCCTCGAAGAAACAACATTCTTATTGGGAAGGAGCTTTCATGTTGGCTTGGGCAGATTCGATAATCTGCGATACCCTACGATAACATACGATACGACATCGTATCGTAGGAAATCGTATAGTGTGAGGCCGGCTTAAGTTTCCCAACGTATCCGTTTTTATGATAGATGAACACTTGAAAATTACATAATTGCAAAGTTTTGCTGACGTTGAGTTTCAAACGCTGAGAAGGAGAGCTCCAGTCTTTCGTCAAATAAGTACGTGACTTCGTCTTAATACCGTTATCAAGTGTTTGACGATTTCGAGTTACTTTTTAAACCTTTTCTGCCTTATTTGACATTTTGATTTTTTTTCCACTTTTATTTATTGGATGTTTTTAATTTCTGGTCTCCATGTCTACCTTATGCGGTTGCGTCTTTTGACTGGTGCGTCATCAAGGCCCAGCTTTAGGCCCGTACACTTGTTAAGCGCACGAGACTGTAATACAAATCCAAGGTTGAAGATAAATGTACCAGGATGTGTTGCTACAGTTCACTGCTTATGCATAAACTAGTTGCTTAAGATAATTTTACAACTCACCACTTCCATGTAATATCACGTGTTTTTGTGTAACCTATCACAAGTAGAGACTTAACAAAGGAACCTTTAAAACAGCAGGACTGTTACTACGATAGTAGTGTCCATGGTTCTCTTTAATTCCGACTCGAATTTTACAATTGGGTACTCTTAGCAATTTAGTTGTGAGGAAAACTTGCACCCAAATGGTCTGTAGCACTGTCCAAACATATTTGCTTTTTCACGTATTGGGACCCGTTAAACAAAGAAGAAAAAAATTAGCAAAATGGACGCACTAGGCAAAAATTGCTGCACAAAAACCAAGAAATGGCAACATTGGTGTCTGATGGGAAAGTTCAGATGTGTCTTCTGGCTGCAGTATGCCTTAGGTGAAGCAGGGTCGTCTTGTCTGTGAATGTTAACTGAAATTGTAAAAGGTGAATGTGTTCAAGCATGTAATAGGATAGTACAACCATTCAACAAGAATATCGACTTCATATATTTTTTCTTGAACTTTTGATCAATGGACACATTGTTAAAATGGAACTAGACATAGGCGCCAGCATGTCAGTCTTGAAACAAATGCATTCGATCGCATTTGCAAAGGGAAGGAAGTTTTCAAGTTCCGAAATTCTGATGAGCGTTTCAAAACTTTTTAGGGAAACTTTGTTGTTACAAAAGGACAAGTAACTACCGATGTAGTATACAATGACTCATTAGAAAGACTACCTTTATTTGTTAAACACTCCGAAATTATTTGGTAGAAATTGGCTTCCTTATTTTAAGATTAAATTGGACAAATTATTTAGAGTTAACATGTTGGATAAAGCAACTCTCATGATACAACAATTATGTGTAAAAAATTCTTTCTCAGCTGCTCCTTCATTGGCATGGTTCTTTTTATATTCACTTGTTTACCTATTCTGTTTCTCAAAGTTTTCATTTTCCATTGATCTTCCTGGTATTGAAGATTTACATATTTGGATAATAAAGTAATAAAGTTATGCAAAAAGCATTAAAATGGTATCAATTTTGACTCACTTTAAAAGGATTTGGAATTAACTAGAGTTAAAAATACAGAAGAAAGTGATAATGTTGTACTCACTCATTTGCATATTCTGCTTCCTTCTCGGATAAGTTAGACATCACTGCTTTATTATTGTTTACTACTTTGTACAGAGCCATGGTAATGATCTTCGATGTGTTCAAGAAAATGTGTACGTGTGTTTGTATTGGGGTCAGGTGGCCTAAACTTTATCATTGTGACACCGAAAAGTTTATGTGGAAGGAGGGGCACTGGGAAGACCCTTTTTACTTAATTTTGGTTTGAATTTTTAGGTCAGGCTAAGCCTGACTAGCCTGCCTTCTAACTTTGCCATTGTACATTAGCAAGCCATACTCTTGAGATTTTCTCTAAACAATTAAAAAGATTGTAGAATTATGCTTTTAAATTGTTCAAAAGCAAGTATTTTGTTTGTCATTTTTCATAAAATGAAGGTATTGCATTGCAACACAGTAGCCGATCCAAGGATCCTCCATGTTCAGAAGCGGCGATTATGCTGTGGATGTGGATGACTGAGAGAGTATGAAAGAGGGCAATCGGCGCAGTCCACAATGTCCTGTGTAGAAATCGGGCCCTTTAACGTTGCTCCACCCCCTACAATCAAATACTGGACCTACCACCGTTGCATCCTATATCGAAACGACGTCAGGAATGTTATTCCTAGTACTAAAAGAGACGATGAATCACATCACAAGTTTTAACAACACAGTGCAGGGTCATGATGGTGATTTGCGGATATTTGTTATGTCAATGAATTTAATGCTTTGAATAATTAAGAATAGTAGGTGTGATAACAATATCTGAAGATGGTATAGATGGAGGATTACCCTTCAACAGTTATGTGAGTGGTAAAATGAGAGAATGTTTTGCTAAAATGTTTGCTGCTGTTTCCACTTGTTCTTGAATAGATAGTGTTATTTTCATGAAAAAAAGTGTTGACTTTTTCTGCACCTCTTCGCAGTGCTCTCGATGCATTCATATGGCTTATAAAACCAGTAGCCATGAGGAGAGGCTATAGCCCTCCCCCTTTAAATACTCTATCAGCTCTCCAAGATTCTCCTGTCAAGTCAAGGTTCATCACAATATAGACTCTCCTTTATTCAATTGTCTGAAAGGGCGCTGGTCGTCTAAGAGTTTCAAACCACGAAAGATAACCAGCGTATTGAGTAAAACTTTGTATGATAATACACAACGTTTCGACATTCACTGCGGTTAGGTTGTTGAAGATTACGAATATCAGGGTTGTTGATTATTAAAATACCTTCATGCATAAGAGGGTGCTGTTTACATACGTTTAGCGTGTAAGGTCATGAATAGGACAATGGATGTAAAATATTTCGTTCAGAGCGAGCATAAATGCGGTAGATGAAAGGAGAGGTGATAAAATACTAGTATAAAAGAGGGGGTAAAAAGGTCGTAAAAGTACTGAGATAGCAACATCAACATGCAAATTGTTGCAAATCTCCTAAGAATTATAATCTGGAATTAAAAAATCTTTAGTGAATAAAGAAGTAGCTTCAAACTTGAAAACCAAACAGGAATACAGCTAAAATATATTTGAAAGGGGGAATATTTTGGTATGACCGGGGTGAGCTCTTAATAATCCACGCGATTCGGTTAATATTTCAAATAAATTTTCGCTAGGTAGAAATGAAAGCCCAAAACTTAAAGCCATTACAATATAATAGTAAAGCCACCATTTATAATTTGCATTTAGACATTTATCTAGGGGAGCAGTGGATAGACTTTTTTCTCTGGCAGCTTTGCCATTATGACGTCACAATTGTTTCAATTGAAAATAAGGACTGACTGGATGGATTACAAAGGCACCCGAGCAAGGCCGTGGACCACAATAGAACTAGTAAGAGTGAGAGGGAAGCACCCCCATATAGCATATTATTGACTGTGTTTGCAAGATCATCTCAAGTGGAAGCACATTGGTCAACGTCTGCACAAGTTTGGAAAGATTCTAAGTTTTTGTAAAATTAAAAGTAACTTCTGTTTAATCAGTGTCTGGTGGTAAGCTTTATCGATAGATTACAATATACCATCAAAAGTAATAGACCTTTTGTATAACATTTCAGAGTCTTATACTCCCAGTGGTGACATGCTTTTCTATTTCTCTAGTGTTCTTTTCTAACTAACATTTCAAATCCTCTCTTCTCGATGATAAAAAGGTTATCAATAAAATTGCGGCCGTTGCTATGACGGGTCGAAGACTTGCTGATACAAGAACTATAATTAGGAAAAGCTGAAACCTGGTACCACTGTGGCTGGTGGCTGTTACGTAAGGAGTCTTAGGTGTGAGCGAAAGAGTTACTACCAAAAATGAACGACGAATATTACGAAGATCAGTGTACACGATAGACAAGACTCGGCACCTCGTGCGCTTAAATGGCTTACGGTCTGCCTATGCTTCTACGAAAGTCGTAAGGGGAATCCTGATAGCTTAAACCCCCTGTAACTCCGATATTTGTTTGCTAGAAATTCTAATATGAGTCTGTCGGAGGTTCGAGCTTTAGGGACTACTGAAGTGGAAGTGAGAATTATTATTAAGGGGTGAGGTTAAATCGTACGGGGCAGAATTATTGAGAGTCAGGATATTCTTTGGCATAAGGCGCTTCTCTCAAGGACACAAAACAGTTGCTGCTAAGGTATGCATTTACAGCATTTATTCACACATACTTTAAAGCACAAGTTAACTCCCTTAACAACTTTGCCACCGTGGGCGTAAAGATGATCAACCAAAGTGAAAACCTTGATTTCAAACGATAATTCACGTGTGCTTAATACAAGGGAGGGCTGGAGCGACGTTCTGACGAAATTATTTGATCACCATGTTACTTCGATCTGGCAATTCTATAGCTTATTCGAAGCACTCTTCGTGATCTTAGAATTGGGAGATTTTGATTACATTTAGACTTTGAAAATATGCCACGAGAAAGTACACGAAAATAATTAATTAAGTAATAAAATCCCTCAGATATTTATCTTTGTGGGTTACAGTTTCCAGGTATTCATTCCGCAAATGCCTTACCAGCAAAAACTTGTTAGTGAAGTTTATAAAAGATTGAGTTTTTCTAATATCTACCCGAACTTGCAAGAGTGCTGTCTGTGTCACTTGTTGGTCACTTGTTGGAGGGAAAAAGGTAATTTATGGAGTACTGCTTATATTATTCCACCTTGACGTACAATCAATATTACTGCACTTGTTCCCTTATACAGAGGCTATGCTGGTAGCAGGAAGGTTTGCCAATGATTGAAAAGCTTGGGTCATCTTTGTATGAAGGTTCAACATTTAACAGTGGTGTGATATGTTGTCTCACCATGTTTTCCGTGCAGTATATATATACATATATACTGTCAATATGTCTTCATCCAATAGCATCATTCCAGCTGGTTGGTAATGACACCATTCAAAGACTGATTTGAACTACTTTAGTTTTGGCAATGTGTGGATGTGTGGATGTGTATAAAATTTTTTGGTGATTTCATGATTCAGTATCAAAGAGAAAAAATAACCTTTTATCCTAGCAACCTGTGAAGCACTTTAGCCCTGAAAATGTATAATACCCTTAGGAACCTTAGCCTTGACCTGACAATCAAGTTGCTTATAATAAAAATGTGTGTAATAAAACTTATCAAAGGGTAATATTAATGTTTTACAACTTAGCACCGTTTATACTGGCAATGGCAGTGTATACTTGGTTTCCAAAACTCCAGCGAAATTGCCCAAGCCGCAAGGGATTTAAACCTTTGAGCTTTACTCACCAAAGGAGAATCTGCCTATCTTCGGAAAGCCGTCACAACTCTAAATTATCTCCTTTCTTGCCTTGCTATTCTTAATCTAGGTATCTTTGACCAAGCCTTCCATTTCGTCTGTTTTTCTCGTGTATGTATATCTTGAGGTTCTGTGGCTTTTAAAAGTCGAAAAGACAACAAACTCAAGGGTTTAATCTTCCCGTAAAACCTTTCGAAAAATAAACGAGGCTATCAAATATTTGTGTGTGTTGAACTCGTCTGGTACAGAAGTAACTCTGAGCTTTACGTTCATAATGGACAGTGTAAAACGATAAATTTGGTAGAATAGAAACCTTTAACATCATCATACAGTCAAGACAATCCTTTATTTGTCTGTCTTAAATCAGGGATTGGAATTGAATCCCTTCCCCTGCTTAAATATGACTAGAGGAAGGATATATCTTGTAGTGCAGGATGTGATGTTCAGCGATAGCAATTCGAGAATCACTGACATGATGTATATACAAGATTAACTTTTAAGGTTGGTGGTCTCCCTCACTTAGTAGTAGATACGAAGAAGCCCGATGAGGCAAAGAAGCCCTGGTTTGAATCGCAGTTCGGTCAATGTTTTATTTATTGTCCTTCTTAACTTAATTCTCCCCTTTCCTGAAGCAAGTTTGTTGGGGAGAATTGAATCCGGTACCTCTCGCACTTAATGCGTCGGCGCTACCCCTATACCAAAATGATTAATTTTTATGTGGGGAAAAATTTAAAAAATGAGAGGTATTGGTGAAGTTTTGATATAAGCTTTTAATTTGCCATTAAAGGCAATGTGTACCCTTTTGTAGTGGTAAGATCACCGTTTCCTGTGCGAGAGGTCCCTGGTTCGATTCCTGTCAAGGCTTTTCCTTTTTCCCATTTTCTGTAGGATATACCGGTTTTTCGGTTATTACATCGATTTGCCTTTCAATACTAGACACTTCGCTGCCATAGCACACAAATTGGGCGAACTGATTTACATCTACGTTGCAATTGATAATACAGATCTGAATATTCTAAGGATCTCAATTCTAACCTATAGTTACTGTGCCATTGAAAGAAAACTTAACGTATAACGAGCCTTGCATTCCTTGAAGTGAAACTCAACAATGCAAATACAAAGTCACTGCCTGTCTCGAAAAACGATTAAGAAACCAGTAACACAATATTAAAAAGTTTAACATTCGCACGCAAATTCTTCTACCATGGAATGTTCAATTTCCTCCCGAGGAAAGCCATCTTAAAACAATAAGAACTATATCGCTAAACCTAGCAATGTAAATGAGTTCTATAAATTCAAGTCAAATATTAAGTTCTGCCTGGCCTGCTTTCCATAATTCTCTGTTGCAGTTTCAATAATTTTGTCTCTAAAGCATTATAATATCATCATGTTTTGGTATGTTTAGTTAGGATTAGCATAACTTCACTTATTGGATGTGCTCTATTTAACAGACAAGTACTAATGATTTTTCATTTGACTGAAAAACAACTTGTCAAAGCAAGTGCTTTTTGAGACACTTGCTTTGAAATGTTAAGTGCAAATGAGAAGTGTAATGCTTCTGTAACCAGACCCAAGCATGTAACTGTCAAAATGCTATGAATGCAACCCTAAAGTAAATAAAAGTTATTTTAAAGAGACACAAGGGAATGAAAGTGACCGTTCCTCTACTGATGGAGAAGTATCAGATGTAAAGGCATCTGGGGATACAAATGTTGAAGCCCCGAAAAGTACTGAGGACACAGGTAGGAATATTATTTCAAGAGAACTAAATGAGTAAATCTGGTACTTGTATACTTTACACGCTCTCTTAAAAACTTTCTTACTTGCCGGTCCAAATTTTATTGCCCATCATTTAATTATATAACCAGACAGGCAGAAAGTGTAATAAGATATTTAACAAATATGACAAATACGAAGGAAGCAGGTGTTCCGTTGTATCTTCTCGATCTCAATATTGCAACATCTACGACGAACTGATCAATAAGACGCTAAATAAGAGACTTTCTCTTTTGTATTTTTGTGTTCCATTATGAAATTTAAACTGAAACTGTAAAGAATCGCTGCCGCTTGTTGTCTGCGGACAATATTATTTACCTTTTCTAGCCAGTCATGCCAACGAGTTCAAAATGCGAATCCTGAATTGGTGAGATGCCCCCTCTTGGTGGGTGGCCAGATAATCCGGACGTGGAGCTGAAATCAGCACAGACCTTGCGTAGTTCAAACTCAGAGCAAAAATGCATACGGAAAGGTCCATTGAATGTGTTATATAAGCTATTGAATTGCATCCTGACAGAAACTAGAAGGGCAAGTAAAGAATCTTATCGACATTTTACAAATAAAGTTTACAGTTCTTTCGATTGGATTTGTGGATGCTGCGAAGTGGATAAGTTATTTTGCTGGCCCTGTTTATTGTTCGTAAGTGAGAAAAGTGTGTGGACAACATGTTACCAGGATTAAACAATTTACACATAGCTTGTAAACTTCATGAGTTAAGTAAGCAGCATCACCCCGCATGAAAACGGCTTCGTACGTTTGGAAGGCTCGTATTGATAATCAACTGAGTGACCAGAGAGATCGCTGACTGAGTAGACATAATGAAACTGTGCGAAAGAATTCAATGATATTAGAGCCACGGACACAATATAGTAGATCTAACTCTGCATAAAGAAGCTTTATTGGCAACGTTTCATCTTCTGAAAAACGTCTTCAGGTCACCTTTTGGTTTTTACTGAATAGTTGCTAAACCAAACTTCCGGCACGGACAAAATATAATAGATAAAACGGTTGATAAGGAAACTTTATTGGCAACGTTTCATCTTCTGAAAAACGTCTTCAGGTCACCTTTTGCTTTTTACTGAAAAGTTGCTAAACCAAGCTTCCGGCAGGGACAAAATATAGTAGATAAAACGGTTGATAAGGAAACTTTATTGGCAACGTTTCATCTTCATAAAGACGTCTTCAGACATTCTAACAATCTTCCCCAAAATTGCCAGCTATTGTGGTAATGTTCCACTCTTTCAGAACTATATATAATTTCAATGTGTATGCTGAGCATATGTAAACCTCTGACACTGACGAAGTCTCAAAGCCGAAACACAATAAATATTAATCAGTTATTTATTATTTATTATTTATTAGTTTCATGTTCAAAATCATCAGACTACTTCCGGAACATTTTACATTCTATTAGTAATATACTCTAGCTATACTTGAGATAACTTGCTAAAGTATATTCCCATGCCGGCATTTTGATAACAATTCATTTCGTTTATTGGCATGGAACATTAAATCATCTTGAGTAATAATCGAAGGTCTACCCATCCTTCGATTAATCGAATAATCGGTATTCGTTGGACAGCCCTAGTCATGACAGCATGGTAGAATGATGAAAGCTGGTTGACCAATTGAAATATGGCATGTTTCTCGTACTTGGAGGCCATAAACACCAAAAAAATCAGAGTTAAAACAGTAGAGGATAGATGTTTCAACAGTAAACAATATAAGATATCCTGCAAGCCTGCATGTACTATCTATTGATTCTAAATGCAAGAAAAGAAATGCTTGTAATAGAAAACAATATCTTCGTACCGCTCATTAGAATTTTGTCTTCAAATGTTGCTCTAAAAAGGCAACACCACAAAATTAAAAATACTAGTGTAGTAATGGGGCAAAAGCTGAATGCAGATACCTTAGTTTTCAGTACGAGTTCACTACAACACTAACATCAAGCCAAAACGTTTCTGTTAAACTGTCGCAAATATTACTTTCATGCGGCAAAAGGTCGGTGAGACTATACTCGACTCCTACGCATACGGAATCTCGTCCATACTTTGAAGTCTTTCGGTAATACCGTCAGCGTCAAGATTATCTAAATCTGTAACTTTTAAAAGTCTAACCTTTTAAAGCATTGTTTTTTCTTTACATCCTCCGTAAGTCGCGTGGAAGTATTTATCTATAATCCATTGTTTTAGCGATGTCATTTTATTGTTTAAAAGCGAACAAGAGGTGGGGCGGTGTTAAAAATTCCAGATTCTGAGCGTACGTACTTTATAAATGACCCCTTTTTACTGTACCTCCAAAGGTAAGCGTCCTTCGATCAATTTGTGGAGTATTTACATTTTCGCACCTCAGGATACACGATGACAATTTTGATAGTGACTATAGATATTCAGGCAATAAAGATGATGATAAGGGCGATATAAATAGTAAGGGGAAGTATTTCTTGGTTATCTTTTCAAACTATTACTATTTACTATCGTGCTTATTAAAAGTACATGGAGTCAGGGATCTGTTTTCTCTCTCCCTAAAATTAACGTGATGTTTACATAACAGTAGCAACATTACCTAAACTTCAGTAAGAAAAGTCTATAAGGTCAGCACCAAAAATAAAACCGTCATGTTGGAGATCGTAGGTAAAGCACCGCGGTTTTATCAGATGCCCGTCTTCACTGTACTTTCTCCCCTGATATTTGACCTCGAATTTAAAAGTTAATGGCTGAAACTCGCACAATTTGACATGTATACCTAGTTGTAATTTCCCGCTAGATTTTATATACCTCCAATCCTGTCAATAGCAAGTCACACAATGCTGTGGTATCGTGCTGTCTATAAACGCTGTTAAAGAGTACTTAAGATGATTCTATTCCACTAAAAGAATCAATTAATGTTAGAAGCATAATTGAAGAGAAGCCCCTCCAATAAAAGTACAACCAGCTATTACTACTGAATGTCTGTTAACTAACATGCTTCCCACCAAATTTGCTTGCAAAATTCTACAATATTCTAAAATATGTAGCAAACTGCAGCCATTCCTAGTATACTTAGTTAAACATTTCAAGATTTAGTGTGGCATTACTTTGAATGTCTAGTGAGTCTGACCACTGCCATCTTACAAGCTGAGGCCTCTCCTATGAATAGAAGAGAACCATAATATGCATCAGCTGACCATCAAAATCGTAATACAAAGTGAAGAACCAAACTGATTCAGTAATCGTACTCCTCATAATTAATCACTACAGTATAACCTGCCTATAATGCCCGCGCAAGGGACTTGTCAGTTTTGGCCGTGACGGGGAGGTGACTGTTTCGTACAGGTTAAATATGGAACAGATCTGGTATTTAACGTGCAAAGACATCTCCTTAGGAGAGGCCCCACCTCACGTCTATCGACTGTAAATGAAAGGCCGCACAACGTCCGGTAAATTTTGTTTGGACAAGCACTTGTGTCGTTAGCTTAGCAAGTTTCTTGACGTTATTTGCATTGAGTTGTTGTTCACTGAAGCGTCGCAGTTTTAAGTTTGGATCCGTAAATCACTATTGAGGTGGAAAGATTGAAAGTCATCAGCTGCATATTTTGGTGGGGGGATTGTTGAAAAGTTGGTGGGGGGATTCTGTCACTGAATGAGGCGGTGGGGGTATCTGGAAAAGTACCCCAAAGACTGCAAGTTCCTTTTAAACTTTAGTTGTAATAAATATGGTGCAATGGGTTTTGAATTATGCTCAGAGGACAATAAAATTCCATCGCCATTGGCATCGCGAATAGATCCCATCCCGTACTATAATGGCCTAGTTTAGAACCTGAAACTGAGAAAGTTTCTCTCTTATCCCTGTTACACGTAGAAATTTAAGATATTTTCAGCAGGCTAAACACCCAGTTTCCAGGAGGTGTAATGCTTATTTTTCTAAAGTTAATAAAATGCTGCGGTAGACTTTCGTTAAAACGTCCTGATCATTGGATAAGAAATCCAACACTTCTTCAGGGCCATTTTACGTTCGAATCGAAATGGACGTTTTGTTACTTAATTCCCTTATCGGTCGCCTTACGAGTGGAAATTTTGTCAAGTTTCGTTCAACCGACCAAACAACACCTATAAAATAGCATCTTTAAATTGTAGAAATTACTTTTGGGTGGACACAGCTTGTTCCGCGTTCAAGTACCTGCCCAAGCCATTTTAGCCAATTTTCAGTAGTGACCTGAAGAAGTCTGTTAGACGAAACGTTGTCAATAAAGTTTCTATATTTGGCGTTATTTAATTTCCTTGAGAAACCTTATGCAACTGTTACAAGCGCTTGTACAATGTGGATTGTTTCTTAGAGAGATATTTCCTTCTGATAACAGTGGTAATGATTGCAATGGAAATGGCAGCTACACACATTGTTGACATCAAAGAAGAGAAATTAGGCTTATAGTTATTTTTTCTACTTTGGACAAAGGCATTGATCCTTACTTGAAGGCAGGATGGGATTTTTGTAGCACAAAGCACAGCATTTAGTTTGGAGACGAAGAATAATACCACAAATATATAAAGACAAACGCATTTTGTCTGAACTCTTTTATATCTCTATAATCAAAGATTTTTGCAGAAAATTAAGCCCTGTGATTAATTTTGAAGTACTAACACAATACGGTATGTTTTATGTACATTATAGCGTAAAGTTAAAGCGTGGTCATATTGCTCTGTAGCTTAGATAGTTTTAAAACCATAAAGTACAAAGAAATTGTTTGCATGCTTTGTAAATGCCAGGTACGAGTAACTTCATTGTAACCAAAATAAATTACAGATAAACTCTTTCGTGTTTAATATGACTGGCAGAGCTTTCTCAGATTTGCTCATCGCTCTTCGCCTTTATTATTTTTGACTTTGCACCATTGAAATCCTTTCACCTCTATACAGGTTTTGTGTAATTTTCCCCCATATTCGAAAGGAAATTTGCAGCAATAGCCCCTTGCAGTAAGCAGATCGCACGATTCTGAGGTAGGAACTAAAAAAATAGGATATCAAAATTTTGTATATGGAATGATCATTTAAAGTTGTGTTAAAATGGTTAACAAACTTATAATACTTATAGGTTACAAACTCCATGCATTTTTGTCAAGCTATTACTTCAGCTATTGATAGGAGGAATACATTTTGACGTCAGCACTATGTAATAGTATGTATGGTTGAAAGCCGCTCCATCGTCGAACCTAATTGTATTAGGTTCGGCGCATGAGAAGAGCGACGTTTGACTTGGGCCTCAAATTACACAAAAATATACTCCCCTTGTAAGAATTTAGAATGTCGCCCTAACAGCATTCGCATGAGTAACAAAATAATAATTTCAGGGCTTAATGACTTTACTGTTCTCGCAGTAGTATTCATGTCTTTCAAGCCTTGATGACTCACCTGAGACTTCACAGTATCGGCCACCATACTTGTTCGGGCATTTACATGAGAACTCATTATCTCCTTCGTCAATACATGTCCCACCATTAACACATGGGTTTGGATTGCAAGGGTTTAATGACGGGATTGTGATGTGTTCTGAAGCACGTTTTTAGATTTCTTTTCGTCACTCGTGCAATTGGTCTATGCTCGGATGAGGTGATGCAGTGGCCAGCCTGTCATTTTAGTTGACTTTGGAATAATAGCAAACCTGGATATATTTTACTGATATTTCAGCCTCACGCTACTGACTTTTTCTTCCAAATTATTCGGTTTTGTAAATTACTGAAATGTAGAAAAATTACCCATTTTATTACCACTACATGACAGTTGGGGTTCATATTCATGTTTAAAGTTTGGACCCGTGCATAATGATTACCTGAAAATGCTACAAAAACACCCCTTTTCTTTGTAGCCGCAAATTTGACATCATTTTGAAACTAAGAACAATGGATATGTTTGGTTTAAATGATTACCGAGAATATTACAGGCATCTTAATTCCATCAATAATTCCTTCAGAAAGACTGCGAACCGCGGGGTTGAAGTTATGCTTTACTATGCGCATGCTCAAAGACCGATGGAGATGATTGTGTAGCCTCAGTTTCAACGGGGAGATCCTCTGTTGCGTTTTCACATTTAACGAGCTTATTGTGGACGATTCTTGATGAATAGGGTAAGAAATTCGAAGTGGGTCGTTTACAACTTGGTTCTCTCCACATAAACACTTTTATGTATGTTATCTAGCATTGATAACGACAGTGCCTTGCAGCGCTGGCAATATAACGCAGCTTACCCGTTAGAATCTTCAAATGTCTACAGTTTACTTGGTCTTTTCTGTAACATGGTGTTAGCAATGCACTGCCACCTTTCACCAACAAATTCCAGCAGTCTTGACTTTTTCTTTTCTTTTCTTTTAATACAGACATAAGATATGAGAATTATTAATTGAAGCATTAAAATATTATGCAACAAGTATGGTATTGTGCCTGCCATTGTGGAAAAAATAATGTAAACATTTACTAAATCTCGGTGAAAATGACCGGAATAATGGAAAATTCTTAATAAAGGCAATCAAATGCTGTCCTATTGCCGAGTCTGTTTTGGGATCTGTTGACTTGGTTTTATTTACGCGATTCGGTGAAATTCTGGAAACTTCCCTGCGTCTACTAATGAAGGCAGGCACGTGTTGCCCGGTTCTCCTGTTATGTAACCTCTGCAACTTACGACCTATATATTCGCTCGCACAGCGACACTTGAATTTTTAAACTAATATACTTTTATGTGTGGCAGGTAGTAATTCTCTTCGGGCTAACAGTCAGCAGTTTTTTGTTGGAATAATCAACACGCAGTTGTACCGTGGAAAAACGCTTTAATCAATCTGTGGTGTTTGCGTCGATAGGTGATGATGATTGAAAAGTTTGCTGTTTAACAACATCAAGGAACAGTGAGATGACAACTATCGATAAAATACCTGTTATAAAAGAACTTTTATATCATTATGCTGACACAAAACGGTTACAATTTGAGCTACCCAAACATATGCCCGTTTTTCATGGTTTCAGTAGGAAATTGTAGCATTGTAACCTGCCACTTGGAAACGTATGCGACTATTTAGGGTCGACTGTTTTCACGGCATTATTGCATCCTTTTAAAGGCATTAGTAACATGAACTCATTACCATAGTATCACCATTACCACGCAATAAGAATTGCAGGTCCGTAACAAGACGTAAAAAGTAAGCTTCCTTTTTCTTCTAATGCCATAAGTTTAGGGTTGTATTTTTTTTTCTTTTCCTTTTTTTATTTAAAAATGCCCTTTTTGTATTTTCGTTGATGAAATTCTTGAAACAAAAACTAAATTGCCCTTTTCAGTAAATTGCCTCCTTTTTTCCTTGTAAATGTCAACAAATTTTGTGCTTAGTTTTGCTAAGTCAACTTGTTAGAAAATTCCAATACAGCTAGTCAATCGAGAAGTTGTACGAGAAGTTAAAGTAAGCTTCCTTTTTCTTCTAATGCCATAAGTTTAGGGTTGTATTTTTTTTTCTTTTCCTTTTTTTATTTAAAAACACTGGATTATTGCTTTCTTTTTGAGTACGCTTTTGGATTGAGTGAATACTACATGCACTTAGAGGATGACATCATCGCCAACAGTACGTATTTGCAATCTATAAGGCATGACCTATACGTATTAGGACAAACTAATGAGGCTTGGACGATGTTAGACTATTCTCGACATGGTTTCATAGGAAAACTCATGAAAAACAGGCAACTCAGAACATACAGCAAGTTTATGAGGACTTTTTACCACATTATGCCATGCGACTTTTTGTATGTGTATGTAAATTTTTTGGCTACAGGGGTTAATAATACTGATGGCAGACCGCAGATGATATTATTTTTTCATAACTAAGATAAACTACACCGTGCGTGCTTTCAGTGTGAGGCTACCAAACGGATGAAATTGATCAGACGATTCTGACTACCAACCTCGGTTTCAGATCAGAGAAAAATATGTGGCTTAATATGTAAAGCATCGTGTTAAGCACCATTTCTGAGGAAACGATCCTTTCCCGCTTTACACACACTTAAGGGCCCTCTTCCTTTGCCAGAGGCAGAATTATCCTGAATAAACTAAGGGAAGGACTAGCATGAGATGAGTTCCCGGGAGGAGTATCATTACTTCTAATATAACATCGTCAGCGAGATACCTCGATATAACAAAGACGAATTTTACGAATACTTTATTTGTCAGCAATGGATGAGAATGGTAAATAGATGAGATTTTCTTGAGATATTCTCTAGCTTCTGAGACATTGGTATCTAAACTGAGCAGATTTTTAAGTAATTTGAGCTTTTTTGCGAAGTGTGGATAGATTAACTTCCTCGTGAGCTTTTATCAAATTTCCTTAGATCGAGTCGATGTCATCAGAGTCAACATAAGAGTTGTCAGAATCAAGATAAGAAAGCTCTTGGAATCGATTAAACACCCTCACTGCATACTGAGAAGACTGGTGTCTATCACGGGAGACTTCTTTTTTCCTATCGATTGCTTTCATGGGATGTACCAAGGGCGCTGTAAGGTCAATGCTTTATGAATCTATTTAGACCTTATTACCCACGGCGTATGGATCGAAGATGCACCTTCTAGGCTATAACCCGGTTTTAAAACTACTATGGTCTATTTTCAATTCCTATGCTCCACCCTGTTTTTTTACCACGCACCCTAGTCCTCCTACTCCACATCTTCTTTTGCTAAATTTTTCTGATCATAATTTTGGATTCCTCAAAATTAAATTCACTTCCTAATTTCAATTTATTCTTGATGGTTATGTATTGGTTTAATTTATTTTCTTTTTCCACGAATAAGTTACTCCTTCTTCCTCAACCTTATTTGACTGAATATTCCACATGAATTTCACATAACATTATTCTGGGTATTTCACAATCATCATATGACTACCAAATATGGTCATACTCAGGACAGGAATAACAACAGCTACCCAGCGTTTCAAGTCAAGAACGGTCAGATATGGCTCCAGGTTCAGGGCAGAACGATCCGACGCAAGAGAACGATACAGAAGTGCAAGTGGCTGAAGAAGCGCAGGAAATATTAAAAAATTTGATGTACAGGAAATTGACACAGGAGTGCGAGCAAGAGGTTAGCCAAGGCAGTTTAGAAGCTATTCCTTTAACTCGCAGGATATTAGAGACATTTCGTACAATATCTTACAACATATGTAAATGTCGGTTGAAAATCCTAATACCTACCCAGGGAATTCAATTTTTTACAGAAGATGCAACATGCTTGGTATGTGATTTCATAGATGTACCCAAATGGCTTAATGCTGATATATCTAGAACTCGTTTTATACAGTTACTATATAATTATAACTAGAAATCCGTATCAAAATGATAAAGACATGTGTATGAGGAACTGGAGGAATAATGAGGAATAAAGACCATATCGACTCTAGATAGAATAAATCATCTTCTGATAACTCATTGTTTGCCCTTGAGGTTTTCAACATCACAGAATAATACGACGCTCTCTGATTTTCAAGTAAGGCTAATGTGGTTATACAAAGCAACAGGCCTAGATAGTCATGTAATTCCAGGCACTGATGTAGATTAGTGACCCCAGTTGCTTGTAGATTACTTGAGGATGGGGTGTCACAGTGGCATTTTTATCATTAACTAGAACTAATCATTTTTGTAGGAAGGGTACGTAGTAAGTTCAGTAGAGTGTTGGGGATACCTGTAAAAGACAGCTTTGGCTCAAATACAGTTCTGTGTGTGACTTCCCATGCCCCTTTCAATGCCCACAGGACTTGACCACTGTAATAGCATTTCAGATTGAAATTCTAATGAATCTGTGAACAGTATAAAGTAAATCGTGCAGTATAGTAGGCCCTAAAAAGTCACGAGGTTATATACCGAGTACCTGTACCACATAACTGTAGGCCCCTGTCCGAGTGGGAAGTAATTAAACATACTATACATAATTTCTTACATAGTCTATTTTGAATTAATCTCAAAATAATCCCAAAATAACCTCAAAAATTACAGAATTAATCTACCTAATCATATAATATTCGGTTCTTTCGCATTAGCCCAATATCCAAACCTCTGTTGCAAATAGCATCAGTAGACACAAATTGCTACCTTCAATAGAGGTGTCTGTCCTTACTGGTAAATTAGCTTTGCACGGCCGAGGGTACCGCGATTTTGAAGTGATATTGTTAACGAGAAATTCGATCAGGATGTTTTGTTTGTCTAACTGATTGAATTTTTTCCAGACGTCTTCTTCTTTCTTTTTTCGTATGGAATCACAGCATGTCTTCGAGGCATTTCGTCCATGGTCTGTTTGTACGTTTTGAGTAAGGATGTTAAAATCTGTTGTTATATTGGAGTTTGAGGTAGCTTGAAAGATCGCTCTTGAATTTTGATCGCTAGAATTTCTCAAGGTTGTTCGCGCAGAAGACTGACAATACGTTGCTAGATCGGAGATAGGAGTAAAACGAAATCCTAGCCGTTTCTTTGAAAGTTGCAAGTGTGTGTCCATGGGATTCTTTGCCAGGATTTTGTATGGTCCATTCTCCACGTGGTCTCTACGTGGTCTCTACGTGGTCTCTACGTGGTCTCTACGTGGTCTCTATGTGGTCTCTATGTGGTCTCTACGTGGTCTCTACGTGGTCTCTATGTGGTCTCTATGTGGTCTCTACGTGGTCTCTATGTGGTCTCTAAGTGGTAAACTTGTTATTTCTTATTTAGTCCTTTTTCTAATAGACGACACTTTTCAATATGCGGCGTATATTAGAAGGCGGCGTTTAATAGAAGGCGGCGTTCAGTCACAATGATATCGTGCACATAGTTTCAGAAAAACATATCTCAATGTTTATATAGAGTATTTCTTTACGAAAAGGTTTTGCTGCTAATAATATTTCCTTATCTGATATGACAAATAAGGCCGTGATTACGACTCGGCAGCTGCAGTCGGGTTAGCAAAGGCGAATGGCACAGAGAGGGCATAGAGAAATTCAACCACACTTCAAGAGAAAAGATGTCACTATCGGGGCTCCAACCCTGGTCAGGACTCAAACCACCAAACCTTCGCTTCCGCGGTTATTCTACCAACTGAACTACTGCAAGTACCCCTAATTTCCCTGGCAGCCATAACAGCTTTTAGTGGTACAACGGTTACACTGGACATCCCGCTTCTACGTCAGCCATTTACATGGGCCTTTGCAGACTTTTTCTACAACTACAACGGGAAGACTTACAATGACGCAAATTTGAAGCACAGCAGGTTCCTGTCTACAATTAATTGCTCATCATTTGTGGTTATCTGAGATTTTGGGAGTCTTCTGAGCAAAATGCTACGTAAGAGTCATGATGGGCAAAGTCACGATGGGCAAAGTAACGCAAATCGAGGTGAAAGCCATCAACTCTGTACCCGATAAATGTGCAGATAGGAAATAAAGTTAATACTTACACTACCTCACTGTTTCAAGGACAGCAAAATAAAATGCTGACAAAGCACAAAGCTGGTCAAATCTTCCGCCTTGTGTTTATATAATACAACTTTGGTTCTCACTAGGAATTCAGAACACATTGGCACTGCATTTGTTGTGTAAAACTTCAGAAATAAGAAAAAAGAAAGTAATGTTGAACCAAGCACCTGTAGTAAAAACGGATATCTTAGGATCCAAGGCCTTTAATAGAAAAATGAACTTGATAACAGAATGTTTTTATCAAATCGATGGAGCTTTCTAGTGCTTCTTTAAAACCAACTCAGTCTAACACTTAACTATTTTAGCAGCTGAACCCTTCAACCATTGATCTGCTGCTTGGCAATTCGACGGGATGTTACAAATCCATGATCATGGGATCCATCATCAGAAGCCACAATAAGAAACTGCTCGACAAGAAGGACACAGATGAAGAAGTAACAACACCTAAATGCAACTGCAAGGACAAGGCAATATGCCCATTGCAAGGAAATTGTTTAGCGACGTCAATATTGTACGAGGCAAAGGTCAAAAGCAGCCGTAGTAACGTCGATCGAATCTACTTAGGAATTACAGGGGGGATTTTAAGAGCAGGTTCAGAAACCACACTAAGTCTTTTAGGTCTGAAAAATATAAATTGGATACTGAGTTATCAAAATACGTTTGGGAACAGAAATCACTGGGAGCCGAAGTGCAAATCGCTTGAAGGAATTTCTTGGTTTGATTTTTACTGAATCTGCAAGTGTAAAGACAGCCTTTAAACAAATCTTTTTGCCGCAGTTGGTATTTATCAAAGCTGAAACCAATTGTAAGGAGAAGCCACCTGTTGTTATCATGACTAATTATACAATAACTGTTCCATTTTGTGGCTTTTTTACCGAAAGATTACCATGGAACCTTGCCTATGATGAAGCAGATGGCTATACGTTTAACCTGACTGTAGCAATGCTTTCCTCTGATGACACTGAATTGCCTATTGATTCATGGATACGACTTAACAGAACATGTCAACATGTATATGCTTTTCCCACAGAGTATTTTCACTATATTCATCTTCATCTTCTTCTACTATATGGGCAACGCCATCATTACGTCTGCCATGGTCAGACTCTGCTCCATCGAGTTGCGAAACGTCATTTGCGTTAAATGTAAGCCTTCCAAATAAGTCAAATTTTGGGCACAAAGAAAACTTTCGAACCATATCACTCTCGATCTTCCTATTTTTGGTTTCATTACGCAAGTCCAAAAAGCATTTAAAAAGAAATATGTGGTTGATAGGAGTCACTTTGCTCATGAAATGGGAGTCTCGGTTAATGGAAGCATGAAGTTGCTCCTCTACCTGGCTATTTAACTTGCCATGCAGTTCTGGACCCAAAGCACACGAGTGAAAGTAGGAGTAAATACCAGTACAACGTCGCTCATCCGAACCATGGAGTCAAGATGTCACAAGAATCACTTAAGTCATGTTTGAATGTTCTGTTGCGGTGGAATAAGTGATCGTGGTATTGAGGGATCAAGACGACGACGCGAAAGGGTGAGTGCTTCAATGATCTCAAACAACAGAGCCTACTGATATATTTGACGATATGGGAATCGGTGTACACACTGGCTATTCTGATCGATCCCATAAATGCACGACTGCCTACTGGTGTGCCAGCACACCATGCCAATATAATGTCACCCTAAACATAATTCCTAACGATTGCTAGTGCAATTCTGACAGGTGCTTTGTCCCACCGGCAACGGTCTGTATCCACCCTTGATAGTAGTGTAATTGTGTAACAATCAAATAGCTTTTCTTTGATTAGGTGCCATTTACACTTAATTAAACGATTGTTGCTCTTGCGTGTCATTAAGAGCTTTGATTTAAGTTTGCAAAATTTAGATTTTATCCAGATTTGGAATCATTACCAAGAGAACGCCGTTAGCAATTTGATGGCAGTCAGACATAAATGATAATTGTATTTAATAGGTTCCATTAGTCTTATCTAATCAGTCACCAGCTTCATTATTTTTCACCATAACTGCCTCTTTCACTCGCATTTTACTCCGTTAACTCTCCTTCAGCTACGTACTATGGAGTCTCCTTATTTTCACGTTGTCCGAACCCCGATGGGAAATTTTGCCATCCCAAACCGGCCGCCCTCCTAATTGCGCAGAGCAAGTCTCGTGCTTCCTTGCCATCTTCATTAATTTTCACTCAAATAAACGATGCAACAATGGCAACGTTGATTATACGCTACTAGGTCATATTATGAACTTGGTATACACGACCATATTGCACATCTCAACGTATTTTCAACTCTTGTAAATCACTTTTGAGGATACTTGCATCGAATAGATTGCAGGTGACTTCTGAATAACCATGCATAATCTTCGTCAGATCTTTGCACATTTTGTGTTCACTATTTACTTCCATCGACGACGATCCGTTGCACTTTGTTCTATTATTAACATTGAGGTCTGCATTTCCTTTCTGATTTGGTCTTACCAGCACTTCAGAGGTCTCCCTTTTGGTCACTTGCCACCGAACTGTTCCTTGTAAGCTCGAAAAACAAAATTGTCTCCTCCTTTTCTAATGACATGTCCAAACCAGTTGAGTGGTTTTTCCTGAATCATGCTAAGAATATCCTTCTCCAAGCAAGTTTTGATGCCTGAGATTTTACATTTTACATTTATCAATGATATCAATGACAATGTATTATAGTGACAAGCGCTTGTACAACACGAGTGCCACTCTCTAAGCCTCCGCAACAATAACCCAGTGACAAGACATTGCAAGATCACCGGTAATAGCTTTGGCGGCAGATTTTACATAAGAGTTTCCTCTCCTAGAAGGGTTGCCTTCACCACGTCTTATAGGAGCTCCTTCTATCCCCAAATGGTTTACCGTAACCCTGGAATGGGTGGCCACCGGGTGCTATGCCTTGCCAAAGGGCGACTGTTTATTGATTATTCGCAGCTAACCTCCATATCTGAAGGCCGTTCACTATCCGCCACCTGTGACCCCGTAGATGGGAGTTCACTCTGAGTATTCTCGTTTGTGCTGATTTATGCACACGTTAAAGGTACCGATGGGTAATATTAGGGCTCTACAAAGGAATATCTATTTAGTAAGAGGTCGTATTAGTCAACAGCTGGTCGCGGCTCCTTTTTTGTTATTATTGCAGATGGTGCAATGTACTTGAAGTGGAACATTGGTGTATAATTACTATCCGCCATTGCTTGGTTTGAGTAGCCGATGTAAAACTTTTAGTTGAGTGGAAGATTTATAAATACAAAAAGAATGTTTCCTTTTAAGAGGTTTTGTAGTGTCACCTTGTATTGCAAATTTTGTATTCCCGTGATAAGCCAAATCATAGCTTCTTTATCGTTATCGTTTCATGAAATTATTGATGTAGTGCTAGAGTGACAAGGGGTCCTCAACTCATTTACCTGATGGTTGATACTTGACTTAATAGTAATGCCAGTAAGTGGCTGTTAGTGACCTGGAAATCGCAATGAACCTGGTTTCTTGTGTGAAAAGGACTGGAATTCTGAAAGACTTCCATTCCTACTCTGAAAGCACACAGGTCTCAGGGAATTTTAATCGTAGCCTTACAAACCTCGATTCTCTGGGAATCCTGTCGACCCCGCAGAGGAAAAGTTGTAGATATATTTCAAGAGCTTTTTGATAAAACATATATTGTTGTAAAGCCGATGGAGGAATTGTCTGGAATCGACAGCATGTGCTCAAGATCATGTTATTGTTTAGCATCACGTGACATGCTAAGGGGACGGTGCCTGAAGAGCGCAGCCAGAATATGAGTGTTTTGAGCAGCGGTGATGCCGTACGAACCTTATACTCTCTATTTGTGTTCGTTCTGCAAGGCTCACTGACTAGTAGATTTAAAACTAGAAATGTTTCGTTACATTTGAAGGAAAACGACATAAAAGTATTAACTAATATTGGTCTCAAAAGCGACAATAACTCCAAATATCGTAGAACGGCTGCCTCAGTTACAGGAGATGAGCTGCCTACTGACCCATATAACCTCGCTTTCTAGCGTAACCCACATATAACCGCATGCGCGGTAAGTGAATTTAAAAGCTGATAGGCTGACAGGACCTTGAGCTACTTATTTGTACAGGGCGGAGGGAAGACATAACAGTCATTCATAGTCATTCATATTCATGTCAGGAATAGGAACTCATTTAGCAAAACTAACTTTGATGTCTTCAATTTACACAACTTCTATAACACAGTCACCATCTTCGGATGCATCCTCATCTCCATCTCCACATCCCTTCTCGATCACTTCTGAATCGCTGTCGTCGACCTCTTGATTTTTTACTTTGCTTTCGCCCTCGCCTTCGGGGCTCAAAGGAAACAAATAAAACACTAAAACAAAACAGAAATAGGAAAACGAAGTCGCATGTTACCTATTAGTTAACAAAAAAAATGCAAAGTCTCCCCAGAAAATTGAAAAGATGCAAAGGAAAACTTTTTACTGTCTCTCAGCCTGACCTTGTATTTGGTGGAGCCGTCAGCACTAGTAACATTTTAACTCCAAATTTAAACTCTCTCCTCTAGTATTGCTTGTAAACAGATAAATCTTTGAATTGTGTATACCAAGTGTCGCCCAATGCACTGCAATGCTTCATCTTTCCTACATCAATTTTAATGTCCATAATTTTAACATTATTTTATTTTATATTCTATTATATATAATGACATTTTGATAGCAAATGGAATGTCATTCATTATACCAGGCCACGTCTCGCTTTGTTTTCGCCGAGTGAGTAGGCGAGATGGAAGCCTCGAGTTTTACAACCCGTGTCACTGCACTGCCTGCAATGAGTAGGAGCTCTTTGGTATGTGATGTCACAGGTCACATGACTACGGGTGTATCATCTATATTTAAGTCTTGCTCGTAGGCATGGATTCGATAGAGTTTGTATGCAACAGTAGTGCTGTCAGGAAGCTGTCCTATCGTTAGGAGTCCCAGTTGATCTAGGTTGTGACATGGCACCAAATGGTACCTGTATCCTTTAGCCATACTTTTCTCTTAAGATCCCATCCTCCTATGCACCAACAAATCTTTTTACTAGCCACAAGATATGTCATATAAAAGACCCACCCAAGACACCCTTCCAAATAGGTTGACCTTGCAAATCCAGATTTCTGGCAATGTTGCATGTGCCAATTTTTAGTAAAAATGTTAATTGGTTTATATAAGTGTGATGTCTGCCAGAGGTTTATTTCCAAAGGAGATAAGACTGAACACCCTGTGGACAGTGAACAAGTGACATGTCTGGTTGGGTTGATAAAGGCTGTTAATATTTTGGAGTCAAGGGATCAAACATGTTTCCTTGAGTAAACGATTCGTGCAGTAAACAGAACACATCTTGCCTAAATCAGGCGAACATTGCAGCACTTATCCCAAGTACGTTATTGATTTCAAGAGGTAATTTCTTGTGATCGCGTTAATTCATAACTGCCAGACGTTTTGGGACGACAGTGTTCACGGCAGTCGTGTGTACTGAAAGAGATAAACTTTTTGCGAAAATGTTATCGGTCGGGAGAGGACGAAAAGTGAAACCTCGCGGCTCCTATAAGTTCCTAGCGAGCAATTTCTTCTTTTGCCTCCCAATACACAATATCGGTTATTCTTATTGTATAGTACTCATCTAGGTAAATAGAACAGTAAGGCATTTAAGATTAATAAAAACCATTAAAGGACGCAATATTACAATAAAAGCGTTGGCAGAATCAAGTGAGGAATAATAAATTTGAAGCAATCAGTTTCCAATCCATGCGAGTATTTTTTTTGATCAATTAATTTATAACAGGCAATTTGCAACTAGACTTTTATTTAACATTTGAACCTCTAGGCTCTAAATTTTTAAGATATTGCAAACTGTTAAAACTATTATCACCAAGGGTGTGGCTCTAGCCCACTTCGGGAGGGGAAGTAGGCCGCAAGGTTTGTAAACCCGCAATCTAAAATAATTCGAGCCCTTTTTGTGCCACGCTTCATTTTTCACAAAAAAACAACTATTTGTTCAAAGAGCGGGTACATTTAGGTTTCTGTCGACGATTTGATGCCCTCAATTTGATTTTGTTATAACCGTCTAGCCTTAAGTCAGGCAGAGGATGTTTCCTAGCGGATCTTGTTGTTTAGAGGTCACGGCATACTTCATTATGTAATAAAGTACGCCATGTTACAGACCAAACGAAACATTGTGATACGATGACAAGTAAATGATACTTTGTCTATCACGTTTAAGATAATATGAAAGAGACGTACGTTACGTTAAACACGTACATGTATTGGGTATTTCTTTAGTCTTTCTAGCAGTAGGTGTAGAAAAGTTGTACTGTGTACCTAAGAATGCCATGGATCGGTAAACAATCTAACAACTTTGGTAAGAAAGCGAAAGATGATGTTGGTTATTATGCAACTTGCATGTTTATATTATAGCCTCGTTTTTGTAATCTCGTTTTCGTCTTCTTTTGTTAAGTTATTTCCTGTACGTAATTAGCCTTTCCTATTGTAAACACTTGTGTCTCTTGTATATCAGTCCTCTTTGTGCTCAATAGATTTAGACTTTGATTGAATTAAACGGAGTTCAGACGAGTGTTACCTCTCGATTCTTCTTACGATTATGCGTCTTATTTCGATATAGCTCTTTTATAACGACCAGAGTTCAGCAAGGGCTCTTAAAAGAGGGCGGATTCCCTTTGCGTTAAGAGTGAAAGACGCCTCAGAGGAAACCGAAGAAAACTTTTATTGAGCAACAAAGGAATTTATGTTTAGCATTTTGTTCTCGAAAACAATATACGTGAACTGAGTTGAATTACCATAAAGTTGCATATTGCAAGGCAGACTTCTGCATGTGTTCCAAATATCTTCTGACGAAGCGCCGCCCTGTCTGACCGTTGCACAAAAGATTGTACTTTCTGCGTGTAAATTTGTATATCACTGAAGGAATAAGGCACCTATGGATTCCGCAAAGGACTTCTGTAAAAGCAGGTAAGCTAGGACGATGAAATTTGGCAAGTGTATCAGGGACCGGACCAGATTAAATTAGAAATAGTCGTTTTCCCAATTTGACTATCTGGGGGGGAGTGAGGGGCCGGTTAATTCGGAAAAAATAGAAAAAACGAAGCATTTTTAACTTATGAGCGGGTGATGGGATCTTATTGAAATTTGATGTTTGGAATGATATTGTGTCTCAAAGCTCTTATTTTAGATCCCGACCGGATCTGAAGACATTGGGGGAGTTGGAGGGGGGAAACCGAAAATCTTGGAAAACACTTAGAGTGGAGGGATCGGGATGAAACTTGATGGGAAAAATAAGCTTGTGATTGAATACGTGATATTCATGGAGCTGCAATGATTTCTTGACTTTAGAGGCAATTGTCAAAAAGTATCTCGTAGTGTCTTTGGCGTGAAGTCTTGAGCTCGCTTCCACGTTCTGATTGATGAATTATTCACTAAAAAGAAACCTCCTTTACATAGGAGATTGTTACATAGACCCCTGTGTGGATTATAGAAAATTGTTACTTTGCATTGCTCTAAATAACTGGGTCCAGCACTGTCCAGTTTTGAAGAACTTCGGTGAAATTTTTAGCATCAAGCCTTAACGAGTTAACAAAAATTGTATACAGTAATCTACTTTCAAATGAGTAAGTAATATATTCACAGTAACAGAAAAGAAAGAGTGAATGAATGGTCAATCATTAACAAAAAAACCTACGTAATGTCAATGCTTCTGTAGAGCAAGGGACGATTTACCCTGGGTTGGTTGCAGACTCAAACAATCTTCTTTAATAGGGTCTGCGAATCGGACGACAAAAATCAGGGGTCGAAATAAGGAATATTTGGGTGATCGAAGGTTTTTTGAGGCAGTTCTTGCTTGGTAGCACGACCGGGGAGATTGACGTCAGCACAGCTACAATTGAAATGCGGTCGCGAAGCGAAGACAACATCAAAGAAAGTGCGCTGAACTGACGCGGGTTTTCCTGTAAAGAGCAACATTTTTTCAACAGATAATCTTTGTTAGTTATTGACAGATTACTTTACATGGATAAGCATAATTTGTCTTCAGTAGCTATCCCACCCGTTGCACTTAAACTAAGTTTAATAAAAGTACAATCAAATTTCTTTCGTAATTTGTTACAAAAAAAAATTATTTCACGTACTTTTTACTATAGTTCAATTTTAAATTAGTTCCGAAGCCTACTGTAAGTTCAAAAATGTAATAAGAGTTTATTGTTCCTGATAATCATGTAAGGTCGTACTTCTTATCCAGATATGATAATGGGAGACGGATAAACTTCACAAAAGTCACAATCGGTGGGTGGAGGGGCGTTTGATTTGGAATGTGTCTTCCCCCCTCGTTTGGAGTGATGGATCGCGCTTGATGGCTGTACATACCCCGCACGTTTCAATTTCTAGCCCCTGTTTAGTTTTTATACTTACTAATTCCATGCGGGGGACGCCGACGTGCCCATAGAGTTGCTAAGCAACCGTGTCCCTTGTAACCGTATCCCTATTACAGTACAACGTCTGAAGATAAGATATGTACCGGTTTTAAGTAGCTATTTCACAAAGTACGATTGGAAAGGGAAGAACCAAAATGCTCAACAAAGGAATGGTAACTAGAGCACCTTGACCCTGTGGATTGGTTCAAAAAAGATTTTTGATTAGAAATCCGATAATTTTTTCTGAATTTCTTCGTTTCGTTGCGCATCGTAATCGGAGGGAATGTCAAAAAGTAGAGCCTCCTGCGAATTCCGTACTTGGCTATTCCTCGAATTCGAAACGACGCCAGAGTTGTTATCTATGTAATTATTATGAAATTAGTTAATCAGTGGTAAAGCGAAGTTGTTAGGAGCGGGAGATTAATTGTTATATCGAATCAATGTACTTCTAGTTCAACTAGTTTGTTTAGTAATAAATTCTTAAGTTCTATAAAATAGTTCCATTGTCGAACCACACTCTTGAACAGAGAATGTTGGTAGTGGATTCTATGATCATGTTAAAGCAGGTTGCGCACATTATGGCCAAAGTTGGCAGCACACATACGAAAAGCAAGCAATAGCTGCGGTGACACTGCCACTTTTGACCGCAGCGAAACAGCGGGCTTTGATTAGTGAAACGACTTTTTGTGTGTGACCGCAAATCCCAGTTTAGATCTGATGATGTTGAGTTTCCATAGCAACGTCAAAAGGAACATAAGGGTTTCGGATTACAATCACCTTGTCTAGTGAATAGTGTGTTCCACACCCCAGATGTAATTAACCAATCGTGTAGCAGCCTTTAACAGATTGTTGAAAGGTTCTGGGTAGGAAATTTAAGATATTTTCAGCAGGCTAAACACCCAGTTTCCAGGAGGTGTAATGCTTATTTTTCTAAAGTTAATAAATTGCTGCTGTAGACTTTCGTTAAAACCTCCTGATCATTGGATAAGAAATCCAACACTACTTCAGGGCCATTTTACGTTCGAATCGAAATGGACGTTTTGTTACTTTATTCCCTTATCGGTCGCCTTACGATTGGAAATTTTGCCAAGTTTCATTCAACCGACCAAACAACACCTATATAATAGCATCTTTAAATTGTAGAAATTACTTTTGGGTGGACACAGCTTGTTCCGCGTTCAAGTACCTGCCCAAGCCATCGCTTTATGCAGCATGGAATGTACGCTTCTAGTGTATGTAAACTATGACAAATATGCCTCATTAGCCTATTTTAAACACTTTGTGCACCATGGAATCTACGTATCTAGTGTATGCAAACTATTCCAAATATGCATTATTAGCTTATTTTGAATGCTTTGTGCGCGATGGAATGCACACATGTAGTGTATACAAACTATGTCAAATATGCCTTATTAGCCTATTTTAAACACTTTGTGCACCATGGAATGTACCCGTCTAGTGTATGCAAACTATGTCAAATATGCCTTATAAGCCTATTTTAAACGCTTTGTGCACCATGGAATGTACGCATCTTCGATTGTGTTTAAGGCAATGGATGAAAATTGAAATCAGTTTCGCGATCGCTGAATTTCTATCGCAGAAAGTAGCGCGACAAAAATTGCTGAATTGAAATGTACTTTAAGTTCAATATATCTTGTTTTTGACTGCTTTAAAGTGTAGCAAAACCCACTTTACTTCCTTTGGAGTGCTGGAGGGAGGTAGTGCTGGTTGTGTTCCTTACCTTTTGGCAGGAAATGGATGTAATAACTGTTCTCATTGATGACAAATTCTTTCCATGATCGGCGAGAGGCGGTCCTAATGGGCGGTTGAGCCTGCCTCGTGGCTTGTTTCTCTTCCGGGTAGTTTAGATTTACTCGACCAGAAAAACTTGGTGCAGAAGCCAAAATAAGATGCAGTCATTGTCATAGTTACCAGGTAGGGCTGTGGAAATTTAAAATTCGCAATCGAGATTTATCGCTTGTGCTTAAACTTTCTGCTAGGTTCCCTTTTCGTTTTTGCTTCCCTGTGTGGTATTTAGAGCCACACGGCTTATTGTATAACTGGTTCCATTATTGTTATTGTTAGATTTTACGTAAAATATTTTTATTTTAAGGCGCAGTACCGTTTCGGAAGAGCAATATTTTAGTAATGTGGTCTAATCTGCAGCATTTTATGTATTTATTACTCTATAGTACTTGAACACATATTTCTAATGTGACAGCTTGAAGAGATTGCAGTATCCATGCATTAGAAATTCCATCTTCCGTGACATGTTTTTGATTGCAGTTTCATAACTTCCACGTTTCGAATGCGTTCAAACTGTTAATGTATCACAGTTATCGTTTCCATTTCTAGTGATTGTTGTAAGGCAATTGTCTAGTCTTTATTTATTAAGGTCTAGTACTTTCAATCTCCTCATTATCTTAGTCTCAAATTTCGGTGGTGTCTAATCCGTACTTATCATAGTGTAATAGTACAAAGTGGTCGATAGGGTTCTCAACGTAAAACTGAAACACCAACTGCAAAGTTTGATTTAACTGAGACAAGTTTATGCTCCATCAGTATTTCACTGTATATGCCCGCAACTGAAGTTCATCCTTGACAATTAGAAATTATTGCGATGCAACAATTTGAATGCCACGGTTTTGGAGTTTCTTTGTTTGGCTGCAATAGTAAAATTTACGATGATAGTTTGTGGGTTTTGCCGACATCAAAACGCTAAGAATGCTTTGTAGTATTTACGCATTTGTTTGCTTCAGAAATGTCGGTCATAGTTTTATCGTAAGTTGATGATGATTATGTCGAGTCTGGATTCGATTTTACGGTTTGATGATAGTCCAACTTTACGATAAAAAGACATTACTCATTCAGTCCGTCTCGTTTTCTGTAACTTCGTTTTCGCTTCGTCGCAACGGCAAAGGAGAAGCCGCTCCGTCAATAAAGAAGGACATTACGATAGACATTTTCAAAATGAGGCGGTATTGTTAATATATCAAACATAAATGTCAATAAACTGTTATTCCCTTGCTATTCGTACTTTCCTGCAACACAGTACGTTCTAAGAATCACAAAGAGGCTGAGAAGGAGACATTACAAAATGGGACGCCAAAACAATTTGTTTGATACTTTCAAACCGTACTCATCTCCGTTTAATTAGCAATTCCTGTTACAAGTCTGATCGGCTAGATGATGACAATATCATGAGACAAATGATTATCTGTATTGCTACTGTATATCACCACGACGAGCAATCCTTTCAATAATATTATAAACAATTTCTCTTACGTCAATCTTGGGGTTTTCTTGAGATTTCCCAGACTTCTGATCTAAACCATTCATTTCCATCTCAATCATATGTAGTATCTAATTCGTTTAAGAAATGAAATAAAAGTAAAAATATTAGTTTCAAGCAAACGTAATCAAATTACAACCTTTAAAATTGACACCCCCTTTTCTGGTTTGTAAGAAAAAAGTTCTAATTCTTTTATATTTTGAAGTAAGTTTTAAAATACATCTGACAGGCCAGAGGTCGGTGGATCGAAACCACTCTCTGCTACATAATATTTTGGGTTGTCATAGCCAAGATCTAAGACACCAACCTGTCAGTCTAGCTTGAGAATACAAAAGTTACCGATTGTAGGTTTCAAAGATTCTATCCGCTGCAAGATATGGTTGAACTTACTGTAGCAATGGAATTCAGGTTTTCTTTAATCTAAATCCCTTAGATGTGAGATAGGGTGCAAATAACAGTGAAAGATACATAATTCGATTTCCAATAGCTTGGCGGGAGAATCTATCAGCAGACTATTGTATCAAATATGTTGTATGACATCATATTTTTAAAGAAACCTTTAGTGCCGGAAAGCGAAGATGGTGTCAGTGGTGCTTCGGCCTGGCATGAATCCAAACAGCTGGTCTGAGATTTGCACCTTTTCTCGGAGCCTTTGCTCTATCACTCTTTCCCAAAGTTTTAGAGTATGAGACATCAACGTTTTCCGCGATAATTGCCGTGCTCCTGCATGTCATCCGTCTTTTTGAACACTGGTATAAAGACACTATTCCTCCTGTCACTTGGCATCTCCTCAGTTTCAAAGATATTTGAGAATACCCTGACCAATACTTCAATTCTGGTGTTGCCAAGCACCTTTGAGACTTCCGCTGGGATATCGTCTGGCCCTGTGGCTTTTGTGAAAGGGAGGCTTTATCAAAATGCCCGAATGTTTTCAGTTTAACATTTCCCGAAGTTCACGTGATCAAGAGCAGATTCGATGCGATTTCTCGGAACCGAAGTAGAAATGTAACGAGAAATCTTGATGGCTTAACCATGTAATGTCACTGATGTTTATTAGTAAGTACAAAAACACTTTTCTTAGTTTAAATTTGTTGTTTAAAGTTCATTGAAGGCGGATTAATAGTCGATTTACGGTAGGCTCCTGCTCCCAGTACAATAGCAGCTTAGTATAGTAAGCCTATAGACTTATAATTCTACTTCTAGTACGTAACTTGTTGTTGCTTAGGCGGTTTTAATGATGCTATGCTCAATGGTATCAAGCTGTTTGTAAGGACATGTTACGGCCATCGTCACTTTTCTTACCCCAGTTACCGCTCCGCATTCCTTATTTATGTAAAAGTTTTATCTCCATGACAGTTTCCTTTTTTCCCCCTTTAATAGTCCCAACATGGTAAATGTGACATGAGTTGTTCAAAGAAAGTTGAAAAATATCGCTTCGGTGCAGAATTTGTTTATAGCTGTGTTTTGTACATTGCTTATCAAAATACTCGTAGACGTGTGACGCGTGATTGCATTTTACAACAGCGCATTCTCTCCATGTTAAGAAAACCATTATTTGATTGCTGTGCCAGTGATGTAGCCCAAGAGATGGTGGAACGACACTTTGGTGACATCAAAGGAGCCATTCCAGTTCACGGTGATATCATTATTGCTGGCAAAGATGTCAAGGAACACGACACCATTCTCAGAAGAGTACTTGAACGTGCACGACAGTCCAACATTAAATTCAACCGAAAGAAAATCCAATTTCGGATTCCGGAGGTGAAGTACATGGGGGAAATAGTAAGTGATGTTGGTTTTAAGCCTGACCCTAGCAAGGTAAAGGCCATTTTTGATATGCCAACTCCGTCTGACCGCCAAAGCTTACAACGTTTCTTAGGCATGGTTAACTAATGAAACAAAAGTATAGACTGCAAACCACCTTGCCTAACAGGCATCAAGTACTTTTCACAGATCACACCCTAAAATGTGGCCAGGGACATCTCCTTTTTTACAAATACACCTGGTCAAGCACTTTATGAGCTATACAGATTAGATGACGATTAAATTCTTCAGATGCAATATTAGAATCCACGCTCGTATAAGAACTCCAACTATGTCTAGCTCATCACAACCTTCAAATAACAAGGTGATAAAGAAAGGATATACAAATGGTTTTAAGTGACTTGCTTTAAACAAAGAATATATATGCACCTTTAATGCATTACTTTCACGTCTGCAATGTGCCGTTATGTCCTTTTGTAGTTTGAGGGACTAAATATGGGACGAAGATTGGTTGCAGCAAATGTACGTACTATTGGGTGTGAGTCAATGGGTACTTTCACGATCTCATTTGAATCCTTGGAACAGCCGTTGGGACATGCACATTTATGGGCGAAAGTTTATAAAGAAGCATGTAGTGCAAGCTTAACTTTTAATTAATGCACCAATTTCTCTAAAGCTGGTACAATCTTGTACATTTATAACCATGCAGACCTGTAATCGCCGTTATGTCTGACATCAAGTGGTGAAATAAGGAGTAAGTCAGTGTCATTGCCAACTCATAAAGTTGACATAGTACCAGACCCTTATGGCCGCAAATGTGCTTAGGTTGTAGATTAGTTATGATGTAATGTAACAGAATTATAATTACCCTCAATGTAAATAAATAGAGATGGAGACCTATTGTAAGCCAATTCTTGTACAGAGTATTTCGTAGACAAAACATAGAGGTGTATCTCGCATTAGGATTCATATTTGAATCTCCGTCATTGTTCGTTAGTCTTTTCGTCTTTTCTTTACGCTCGGATCAGACACTACAGATCATGACATCAGGAAATCATTTGATGACGTCATCCTTTACTATCGCTGTCGTGAATATTTTTCATGCAAACTGTAATGAAAAATGCGTGAAGATTATGATTAAAATGATGCTGCTTTATTTCTTTACGGATGACTCTACGGAACCAAAGATGAGTGTAAACTGGTCAAAAAAGGCAGAATCGGCAGTGTGGTAGATACATCAGTGCATGCATTGGAATAAATACTGGACCAATTGAAATTGCGTCTTATCATATAAAATCACCTTTGAATACTTTTGATATACTTTTTTCGCCTTCTTTCATCCAAATGATAATGAAGCACAGAAATGAAAGCTATGTTTGCTGGCAAATTCTACATTTTGATATGTAGTAGTAGGGATGCTTGAAATTTACTTTTTAATTTACTCAAAGTGGTCAACTAAGATACTTAATATAAGCATACTTTTAGTACTCAACCGGTAGAGAAAATAGGTTTTAAAAAATGAAAAATAACTTCAAACTTAAAAAAGCCTGTTCAATGTAATAGCGTATTATTAAATTTATGATTCTTCTTTCACAAGACGACAATGTTGTATGTTGTTCTAACTTTTCTGTTGAGTGCGTAGCTGTTTCACTCAAGGCACGTCCCTGCTATCTCAATAAGGTTGTCATACTCTCCTTGTTAACTATCCTCGCGTATTAAGATTGGGCGGATAGTACAATCTCACTAATACGTTTCGTTTTCAAAAGAATATGTAGAGCCACCGTAGTGTTAAATATGGCATTTGCTCTCGACATCTGGAAAATGTTTTGATAAGTAGCCTTGCAACAACTCGCATCTTCATCTCTGCCACAGAAATTCTCATAACTTTGAGCACGAGGTCTAAAGGTATCCGCTTCCGTAGTATCGAAAGACTGTGGATATTATTACATTGTCTTTCAAGCGACGAGTAGCTGCGTTGTACTGTTATGTGAAGTGTGTTTGTGTCATTGCAAATAGATTTAAAAGTATTCTCATAATCTCCTGCAATTGCTGTAACAAATCTTTAATTCTAATAGAGTACTAAAGTATGACGTCAAGATTTAATGAATATCGGAAATTTTTTCTCTGCTCGTACTGTGCTCTGAGTGCATCCCACATCTCCTTCGCTGAACCGGCTGACATAACCAACGGCAACTGTGAGTCACACAAATGTAGACTTAACTATTCTTGCGCTTTCTGAAACTTTTTTCTCCATTCTTGGATTCGAGGTCCATTTTCTGCACTCGCGATTGGCATAGGCTAATCCCAGTAACAATGTCCCACGAATCTCCACTTATGAGTACCATTTGAATTTTATGCCACCATATAAACCATTCAGTTCCATCGAATTTGTCTGTTTTAAGACCAACCTTGTATACTGCATCACTTGAAGAAGCCATAATAACAATTTTAAAGGCTGTCCGTTAACCAATTTTTCCTTACCCTTCTCACTATCCTTGAATGGCTTCCACTTAGACGTCTTCTCTTTACATTTTGCCCCGTAATCAGTGTTTAAGAATTTCATTGAATGGAACCATTCCATAGTTGAGCCTTGCATTATTTCTGCTTTCAAAGTTTCCAGCTCTTTCGTCTACAATAAATTAATGCAGTCCTCGAAACAGATCCTCTTAAAGACAAATACCATTTTAAGAAGCAGTACTTATAGAATACATTACCCATCCCTGCAAGGGAGGATATCTTAGCTGTGGGTGCCGAATAACTCTCACAGGTACTACGAAGGAGAGGGCCAAGAGGGTTGAGCATTTTTGAGTGAGAAGGAAAGAATTAAGCGAAAATGTATTTAAATAGTTGCTACATAACAGACACTTCAGTGCTGTAAATGTTAGGAGCCTCTTTCTTTACTTGTGGTAGTATGAGTCTTAAATGACTGTGATCGAAGCGATCGGACATGTGCAACCTGTAAGATCTACATTTCTTAACCCATTCTAACATTAGGTGAGGTACTCACCATATCATTCACTGGTTTATTTCAGGAATCCTTTTTGCTGTTAAGATGGTTAGCCATTAGTCTAATGTTAAATAAACTTGACTTCGTTATAGTTATAATATTTGATCCTTCAAGCCGCTGAAACATCTTCCCATAAGGTTATACCAGGAGGGTGGCCAGCCATTCCAAACGCGGAGCGGAAAAAGTTCCCGATTTTGGTCAGTTCGCTCCCCTCTCACGACATCCAAAACGCAGTGTTGACGAAATAGACATGGAAAAGTAGAAATAGAATAGAAATGAAAACTGCATTTCTGACAACGCTTCAACTCAACATTCAATCGTAGCCTCTTAAGGCCCACTGGATATTGGGCTACATTGGTAATAAGTATTTACAGTGCAAACACAAACCGAAGCTACGAATTGCAACTTAATTCGCTCAAAGTTGATGTCGAAACGAAGCATAGCAAATACTTTTCTTATAACAGTAACTGCTTGTATTCTATGCTTGCCAAACCTGAGACTGCTATTTCGTCTAGGACTTGATGCTCAGTGAATCATGGAACATGCTGCTAATGTATGTCAGCTGATCTCAAAGACACGTGAACGAATAGCCAACCCTCTACCAGAAAGAAAATAGATAAATAACAGAGCGGCATTGATGCGGTTTTACGCCTTGCACTCCCTTTGCAGGGGCTAGGGCGGTGCCCACATAAATTGGACTTTTGTTTGGAGCTTAGAGCACTTTAAGACCGGATGCCCTTCCTGTCGTCACCAATGGCCCTTTAGGGATTCGCGTTATAATGATTTCTTCATGAAAGAACTGCAGAAGAATTCTTCGATGGCTAGAAATCTTTAAATTTGTTGTTTCAAAAGTGGTTAACTCTTATCTGGCTTTCGTTGCTTTGAGGGTTTCTTCATTCTACCTTTCTTAATAAAAACTTTGGAAGATCCACCCTTCACACCCGTAATGTTATTACTTACTATAAAACGCTTCATGGTGATAATTTTAATTGCTTTTTTCGCTGCATTGAAAAGCATCATACGTCAGTTATAGACTAAGTAACCTGTTATACCTTATTTCGTTTAGTTTTAATGTGTTTATATGAAGTGATCAAAGCTTGATATGAACAGCGAAATGGTGTAATTCTTTTGTTTGTATCACACAACTCTGATATCAGGGGCCTCTGCTGTGACCGATAGGCTACGAGTTTTCAAGGCGGGATCTTGTCGATTGTGTGGTGGCATAGTTATCTGTTAATGCTGGGAAGTTGTCTGTTTGGACTTGGGAAGTAGAACTCTTGATAGAGTATAAGATTACTCTTTTAACAGTAGCCTATCAAATGCATTTTTAGTAAGCTGCTCGCAATATTGCCTGGAACATTGGAAATTGGCCGTTTGGGAAAAGAGGTTGTTGATAGCATGCACGCGGTGACAAGAATCTTATCAAATTGTTCATCTTACGGAAGACTTTGCTTTTTAAATACTGTTTCCTATGATAAAAGCTATTTTAAGAAATCAATCCCTTGGCACCCTTTTTCTGGCAGAATAGATTATAATAGAGAAGTTGCGAAATATAAGTCGTTCGCTTCTGGGCCCTTTGGCAAGGAATGAATGTGGTATTTGTTCTCATTCATGACAGATTCTTTCCATAATCCGAGAGAGGTAGTCCTGCTGGGCCTTTGAGCCTGCCTCGTGGCTTGCTTCTGTACCCCATAGCCAAAGCTGAGGGACGCCCCAGCAGCCTTTTATACATCAGTTAGCCTGTTTGGTAGTTTTTCTGGGGTTTTTATAACTTTACTCACGCTCACGCTACAGTCCTCACGCTCCTTGAAAATATGTAGCAAGCTTAGTAAAGTGACGTTTCCCATAGCACACACATTTCTCTTACTTCATAGTTTTCCCTTCAAAGATCGTGAGCCAAACGTTTATGAATATAATTGTCAATGTTGTTCAGCATTGTCCAACCCGCCATCTAGGCATCTCGGCATTGAAGGGTCCCAAAAAATTGGACTCCCCCTTTAAACATTCGACAGCACACTACATAGACACACCATCCAATGTCTCAAAATGATTTTTCAAACTTCTGTCCCCTCGAACTTTCCAGTATTACTAAAAGAAGTCAGTTATGGTAAGAACATTGTAACTCAGTCTTCGCTGTCCATTTCGGTTGCATTAAATACTAACATAAGAAGCGACTAGATTGAAGTTACAAAGTTTGTGAGTAGGTCACGAATTCCATATGAAACCACAGTCCCGTTGGAAGTGAATTTTTACTCGTTTTCCTGCTTTTGTTGTAATTTTTTATTATTAGGGTTATTATCGTAGAGAGCAAGGAAAGGGTCCACGTAGATGAACAATTACGGGAAACCTGGTATATGGTAATAGAATGCCGTGATTTGACGTCACAAATTCCACAAAGTGTGGGGTAGTTCGATCGTCCGTTCGCAAATGGGTGATGTTCCGGTACAGTGGAGATGATTTATTTGCAGAATTTCTTGTCAGTTTCAGAAAATCTATTTTATACTAAGGGCTTTGAAGGCATGAAGTGATCTTTCAGGATCACTGTTCTATATGGTAATACTATGGTTTAGGCACTGTTCAATTTATATATATACTGCTTTGAACTTTTGTTGATCAAATAGTTTGTTAGTGGTACAAAACAAGAATGTTGCATGAAATAGCATAAACATATTGTATATATTGAAAAGCTAATGTCAGAATGACCAAAATGGAATGTGTGAAGAGTATACCCAACTGTATTTTGAAGGAGCCAATCAGAAATTGGATCCTTACCTTTTCTAGACATTCATGTTCAAAAAAACTGGTCCAGTTTTCACCATAGTCTTTACAGAAAACCCTCGTTTACCAGTCAATACACGCGTTGGGACTCGTTTTGCCCTAAAACTTACATGACAAATGTCATCGCTACTTTAGTTCACTGTGCTCTAATCATTTTCTCAAAAAGTACACGATGAGAAATTAGCCAACATTAAAACCATTTTTCAAGAAAACGGCTAACCAGAAAATGTCATCAACATTGTCATTTACATTCAAATTGCCAAGTTTTCGTCTGACCCAAAATATGGCCCTATGAAGTGCCCAATATATTTGCAACTATTCCTAAATAATTATACCTGTCTGTGTGATCAAGGACAGGTGTATGGTACTTGAAAGTCAAACCAATAATTGCATGTCATTCGTATTTGGTTAGTACATACTGTAACTTATTATAGCAACATCATTCAAGCTCAAATCTTTAATTGAGGATTGAATTTTTTGAAAGATTTACCCCCAATTATATCTTTTTTATAGCCGCCCCGACTTGTGGGGAAATGTAATATGTATAGACTGCCGATCAAAGTTTCTTTTTTTTGAAATTTATCAAAAATACTCACCTACCCCTCTTATTTGTCACATCTCTGCAATTACTCACAGCATATAAGTTTTGTCGTGGATCCATCGTGAGGGAAGCTTAGATCTCCCTTAATTTTTTACCATTGGCAGTAAATTCTCCAATTTTGTTACAGTTATGATTCCAGTTCTAGGTTGTTTTAAAATATATATCAGAAGTTGCAGTTATCGAGCGTCAAAAAAACACTTCTATGACTGTTCTCAAATCTTCTTTCCTTAGTACTTTTTGTAAGCTCATTTAAATATACCTTAAATTTAGGTATTCAAAATGATTTTGAAAGATTGACGGGGCTAAAAATGGGGGAGTATAAAATCTTTTTAAAATGTAGGATATTTTAAGACTCTCATTTGAAAGAATTCTTTAGAGATGATATTTCTGAAGAAAATTTCATTACGACAAGAAATCTGAGGATTTTCTGGGGATGTCAAGAAATTGTACGGGGGGGCGATTTGGGGCAACAAATCAGCTTGGGAGGGGCAATGCCCCCCTTGCCCTCCCCCTAGCTCCGTGCCTGGTTTGGTTACAGATCGTCAGGGAATGAAGACAGATAATAATAAATATAATTGGAAATCCCATTTGACCACCCTGTCTCATTTTTGATCCCTTGTGGATAACGTGACAAGAAATGAAGCTGCAGCTTCAAGGTGACGACTATGAAATGTATACTAAAATAATATAGAGAAGAACTATGGGCCTTAAAGTTTATACGAGGTTATAATATATTTGGAGGACTCTTCCAAACTATTAACAGATACAGGTTAGTCGACATGATATGTAATTATTTATTGATTATTTATTTATTGCTGTAATGATCATTATTTTATTTTTTCAGTTATTTAAAAGTGCTGATACTCATTTTGGCTTCATGTTTAAACTGCTTATTGTTGTTTTATTCTCTCGGTTCTGTTAACAAAATTTAAATTAGCGAAATTTTGGTAAAAAGTTATGGAAGTTAGTTTTTAAGGATAACAACTATCCCACATTTTAATTGTCCAAAACCGTTTTTCCTTCCAAAATTGAGAAATGAAATGAACTATGATTTTGCAAGGATTGCAAAATTGACACCAAAGACACCGGTAATGGCATTTGTAAGTATGACTGCAATTGCATGGATAAGCATGGCACTTTCTTCGTATGAGCCAACCAACACATTTCTTGCACTTTTTGCATCGTCGGATCTTTTTGCAAGAGGGTTTGCAGTGGCAAACAGCGTTGCGACAAAGTGTTCTTGAAAAGCATACCCTCCTTATAAACATATTGCAACTGGCCTGGCTGCTGTCCTTCTCTAGCTTGAATTCATCAGAAAGTTGTTTTTGAAATTCTAAGGAATAAAAATCATAATGACATTAAGATATAGTAAAAATGCGTTTACTTCCATATGTCATGTTGTACATGGGTAGGGCAAATATGACAACTTAAGCGTCACAAGAACAATGAAAAAAAGGTTAAGAACCAACAAACTAGGTTAATTTCATTTCATCCTGTGTTTGCATAGATGGAACTATTTTTCTATTTTTGAACAAAATGTCTTTGCAATCACCATTTCAACAGTCACATTATGTAACCTTCTACCTCATTTCACTCATGTGTGTTAATTGAGAGGTTTCTTTACTCGGGAGCAGGAGTTATAGAACTTGCCAAAATTTTACAGACTTAAATATAAATAGAATTGTTACTGAGTTCTTTTTTATGGAAAATTTTAGCAGATGTTTTAATGCTGCATCGTAAAATTTCGAGATATTTGATCAAATCCAAACAAACAATTAACCAAGTACTCTCCCGCAAATTCGCACTACCAGCTGCACTGCTATAGCTTCAATTATGTGATACTATGCAATTATCATTTAACAAATCTGTGAGGGCCTTGACATTACACACCTCCTCGCATAATTATGGATGTCTTAGCATTTCCGACATTACTTTTAACGTCAGCAATTTCTCCCTGAACTTCCAAAAACGAGGCTCGATACAAATTCACCTGATGATCTTTAGAAATTTAAAAAAACAATCCTAAATATATTTGCGATACGGTTGATAGCGACGTAGGAGAGTTATAGGATCTTGTAACAATTGCTATCACAAGTCTAAAGCGTTGCATTTTAAGAAATGTACTACATTACACGGACTTGTTTAGCGTAAAATAATAATGCAAAACGGGCTGAAAAGTAAGGAATGATTAAAGTACAATTTTTTAAGGCAGAGTAAAATTATAAAGGGGGGGAAATGATGTTAACTGCTTTACGACGAAGCCAGTAGGAGCAAAAATATCACTATAGTCATATACTGAATTTCTGCTGTGCGTTGTCGTGAAAGAAACATCCACGAAAAATGAAAAGATATGCTAAAAAATGATAAAAATTTGGCCAAGAGGGTTGAGCATTTTTGAGTGAGAAGGAAAGAATTAAGCGAAAATGTATTTAAATAGTTGCTACATAACATACACTTCAGTGCTGTAAATGTTAGGAGCCTCTCTCTTTACTTGTGATATTATGAGTCGGAAATGACTGTGATCGAAGCGATCGGACATGTGCAACCTGTAAGATCTACATTTCTTAACCCATTCTAACATTGGGTGAAGTACTCACTATATCAATCACTGGTTTATTTCAGGAATCTTTTTTGCTGTTAAGATGGTTAGCCATTAGTCTAATGTTAAATAAACTTGACTTCGTTATAGTTATAATATTTGATCCCGTCGCTGAATACGCTATAGGCCATATAAGCCTCTGCCTGTGGCTTATCCTACTTCCTACCTTGTTACGTTGCTTCTCTATACTTTATACTTTGGCGGCATTCCAATAAATCAAAATTTACTATTGATTTCGATCTTTCTCAACACGGACGCAGGCTCATAAAGGGGAGGGTCTACATCCTGGGGGATATTGGTTTTTACAAAACCAGTAGGGGCTCTTGTGTAAGGAAGGCGGATGATACCGAGAAATTAAGATATTTTACCGTCTACCATACATTCCAATTTGTGTTCCGAAGACTAACGTAACGAGAGTTTGGGAAACCTTGTTTGATGACTGGTTTCTTATACACTGGTTTCTTATAAACTGATTTCTTATAAACTGGTTTCTTATAAACTGATTTCTTATGAACTGGTTTCCTATAAAGTGTTTTCTTATGAACTGGTTTCTTATAAACTGATTTCTTAGAAACTGATTTCTTATCAACTGATTTCTTATAAACTGGTTTATTATAAACCGGTTTCTCATAAACTGTTTTCTTATGAACTGGTTTCTTATAAACTGTTTTCTTATAAACTAGTTTCTTATACACTGGTTTCTTATACACTGGTTTCTTATAAACTGATTTCTTATAAACTGGTTTCTTATAAACTGATTTCTTATGAACCATATGCCGTATATTTTGAGGGCTTCATGAAATTAGCAATAAGTCCTATAGCTTGGAATAAAAACTTCTACCATTTTTTATGATACGCTTAGAAAGGGGGAGGGGGACGAAGAAGCGAGACGAAGAGGATGGCCTAACATAGGATAATCGGGTAATCGCAAACTTGCAACCCCATGAACAGCAATGCCGTAACGGGAGCAGTAAACCTTAATGTTCAAATTTTCATAGCTTAAAAAATTTAATCACAGGCATCAAAATCTAGAGGCCGCCCTTAACATCTTGAGCACCGACACGTGCTTCGGTCTTTGAACTTTTTTCATGTAAATTCTAAGCATATAACTAACAAATCTACAAAGTTCGATCGCTTATATGCATTAAGGATTGTGAAACGGTAAGTACCTGTACGTCATGATTGTAGCAATACAGTTATTTGCCAACTGATGATTGTGTACAAGTAACGCAACTCAACTTGGTGCTTGTTATGAATTAAAACATTGCAATGACTGATAACAATAGCGATTGACGTCAGTTGTAAACAAACTTCGTTGTACCATACTAATAGTGAATGTAAAGTATTTGATAGGCCTCAATGTTGCCTAATGTGTACTAAAAATCAACGTAGTAATAGCAATCCCTAGTATACGTGAATGATTGAGAAATACTGGCCAAATAATCGTACCCCTCCCGCTTATTAATTTTTTGAAATTTTTAACCCCCGCTCCTTATTCGGACCCCCGTTTACTAATTTTAAGGAATTTTCCTTAGTACTCAAAATGTAAATGATATCTGAATCTCTTGAATAACTTCCCATGCAACATTTGACCCTGAAACAGTTGCTAATTAGTCAATTATGATCATTTTTGTCCTCATGTGTGTCATCCTTATTTAAAACTCTCACGAATTTAATAGATCAGGAGACGTTGATTAAATTTATTATATATAACGTAGACTCCGTTTCTGAAATGGCTGTTTAAACGAGAAAGCTGGGCGAGTTTGTGATCCTACACATTTATTTGTTTACCGGAATTTATGGCATAAGATAATGTCAAAATGTACAAACATTTCAACTTGTAAAACGAGTCGTCGTTTTCAAGGTTTTTCTGGGTTCTGTATCACTCACATCTTTAAAACTGCAGTTACCAAACGTTGTTACCAATTAACGCTATAATTTGCATTCTAGATAGTGCTATAAGCACCTAGTTGCTAAAAATGCCATAGAGAAATGATATTAAGCAACTTTTCTACTAAATAAAATAGCTGTACGACAGGCTTTGTAATCATGTTAAATACTTGATGACAAATATCAAACAAGCAGTTGTTTTTTTAGGCCTCTTGAAAATGTAAACTTTCTTCTGCAGGTAGCGCTTTCAATGGTCGTACCTCCCTATTCGCTTTGGTTTGCTTTTAAATACGTTCCCCTCTAATTATTTGCCCCTGTCAACTGGTTTCCTAAAGCTGAAAATATAGTATTAGCTTTTGCGGAAAGCAAAAAGTTTTCAAATAAACAGTGGCAGTATACTAGAAGAAACATCATTAATGACTTCTATAAATACTTTTAGAATATTAAATATTTAAATAACACTTGAGAAGCTTAAATATTTTGAAGTCGTGAACGCTGAAGTTACTGCAAGATATAAGGTTTTCTATTCCTGCATAATGAAAGAATACTTAGAAAGGTCTTGGACATGTGAAGGAAGGAAGAGGACCCTCTTGTTAGCCCTTGGTCATTTGTTATGGCTCGCCTAACAAGGGTATATTACGGGGGGTTTTTTTGAACAACCAGAGCATAAGCTGAAACAGCGATAATAATAATGATAATAATAATAAGTTTTTAACTCACAATTAATTTTTCCAACATATATCAACGATATACAGTGAAACACTAATAATAATAATTTTTTTTAAACTCAAATTATATTTCACCATAACACCAATACACAGTATGACACTCTCTTACAAAAGGCATATCAATACTGTTACGATATACAACCCCAATCACAAACTGCTCCCTTTCGCGCTTCACCATGACACTTTGGGCAAGTCCGCGGGCTACTTCCTGAGCTTGAGATGCCACTTGAATCATCCAAGTCCTTATGGTCGTCCCTCAAAAGGGGTCTTCCAGGACTTGCTCCCGTTGTTCCCGCACACAAAATCTTTGAGTTATCAGAATCGTTTGCAGTTTCAGCCAAGGTTAGGCTAGTAACGCTATTTTTGCGTTCATCGTCGTCTTTCTGTTTTGAACTCCCAGCACCACTTGTTGAAGGCTTTTCACCGTCTTGTTTTGGTATCACCGCAGGCTGGGAAAGTGTCTTAAACGAGGATGATTGGGGTGTGGCTATGATCGCAACAAAAATGCACATGTAAGCGCCGTATGTGGCTGCTACGTTTCTACGCTACCTGCTCCTTCACAACGAATATTCACATCATAAACCCCTTTTTGAGGATGGGGGAGGAGAAGGACAGGCCTGAGACCAAATTCAGACTGACTTAGCGATCTATCAGATTGAGAGTCGGGGATTTAGCTAAAACAAACTGAGCAAGTGCATCAACCAAGAAAGGAAGGAATGGGGTAAGACACAACTGTAGCTTACCTCTCTATACTTTGATAAATAGAGCTTAAGTGGGTCCACATAGTTATCGAATCCCAGTGTCGACAGCACAGAGTCACTGGGACTTACACAGACAAACTATAACTTACTATTTACAGTCTATGCTTGGATGTAAGTAATTTCTGAAAATGTTTTCATAAACGTTTTTAAAAAAGTTGTTTATGTTACAGCAAATTTGACCATGTTCTTCTCATGAATATAGTTTAGTAGGAGTTAGGATCTAACATAAATAATCAAACTAACATAAAGAATCATAGCTGGTATTATTAGTAAGAATTGGAAAATTAATGGTTTTAAATGGAAAGTTTTGTTTTGTGGTAACTACTATGTTACAAATGATTCAGTATGAAGCATAAAAGTGTTGATGGTTGGATTTACACTGTATATGGTTTATGATTGTGTATGAGACTCGCAGCGTACGATGGTAAAACCACAGTCTCGTACACAGCGCACGAAGCGAACATATCCGTGATCCAAAGAGTTGCTCAAAAACGCCAACTCTTTCACACCATCAAGAAAAAACAAATAGAATTTGTGGGCCATGTCATCCGAAAAGGACAGCTTCATAACCTAAGCTTAGCCGGCAAGATACGAGGAAAGACGGCTAGAGGTGGAAAGAGGCTCCAATTTCTCGACCAATTGAAGACGAACACCGCTATAAGGAAGTTTTACCATCACCTTGAACCGTCGAGGGTCGCATCGATCATGGCGGCAGGCCTGGCCTTTCCTATGATAATAAAGCAATCGTCCGTGTACACTTTGGCACAGTGTGAGTTTTCAAGCAAGTGCTGCCCTATGGCATAGTCACTCTTCCAACTGAGCTGGGTGACCTCCGATGTTAACATACCCTATTTCTCTAGTTGATACACTAGCTCCCAAACATTCACGGGTGGATATCGACGTCCATCTCAACTGAACAGGAGAGCCGCCTCTCTGCGCCAAGTGACTTGACCATGGCCTGACATCCGGCCCGTCTATCTGTCCAAAGCCCATTGAAAGTGAGAAAGTACCCTCGATCACGGGTTCAAACCCGGCGGTGACATAGTTTGTGGCAAACCATACAAATATAAGGCTTTGTCAAATTATGAGCCATTAGATGGTGATGAGCTTGGTCTTGTACAGTATTGTATACTTGTTTACATTCCATATTGACCAAGCAAGGATAATTATTATCGTTTGAAAATATAAAATGTTGTGCGTAAGATAAGTTTTCAGTTGAGGCTGACTGTGTACTGCGACTTTCGAGATTTGCTTTTCCAAGATTACTCTTTAAGTCTCGACGTACAGATATCCTTTTCTTCGAGTGTCTTTCTGTTATTTCGCAGTTTTTAATAATTCCATAACATCCGTTATCGCTTAGCGTAGTTTTGATATTAGAGAATTTTTGCGTACACTCCATTCTCAAATACTGTGCTTTCTGAGACTATGCGCCATATTTGTCACCAGTCCCTTGAAAACATCATTATATCTTTTAAGCTTGATGGCGTAGATGGGCCAAAGCTAAAGGTAAACTAAACTTTGCATTAAATAGCAAACATAATATTGATATAGGTAAAGATTACCGAAACAATCCAAATTGACAGAGTTAGGAGTGATAAGTGTGTAGATGTTGATAAGCAAGTAGTTTTTTATGTCCACAATAAATTAAAGGTTCCTAACAAGGTATTTATCTCTCTTAGCAATTCCAAATTAATGCGTTCTCTCCTTTTAGGAACTTTGAAAGCAGTCTTGACGTCAAATAGACATCTGATAATAAAGAACAATCCAGAGTAGTCGATTTAAGGACTAGGCTTTCGATTTTTTTTTTATGGAAAATGTCGATATTTAAAAACTAAGGTTTATAAAGTAAAAATCTTAGATCTCCAACGAAATACTAAGCATATTTTCCTATCAAAATATATACATTTTGTTACCGCCATTGTCATGGTCGTCACCGACACAAAGCATTTGCCTAGTCTGGGGTCTGTATTTTCTTTTCTTATCTTCAACAGCCATGTACACCCTCCACCATCAGACCATAAATGCCTTGTTTTATATCAGGGATTCAACAGGCGGTGGAGGAGAAAAGCGGGGGGGTAGGAAACTCCCAAAAACCTAAAAGACGGGGGGTTGGAATAGACGGGGTGGTTGGAAAACGACCAGAAAGGAAGTCAAGAAGCAATGATTAGAATCAACTGCAACTCCCTAACAGTAAGGTAATACAACACAAACAATAGCTCGTAATTCAAAGTCTTGGCAGTCTCCTAAATGCCTTCTAAGATTTTAAAAATGTCCCCCTCGTCCTCCTGCTCAATGACAGTATTATCACAGAGGACGAATGTACAGAGAAGCCACTCTCCCCTTTTGTTTATGACATCCTATGATTCCGCATGGTTGCTTCTGTCTTGCCAGACCAAAATCCGCTAATGGAAAGAAGGAAATAATGGAGTGTCAATTAAACAATTGTCTCCCTGTTATGACAAGGACTGCACACAGTCGAACTACCGAATAATATGATTTGGTCAAAAACCTTATTAGAAAGGGGCATTTCCTGAATATAAGTTGTCCTAACGGAGACTTATTGAAGGTCCATATAATGATTTGCAATTCTTCAAGATTCGTAGTGTTTTGAGTATCAACTTATTATTGAGCTTTCGATACTTTCTTTCACTATAGACAGAGAATGACGGGAAGCAGTTGCTTCAATGAAGATAACTACAGAGGACCCTGCGTCACAAATAATAGCAACGCGGACATTATATAACATGCCCAGCAGCATGGTCTTTCTTCTAACATTTCTGTTCACTTTTCACTCCTTGCCCATTAACTAAATTCTATGCATTTAAATTCTACCAAATAATTAAACAATTGGGCGACTTGTATCTATTAGTCGTAATGGTCATCTTGGGTCTCAAATGACAGCAACTTCTTAATTATATAACATGCCAAACAGCGTTTTCTTTCTTTTAACATTTCTTCGTACTTTTTCACTCCTTGCCCATTAACTAGACAATTCTTGTACTCTACCAAATGTTTAATCAATTGTGTGACTTGTAGGGATATGAATCACGTTATAAAAACTGACATATAACCAGGTGGATCTTCAATATACTTATAGGAGCAGCAATCTATTTGCTTAACTTATACCTTCTTTAAGCGCAATTAGTGATATTCAGACATTTTTGGCTGATCGTTACTTTGCCATCCCGCCACCATCCAGCGTAATCTCTAAATTAGAGACCGATGATTAACAGTGGGCCTGATTTTGAAACTACTTTAAATAGACATCAAAAACCACGAAATAGGCTAATTAATAATTTGAGACCTCCTGATGTGTCTAAGGGCAAGGCCCCTTAAACTAGGGTGCCAGGTATAGAAGCAAGCCATGTGACGTCTTCCAATCGATTTTATTATCATTCCAGTAAGGTCCGCTCGCCATGGTACTTCATTATTAAAAATTCTATCGATGTATGAAACTCACAACATTCTCCTAAAGCATACAATTTGAATGCGTTGACTTCGCTTGTCTATGCTTTACTGAATGCCCAATTTTCAAAACCATACACCAATACATTTATTTCATAACACGGTAGTAGAAAGCAGACGAGTACCTTTGGTATTTAACTATTGTGTAAGATTGTGAAAGTTATCACATAAGCTTCTAGCTACCTCTATTATTATTTCTTTCATCTCGCTGTCACATCTATCATCATTCTTTATTGGGCGATTCATATCGGTATATGCAACTAGTTGCTATGCGATAGACTTGACAGAGATTATGTAAAGATTTCCTTATTTTAGATATTTGCTGCTTATTTTAAATGTTAAAATAATACATTGATTACATAAATACATACATTAAGTTAATAAACGATCATGAACACTAGCTTGAATTCAGTACGGATTTTTATGACAAGTTCAAATTTTTCTGTAGTTGTTACAGTCCCCAACTATCCATCAAATGGTGAACAAGCATGGCTTGGTTCGATCTTATAATGACATTATACGTATTTTCACTGCTAACAATGTCCTAACAAGGACTATGTATTACGTTAACAATGAAGCAAGTATGGTCATTTGGAGATTGATAGCAGCAAACATTTGTACGGGATGTTTTCCATCCATTTAAATTAATCAACCTTCACACTTTAACAACAGTTACCTTTCATTATTCTAATGAATTTGATTTTGTTCTCTTCTTTGTATCCACAGATACCCCATCGTAGCTTACTGCATCTAATCAATTGGAGTAGAAGCTTGCAAAGATGAAACTCAATCTTACAACAGTGAGCTGTAACGCAACAATGGCTGGCAACAACACAACAAGTTGTGAGCAGCCCAACAACACCGTTCATTATCAATTATCAGTCTGGCATTATATACTTAGGTGGAAGTAAGGAAGTCACAACAACTGAAAGTGATTTTGCAAGGGAGTTTGCTCATGCAGGACATAACATGTATCCTTAGGAAATTTGCAATTTGTTAATTTAGGTGTTTCAGAAAAATTACACTCACAGTGCAGATGGCAGGGATAAATTGACCAGAAGGTTTTATTTTTCATGCAAAATTTCCCTTCCCGCATAGAGGGTAGAGGCTTCATTGTTATTTGACAGAAAAAGTGCTGTATGTTAAAGGCTCATTGGGAGTGGAATGCCACCCAGTGTACACAAATGGGGCAATCTTAGCACAACAGAAGTTTGAAAGTATATTCACCCTCATACATCTAATAGCAGAATTCAACGATAGCACAACATACTCAAGCTGAAAGTTTTAAAAGTAAAGTATTCTTTCGGCAAGAGCAGATTCACTTCATTAACTATTAAAATCTTATCGTTAATAGATATTTAAACGATTTTGAATGTACGTTAGCACTAACAACGACACGTAAGACTTTTACTTCTTAACAGAGCATACCATTTTTGACAGCGTGTCTCAAAATACAGAAACCCTCTACCAGGACTATTTAGAATATAATTCTCTGTCAAAACGTATCAACAACAACAGGCCATAAATGAAGTTAGCTCCCGGGCCACTAGGCTTTGAGTATGTTGCGTGTGGACGTCTGGGTACTCTGAGAAGCTCGTTGAAGTACAACCTGCTCTAGCGTAACTGGAAAGAATGGAAACCGGGGAGTAGATGGCCCAGTCGGGGAGGGTGGTGTGCTTGACTGGTCGTCAACTTCGCCATCTACTTGTTTCCCGAAAACTGAAAAGCTTAAGAGATCTGGTCTCCTTAGTCTTGCCCTCGTAGGTCTAGGTGAATGGAAGGGTGATCTGTTTAAAGGCGGTGAATCGACACCCTTTTCATTTCTGTTTTTGTCTCTATAGCAGTTCGACAAGGATGTATTGCGTGTGGGTGATCTTTTCTCCCCGTTTTCATTTCCTATAGTCCTTAGTCCTTAGTCCTTAGTCCTATAGTCCTATAGTCCTTAGTCCTATAGTCCTATAGTCCTATAGTGCTTAGTCCTTAGTCCTATAGTCCTATAGTCCTATAATCCTTAGTCCTATAGTCCTATAGTCCTATAGTCCTATAATCCTTAGTCCTATAGTCCTATAGTCATTTAAAGTCGTATAGTAATAACACATCTGATTTTATGGAGCACCACAGCATACTTCTAAGACCTAAACACAGTTTACTTCGTACACATTCTATTTAAAATATCTCCACTGTTCAATGATTTTAATCACATTATGCCATTCCTTCTAATTTTCGTACAGTGGTTCTTCAACAATTACTACTTCAACTGCACACACGGGGAGAATCGCCGGCGTTTGGGGCACTACAACGTACTCCATTAAAACCTTCAAAAAAATCCACAGTCAGGAAGCTGTACTTTAGAGCCCCTCCATCAGGGGTATTAACAATAAGATTAAATAAGAGCGTTTATGAAGTTATAAAATGAGTTTAAAATAATCATCAGGGCTAATTTCGTGAACGTTTTCAAGTCTCAAAATCCCATGTTCTTCATAACTCCTTGACAGACCTCAAGAAACTTCCACCGAATGCAAAGATTTAAAACGTTAAAAAAACCACACTAGGGTCCTTTGACCTCCCTGATCCCTGTGTACATGCCAGATCTTTATTTATTTCCATCAAGCTTCACTTTTTGAGTCCTCTCAAAGAGCCAAACTTTTGTGTATTTCAGTAAATTGATCACATGCCTATAATATTCAAAGCAGTGTACAAGTGTGATGTTTTCCCAGAAATTTGAATATATATCTTTCATTTAGAAAGAGTGAAACAGATCTGAAGTTCTCCCTTGTGTCAATCAGAAAAGTATAGATATACTAAGTATATACGAGTAAATTTTCTTACATTGCAGGAAGTGCCCATAAAGACCCTTGTTTTTCCAAGGTAATGAAAGAGTTTTCACGCTGTCGAGGTCATGACTACTTGAGGTCATCGACTAGTCGAGGCCGTCGACTAGTCGACTACCAATTAAGTCGTCGACTAGTCGACTAGTCGTGGACAGCACTAGTAGTAAGTAAACAGGTTTCTCTGAAAAAGAGTTTGAATGTAAATACTGTTGCCAAGTCAGTGGGAGGTTCTTGTGCAGAGTAACATGTGGATTGAAAATTAATGAAGTGGTGACAGTCCATTTGTAAACAGGAGTGCAGTATTCATCCCAAATATCCATATTTTGCCAATTTGAGAGATTGGAGCTCAATCTGGCTCAATCCGTCTGGCTGATCAAAGGTGAGGTTTTGGTGTGTTAACAATTGTTCTTCCAAACAGGTACTATATTTTAAAGTGTTACAAAGAGCTTTCAAGAGCCTCCCTTTGCTTCAACTCAACCTCGTTCTTGATCATCGATAGCTCTGTTTGTTAAACCTTATTTTCTTTTCTGTTTCTAAAAGATATGTAGCTTATCTTATAACAATATCTTTAATGCTTGACGTTGTAATGTTTTCTTGAAGTTTTTTGTGCTGGATAATATAGTTACTCAAAACAGAATAATTATCTTTGCATAAACGTTTGCACATTACATAACCTCGTCATTCACAAAATGGGAAGCACAAGCAGAATGAAGTAAATTGCTTATGCCAGGGTCATTCTTTTGCAAGCTCTGCAATTCACTTTTGTCCCAGTTCGGCAAGGTGGTTGCAATGTTTGAATCAGTTGTCACTTGTGTCTGGATCAGATGAGTGGTGGCAACAGGTAGTGCTTGGTCCAGAACCTTGGCAGCTAGGGGACTTGGAAGTATACTGGTGGTGCAATAGTTCGCAAAGGCTTCTTGAGCTGGTTCTTCAGTTTCTTCTTGTGGTGGAATACGACTGAGAGCATCTGCGTTGAGATTTTCCTTGCCAGGACGATATTTTAAAGTGAAGTCATAGTTGGCCAGTTCTGACACCCAACGTTGTTCTACTGCTTTCCAAGCCTGCCATCTACCAGATTAACTGTTCCACATTCGTATCTTCATCCCGTGTCAGTCTTCAGAGACCTACCTCCGCTGGAAGTTGCACCCTTCGATACCCTTCAATGATATTGACATTGTACGCAACTTTCTTTGTAATAGACAAGCTGAGAACTATGTAGAGTTGGTGAGAAGGCTTTTCATGTCCTACTAACAACTTATGCGTAATATGAGTATCGACATACATTTCCTGTTTAGTCACCTTGAACAGTGTCCAGATAATCTAAGTGACTACAGTGATGAAGAAGATGAGAGGTTTCATCAGGATCTGAAGGTGATTGAGGAACGTTCGACGGACATTTTAGAAGACGAGGGTGCTGATTCGAAGGGACTTTTAGAAGAAGAGGGATCAAATTCGATAAAGCTTATAGAAGAAGGGGCTTTTCGAAGAAAAGAGAGCTAATTCGAAGGAGCTTTTAGAAGAAGAGGGTGCTGATTTAAAGGCGCTTTTGGAAGAGAGAGCTAATTCGAAGGAGCTTTTAGAAGAAGAGGGTGGGATCAAATTCGAAGGAACTTTTAGAAGAAGAGGGATCAAATTCGAAGGAGCTTTTAAAGACGAGGGTGCTGACACGAAGGCGCTTTTGGAAGAAAAGAGAGATAATTCGACGGACATTTTAGAAGACCAGTGTGACATTTACTCAAGGCATTCCATCCATGTTAAGTGCCATTTATGTTTCAGTCATGGCATTAGACTCGTATGTCTGGACATACCAAGTAGAAGTGAGCAAGATGCAATTCATGTAATTATTCAGGAGTTCACGCCAACGATGCTTCATATATTCGTACAAACGCAGGCCAGGTTTTGCAAGTGTAATTCTGGTATAGTAGATTCACAAACTTTCTGTATGATAACATAATAATAATATGATTCAGAAGAATAACAAACCAAACAGATTAATCCGTTTGTTGTAATTACCATAAAATCCAGTCGCGTCAGATCTAAATTCTACACTTTGCAAAACGGGTTGAACTCAAAGTTGGATGCATCTAAACTTTCGCTACTAGACGGCAACTTAAAAGCTGGACTATGGGAATTTTTCTATAGATGGGTCCCTAGTTAAATACAAATGACGAGCCTGGGCTGTGGCGAACCTGGGCCGATCTCCCCTACTTGGATTGTAAAAACTGTAGGTGACATCTCTGCCGCCGATGCATTCCAAAAAGCTATTGTAGGCCTAATGCTGTTTCCGCATGCGCAAGTGATGGTGGAAATTTACTGATAATATCGGAGATATTTGTTGATCTTTGCAGTGTACGCAAAATGGTCCCGTCCTGATCTGTCATTTTTAAAATTCCTACAAATTTCTAACAAGTTGAAGGCCTCGTAGAGAGGCCAAAAATGCGATTTCATTTGCAATTTTTTTTTTTCTCTCCGAACTAACATTATTGTCATTATCATCACTTATGATGGTGTTGGCGCAACACAGCGCATCAGGTTGTACGAAATGATATATCTACGTTTGATTATTGCTTCCAACTTAAATATCTTGGAGATCTTTTTGTTTCAAGTGGACTGTTTATCCTGGGAATACAGCTCGTCGACCCTTGTATAATCAAGCTTTTATGGCTGATCAAGGGCATAAGCATTCGGTGTACACTGCATTGCATTTGTGATATCCTTCATTTTTGTTATAACAAACATAATCATGGTTGTATTCTTCGTTATCTGTAGCTGTAATATTAGATTGGAGTGGTTTAAATTCTAAAGGTCTACTTTCTACCATACTCAGTTAGAAAGCTAAAGCTGCGTAATGTTAATTTCTAACAAGAAGTAAATTGAACAAGCCTTTCCACAAAATACCCTTCCTCCTACAGAGTGACATCTACGCCACCTAGATCTTGTTTGTACAAGAGTGATGGTATAAAACAAGACGAGATAAGAGGCGTTATGATATAGAGGCCCATGGGACATCAATTGATTTGTTGTTTAGGGGATCCATTACAGCCTGGATTTAAAAGAATCTCATGATGATATTGCTCGATGATTTCAATGCTGAAATCAATACTTGACGCAGCGGTGGCATCGTGAACTAGGCAAATTCGATCTTGATATGGTAAATAATATTAGCCTCTGCTTTAAATCCTTTGCCGCTTTGCATCGTTTTATAATTTACAATATGTAACTGCAGCACAAACCGAGGCAAAAAGCAAAAATTCCATTGTTTATTCTTTCATATACCCTCTGTTTTGGTCAGTTTATAATAGATGGTAAGGTAGTCTTCGATCCTCATACCGGCCCGGACTATAAACACGTGCTAGCCAAAATTAGAATAAGAATAAAACGTGTACCTGCAAAGAGACGATGGAGGTAAATGATGTGAAAGCTAAGTACAACGTAAATAAACACCGTAAAGCGATTGAACAAGATTCTCCACGTTAATGAAATAATTATACGTGACATCACTATGCCCGAGAGAGCAAAATATAACCGTTACTATTTAAGTAGCGCCCCTGTTTATTATGGTGTGCATCAGGAAGGCCTAATATGGCCTTTACTTTTCGTACACGAGGAAGAATTTCGTCATGAAATATCCAATGATGACACGGGTACTCATTGCATTTGGTGAAGTGTGATTTCCAACGGAGAGTGCGTTGTATTAAAACCATCAGAACTATTTGTTACAGAAAGTTGAACAAACTGATGTTGTCATTAAATGAATAGAATAGTAGATAGCACTTACGTTGTAACCAGGCCCGTTTGCAATTTATACTCAACTACCCCAACATAAAACTACTCCTAAAAAGTCCTTTTCCTTGCATTGAAGTCCACCGCATTTCGCGCGCAGACGACCATATACCATAACAAGTGTTCTCTGAAACGCTGTAATAACAGTAAAACTCCTAAGTCAATAGCATTGCTATATACATAGGAGTTTCTTTAAAAAGGAGATTAAAAGTTAGAAAGTTTTAATTAATATGCCAATATGCCTCCTTATAGAGTCGTTTCTCGTGAGACGTAAACCAACACCTTAAGCATGGGACGATCTGGTCCAAACGTTAAGATAAAGATTTTTAGAGTCAATTTTTCGCGGTTTCTTCTCTAGTCATTTCGTACAGGGACATTAGTTACTAATTGCTTATTGTGTTTCGGCTTTGAGCCTTCATTAGTGTCAAAGGTATTTATGTTTCCGCGAAAGATTGTCACTAAAAATCTTCCCGCTTTTCACGTTGCGGCGTTTATCAGAGGGTGGCGTTTATGACCAGTGTTCGGGTGGAAGTGTGGCATTTACTAGAGGGCGGTGTCTATTAGAGGGTGGCATTTTGTTGGAGAAAATACGTGATGGTCACTTGACCAAGGAAGAACTGCCCTCCGGCCCGTCATCTATTCAAAGCCCATTGAACTTAGAAAGTATCACGGGTTCGATCTCCGTAGGTGACATATTTTCTATTTCCTCTCCCCTCGATGATATATAGACATATAGACTCTCAAAAGCCGTTTAACATACGTACGTCCATAATAAAAGACAAGAAATACATATTAACTTAACGTTTGATGTGATCTTCGCCAGATCAAATATCGCTATACATAAATGCATGCATACATACGGATGGCTCAATGGTTGATGTTGGTTTAGTAATCATGAGGTCGTTGGTTAGAATCCGGTCAGCGCCCCTCTCCTTTGGTCACGGTCCTAGGAGAGAAACAACTTTCAGATGAGAGGAGAAGAGAAGCGTTATTTCATTTATTATAGCTTTGACTGTGATTCTAGTAATGTAGCATATTTACTTAGCTGGGTGGTTGAGCCTGCCCCATAGCTTGCTTCTCTGTCCGATAGCCAAAACCAAGGGGCGTTGCCCTTAAAACGCCCCGGCTGTCCCTTATTTATTAGTTAGCCTGTCGGGTGGTTTTCTTCTTTCTTTAGGGTAATTTCAATGTCGAGCCCATTGCTCATCAGGTACCTTTGATTGAGAGACTGCTGAATAGCTTTTAGGTGGTTAACAAATCTAAAGAAGCAGATTATATGAAGTCTTTTAAGTTTTACATTTCGTTATTATAACGACAACTGTAAGGTGACAAAATTAATTGGACCTATATGAGGGGTTTTTCTTGGTTTTGGTTGACTTAGTTACCCCTACTTCATTACGTTTTCTATATTAATTGTAAAGCGAGGCAAGTCGTACACCAAATGGCCCATACAATCTAGATACACCTATCCATTGTTTCCTTAGGATTATCCCTTGATAGACTTTGTTCGACATTTTAAAAGTTTTAAAGTAAGTAAAATAATATTTTAATTACAGGATTGCACAAATCGCTGCAAAGAATACGAGCAGCGTTCTTCTTGATTCCTGTACTACTGGCTCAAATTCATGTGCTAGAAGCAAAAATGAACTTAACATTAGGTCTTTTAGTCCCATGGACTGGATCATGGGACAAGGGGCGATTTTTTGCATCGGGGATGACAATTGCGTTGGATTACATCAACTATAACTCCAGCATTCTTCCTAACCACCACCTGAACTTCGTATGGGAAGATTCGAGTTGTGATGGGATATCAGGGTCCGGCACAACCGCAGTCTTAGCAAATAAAGGAGTCAAAGCAATACTAGGTCCAGCATGTTCAGCAGCGTGTGTGAATGGAGGACTTGTGGCTTCATATTACAGTTGATCATAAAAAAGACATTTGATTTCAAAAGATGTTACTTCATGAAGTCTTCATAACGTCCTCAGACTTTGATAAAATATTTAAATGATAACAGTGGGATCTGTCATGTTTTACTGCAAAGGTAACCAACCAAGAAAGAAAAACCTACTAAATACTTTCAATTATCCTGAAAGGCAGATTTGCTACATACATATCTCATTATTTAAAGGATGTGTGTTATGTCCCAAATTTATTTCTACTTGCATAGGTGGGCGGCACTGACCAAAGCATGTGTAATTGGAATTTAGAGGAAGGGTCCACTCTGGTACAAGTTAAGAGTAAAGAAGTGTCAGAAGTATTTTCGATAAGTATTTTAGAAAATGGGAAGGTTGCAATAGGATGACCGTCAGAAAATGTTAAATGGGAATGATGAGTTGACAAAAAAAATTGATATCAGAGAGTAATTTAAAATAGAAACAAATGTATGCGAAAGAACTAGTTGCCTTGTCAATGAATTCTTGAAGTAAAGAATTCTTAAATTGATAACAGCAAGTGTGAAGTTCTGTGCCTTTTTTGGCAAAATGCAAATTCTATTTGCTGAAAAATACATAGAGCACAAAATTCGACATTGGAGCCAATTTGGATATCATATAAAATGTGACATACGCAAACTGTTTTTAAAGGCAAAGAGGCATTTTTGTGGTGCAAGTCTGTTGTCTTGTGACTTGTTTATGATAAAATTTCAGTACTGTGATTTATAATTATTAAACCTCGTCCAAAAAGGTGTAAAGGTACTTGCTACATATTGGAGTCTACAAACTTTACACTGTAATAAGTACATGATACCTTTGGAGTTACAATTAAGTGGACCATAACAAATTTTAAAGGTGTGAGAGTTTTTGCAATTGTCTTAACCGTGATGATACCTTGAAACAAAATGACCATCTCAATTCTCATGGAAAAGAGCCTAAGGATGTACTATCCCTTTCTTATCTCCCAGGATTGAGCGGGAAAGTGGGGGGGGGGGGGGGTAATCGGCCCGTAGAAGGCCGGTAGAAGCCCCCCCTTAAATTTGAGTATCTAGTACTAATAGTAGACCTGTCAGGTTAAATCCATGTAAACGTGAAGATTGTCTTTACCATGTTCTGTGTATAGCGGCTAAAAGCCTGAAAGGAAGCAACATGTGATTCCATGAAGTAGATTCTTTCAGTTCTTTGACGGTATCGAAAGCAAAAATTGCTGTAGGCAAAAAAGCAGATGGCCATTGGCATGAATAGAAAATGCACGAGTCCTCCCTCTCTCTATTCTCTCTTTCTCTCTGTGGTTAACCACCAAAATATGAAATAAATTAAACAATTACAGGAATTAATGAAGGAAAAAAATCATGGGATTGAAAGTACTAGTCAACAAAATAACAGACTTATTGCTGAGTTGAATATTTTTAAAAATGAACATTCAAAGTTGAGCAAAGATTTCAAGGATAGAAATGATGAATTCAAAGGATTACAGGTATTTACCATTTGTTACAGTACTTACATATGCTGTTGTAGCAAGTGCACTTTGGGAATTCTTGGTATTTGTTGATGTGTTGCAAGGTGTTCCGTAAACCTTATCGGCCTTCTTCCCCTGTTAGTGCTATTGTCAGTAAACTGGCATAAAGTAAGTGAGGATGGAGATTCTCGTTTAACAAAGCAAGTGTGGGTTTTCATTTGTTGGGAATTTTCTTTTCTCTGCCTTTAGACTTGCAAAAGAAGTGCATTACAAGTATTTCACAAGAAACAAATTTTACAAGTGATATAAAGAAAAGTATGCATCAAATGTTAACGATATTGGACAACTATTGTTACAAGCAAATAGAAGCACCACAAATATTGAAACAGTCTAAATTTTAAGAATCAAGCCAGAGAAATTAAAAGTGTTATTGGTATGGACTGCGTCCAAAACAAACTGCAAAATGATAACTGAAAGTATTGCTAACTCTGGACAGAATAGTCATAAAATGCAGAACGGCAGTGAGGCTGTTGATAAGGGTTTTAGAACCGACAGGTGTGGACAAAGCGGGGGACCATGGCCCTTATTTCCTCGTTCTAGTGCCAGTGGTTGAATTCCAGGTCAGACAAGGTCAAAAGTCTGTAAGACCAGTTATTCACCATTGCAGCCACGGCGTTGCACTGTTGAAAAGGTTAACATGACAGGGTTGTCACAGAACTTGGAAAGTCCTGGAATTTGAAAATTGCCCCTGAAAGTCTTTGGATTTTTTAGGGAAAGTTCTGAAATTTCGCACAGTAGTGAATTTCGCTTTCAGGTAATTTGAAATGAGTTAACATGTCAGCTATTCCGCAGTCTTGTACTTTAAATTTAGCAGTTACGGTGGCAGTTAAATGATAATTAGGTCGCTTACAAACAGAAACGTGGTTGTGCAATCTTACTGGGGTAGGGAAAGTAAGAGAATTTGTTTAGAAAACTCTTGATTGGGTATTTTTACGAATGTGACAATGAGCATCGTCAATAATTTGGGCAAATTTACTAACAGGAGTTATCATTATAACAACAGAAAACTAAGGTGTAATGTAGAATACAAGACTTAGAGGAAAAAATGGAAGCATAAAATAGGTGTCATCTTGAATCCTGAAAGTTATGATAAGTTGCGAAGTAGTCATTCCCTGGACCTATTCTGAAAAGGCAACACAATCGTATAGTTCATTTTTACAGGTGTGGTACCGTTATATAGATGATATTTTCTTTATCTGGAACGAGGGCGAAAATGAACTTTTACATTTCTTTGCACACATCAATGAATTTTACCCTACCATCACATTTACGTCCACCTATTGTAGGAACTCAGAAAATTTTCTGGATGTAACAGCGTCTTCGCACGCAGGAAAGCTTGTCACAGATCTTTATGTCAAGCCAACAGACACCCATCATTATCTGCATGCAGATTCGTGTCACCTCTTTCATACTAAAAAAGCTATACCATATGGACAAGCGTTACGATTACGCAGAATTTGTTTTCTTCCTGATTACCATACTCCATTTCATTTCATTGTAAAGATAGCACTTATCAAGATGTCGCATCTGTCAAAATATAGGTGAAGTTCTTCTCTTATGTTTATTAAATACCCGCCAGAGGATAGTTTCTCAGCTAAGAGAGACGTTTATCTTTATATCTGGTTGTTGAAGACTGCCGCATATGACAATTCTTAGATTAAAAAGAAGTCTAGCGACTAGAACTTGTGCATGTGCCCCTTCCAATTTCATTCTTGTTGTTGCTCCACATTTTACTATGTCATTTCTTCAAATAAGAAATTGGATAAATCTCCTGATATTTTTCTTTAAAGGTGGCCGTTTCGGCTTCCTCAGGAATACCCAGATCCAGGTCGTCGATACCCTCTGCCGGGAACGCTGCCGCCTGCGGTCCAAGTGCAGTTCTGTACAGTGAACTCAACGCCTGGCGGACGACCGTCCCCTTGATTTTTAACATGCTCGATTCAGCTCCGGGAGCCGCGCCATCTTTGGCGTTCTGCAACATGCGCAGATTGGTGATACGCAGCGCCTCAAGGTCGGCTTCCAGTTCGACAACCTTGGACATGAACAGCGGATCTTCTGCCAGGTATTTACCGTTGCGTTTTACGGTTGCGGTGAGGCTCTTCAGCTTGGCCAGATCGCGTGGTATGGCACTTGTTTACCAACCAAGAATTACATGAACAGAGAAAACCACTTACAATCACAAAAAAGTCTATCCTTATTCCTGCAGAGTAACAGTATGTTTGTCCCAGTCTTGCTTAACTATGTGTTACTAAACTGTCACAGTATTGATTTTACTGAACACTTGTATGAGCAGGTAAGAAGTCAGCGGGTATACAGGAGCAAATATAAAAGAGGAAATGGAACTGGTGATTTTTTTTAAAAAAAATGGCACTGGACGTTTGGGTATCAATGCTCCTAAGGGGACCAGGGGCACGGCTTAGGGAAAGTTTTATGGTCTTTGCATTGTCTAAAATATGACGTCATCTGCACGCTTCTATTGCTAGTGCTGTCAAAGTATGTAGTAGACAAACAATAGAAGCAGCTCCTTTGCTTTGAAACACGGACCTTTCATTAATAAAGGCAAAGTTCTAGTACGCACTGTACTCTGGTGTGTCCGGAATAGACGGGGTGGCTGGATTAAACAGGATGGCTGGAAATTCTGCTCAAAATAAATAAACGGGAAGGATAGAATAAACGTGGTGGCTGGATATTTTGCTTGAAATAAATAGACGAGGTGTGTGGAAAAATTGACCTCGAAATTTTTATAAAGTATGTGGAACTCCATATAACAATTTGTTTTAAGGGCCGTTAGGAATTATGTTTAGGGTGACATTATATTGGCATGGTGTGCTGGCACACCAGTAGGCAGTCGTGCATTTATGGCATCGATCAGAATAGCCAGTGTGTAAACCGATTCCCATATCGTCAAATATATCAGTAGGTTCTGTTGTTTGAGATCATTGAAGCACTCACCCTTTCGCGTCGTCGTCTTGATCCCTCAATACCACCATCACTTATTCCACCGCAACAGAACATTCAAACATGACTTAAGTGATTCTTTTGACATCTTGACTCCATGGTTCGGATGAGCGACGTTGTACTGGTATTTACTCCTACTTTCACTCGTGTGCTTTGGGTCCTTAGTATATGTCACACTGAAGCCTTCGCGTTCTTTTATAATTTTATGGTTTGCCTTCTTATGAACTGTGTTCTTTCCAAAAAGGCAAACAACTGCGTGTACATCCACTGTTTTCTTGTCTCGCCGTACATGCACTCCCAATGTTTCTATGTATCAAATTCTAGATGGCCCTTACTTTTTAATACTGTTCTAATAAAATAACTTACCATTCTTTAGGCGCCCCAGGTACCCCACTACCTGGGCTTGGGCAGAGTACCGTATTCCGTTCCTCCGTTAACGAGACCCACTGATCAATAAGGACTGGCTCCCTTTCCTTATCTCCTGGAGTTTTAATACTTTGTTTGTGGTACAAAACAAGAATATTGCACGAAATAGCGAAAACATTGTGTACTAAAAAGCTTTCTTCGTATGACACTCCTCAGAGTTCTAACGTCAGAATGACCGAAATGGAATGTATGAAAGGGTATACCCAACTGATTGGTCAAAAAACATAAGCCATTCAGCAGTCCAATTTCTGATTTTCTCCTTCCAAATACAGTTCATGATACATGTTCAGAGATTTTAGGAAGATGTTTGTGTTCGGTCATTTGGTGAAGGAAAGAAGGAATTGTAACATATTTTAATTCACATTATGCGGACACTACGTTTTGAAGCTTTTAGTTCTTCAAAATTTTGGGAATTCTATCGAAATCATAGTCATCTAAATTTGAAAGAGTTAACATAACGAAAAGAAAGGCTATATTTATCTGATTTATTGTTTTTGTCAACAGTTCAAAATACGTATTCCCCAAATCGATAATCTGTAAACTGTAAATTGGTAGTTGTTACTTTCGGACAAAGGAATTTACATTTTTTTATTATTTTCAGAAGCCATTCCATGATCCCGTAGTAGGAGAAACTGGTCATTTGTTTCCAGTTACAAATATTATATTTTCAAACCTTTCTGCATCTAAAAAGGATTAAGCAACATACGAGAATGGGTTTATTACGTCTTTCACTTTCACCGCTGGCCCCCCGGGTAAATTAGGGCAAAGCGAGGACATCCACTTGCATAATGGGTGGTTATACAGGACGGGTATCTGGGAACGTTGTAAGGCCTTCCATGGGGGTTCAGAAAATTTCGCAATTTTGACTATTTTATAGCCCGGAAACCCCTATTTTGAGCCCTTTTTAGGGTGATTTTACTCCTTTAAAACTTACATCTTTTAAGAGAAACTACATCTTTTAAGACGTTAGATTCTTCTCGCCCTCCTGAAGATATTTGATAGATATGAAAAATCTTATTTATGCAGTTTCTTCGCAAATCAGCAAATGGAAACACAGTCCAGCTCAATGGCACTATTGAAATGCTCACATTCCAGCGTGCAGAACGCATTCCCAATATGTTCAAATAGTGCAACTACGATCAATGGCAGTATTGAAATGCTCACATTCCAGCGCTCAGAACGCATTCCCAATATGTTAAAATAGTGTAACTACGCTCAATGGCACTATTGAAATGCTCACATTCCAACATGCAGAACGGATTCCCAATATGTTCAAATAGTGTAACTACGCTCAATGGGACTATTGAAATGCTCAAATTCCAGCGTGCAGAACGCATTCCAAATATGTTCAAAAAGTGTAACTACGCTCAATGGCACTATTGAAATGCTCACACTCTCCACTCTAAGCATTCTCCAAGATTTACAGTTTCCCCACTCCAACTCCCCCCAATGTCACCAGATCTGGTCGCGATTTAAAATAAGGTATCTGAATCATGATTTCCTCCTAAATACCAAATTTCATTTAGATCTGGTCACCTGTTCTTAAGTTAAAAGTACCTCAATTTTTAATTTTTTCCAAATTAACACACACCCCGAATTCCCCCAAAGAGAGCGGATTCAGTCCGGCTATGTCAATCACGTATCTAGGACTTGTGCTTATTCTTCCCACCAAGTTTTATCCCGATCTCTCCACTCTAAGCGTTTTCCAAGATTTCCTGTTTCCCCTGTCCAATAAGCTCATTACCCCTCTAACTTCTCTAATTTCTCCTATGAGACTCATATATTTGTTCTTTGTTATTGTAGATTGTTTAGTTAGGCCGCTAAGTCCTTCAGTACCGTATACATTGTCGAGTTTGTTATCCCCTGAGGGTGATATGATGACTACATCAAAAGCTTGGTGATCTAATATATCGTCTTAGGCCCTGTTTACATGAGCTCGAGACGAACACTTGGCTCGAGATGAGTTTCAGATCGAGCTGGATGTGAGATTGTACACGCGAATATCAGCTCCCTGTGTACGGTACTTAAATCGGTAAATTATTGTATTATACTTTAGTGCAAGAAAGAGTGCTCTGAGCAGCACCTTCCAAGATGTGGCAGCAATACTCTATCTTAGGGCGTACCTGACTTTTATATAGGTAGAGGATTGCATCAGGCGATATATACTTTTTGGACCGGTAGAATGATCCAACCATTTTATCAGCAGCTTTATATCCTTTAAATATAAAATCTACGGGTAATTTAATACTTTAGGAGTTTGTTTTGTTGTTCAAAAGGTAATAATGGTGTAAAGTAACATATCCATTGTTGCCAAGTTTTCGCCTGACACTGGTCACCGCATAGGTTTCAAGCAGAAGAGGAAAACTTTGGAATGAACCTATAAAAATGGGATGCTGATTGTCTCTTCTGCATGGCTCTTTTACGGATACCTCGAAAAGGACATGTACATCCAGGTGAGGGGCATTTTAAAGACTTTCTTAAGTACAAATACTGGACGCGTCAGAAAGTAAAACTATGTCAGCCTGTAGTAAGGGAAACTCTGAACAAAACAGGAAATAAAATAAGTGGTCGAGGAAATCGTTAAAGAGTTGTAAGAATGAAAAATTTGTCCAAAGTCTGCGGATGTTGTGAGGATGTTACTTGACTGCATTTACCCATGACTAGATTTCTTTGCACATGCGGGAAATACAACCTGCAAATGAGGCTAATGGTGTTCGCTGATAACAATGCCGTGGCTCAGGACATGTGATTCTGTACCATACGACATCTCCTACGCCTTGAATAGAGTATGGGACCACGTTTGCCTTTACTTCCTAATTATGGAAAATGCAAGTGATATTGTTTGTACGTTAGAAGAATGCTAATTTTTTTGTGGGTAAAATAGTGAAATAAGATATCAAGTAACGACCTTTACCTCAGGACAGGTAGTGAGCCCTCGTCACTTGTCTCCCCTCTCCAAAATCAACTTCCTTTAACCCAACAATCTGGAAAGAATTTAAGCAATAACTTTATCTGCTATACAAGATTATATATTACTTTCTGTTTACCTAATTTACATTATTGAAGACGGTTCCGATTGCAGGGCATTGAAGTACTTTTGTTCCCTGCGCAGCGTCTTGTATTAGATTGTATAAAACAGAGCCAAGTAACCTCATTCTGAAGCCCTAAAAAAAAGAATTTATTTCACAGAGGAGTAACAAAACCATTGAGTACGGCTAGGTCTCATCAATTTTGTCTTCGGTTTGGCAACTATAAAATAGTGATCCAAAAACTATCTACTGATATTTTAAACAGGAAATGAAATTTAAGCAATGCGAATACTTTGAAATTAGCTGAGAGAATCTTAAATATTGAAATAGCACGAAAATCAAAAAAACTATTGGAGAAGTATGTTAACATCGGAGGTCACCTAGCTCAGTTGGTAGAGCGCACGCCGCGAAAGCGTGGGCCACGGGTTCGATCTCCATTGGTGACATGCTTTTCTATTTCTCTAGTGTTCTTTTCTAACTAACATTTTAAATCCTCTCTTCTGGATGATACTTATAAAATCACTCAAATTTCATCTTATACCGAATAAAGTTTTGAAATAACGTTATTGCAAATTTGGCGACCATAAATACCTTATTCCTTTCAAATTTCACCTCCCAATAATTTTCGCTCCCTTTAATTTTCGTCCCTTTAATTTTCGCCCCCTGATCCTTCGTTTGGCCCCCTTTATGTGACAGATTACATAACTTTTTGGCGTAATTAAAATAATTGTACATAGAAAAGGCTGCATAACTGTTGGAATTTAAGACGTAGATGCACCTCGTATTCGGCTGTGCACTGCAAGTTTTGTCTCCTTTTCCCTTGTTGGCTATTTGCACTTGAGCGTACATCACAACTGTGACGACTCATTCTCCATTGTAGTACGACTTTGTGTTTATGCATGACGATTTACTTTGCTTTCTTAGTATTTAGAGCCAAACCGACATGCTCGTTCTACTCTACGTAACAATCTACTATCCTCTGCAGTGCTTGTTCAGACGTAGCTAGTTAAACTGCGCAGCGTTTAAATATGATTTATACTCAAGAAACTTGTACCATCATCTTGTAAAACTCAGCGATAGCTTGAAAGTTTGAAATAGAAAATTCGACTCCACTGTTCGATTGACACCAAGTCCGTCACCTTTTCTCAACATTTAATATGTGCTTGCTTTCCGTTTATGCAGCTTTCTATGTCTTGGTAGTTTCATTACTGCCAATCTTAATATCAGCTTACTTCCATAGCCTCGGTTCCAAGGTGAGCAGTTGTTAAAGCTCTTGGGCGATGCAGTCGATCCTCAGGTGTTTTAGTTTGACGAGCCGGAACGCGCTCTGTGCGCTACAAACTGTAGTTGTGTTAGATCGCTTACGTCTAGGGGGATAGCACAACTCTTGGGGAAAATGAGGCTTTGTTCTTATCCACGGCCGAGGAAAGTTTCATTGATGCATTATTAGCTGATAGAGACGTAGCTATGATCCCCCAAGTGCGGGGAGAGGGGGAGATGTTGGAAGGGAGGCTGTCAAAATATATGCCGAAGACCACCGATTGGGGTCAGAACGAGCAATAAACAGGAGAGGACGACTATTTGGTTCAGAGAATTGTATCAAAACATAACATTGCTATACTTAATGAATGAAAGGAAAATTTAAACGGATAATGGGAGGAGAAAGGGTTTTTTTTGGCTAATTTTTGATGTTTTCACTACTTTTACCATCATGTTTTAACTCTGAACACTACGGAAATTTTTGTTACCTTCAAGTATTTTTATGTGAAGATAATGTAAACTGTGAAATTATACCAGTTCCTCTATTTGAAGGGGCCCATGAAATGTTCGCCAGTAAAATTTCACTCTTTTCTGATGACGCAAATGGAAAGAGTGTAGACTGTTTTTCGCAGTTTCTTTTTAACTTGATGACATTTCGGGTTAATGTATCAAGGATAAAAGCTGAGAGGAGCGGAGATGCAGAAGCAAAGTAAAGCCTTGTGTTGACACTTAAAAGACAATAATCCAGCAGGTGTATCGATTTTAAATAATTGCTTCTCCCTCTAAACAACGTATTATTTCAGAACATCTGCTTCTCCAAACAAACCCAACATGGGATGCCATTCACTGGGCAGTTGAGCCTGCTTCATGGCTTTCTTCTCTGCCCGGTTGCCTAAGTCGAGGGGCGTTGCCCTTGGATGCCCCATCTGCCCTTTATTAATTAGTTAGCCTGTTTGGTGGTTTTTCTGTTTACTTAGGGTAGTTTCAATGTCGTGCCCACTGCTCATCCGGGGTCTTTGATTGAGAGATTGCCATTCACTGTTGCAGGAGTAACTACTCTAGTTTCGGCCATAAACCATGGGGCTGGATTAGCAAATAAGAGACAAGAGTTAATCATTGAACTTGTTTACAAGGAACAAAGACAACATCAGCTACTACTAGCCTAGAGTTATGCTATCACCAAGAGGAGAGGCGTTAAAAGTTTACAGAATCAATGCTGGGATTAATTCTTGAGACATACTGAGCATCATGAACATGCATATTTATGCAATCTCTTATCATGTTAAAACCAGAAAGTGTAAAGAAAATTGAACACAAATTCATGACAGTTCAATGCCTTAAGAAAGATCTTGTTAGCTCAAACAATTTGCTGATTTTTAGTTTTAACCTTTCACAATTTTTTATCGTATAATGGAGATGTAATCTTGTGTTGATTTACCCTGTTAGTGGTTGGTTATAACTTCAATTAACTTTGACATAAGTTTCAATCCTATTCTACCAGGGCTCTGTTTTGCATGCGGATCTACGGGGGAGGAGAGTTTGTGAATTCTGCAAACGCAATTCCTCCTCCATAATTTTAACCAACATTTAGCACTATCCTATGCAGTGACGCCCTCTCAAAGAAATTTGTGGTGAAATGAAATGAAATCATTGTTGGGCTTTACAGTATTACCTCGCTTTCTAGCGCACCCACATATAAACTCATGTGCTTAAACTCGGGAACAAGCGCATACGCTTATAAATGGGTGTCGTTTGGTCTCGGTTAAAAAAAATTAGTTTATGATCCTGCCCTAAAAATTAACCAACCAAATTTCCTTCCTCACTAAACCACCCACCGCACCAAGACCATCCTCAAGAAGTTTCTCCATTATAATTTTCCCAACAGACATGGTTAATCAAGGCAAGAATAAATTTCGGAATTCAATCGGTAGATCATCTATAGAACCCTAGAACAGAACCTTGGAGAATACCAGCACTGGTGAGCTATCTACTGAAGGAGCAACCGTTCAGTATAATCTTTATTTAACTACAACCATATAAGAAAATCATAATATGATCAGGACTTTTGCCTACAAACCATATACACCGAAACGCTCCTTAGGTCATAACCATCTTGGTTACGAGGTAGCAACGACATGATTAATAAAGCATTTTATAAAGAACGCTGCAAAGATTTCTATACTATTGGAGGTATCACTCAATATATATTTAAGATTTTTGATAGATCAAATTAATTGAGTAAGTAATTTAACTAAGTAATTTCGTCGTGGGAATCCTTTTACAGGTAATAACTCGAAACCTGTAGAAATATATTTAACATTAACATCTTACAGCAAATTTTGTGCTAAGTGTGTCGTTGCCACCGCGTAACAAAAGAGTTCTAGCCCCGGGTTTAGGAGCGTTTTGTTCAACTATTATTCTCTTTGATATTAAATTTTATTTGCCATGAAGAAAAACTAACTAAAATATATAAAAGCCCCAACTTTTCTACCACGTATGTAAATATAATCAATCCAAATGTTGTTTAAAAGATATAAGAAGAAAGTGGGGGGAGCGGACACTAGCACAATATACATTATCATAGATGGGGAACCAGGAACAAAGGCTGTTTATATAACGATTTTAATTGGTTTCCAAAACCCCTAGCTGATCCTTGAACGATTGATAGCGATGAATTTGGGGAGGATATTCTGCAAAGAGAGATCTTAAAAGTACCTGAAATTTAGGAGAACAAAAGTTTGACGTACGACGATTAACCGGTTTCGTTTGTACTACGAAACTCAGGAGCCACCCCTAGCGCTCGTAAATCCTTCCGCTGTAGTTTAAAGTACCTTGAAAATCAAGGATCACACAAAAACATAATATTGCCTTTTGTATTTACGACGAACTAATAAAATCGGAATAAATCAATCAACTATCAAAAATACATATCTGATGCAGAAATTCGAAGTGTGCACATAATTCCATAACGAAGTTGTTAACACTATTTCTTTGAGAAAGTGTGAAGAAATGAAGCTTTGGGTCTTGCTAGTACAAGATTTCTAGGAAAGTCCTTTAAGCAGATCAAAGCGTTGCTGTAGTCATCATGGTTAAACACGTTGAGGAAATAACAAAGAGGACAAAGCTGTACTGTTCTGGATTACTCGAATGTGTTCGGTGAACGTAAGGCTCAGTGCATGACATCTCTTTCTTTACCGAAATATTTCCCACAACGGACAAAGAAGCTTGGATTTACAGATTTAACTGTTAAACTTTCCGCCTAGGGTCAAGTAACGTCGAGTAAAGCGGCTGACCTCTTAATTGCCAAAAAGATAAATGCTTCTCAGCCTTTGGCAAGGAATAGATATAGTATCTGTTCTCATTGATGACAGATGCTTTCCATAATCCGCAAGAGGCGGCCCTACTCGGCGGTTCCAGATGAGAAACAGTGACCCTGGTATCGCGGTTGGTAAGTACTCAAAAACGTCATTAAAACTTTCGATGAACCGAGATGTTGTATGGCTACGTAGAAAGGGAAGAGCATGCCGTCGAAGTGTGTAAAAGTGAGTTAGCAGTGCTTTTCAACAGGGGTCCAGGGAACTCCCTAGTGGTATTTGAGATTTTAAGGACAGAGACAGAGACAAGGGAGAATGGAGGGCCCCACAGTATACGAAGGGTTAAGATTTTCTAGTTTAATCCATTAGAAGGCGCCAAGCAACATTCTTTGAGCACTTCATGCGAAGGCTTGGAATGGAACACCTAGTCTGCAAGTGTCACTAAAAACAGCTTTTGGTGCTATTCTAAACGAATTGTGCACAATGGAATGTACGCATTCCAAGCATACAAGTGTCACTAAAAACAGCTTTGGAGCTATTCTAAACGCATTGTGCACAATGGAATGTATGCAATCCAAGCATGAAAGTGTCACTAAAAACAGCTTTTGGTGCTATTCCAAACCCATTGTGCACCATGGAATGTACACATTCCAAGCATGCAAGTGTCACTAAAAACAAATTTGGATGCTATTCTAAACGCATTGTGCACCATGGAATGTACGCATTCCAAGCATGCAAGAGTCACTAAAAACAGCTTTTGGTTGTACTTGTATGTGAACCAGGCTTTAAGGCATAAGATGTTTACTTATTTTGGTGTTGCAACATTGATCTACGGTGCCAATCCGATCCGTATTTATAACCACCTATGAAGTGTCATAATTTGCCACTTAAAAATTTCGCAGATTTTCTCGACTCTGTAGACTAGAGATGTCTCCACAAGCTTGTGCTATCTTTCTTGTTTGTATCTTACAAATACCTAACAAAAACCTTATCAACAGCTCACCGGAATACTTTTATCCGTCCATTGGCAGCTAAACACCAGGACATTTTCTTCCTGCCCGGAGCAAGTTGCCTCCTTAACGTCAGATGATAAAATCGACGGAGGCATATCAGTTAAGTATGATGAACAAAATATCAAAAAATTTCTGACCACTGGAGGTACACTTTAATTTTGCCCTCCTCCTGAATTGTAAAAATTGACTTTTATTCCCTTTAATTTTCGCCCCCCTCCTTCTGACTCTCCAATTCGCTCCCTATAATTTTCGCCCCCCTGGAGGCGAAAATTAAAGAGAGACGAAATTTGAAAGGAATAAGTACGTCATTTACATTTGGCCCATGAAATCCAAGGTTACCTCCATTGTTAGAAGTTTGAAATTGGCGACATTCTCCTTAAGATCTTGCCTCAGACTTTTATACTTTTCAAGTTAATTTTCCGACCGAGTGTGGAAGCAATAGTGAAGAATTACCCTGCCGCCTTCTGTTGTAAAGCCAAACCAACCCACACTGACAAAATCAGAGTTACATAGCGGTGATTTATTGAGAGATTCAGAAATTGCGAAGAGACTGCTATGGGCAGTGGGAAGGAACCGCCTGTAACTGTTAATGTAAGTAATGAATGGCTTCCTAATTTAGGGTTCACCATCACAGAGAAAAGAATACTTCAAAGCGATAATACGTTGAATGATGAACTAATAAACGCTGCTCTTGAGATATTGAGTTAAAATGACGTTAGATTTCTATGTCAGAAGAAATCAGACGAGATTATAAAATTAATTCTAAAGCAGCACATAACCACTTCTATAGATACGGTGATGTCAGGGTAAAAGGTAAGGCTAGTGTTTAAGTAGTTACAGCCATGGTGTCAAGCCTATGATCTGACGTTCGAGCACCCGTTGGTGCTCTTTGTATGACGTGCGATTGAATCTGTTGTCAAGCTCGATTGACACGTGTTCGAGTATTGACTGTAACGCACGACTTGGTTGCAAAAGTTTAGTTACAATTCGTTCCCTTTACCCTGATAGTTGCTGAGATAGCTTTGGTAATACCAGGTTTAGTCCTTTATCACAACTTCTTTCCATCCACAATGCTGTATAGTGCCATTGAGCGTAGTTACACTATTTCAACATATTGGGAATGCGTTCTGCACGCTTGAATGTGAGCATTTCAAAAGTGCCATTGAGCGTAGTTACACTATTTCAGCATATTGGGAATGCATTCTGCACGCTGGAATGTGTGCATTTCAATAGTGCCATTAAGCGTAGTTACACTATTTGAACTTATTGGGAATGCGTTCTGCACGCTGGAATGTGTGCATTTCAATAGTGCCATTGAACGTAGTTACACTGTTTGAACATATTGGGAATGCGTTCTGCACGCTGCAATGTGAGCATTTCAATAGTGCCATTGAGCGTAGTTACACTATAGTATCGCTTAGTCTGTTCATAGATCGGTAGATAGGACATGCATCCTCTCATTTTCCTGTTCCTTTCTGCTAGACTTGGTAGATAAAAACGGAAACCACAGCTAAAAAAATCATGGACTTATTTACGTTTTGATCCGAGGGAGCACGTGCTAATCAATAAAAAAATTCACAATCAATTGACTGAAACACTTGTATTGCATGGCGCAAGGCAACAGTCCGTGCGGAGCAAAGGAATGCTCAAACAGCATTTTTTTAATGCTTCCACAGCAACCTCCTACAGCAATGTTTTCTTCTCGGCCGCAACAGAACACAACTTTTAACCAGCCTCTTGATGAAGATAGGTTATTGAGATGAGTTCTACAGGGGAAACAAGAACAGTTGTGAGAAAATGAAACAGAAGAAAAAACCAATTCAATCTTAAAACGAATGCTTAAAATCCTTTAAAATACAATGAAGCGGGATGAAATTCTGGAGCTTTTCTTTAATTTCTTTTATTTATTTATTTATTATTATTAATTTCTTTTATTAATTTCTATTTTGAATTCTGGTTCAACCACACAAGATTGCGCATGATCAAAAGACATTGGTTCTAGTTTTGATTGTAGCTTTCCGGCACTTATTTGACTTGATTCTTCTCTGAGACTGCAAAGCAGTCTCAGTTCTGTTTATTTTAGGGGGTCAGTCTTTTGACGAGACTCGGTGACTGCAAACACACGTTTCAAGGAGTAGACACCATGCGAGAAACTGCTTTAACTTTCAGTCCGTATCACGACAAGAACATGACATGGGATGAAATTGATCTGAGTCAATTAGAACCACGTGCATTGGCTGAACTGCAGCGGGTATATAAATGATTGATTCTATTTTTACAACAGTCATTGTAAGCATTGTCCCCATCATCACTGATATAGTATTGTTTATCATCATCATTATCATCATCATCATCATCATCATCATCATCATTATCATCATCATCATCATCATCATCATCATCATCTTACAACATAAGTGGTTTATGAATGTCCATACTTGAATTGTGTACTACAAATATCTCGTCAAAAAGGCCTTAAATACCTCAATGTGTAGCATTTTTTCTAACTCATACACCAGTAGGAAGAAGACACTTCGGGAAGAAAGAATGGTCAATGTCCCGGGAACGTCATCCAGTAAACCCGCTTGATCTGCATCACAGATACATTAAGAGACAGAGGAAGAAGGAAGGCCGTTGTTTTCACTCAGAAACTCAAGGCGCTTTATGAGGGTGATGATGATGATGATAGTAATGATAATGATAAAAATGATCACTATAACGACAATTGCAATTGCATTCGTATCTCCCTTCACAATAACCTGGCCAACTATGCCTTCCTTTAAAATGTCAAGGGCTCCATATGACTTCGAAGTTTCTCTTTGCCGCATACTGATGTTGGTCTCTAGCTGGAAGAATGTGCAAAAGAATCACCAACTAAACCAACTCCCAAGTGAAATCGCGTCCCGTACTATGTTTCTTTCTGTTGTCGCTCACAAGATCATAGATCGAAAGTGGTCCCATGCTTTGGTCAATGTTTTCGTTCATTAAAGTAAATTGAAAGCCGATGATCACACTAAACTGTTTGTCAAAAAGATCATCAAGCTAATCTCGAGTTTTAATACCGTTTTTGGAGGCTTTTGAAATGTGGTGTCTGAGGAGAATGATGCGCATCCCATGGACGGACAAAGTGAGAAATGTCGAAGTTCGGCGCAGAGCCAGCACGGAACAATCTCTTTTCAAAATAATCCGAAATCGACAAATCAGTTTTGTTGGCCATGTCACTAGAAAAGAAGAAATCGAAGCTTTAATTCTGTATGCGCCACGACAGAAGGTACGTGGGAGACCTCGAACAAATTTTGTGGGACATTTAAAAAATCTTGTGAAAGTGAACAATTTACGCGAAAAATTTTCGGACCGTAATCTTGTTAAAGCCATGATCGTCTAAGTTCAAAAGTTTCGAAGTAGTAGTGCCGAGTAGTAGTAGTAGTAGTAGTAGTAGTAATAGTAGTTGCAAGTACCAGTAGTAGTCGTAAGTACTAATAGTAGTAGTCCCAAGTAGTAGCAGTAGTCGCAAGTGGTATTATTAACATGTAGTATCATTATGTAGTAGCACTATGCCAATCGTGTTTTTTGATTAGTTCAATACACCCCTCAACATACCGTAAACATTTTGACTTCTTACCTTCAGCTGTTCAAGAGTTATTGCTGATGCGACGTTTTAAAACCTTCAAGCACATAGTGTGTTTTGATTTAGTTTAATATCTGCCTTTCCCTGAAAGTTTCACCCCAATCGAGACAAGACAACACGCTACAAAGGTGCCATCAAGTCAGACTTACGCCTGATTCGCTTCTGTCACCTGAAATTTCAGCATAACAGCTTCTTACAGACAATCACAACAAACACCACTGTACCAATACATTGTACTACAGCAGGCTAATACACACGATAATACGACATATAAGATACGAAAAACACGCTCCAAAAGGTGTCATCAAGTCAGACTTATGCCTGACTTGTTACAGTCGCCTTAAATTGCAGCATAACAGCTTCTTACAGACAATCACAAAAAACATCACAGTCACAATAGAGTCTTTTCAGTCACGTGATCATCAGGCATCTGATTTACGATTTGAGGACACAGAATGACAGGCACTTTTTACTGCACAGGCTACACCCGAATACCTTGTAGGTCACCGAGGCGAGGGACGTCCTTGCGGCTCTTCCCTCCTTTGCTGAAACGATGCGGCTCTCCTTAAAGTCTCGGATTGCTGAAAGACAACTGGTGCGCTATGAGGTGAGATTGAGCGTGTCGGTTTCCAAGGTGGCCAATAGCGCAAGTCATACATGTAACCAGAACGTACACCTTTCTATATTTGTACGCAGGTAGCGGTGTGTGAAGGGTGTAAAAATATCCTTGGTAACGCTTCGAGCTTACAAAGGCGATGCCTAGTGTATTGGTTTCTGGTGTATGCAACTATATCTGGTTTTATTTGTATGCAGCTATATACATTTCTGGTTAACAGTACGTACGCTACTACGACAGCCATTTCTAGTTTTATTTGATTGTACTTCATAGTATTCATTGTATTGTGTTCATCTCAATAATTGTGCTTCTATAACCAGCTTCAGACAATTTCTAAAATTTAAAGTAAGATTTATTATCCTGCCATTTCCTCTTATCGTCACTCCAAGTTACGACAAACTCGTGAAACCATTTGATTAGAACATTACAAGCAGGATTGCATGGCTTTGAACGGGTGAAGATTTAGTAAGGAAAACAAACTGTTGGTAGATCACTTGTTATCCTTGACAGGTCCTTTTGATCGGTAGCCCTTGTTTCAACTAAGTGCTTTGCCTCGGAAACGCAGAAAGCTTTGTTTTTGATATTTTCGAAGGAGGTTTTAATTTCTGTATGATGTCGCGTAGTCGCGGAGGTAGTTCATGATAGCGTTTATCAGTATGTTAGCCAGCTGCACTTTCCGTCGAGTATCGAACATTTTTTTATTACAAGAATTTTTGGCGCCAAAAATGCAGCGAGTTGGCTTCTCTGCAGGGATTGTAAGTTGCCGCCTTCCTTTAAGCGGCCCACAGACGCGCAATAATCTTGACAGTAGTACTGAATCTAACACGGTTCTTGATAAAATGGATATTGTGCATCTAACTCCAGAATGGAATGCCTCAAAACTCAAATATATATTTTTTAATTTTTAATAAGAACCAAGGAATATTTCACTTTGAAATTGTACTGATTGAATAGCCAGCAAACCATCTCCTAGTAAATACGAAACAATATCGATCTCACCCAGATAGACCTTAACCCCCTTGTGATTATCCAGTTTTCTGTACAAAGATTCGACTTATCTTTCTCCATGAACGTCACTAATTCATCGGGAAGGATATTTCTGCTTGAAGAGCTGGCTTTCATAGTCGTTCGTGGTGGCTGTGGAGCTGATCATTTTAAATTTCTGTGGTTTCAACGATGGCGACTGTGCTTGTGCTTAATTTTATCAAATACAAAAAGACAAAAATCGATTAGGGTGAATTACATTTATTAGTTTCTACCCTCAGCCGAAAATGGCAATATTGAAATTTTTTCTCTTTGGATGACTTATTGTCATTGCAGATTAAGTATGTCCCTGATTCCAGTTGTTATTTGAAGGCACTGAATCAATAACAAACAGAAGGCGGGATGGTCTTTAGAATTGTGTCAAGATATGTAGAGATGTGGTATTATTGATTCAGAGCCTAAAGATGGCAACAGTTTGATTCATTTGTGTCCGAAATTATAATCGCCCCTGCTGTTCAGTTATTGCAGAGTCCTCAGATTGTCCAATTTCCTGATACCATCTCATTGAGCATTCGATTGCAAACTTACTAATTAAAAGACAATCCAAGGATTTGCTTGAGAAATTGAAGTATGCCTCTGGAAGTTATCCTGACTTGAACTTTTCAATTTTAGTTTTAATTTACAACTAAACTTTCTACAACACAAGAGCTCGTCTTTATTGGTCCGGGAAAGTTCTAGCATCTTGATAAAACGGAGTTACGAAAGCAAAATTCTAGTAACCATATAACTAGAAAAATGTCAAGTGTCATTCAACATAAAACGGCAGATGTACTACTCCACCCAACTTAGTCAATAGTGGGAAGTCATAAGTACCTATAGGTACTGTTACTGCCAAACATGATATCATATAGTAGAGTGTAGTCTCTAAAAGTAAGCCCCATTATCATTCAAGTATGTCTGGGAACATTGTGCTTTCATATAAACAAAAGGCATTCTTCAAGAGTGCCTTAAATTGCAAAGTTGGACGTAATTGTCTTGAATCTCTTGGCTTTTTCTCTTACCACCGACATGGTGTTGTTCTTCCCAGTCTGCTGCTTATCTCCTTCCTGTTGTCACCGAGCGTAAACGACGTACCTTGATATTTCCGGTGAAGCAAGGTTCGTTCCGTAAAATCATTTAAAAACTTCCAGTTTCTTTTGGTAACTGCCTGGAATTAAAGGAAAGATATTCAGATGAGATGCTAATATCTATGTTCACATTAGTATGTAAAATAATTGTTGATGATTTGATAAGCATGTTTTGTATATAAGTAATGTGCGGAGACACCTCATGTCCCGATAATGAAGAAAGCTGGTAGTACTGTAATAAATCTTCATGTTTACATCACCTGCCCATTGCCACTAATTGCAAACTTTATAAGCATGATGGTTGGCCAAGACAGGTAAGAGTGAGGTCCTGTCTGTTGTTATGCAGGCAGAATTTAATATTTAGTAAACAACAGGTCGAGCATGGAAAGGAAAGTCATGTTTGAAAAAAGGTTTACGATGAGAAAAATCAATGATGTCATTTTACTCAATCAGACTAATAACGCAAATATTTGGTTATCATAACGACTAAGACGATAACAGTGGCGACAACGGTGATAATCATGATGATCATGATCATGATAACGAGGATGATGATGACAATGACGATGACGATGAGGAGGACGAGGACGAGGACGATGAGGACGAGGACGATGAGGAGGACGAGGACAACGAGGAGGACGACGACGACGACGAGGATGATGATGATGATGATGATGATGATGATGATGATGATGATGGTGCAGTCAAACATTTGCTTCCTTGAATATATTTAGCGGATATTTTTAATAATTTATTGAACCATAATAGTTCTAACCAATACGATGCAATGTACGAACTGAAAAAAATAACCCTTTTCTTGCACTACCTTTCTTTGTTAAACTTCAAGCGGAAATGATATTACATTTGTAAATGTGCTTCGTTATTGTCAGTCAATGTTAGATCTTGATTTCTATCTTGGTTGGTTTTTTAGAATTTAGAATCATAAAGCAAGGCAGTATGACTTCTTTAGGACACTGCAAAACATGAGAACAAGTGAAGGTGACCTACAAGCGCAAAACTAAGAATACTAATGTAGGAAAAATTACCCTGTTTCATAAACGTAACCGAATCAGGAAATTAAAATTACATAGCTATCTTAATGCAGTTCTCTTCGTGGAATTAAAATTTTATAAGCTACTTGTGAGCCAAAAAGAGGCTACGCCACTATTAAAGCCGAGGCTGTATATTGGATGCCATTGAATTAAATGGCATTTGTACGGGCCTGATTATCTTTTCACACCAATTTAAGTTCAAAATTATTTTCAGAACCTAAATTGAAAGGGAACTTCCAAGTCACTGAGCATTCTAGCTACCGCGTATGCTTTATGAACCTCGCTTTGATTCTCTTATTATAAAGTTTTCAATGCAGATATGATGCCAGCTACATGGGTAGGACGTCCTAAGACTTATTGAGAGGATCAAACAACATGTCCCACCCGAAGTACGGCGACGCAAAAGCCCTTCCCTACTTTCGTCTGGTACTGTTTCGGATAACAATACCTGTTATGCGATTGGTACCCACTTGTTGGAAAATCATATGTGCGCTGAGAAGTATTCCAACATAATGTTCAGTGCTTTTTTTAGAGCTAGGACAGCTTTACATTTAAGGGTACTTCCGGCGGTCGCTATTGAATTGCAGAAGTCGTCGTTAAGTAGGCAGAAAGCGTTTGTATTCAAAACGAGGTTGCTATAGCCGATCAGCGGAACTTACATGTGCGCATGCAAATCTGGATATCATGGAAGTGGAAAGCCCGGATACTGTACAAGTAAATGTGGTTTATAGTTTACATTTTCTGGTTGTGGTTCTATTAGAAAGTTCAACGGCTATTGATACGCTATTGATACGCCACCTTACATAAAATAATATTATCTCTATCCCATAGTTTTCATGGATTCCGTCTTAGGATCTTTCATGCGTCCCGTCGCCAGATCTTTCATGCTTCTCATCGCAGATCTTTCATGCGTCCCGTCGCCAGATCTTTCATTCTTCTCATCGCCAGGTCTTTCTTGAGTCCCGTCTTGACATGCTCCGAAGATGATGTGTGTTGTTTTTATCTCGTCGTTCTTAGATAGTTTGCGTCGCCATTCATAGATATTTCAACACTCCTTTTCTCATCGAGATCACGTTCATCCTTGCTAGTAATCGTCAAGGTCATACGGGCTCGAGTAGACCTCGACTTGTCAAGTGTTCCCATTTATATTTAAGCCGATGTCATAACCTTTTAAGGTTGTTGGTTGAAGTTTCCCTGTGCCTTGGTTTTGGTCTGCCTAATTGTCTGTGTTCATGGTCTAGTTCACTGAAAATTTAGAATGAAAATTTATAGTTTTTGGAATAAATGAATCTTTCATCCTTCATACTTCCACCTCTGGATTAACACACTCATCAAACAAGTTCCAAATTCAAAATGTAGGCCTATTAATGGACGGTTGGCATATTGTGGACTGTGACCAACTGGCAGGAGGTAAAAAATAACGATCCAGCCGGTATAAATCATAAATGGTGAAGCGTCATTGTCATAAAAACATCATTAGCTTGTTCTTAAGACAGTGACGCTACAATGGTAACATCAAGAGCACCATCTTTTTATTTGTAGATTTTTTTAATATAACATTCGAAAAGGTTTTGCATTGGGTTTCAAAAAGTAAAAACCTCTCTAAGAATTGGCCGTTCCCAGAGCTCCGCCTCCTTTAGTGTATTTTGTGAAACAAAATTGTAGTTTCCTTCGAAGCGTTTTACCTATAGTTTGTCGGTGTAGTTGCCCCCGTAGTATTAGGGCACTCTGTCACCTAAATAAAGTACAATGTAAGATGCTCACAAAACGGCCACACAAGAACCTAATCAATGTTGGCAGTTACAGAGAGTTATAGACAAAATTGAACTATTAAAACTCCGAATGGTCCCTCGGGGAGGTCCAACTGCAAATCAAGTGACTGCAATAAAAAATTGCTTTCCGTTGTAATTTTATAAACTTTTATAATGACTTGTGCAATTAATTTGTTTTTGGGATTATTTGCAGTGAGTTAGGGGTCCTGTCGTTCAATTTTATACTCAGAATGATGCAGTAGGAGCTAGTGACAAGCGAGTTATTTTCATCTCATCGGTAAGGACCCACGGTTTGGAGCCGTAAATTACTGGGTTCAAAAAATGTCAATGAAACCGCGATTTTGGAAAAGTCTCCTTATTTCTAAAACTTCATCCATATAACTTTATTTGCCAAAATTAAAAAACTAGTTTAAACTAATTTAACAAATGAGTTTACATTTAAAAAGAGTGTTAGTGGTACAAATCTAAAGATTGCTCTAAAAAGACGACTCATTGCTATTCGTTTATGAGCAAACTTTATTCGCTACATCTTTTTATCACATTCAATCTTCAGAGAGGAATTCGTATCTTTCAACAATTAGGAGATTGCATTGGACACTCTTATTTTTTTTCTTGTTTTACTGTTTTCTTAGTTCTCTTTCCCACAGAAAAAAAATATTGATAAAACAGTGGAGGGGCTGAATCCCCCAAGCAATCCGACCCTCTTGAAACGCCGCGGTGGTCATTTTCATGAAAGTGATTCCTGTTTTCCGTCATCTACCTGTAAATCTACGGTATTGATAGGTATCTCGTGACGTTTAGGCTGTGTAAAGCTGAAATATTAATGTTAGTGATAATCTTTCAATTTTGATTGCAACCTCGAGCGTCACAGTATTTTAATAGGAATGCTACAAACAACCGGAATTTGAGGTGCCTCAGAATGAGAGGCTGCGTACTGTACATGTTGACAGTATTGAATTGAAGGTAAGTTTATGAGCAGTCCTTGTGGGTTGTTGGATTGATGCATGTATGACTTCGGTGGTGGGGTGGGGATGTGCTTAGCCATCATAAATTGCTTCTCGGCGGTCGAGCAAGGATTTTGTCTTCAAAGTAACCACTGGTGCTCGACAAGATCTCTGTGATACAATACTTGGCCTTTTGGCAAGGAATGGATGTAGTGTCTGTGCTTATTGTTGTCAGATTCTTTCCGTGATTAATAACTGGCATATTTACCGTATCTTAGTTGATCTCGCTTAAGCTTATACCGCTAGTATCACAACTAAACATAACAGTCACTTAAAACTGCACTAAATGAAACAGGGTTCGCTAATAGAAAAGTTGTAAAAAACCCTCTTTCACTCTAACGAATGAGTTATATAGTGATACCAAAAAAACGACAGGTCAAATTTACATTTTGCAAGGGAAAGGGCCTGATATTTCACGGTCCCATGCCTACACTGAAACTTTGATTCGATGATACCTGTAATTGCAGTTTTTCATAGAGGAGAATCATTCCTATCTAAAATAGCAATTCTGATGTTTTACAACTGATGATTTGAAGAAAACGTTTGTTACCTAACAAAGATCCGTTGCTTAAATCCATATCTTGTTTCTTCCCTAAACGTATTGCTGCTGAAGATGCTTGTTCATGTTCCTCTATACGTCACAGTTGTTTGTTGCCAGTAGCATTTCTGTAGTTGTTTTTTTCCCAAGCCATTTTGTAACGTATGACAGGACAATTGCTCCCAGATGATTGTCTCTATTATCTGGCTTCCGTATAATTGGCCTCTCGGAAAATTAATAACTACCTCAATCCCCGCCTTGGATAACGTCCACTTCGATGAAACATTTTTCGGGGTTTTCTTTATAATGAAGGTGGAAATATGATGATCATGTTTTTCAAAGAAAAGCAACAAAACCGATCGGTTAAAAATTCCATGACGGTTCAACAAATGGCCAATGTCGCCAAATAAAAAAAAGAAAGGTTTTTTATACATTATAAGAATCCTCACTAAAAGTAAGGAACGGTCACAAAAGTTCATGACGATCCGTCCTGGCATTAAAAAGTTATGAGCAGATGTATGTAGCCACGGGCCTTGAAAATCTTGAGACTTGAAAATCGCTTTTGAAAAATGCCTTTTCCAAAATCGATTGACGGCCGACACTGGTATTAGGCTACTTAATATAAATTAGACCTCCAAGTTGTAGAGTAGTCTCGTGAGAAGTCTCGACGTCTAATCGTTCAATTGTGACAACTGTATAGCGAAGAGGTGGCCAACCTTTTTTTTGCGCATTTGGCCTCAACAAGACTATCCTGACGGTCGTAAGATGTTTTCTTCAAAGGTTTGCCATTAGCGACAAAATTTTGGTAAACTTAGGATTTTAGAGCCTAAAACTGAACTTTTTATTGAGCACAACTTCTCTCTTTTGGATAGGTTGAAAGTACTGCATGATTTGCATGAAAATCAAGTTGCACTTGTTGGGTTGCTTAAGAATTCACCGAAATGCACCAACTGAAAATTTCAATTCTGGGGCGTTCTTTTCCCCTTCTAAGCCAAGTAAATTGTGGCTTCTTCTAAGCCAAAGATATTGTGCCCTCTTTTAAGCCAAAGAAACTATTGCCCCTTCTAAGCCAAAGAAATTGTGTCCTTTCCCTAGCCAAAGAAAATATATCTTCCGTTACGGACTAATATTTCCTGCCTTCCATATTATTCATGTGAATGCCTCTGGGGATGAAATTGTACGAATAGGAACCATAGACGTAGGAGTCTGGGCCATGAGGCCTTGGAGTCTTGACGTCTTAAAAGTTGGCAAGATGCACTCCTTTTAGAAAAGAGTGCTGCTTTTGCGCAAAAAGTGCCATATTTGTCAGAAATCTTATGGCTGCTGTGATTCAGGTCAGGGATGGTCTGGGGGTGTTGCCATACACCCTGCCCTTAAGGCATCTACACAACTAAAAATTGAGGGATTCAAGTCCGGTGAATGCGGCGACCACTCCGGGTCACGCCTGCTGCTGACCAGTCGGTCAGTGTAACGCTGCCATAGCCATGCCAACGATTCATTTGAGGTGTAGGGGGGAGGGGTGGTACCATCCAGCTGGAACCACTGGCGAGCCCTGACGACTCCTCTTCGTCGACCAAGTGCTGTCCAGAACTTGCCAAGCACCTGGACATACCGCCCAGTGTTGACTGTCACAGACTGCTTTTTTTCAACAAAGACTTCTCTCTGCATATTGGGTCTCAAATTGTCAGGTTGTTGATACAAAGCATCTGCACAAATGTTTAAGATTGTGTAAAATTGTGTCCCAGGCGGTTTGAATTGTATGCATACCGTATTTCCTCTAATTATAGACCCGTTTATAATTAATTGAGGGCACCAAAAGGGGGGGTTTATCATTAGAGGGGGTCTTTAATATCCAGAACAAAGTTTTGAAAAAAAGAGCATATAGAGTCCCAAGAAAAGCTACAAAAGTACATTTATACTTTTCATCATTACATTTATAGTTTACACCAATACCTTTTCATCACTGAATTGCAGCCAATGATATCCTATTAGATAGAAACCTTTCTTGTCTCCTACAGAGTAAATTAGTGAAGAAGGACGGTTAAAGTTTCTAAATTTTATTAAAAGTTAAGTTTAAAATTGTAAGGAAATTTGTTTTACGCTGGTTTGAAAAGTTTAAAAAACACTGTTTTAATCAATATAGCGAATAAAACATTAATTGAGATCTTGAAAGGTAAAACATACTATAAGTTGAAGACTATAAAGGGCGGTTTTGCTTCTTCCTTTAAATGAAGAACGTCTTATAAATATTGATGGGAAGTGATTTTCATAAGACCAGCGCAACATGAGCAAATGACTTTCCTACCACACATTGCTTTGTGGCACGCTACGTGTAGGATTTTTCGAAAACGTCCTAAAAGCCGATTTATAATTATTTACACGATACCGAAATGCTGTTTTTGTACTGCCAACATACTGTATCCCACAAGCTTTACATTCTAATAAATATACTACTAACTTTGAGTTACAATGTAAAGGACCCTTGCGAATTTCGTAAGAACGAGTGTTGTTTTTTATTGTTGAAAGTCCTCGTTTCCTTAATCATTGGGCAAACCGCGCAGTCAGATCTTTGTCCGCACTTTTTCGAACATCCCGTATTCCCGCCTGCTTGCGATAGTTTAGCTTGTATTAAAGTGTTCTCCAAACACGTGCAAACCCATAATATCACATTTAAACCATATCGCTAAAGCGTCTGACAGGACAACCATCGTTTGATCTGTTGAGCAGTACATCATAGTCAGTATCTATCCCTCACACCATTCTTGTTCCATAGGACATGATATCCTGACAATGTCAACGAGTGTTTTTTAAAGAAATATCGTGATATGAATCACGAATACCAAAATGCCTTTGTAGCCCATTCAAACGTAATTTATCTTATTCTAGAGAAACTATTCATAATGACAACATAAGGTTTAAAAGGGATGAGAGATTTCAGATGCAAGTAAGCTAGGAAAAGTAAAACATTGGGCTATCAACATATAGGCGACGTAGACGATTCTGAAGTGGCGAATTGTGGAAGAATGTATTGGGTGTTGGATCCCTTACAACACGGTACGCCAGTACCAGCATTATAACTTTGCAAATATGAAAACGTCCTCAAAACTCGTCAGCAAAACCGGCAGCTTCCGTCAAGTAGTCCCTCCTCGCTTAATTGCTCTGATTGATCAAGTATATGACTAAAGCTTATAATGATGGTGAAAAAGACCCTAACTTTCCGAAGGATAGATTCTCAAATATTTACTATTTATAAATCATTGCCTTTCTGCAGAAAGCGCTGTTCTTAACTGTAAAATGATTCACATTTGCGGTTGGTGATTCACTTTCTAAAAAATTTAGTTTCCTCGAGCATTTGAATGAAATGGAATGGAGAGGATTTCACCTAAAGTTCAGGGTGAACTGGCCTCGTACAGGCGGGATAACCTACACAGAAACACAAACAAAACCACAGACACCCGGACAAACATATATACACACACAAACACTGCAATTATGAAAAAAGTGAGTGCAAATATGCTAATTAACACTGTTAGCTTGATCAGTAAAAAAAATTGGCTTGACTGACGGGGTTAAACAAAGCGTGATAAATGCCATTACAATGCTTATAAAGATCAGAAAAGAAAAGGCTGACAACCCCCGCTGAATCGTAGTTACTAATGTGATAGCCCTCTTTAACCACATAAGCATTTATAAGTGGTAATGGTAGCCCTAGATCGGCGACCATTAAAAATGTCTTTCTGGTAACGCAAACTTTTCCAGACTTGATTCAAAACAACCTATGACCTTAGACATGAGAGATAATTTGGGGAGCGGTAAAGTGATCCCCTATTTCTCTGCGGATGGAAAATAGAGGAAACTAACAGGGGGAAAGCCAAGAGCGAGAGACACTCGTTTTTAAATAGTGGAAACTAAAAACATAGAGTTTAGGTATATAATAATTTGTATCCTTTTTCTTAATCATTTGTAGATCAAGGGTGTTTATACGGAAAAGGATCCATTTAAATCCGTATCAGTTTTGATTCGTACCCGTGCTAACAGGGTCTTATGTCTTCTCATAGATACTACACTCGTTCTATGCCATAGAAAATAGAAAATAGAATCGAAGATGGGGAGGTATTGGAATTGTTTAGCCTAGGGAACCTATCAGACCTCGTCAAGAGGTGGAATTACAATTGACAGGATACATATTATGGCTGCTAGAGCATAGATCGTCTTTTCCACAAAAGGGATGCAAGTGAAGAATAGCAAGACCACCTAAACCTAGTATACATCGCTTCTTCAATACTTACAAATTTTGTCCTGATGATGATGATGATGATGGTGATGATGATGATGATGATGATGATGATGATGATGATGATGATGATGATGATAATGGTAGCTTTAATCATCTGCAGCATTGAGTATCAGAAGCTATGCCCTCCCTTCGTCACTGTTTATCGATGTACATACCAGTCCAACATCACATAAAATACAAGTATAAAGAATGTGAAAAGAGATGGGAAGAGGGTTTGTGATTAATTTTATGCTTTCGTAACATAATTGATTAACAAATCACTGTATGATAACACTTAATTACATCTTGTGCAATCTCATTGCAGTCTCCAAACGCAAATCCATGACAGACTCGAACCGTAAAATCTCGAGTATAAGCACTGGGCGTATAGAGCTCCAAAGATCATTTTGGTGGGCTTATATTTGGGGGGGGGATTATATTCGGACGGAGTTTTTGGGATAACAGACCGTCTTAATGCCAAAAATCTGGACATTGCTTTCGAAACAGATCATCATGAGCAGAGAAAAAGATAAAAATATCAAACTACATAAAACACTTTTACGTTTAAAGCATAGGCTTATTGTAACACAGAAAACAAAGGATGCATGTCTTCCATTTATTGATTATCGTTTGACTCGTCGCTGTCACTTTCCTCGTCCATATCCATGGCTCCTTCGTTTTCTTCATCCTAAAATTAAGTTATTAATACATTTATAACTCATTAATGCTAATTAAGACCTAATAAGCACTAATAAGGGGTAATTACCTATTTTGATGACGTCATATTTCCACTCTTAACTTTTTAACAAATTTGTATCTAAAAACCATAGAGAACGGCCCCAAATATATAAATAAGTCTAAATAGCATTTAAAACAAGTATAATAACACATTATTGTTCAATAAGAGTGCATATCTTGAGACATAATAAAAATATTTTGTTTAAAAGTCGTTTAGCTGCGATCGTTGAGACTTCCTATCTTCACTATTGGTTCCGATATTTGTCATGGATACTTGTGTTTTCGGGGAGATTTGCCTTTAAATTTACCAAGGCCTGTAATAAAAAAAATTTTCTCGAAGCTCTAATCTAGACTACTACCAAAGGTGCCATTTGAGACACCGTCTAGCTCGAAAAATTCGTGACGACTTTTTCACAAGCACATTCCCATAAATTGCTACTGGATTTATAAGCCTTAAATACAGCCAAGCCACTTGAAAAATCGGGGTTTTCTTACTTTATTCCTATAATTTTCTCTTAGCAATTGTGAGACCTACGGTATCAGAGAAATAACATCGTCTTCTTCCGAGGAAAACATCTTTCTCCTGAACAGATACGTTTCAGACATGCGACCTTCTTTTCACTATTTCCCTTCCTAACGGAAGCAGCAGTTATCCTCCCTTTTGCCTTTACAGCAAATTTAAAGGGAAGTAACAACAACCTTAACGGGTTAAATGGGCCAAAGAAAGGCTATAAGCATCTAAATACTGAACATTTGGTTTGTATACTTGGTCAGTTCCAGCACAAGGTAAGGCTGAATCTTTAAATATTTTAGTTCCTACCAAAAGTCGGTTCGTGGCGTATTTAACACCTTCTTTTAATCCTTCCCTCTTTTACTTTATGTTTTCGAATGTGAAGGAAGTTGCACAAGTAAATTAATTAAATCTTCTTTAGTTGACATTTTCCTTCTATGTTAAATACGCGTGATAAGCCTATTTTGAACGAATTGTGCACCATTGAATGTACGCATCTAGGGTATCCAAACAATGTTAGATAAGCGTCATTAGCCTATTTTGAACGCTTTGTGCACGATGGAATGTACGCATCTAGTGTATGCAAACTATGTTAGATATGCGTCATCAGCCTATTTTGAACGTTTTGTGCACCATGGAATGTACGCATCTAGTGTATCCAAACTATGTCAAATATGTGTCATTAGCATTTTTTGAACGCTTTGTACACCATGGAATGTACGCATCTAGTGTATGCAAACTATGTCAAATATGCGTCATTAGCCTATGATTCATATTCTTATATCGATCGCTCTTTACTGGCTTATTATAATTCGATGAAATGTATCTTCGGATGCAATTTAGTCTGCGGATTAAGAGTGAAAAATCGGATTATTATTCTTATATTGATTACTCTTTGCTGGCTTATTATAAACTGATAAAATGTATCTTCTGATGCAATTTAGTATGTGGATCAAGAGTCCAGATTCCGATCAGTATTCTGTTATATCGATCAGTCTTCAAGGGCTTATTATAATTCGATGTAATGTATCTTCGGATGCAATTTAGTATGCGGATCAAGAATGAAATATCCGATTATTATTCTTATATCGATCATTCTGCATAAGGCGAAGTGTTACTCAGACAGCTCACACATGCAGAGTTGAGGATCTAGATGTTCTGAATATGATGACCTACCAGTATCATACAAGGAACTTCCTGCAATAAGAATTGGACCCTGTGTATGTGATATAGTGACTCAGCATCTAGAATGTTCCTGAGCCACGTACAAATAGCAAACTAAGCAAGTTTAGTTACTATGATGTAATTAGCTTTATGTAGAATATAAATACCTGTAAATGTGGATGTGATTCTGAGTCAGAATTATGAGTTATAAGAGTACGTTGCTGTGAGTTATTTCTCGACACCTTGGTCTTACTGGAATATCAGTTGTGGATTATTTGACAATTTATGCAAATTGGCTTGGACCGGGAACGGGAGACCATGACTCCCCCTTTTGAAAAGCAAAATCAATATAGGTAAGGAAAGGGGATAATGATAAAACCCTTTAGAATATTTCCTGAAAATTTCCGAGTGGATGAATCTATGTTTTAAATATTTTATATACAGTCCCCCACCATCCCTAGAAGGCCGCGTTTTAAAGATTTAAAGATTGCTACTAAGCGTGGTGATAACCTTTACTATAATCATGAAAGATCAGTATATTTGTACACTAACTGTACATTCGTCTGATGACCCCGTTATACACAGCTGTAATTTTTGTTTTTTTAAGGAACGCAAGCTTTGCCTAATTTAATAATGATAAGCTGGAAATTTTGAAACACTTTTACCTGTGAAATAGAAATTGTCATTTGCCATTTTTATTCAGTTTTATCTTTCCTTTAAATTTTTTACTGGCTTTACGTTTTGGGGCAGCCTTGACAGGTAAGAGCCATTTTGTGTGGATCTGTCAAGATAAAACATTTTATAACGTTTCAAATGTCAATTTATTTTCTTTTTTCTACTTTATTACATTTCCAGTACTTTCTTACATTAGACGCGTGATTATTAAATAGGGTTAAGCGCACTCAGTGTAGTATGAAGCATCAAATCGGAATAACGGGAAAGTCGTACTTGAGCGTTAGTTCGTTTATGCAGCAATTATAATAAATCTTTAATGCATGAAATAGATTGTTAGAATAGTGATTTAAGATTAGTTTTAAACCTTTAAACGCCAACTAAGAGCTCTCAACAATTAGGAGGTCCCACGACCTCTGTTCCCTCTCCCCCAAGTCCCTACGTCCGTATATTTATTAGAGACAATGTTAAGTGGCCCTCTCCATGAGTCTTTCACACAAATTTGTCTTGAGCTTTCCTCAACGAGTGCACAGTTCTTGGCCTTGTTGTCTGAGTCGAGGGCCTACAACCTGACCTCAGTTTACTGTTGTGGATTTTTACAGTCAGTCTAGACACTTTATAAAGACAATTTGTACAAGAATTTCCCCAAATATCTTCCCACTGCCTGTATTTGTCATGGATCTATGCATCTTTCAAAAACCATCTTTACCAGACAATTTGATGTGAGATAAAACAAAACAAAAACCGAATGATAACATTTCCTTATTTTAAAATGTAAAATTCAAGAAAACTATCTTTATTGAGAATATTTCGACAATATTATCTTGTCATCATCAGCTTTATACTACATCAACAATACATCAGTCCTATATAAACTAGGTGTATTGCCATAGAAATCAAGAGTTATAAAGAAACTTACGCAGGATGAATTGATATGGATGCAATGCAAGGAAATTTGTATTCAAAATGTACCGTACAGTAGTATTATATTTAAATATGTTTTTATATGAATGTGTTGCTAATCAACATGTTAGTTTATATACTGGCCTCTTGGTCATGCAAAGTTATCCTCTTTATTTTGTGTTCCTGTATTGAAATTAAGTCAGGTTAAAGTTTCCCCCATCTCTCCGACCTCTACGCTATTCCAAATTGCATTACCTATCTACACCTATGGCGCATGGCCTTCACCCATCACAATTTTATTGTTAACTTTACATGCGTGAACTCTTTTTCTTTCAAATGGTATGGTTTGTTTGCAATTCTGTTGCAAATTGTGACTACGTACCCACTGTTGTTACTATTTGATATTCTTAATATTTCAATTGTTTTACTCTCCCTTCAGTTGGTGATGGTCGCCAAGGTTACCTGAAAGGAGCACCTTATGATGCAATCCATGTAGGAGCAGCAGCACCCGTTGTACCAAAAGCTGTAAGTATACGATGAGGTTGCGATTCTTGATAACGTTTTTAACACGCTATGATATTATTGTTCTATTTCTATGTTCACTCACGATATGTTTTACGTTCTTTCTTATTGATTTATTTATTTGTATGCCCATTAGCTCACTCTTTGGCGGACATTTATCAAAAATTTCAGACCAGAAACTATCTCATAAAATCTAGTAGAGTGTCCCCTTTACACCTCAGCTATTATAGTTTTCTGAAGAATCTTAACAATACACACGGAGAGGTCCTGCTTATAGGATCAAATGACAGCGCTCCAAGGAATTCAGTGAGTGGATTGTCAATTAACCGGTCAAAATCGTTTGCGTGAGCCTGAAAAAACAACAAAAATTCTTACTTCCTTGAAGAATCTGTGGTTTTAAGCAGTGAAAAGAGTATGTTATTATGCTTAAAAAGAGGGGTATTAATTTAAGGATTAATATCCTCGAATTCTCCTTCTTAAGTGAAACGATAAAACTACTGCTACTACTACTACTACTACTACTACTACTACTACTACTACTACTACTACTACTACTACTACTGCTACTACTGCTGCTGCTCCTCCTCCTACTAATACTGCTGCTTCTGCTGCTTCTGCTGCTGCTGTTGCTACTACTTCTACTACTACTAGTACTACTACTACTAGTACTACTACTACTGTAACTACTACTACCATTATCTCTTTTAGTTAATACGACCACTTACTTGTACAAGTGATGAGGCCAAAGCTAATGCTTTTGGTGCTTATTGCAACGTAGACTATTGGTAACCCACTGTGATTGAAAGATCATCAGAGAGAGATTATACTTCCAAAAGACTTTACTCCCATTGTAGTATAGCTAAGAGGACATTGCTTTTGTAGTCATTGAAGCTATCCGATGCTAATATAAACCCGTTAGGTACAGGCCAGGGGGCTATGGAGGGGCTCAACTCCCTAAACTTACCGTACCCCCCCCCCCAATTGCTCCTGTGAAGATTCAACGCTTGTAGACTTTTCTTACGCAGTTGCAATGTCACCGCAGAAAAGTCCCTCCACATTTCTAACCTTGACTGCAGGCCTGATTGGGTTTACCATTTTGTTGCATGGCATGATATATCTGTGTCTAAGTTTACTATTTTTATCGTTATAGCGTAATGGTGCTCTGCCCTTTGCAACGGCATTTTACTGGACCTATCCCCGCCCTCTATTCCTTAAAAGTGTTAAATAAAAAAAAAATAGATATGTTCGATAAATTACGAAAATCAGTCCCCTTCGTTTGCTCACAGCCGTATTAGACGTAATCGTAATCAAAGTGATTTTCTGTTGTCCACTGCTAAGAAGTATAATGACTACTTACATTTCATTCGTTGAGTGTGAATTTGATTTATGCTTACGGTAGATATAATTTTGATAACAGACGTGTAGATTTATGAAATTTCAAATACATCAGATAAAACTTTACGGTCATACATAAATCGCAATGTTTTATAAGCGTTGAAAATGGATTCAAGTCAACAATCTTTCAGTACATCTGAATTTTCATATCAAAATGTCCATCTTCCTCAAATAGCAGACCATACATGTCCCAAAAGTAAATCTGAAGCAGAGTTCAAAAGTAGAAAAGTAATGGGATAAAACTGTTAGCAACACTGATTTACAGCGCCTTAAATAGGCAAAAATAAAGCAAGTAGAAAATGTAAACAAAAGAATATTTGAGTAAGAAAATTGATGATCAAACTGCTTGTAATTGTGATGAAATTGCTGTAGAATTTCTAGATGATATATTTGTAACTATTAGTTCCTTTTAATAAAGAGAAGATGCTGGATGTACACGCAACTTTTATTATCACCAATTTTTATTGTCGCCAATTTTTATTGTCACCAATTTTTATTGTCGCCAATTTTTTATTGTCACCAATTTTTATTATCGCCTATTTTTTATTGTCGATTTAATAATATATAAGTGTCAAATAAAGTATAGGAAAGTTCCATGCGTTTTAAAATTTCTACGTTATACTAACATTAGGAGAATACGTTCTCTTCAATTTCTACCTAAGAGTTTTCCAGAGAAAAAGTGCGTGAAAAATTGACACCTTGGCGGTGATCCTTAAACTTACCTCGTGACGAACTTCGCCCCCAACCAGGTAAACATTTAGTATTTTGTAAACGGCCATTTGGTGACAGGGCTAACACTGTGAGGTACGTACAATTGAGACTCTCAGAAAAAGGAGGTTTGTGACGTCATCAATTTAGTACTCTGCTACAAACGTAAATAAATTATTACCATAAATGTAATAGAAAATAATCATTACCCATGTGTGTGAAGATTAAGCTGTACTTAGGTTTTATTCTTAATTTTTGAGTCAAACTTTAGTTAACTAGATTCTTACGAAAGTTTGCACATTTAAGAAGCAAAACTATCTTTAAGTGGTATATTGCATGTTTCGTCTATCAAAAGCAAATGGCGCAACAACGTTGTATCAGTAGTATTCTAATACTATGACAAACAGATATGGTGCAAGCGTGTCGTCCTGTAGGACACCTGTATGCATTTCAAAGAAGTCCGTGCTTCCGTCCTCTGTTACTACTTGAGCCATAGTGTCGGTATACAGAATTGCTATGGCATTGATTATTGTAGTTGGGACCCCGTATGCAGCAAAGATTTTAAATATTTTTTCTCTGTTGAGTAAGTCAAAAGCTTGCGAAAGTCGACAAAAGTTAGTAGTACAGCTGGTAGTTTGTTAAGCTTGACTTCTTCGATGATGCGTCTGAGCGTTAACATTTGGATAATGATAAAGATACATAATGATTATGTAAACACTGAGCACTTTCAGATCCTCAGAAGTGACACCATGTAATTCCTGAGTTTAAGGATCACAATTAGATTGCATCTTTGAAGAGGCAGTATGCACTCTTGTTTTTAGGGCTTCCCATTCTTTTTCTACAGCTTGGTTGGTGCTCTCTGCCAAATGACACTCTTCAACCATAAGCAAATCATACTGGTTTTTTACTTCAACTGCAAGCTTTTGTCTGTACTGATCTTCTTTCAGCTTATATAGGCCAAACTTATCTGACTATTTCTTCTGCCTTGGTGTTTTGGTTTTCATTGTCATTTTAGCCATTAACCAGTTGTGGTCAGACATTATGTCTAGAACATGAAATTCTACTTTTCGCAAAAAGTCCAGTCTAAAACCAAGCAATTTGGTTGCAAGTGCAGCAATGACCACCAAAATTGTCCACTTTTCCTTGACGAAGACTGCAGAAAGAGGCCTCCAATCATACTTCCACGAAACAGAGACCCGGCACCAGCTTTTGATAGGCTCAGGCATCGAACAACGGCGGAGAGGACAGGTTCAATGCCACAATAACAATACAATATTGTCAAAGCGTCTCCCTGGTCAAACCCTGCTCTTATCAAGTCCACCAGCCATCGTCGATAATTTTCAGCTGTTCGATGCAAAAATAGCCGTCGAGAACAATCATGCCGCCCCCTGAGAGAATTCACTAGCGTATTCCGCCCCCCTGATATTCTGATCGGCGTATATATTTTTCACTTTAGAATATCATAATGCATCGGAAATGAAAAATGTCGGACCTATGGGATGACTGTGGCGTGACTCTAGCCCGTATGTCCTTAGTTAGGTGCGTTGAAAGTTCCTTGAAAATGCCTTCTGTGAGATATAACTTCAGAGCTATTCAAAAATTGTGTCTTTTGGCCTTAATGAACAAACTTTTTACACGACTTTCAACCAACGGCTTAGCTTGTCCCAGCTGGAATTTAGACTACACAATGCCACTTTCAGTTGAATTGACCACATATAAGGCTCACTTTCCACTACTGACCTGTTGAAAGTGTTCTTGTTTTCTTTGCTCGATCGAACTAATAATAATTAAAGCAAACAATACTTCTTAAATTTTGCTTAAAGAAATGATCAGAACGTTAGTCTTGGTTCTAACGCATTTTCCAGATTTTAATAGGTAATTGATATATTACTTAGAAGACAGCCTTTCACTGCCCAAATTTACATGGCATAATCAATTTCCAGTGGTATCGATGGTTCATTCTAAAATTTGTATTATCTATGTCAGTGGCGAAGTCAGAAGGCATAGTCAGGCCCAGCCTGACCTAAACATTTCAACCAAAGCGTTTTAAGAATGTTTGTTCTTAACTGAGAGATTCGTTTTTAATAGGCCATTTCATTCACATTAAGTAGCAATTTGATAATATTTTTTATTCTGTGCTCATTGCCATTTGTTAGTAATGGTGGTTTATCTTACACGACAGTTTTTCGTTGTTTTAAAGTTTATAGCATTGTCACACTTCATTGCTTGAGGTAGAAATTATGCGTACTGCGAATTATGTCCAAAGGTTTATTTTCTTGTAGAGGATGATGACAATCGAAGGATAAGAAGTTCAGATATTGTAATGCTCTAATAGTACGTTAATTCGTCACTTTCGCTGAGCAATTTAATTTTAGATGGAGACTCGAATAGTTGACGTCCAACGACACTGAACTGAATCCACTAAATAGCATTAAACATGTATGATGCAGTCTAATGCAATTTCTCAGCAAAAGATCCCTCATGAGCAGTGTGCCCAATGTTTTAACTACCCAGAATAAACAGTAAAACCATCAGACGAGCTGATTAATAAATAAAGGCCAGCTGAGGCGCCCAAGGGTAACATTCGTCAATATAGGCTACTAAGTAGAGAAGCAAGCCACGAGGCGGGTTCAACCCGCCTAGTAGGACCGCGTCTCACGGATCTGGCATCAAGGAGAGCAGACGCTACATCCATTCTTTGACGGATTGTATGCTGTATGAAGAGTTGCTCTACCAAACGCCGTCTGCGATGCCTCCATTACATTGGTGAATGAGTTACAATACATTATCAGTTACTGGTCACTGACTTGACTACCTTTCGTGTTAAAATTTAATTAAGTGGTTGAGATTAAAAATGGACATAGGAGTGTCAAAAGGTGTAGCCAGGATTTCCATCAAAAACAAATTTACCTCTTCATGTCAAAACATGACTAAATTTGACATGCCTGTCAGCAAACAGTGCTGTGATGCAAACGGCATGCTTACAACAGAATTCCAAGAAGCACCTATAAAAAAATCTATACAGGTGTGGAGCTAACATGAAAATTATCTGGTAGCACAGCGTGGTTCGATTTCCACGGCAACTTAACCTCGCAACGGTTATCGACATAAGAAATATTTCTTTCGAGCTCAGAATAAACAATTTCGTCTTCGTTTCCCTTTATTCCAATAGATTCAATATCCCAAACACTGGAGAGAGTTTTCTCGATATTCGTTATCTCTTCGCATTCGAATTGCAAAACATGTGTCTCATTCAGAAAAACTGAATGATCAGATCCAGAAGCATTGCTGATCGGGCCGCATAGAACCCATCCTAATTTTGTCTCAGTTGCTGTTGGACCATCAATTCCTTTTATTGATTGGCCTGTTACGTCTATAAAAACCTACACACATTGACCGTTACTTAAATTATTCTTCTAATCATTTTCCTGCAGCGAAGAGGGGAGTGATCACTTTCCTAGTGGATAGAACATGGCAGGTTTATTCTCCACGTTTCCTGGATTCGGAGCTCGACCACCTTAGAGATGTTTTACTTGGGAAAAGATATCCGACTACGTTAATAAATTCTGTGGTTGAAAAACGTATTAAGAACTTATCAAATAGTGACACAGAAAACACAGATTAAAAGGAAAATTCAATTTCTCTTGGTTTCCCTTACGTAAAAGGGGCTTCAGACCACAGATCCAAAAATCTTAGAAAAAATTATCGTGCATTAGATGATTAAGTAGACAGGAGCTTCGCAAAGTCGTTAATTCTGATGTTACAACATACAAGCCCAGTAGATTTGCTTGTAAAAGCAGGGTTCCTTGGCTTAGTCGAGGTAGATGACGCTTCCAGTGAAAGGCAGAAACAGCTGATTGGAAATTACCAGAAAGATCTTAGAGTTATGGCACTTGGCGTGTAGATGTTGGCAATCGCTTGTGAAAATGCCTCTGTTCATCCTGGGGTTTACAGTGTTCTTGGTGAAGTGTTCCAGAATGAAATGCCTCAACTTTTCATGCTTGGATGCACACGTTGTTACCTAGAGCTGTGTACAGGGCTTTAAATCTATATGATTGGAGAAGTAAAAAGGGCCAGTGGTCCCTACAAAACCCCGTCAACGCCTGTCTGTCACCACCACTTCCCACTCCCTAACCGTCAAATTTTCAATAAAATGATAAGTATTTTGATAACTGTTTGACCAGAAATCTTAAAGGGATTCTTAGTCAATACGATTTAAGACATAAAATAGGCCTGTCTGCCCTCCAGTAAGCCCTCTTGATACCCCTACTGGCTTTTCAGGACCCCTCTTCAGCCCTTCTATTGCTAATTTTCTACCATAAAGTTGGACATGTAATACCTTCTTTAAAGCAAAACAGTACTGGGCTCATAAATGCTGCGGACAATACTGGATCGAGCAATGACCACTGTTAAATGGTATAGATGGTTTGCTCATATGTGCATTACAATCCGCGTTCAGCAAGTCATACATTAAGATAAATATCATTATCAAGGTTTGTGATGTAGTTGGTCTACACAAGGAGTGATAAGTTAAAAGGCTCTCGTTAAGATTCTGTATCATAATTCTTCGATTTTAAATGAGCACCATTTGAAGGCAAACCATTGTCTAACGGTCAAATCTCAGCAGCTGGCAGTGTCAAGTGACCCACGTAAAAAGAGACCTTCGGCAAACCATATTTGAAATCTAGGATCGACGATTCGGAAAATGTTGGGAGGGCAGTTCTAGGTGGCGCATGTGTGGCAGGAGTTGGTGCTCTTTGTTTCTATGGACTTGGATTATCAAATGAAGTTGGAGCAATTGACAAGGCCAGGTTAGTATATTACCAGCATGCTGTTTAAGCATTACACAGTATTAAATTGGGCTTCCCCCATATATATATATATGTGTAAACCCCTAGATGTATGAGCTTCCCCAGGGCGATTCCATACATGTCGTACGGGACATTTGGACAGCTTTTGTGAGAGTATCAAAATATCATGAGGTTTAGACTCACTGTTGTAACTTATTTACATACTTTATAGGGTAACCTCAGACATGCTATCAAGTCACTACTTCTTCATCGCAAATTCAGCATTATTGAAGAGCATTAATGCTTTACAGAAAAATAAGTTCCAAGGCCTCTGCTGTCCGGTAAGAAGGGTTATTTGTAAATACCAGCAAGAAAATAGAATTTCGTCTCGTATTTGCACATTGTGTTTTTTTCAATAGTATAAGTGACAATCAATGTATTATTTGTACACATGTCACTTTCAGTTGCTTTCATTTCCCAGATTTTGTGTATGATGCCACTTCTTCCCTTCCCAAATTTACAGGTAGTACCGACTATTCTCTGAGGCAGACAATATTTTTCGTTAAGTTCTAACCATAAAACGATCATAGTTCCCTCAATGGTTTGCCTTTACACTAAGGTGTTTGAAATTTAAACTTTGATATTTTCTTCAGGAGCGAAGTTGCAGATACATACTGGTTGACCGTAGAAAGATTGAACAATGTAGGCCTACAGGGTTTAAATCACCGGCACAGAAATTGGGGCTTGAGGGATTGGGATGGATTGAAGGTCAAGTACCTGTACTGTTTTTTTCCACTGAACTATATGTAAAAAGTCTGGAAGGATAAATCTATTGTGCTGCATGCGTAACCAAAAATGGCCGTCACTTTGCACGTATAACGCGAAATGGCGGGAAATGTAAACAGGCAAATCAGTTCAGATTTAAATAACAGAGAATCGTGTTAATTAAGATCAAATTTTAATTTTGTTGCTTGACCGCTATCAGGGTATTTCTTACCCTGAGTTTTAAGACCGCGGAGAAGGGGTGTACATTATGGCAAGGGAACATATGCTAATTACTATTGGCAGGCTCTTTATAATTCAATAGACTACTTTTTAATAAGCAATTGCCTTGTAAGAAATTAATCTAAAGTGGGAGATTTTAAGCAATTCCAAAACTGAAGTTTTTGTCTAGTAACTTGAAAGTTTTAACTTCGCAATTTATAATACATTTTAACAAGTAAGTGCGCTCTCCACTAGGTAGATGGGCAGGTAGGTAGTTTTAGGTAAATAGATAGGTAGTGGTAGGTAGGTAGTTATAGGTAGGTAGGTAGTAATAGGTAGGCAGATAGGTAGTTGTAGGTAGATAGGTAGTGGTAGGTAGGTAGTTAAAGGCAGATAGATAGGTACTGGTAGGTAGGTAGGTAGGTAGTGGTAGGTAGTTGTAGGTAGGTAGTTGTAGATAGATAGGTAGTTGTAGGTAGATAGGTAGTGGAAGGTAGTTATAGATAGGGGTAGGTAGTTATAGGTAGAGGTAGGTAGTTGTAGGTAGTTGTAGGTAGATAGATAGGTAGGGGTAGGTAGGTAGTTTGTTTTCTCCTGGCATGGTACATAGGACAGCAGGATTGATATACAGGAGTGTTTAATTACGAATACAATAGCAGCAAAAAAAAACCAAAGGGAAAAAGGGAAAAAGAGAAAAATGTTAATTACATGAAAAGTAATAGTTTTGGGGAAGTCCAGTCTTTTTTGCGCCTATTAAAGATATAGTAAGATGTTCTTATGGCTACTTCAGAACACTTCAACACAGGCCGATTTGAATCGATGTCTAAATTCTTTAAAAAGTTTATAAAATTGGAATAATCCTTGGTAACAAAACCCAAAGTCGAAATTTCCAGAGTTATTAAATTAAGATCTAAAGTGTTGCTTCCTACCACGGTAGGGCTTTTTAAGTATTAAAGTTAGTGAAGTATAGAGTAAATTATGAGATAGGTTAAAGAACTAATAGTAATAGATAGTGCGGAAGTATCGTGAATAGAAAAGAATAAGAAGTTTTCTATGTCTAACGGGATAGTCATGAACAGCTTTTTGACACTAGATTTAAAGAATTCAGTGTTACCTGCATCAGGGAAGGAATCTTATGGCGACTAAAGCGGATATTGCCGACTCTTGGGACCCAATTCTATTCAAACTACTTTTTTATTGGTGCTCCCTGCCGTGGCTACAGTGTTGTTACAATCAATATGAAGTGCCTATAATTCCACCGTTTTCTATTGATGTTTTGATATTGTCTATTTCAAATGTTTCTTTATGCGAACAGCTCGCGCAATGAACATGTATTCCAAATAAATAACCTTTACTCCCCCATATATCAGTGTGCGGGAATTTGGTTCACGAATATCAGGCATAAACGGGAAGTGTTTTGTGTGGTTGTGTGGTAGCACTCGTTTTTAACTTGTAAAAACTCTAAATACCACTGGTTTACTCTAAATACCACTGGTTATTTCGCTGCTGTACTTCCTGAAAAAAATGACAAACAACTGCGACGACATCGGGGTCTCCGACATATTGCTCCTTAAGGTAAACGATTTCAGGTTTGCAAACAATTCCACAACAATTTTTTGCAGATGGCAAAAGGTTACATACATTAAGGCCCAAGACTGCAAAACCTCTGCTGTATAACTGCGATCGTTACTAATGTTTTCTAAGTAACTACATCAAAGAGGTCCCATGGTATTTACCCACCCCTTGGGCATTGGAGACATCTCTTCTTTAAGGGTTTGCTTTTCCTTGAAACATAACTTGAAACATCAGTTCAATAGGAAATATGGTCACCAAATGAAGATTGTCTACACAACACTCACGGACGAAAATGGTATTACTAACTTGGAGTGGACTGTGGTGTTTTCTAGACTCATATGAGTGGAATTATACTTGAGACAAATCATAGCTAACGATTGATGTGATGCTGGACTCATCAAATGTAGACTGTAGTTTTTAATTTTTTTTCTAACCAAAAATTATTGTGAGTACAAGCATAATTATGGGTTAGTTCTAGTAGGAGTAAAGTGGGTCAAATATGCGTATTTCGATAATTTTTAGGAGATAACTTAGGGTTGATAAGGTGGCTTCTATTGGGAGTCAAACACTTCCCTTTATTTGCGAAGCAAGGTTACTGTCACTCAACTACAGTGCCATTTGTATTTGTTTATTAGCACAAGTTAATAAAAACACAAGCCTGGATTTTGCCTTTGGGCAGTAAATTTTGAAAAGCAAGTTTACGTTTTTCATATTATTGTAGGAATAGCACTGTCAAGTGCCATTGGTACTTCGATTACATCATTTCAGAATAAGGATTAAAAACAGGTACAAGCCAACTAGTGCAATAAAAAACAATCACTATAGTGATAGCTAACTTTACAACAAATACACATATACGCATAGGTGACGTTCAAAACACAAACAAATATTTCAAAAAGGCACAGAAAGCTTTGAACACTTGCCTACTCCATCATTGCCATAGATGATCAAGTTTATGATAAAACCGTAGTCTTTTTCGGAGCTACGTTTCACGATATATTTGTGTTATCTACTAGCACTAGCGCACTATCCCGGGCCATGTGACATCTTCGTCCTATCTGTAAATATACGTTACACAATAGGAATGACTTCTGGTTAATGATCGTGTTCACTGTATAACATCACAAGAGGCTGAAAACTTACACTTCTTGGTCTAATAAAGTTGAGTTTCCTTTGGCATTTCCTATGTCAAAGTCAACAAGGTAACTTGACAGGAGTAATGCATTAATAACATGTGAACTTCCAAGTCTTTCCAGTGAGTTTACATCAACAATCCGTAGGAGAACTTGTATAAAGTCTTTCTGCATAGAATAAAAACCGTTTCAGACGTTTATGATAGGGTTGTTTTGGTTGGAGGCAAAGATGACGGAGTAATAATTCCTTGGGAATCAAGGTAAATGCTGTGGTAATATATTGATTCAACATTTTTAAGACACACAGTAACCAACTGGCGTTTATGCAATACAGGCCTTGTACTGATCGACACCTTGTTTCTTCAAAAGCAACTGCTTTTTGTTAGCTTGTAAACGCCTAATCGATCAATAAAAAGATCTCGATTTATCAAATAACCAACAAAGCTTCTGTTTGATAATTCTGGGAACATCAACCAACTTGCTCCTGAGGTCCTACCAGCTTCAAATATAGTTAAGGCAACTATAAATTGTGTTTTGAACACATTGTGCACCATGGAATGTACGCATTCCAAGCATGCAATTGTCACTAAAAACGCCTTCTTAGGTTATTATGAACACGTTGTGCGCTATGGAATGTACGCATTACAAGCATGCAATTGTCACTAAAAACGCCTTGTTAGGTTCATTTGAACACATTGTGCTCCATAGAATGTACGCATTCCAAGCATGCAATTGTCACTAACAACGCCTTGTCAGGTTATTTTGAACACATTGTGCACCATGGAATATACGCATTCCAAGCATGCAATTGTCACTCAAAACCCCTTGTTAGGTTATTTTGAACACATTGTGCACCATGGAATGTTGCATTGAACCAAACCCTAATAACAGAAGGAGCTATTCAAAGCAAAGGTATCTTATTTTCTTTTAGTAATTAGTGATAGCACTGTCTGTCCTTGTCGACACTCTTTCTTTCCGATGACTAACTTTTAAAAAAAGTTCTGAGCAAACCCGTGTTACAATTGCAGGTGAATGCAACTGCAACTCACCGTGCTTAGTTTAACTACTTGACTTTTCTTCTTCTTCTTCTTCTTCTTCTTCTTCTTCTTCTTTCTAGTGGAACTTATGTTACATTTGAATGTTTATTGACCTTCACCTCAACATGTTTGGCTTCTCCATCTGTTTCTCAATACAAATTGGAGACTGAAATTTGCATCTTGTGGCATTGGGTCGTATGCTGAATCTATTTGCTGCAACAGGGCATTTTAACTATGACAAAAGTGCTCGATTATATTTGCAATGATCCTTGCATTACCTGAAAAGTATCCATGGTTGTATCAGCAGTTCTCAGAGTTCGTTTCAAACTTCACTAGAAAGAAACGCACAGGTGCGAACTCTAAATCAGTTGGACAAATGTGTGAAGATAGATGGGGAGAACGTTGGTGTTGAACCGAATGCTCTGTTTGTAAGGCCTCTCACTTTGCTCGAGAGGAAAGACGACATAAAACCTTTCTTCAAGTTTGAAACGATCACGCCCCCCTGTTAGTAGCTTGCGAGGGGCAGAAAGCATGTCATAACACCACAAATGGGAGCCCCTTTCCTTTACCAAGTGTCTTCCATGATTCCGGTCATTTTTATCGTATGTAAGTGAAAGTGTCCACCTTACTTTTGAGCACGATTGTAGTTGTACAGCACTCGGAATACAAAAAAAAGCCGAAATTGCTTTAAAAGAAACATAAATAATGACTTCACTTTTTCCCTATTGTAAAGGTAGCAAATTTTGCAATTTCTATTATTTCCGTCAATATAAGGCCAAAATATTGCACTTAACTATTTAGTAAGCTAATAGAATGAATGCAGCCCAATATAGACAAGAAGTACCAACCGACCAAACTTCCATCTCTTCAAACTTTCATCTTAATTTTTGGCTGAGGCATGGGCATGAAAGTCAGGGAAATCCTACGTCGTAATCGCAAAAATTACCCAACATAACCCAAATTATCGATGCAAGCTGTTGAGCTGACGGCAAGCTTGCCCACGTCGACTAACTGCTAGTTTCAACTTAGAAAATTATGCAAACAGCATAATTTTCCCGAAAGTAGTTATTGTCGACTTTAGACAGTAATGGAAAACAATCCGGGTAGAGTCACATTCTGAAAGCACCTGGATTCAAACATACTCCACGCAGAATACTTTCTGCTTTTAAGGTATATGATTATTGCTTGAGGCAGAATTTCGGTTGAATCCTTGTTTCTGCCCATAACAAAGATTTATGCACACATGAATTTAAGGCTTAAAAGCATATTTGAAAAAAATGTAATTATAACTACAATCGTCCAGTTAATTCAGGATCACGTCCCTTGAGTACGTTATTTGGGAGGTGATGGGCAGAGATGCAGAGTTTGACCGCTGCTTATCAGGGGGACTGGTATGAAACACCGGCAGATACAGAGTTTAACCGAACGATAAGGCTATTTGTGAGCAGACACAAGAGCAAAGAAGACGTCGCCAACAGGATTCAAATCGTAAGGGAAAGAACACATTCTTAGGTTGTCTGGAATTATAGAAAGTAACCTAGTAAACCCATTTCTGTAATTGCATTATAAAAGTACATATTGCCACCAAAGTTATTTTTTCAACTTTTTTAATCAAAGAACAGTTCCATCATAATGACAAGATGATATATATTGCTAAGATAAAATAACTTTGTTCAAACTACATGAGAAAGGGAAGGGTAGCAAAATTTTATTGCTCCAAAACTAAACTAAAGTGTAGGCATTATTGATGTACTGTACAATGGAAATTACAGTATAAAACAGTTACTTTTTTAACATATAAAATTATAGATGGCATGATGTCAGCCAAAGCAGTAGTGGCGAAGGCAGCAGCGGTAACTCGTAAAAAAGGATGAACGAGTTGGTTAGAAAAGCAGTTAAGTGATAAAACAGACGATGAAAGAAGTAACATAAGGGAGCATAAAAGAAGTAACATAAGGGAGCATAAAAGAAGTAACATAAGGGAGCATAAAAGAAGTATCGGTCACTCACCTAAATGTGGTTTTGAACATACACTTACAGAGCTGCAATGTTGCTTCATGGCAAGCATTCAATTACATGTTTAAATACTTTTAATCTATAGATATTTTAAGGTTCATGGAGATCACAGAAATGGTTTAATAAGATGGATAAAGCCAGAAGAAAGACCACGGATGCGTGTTTATTTTTAAATCTGTTTGTTTGTTTTTTTGTTCCAAGGAGTGATCATATTGACCCACTGGTCCTAAGAACGTCGTTAAAGGGCTCATTCGAACGTAAATTAAAAGTTCTAGTGCCCTTTTTAAGGGGCAACTAAGTCCCCATTTTTCCCACGCTCATTTTTTCTCAAAGTTACCGGGTGAAAATTTTTAGATGATCCTTTTGTTCAGGATAGTCAAAATATTTAATATCTATGTATTTGAGGACGACTTAATCCCACAGATTCCCCGGGGAAGGGCTGCAAGGCGTGAACTTTGCCCATGGCTTTTTCTTTGGGAGGGGCTAGTCGAAAATGATGGCAACAAGTAAACTTAGAACTTATGCAATGTTATGTATTTCACGAGCGCACACTCAAAAGTCAAACAGAACAAAATTTAAGAATTGGTAGGTATTTGTAGAGCACTAATACAGTCTAATTGGATCCTGAGGTATTCGAAAGACAGAATTGTTTGATTAAGCAACCTGTTCTTTTATGATTTTCGTCTCCATAAGCATATTCTATTCCTCGGGGCTTTTGAGGCTCATATTTCCAGTTTGCAAAACTTACGACTAATGGTGAAATTAATATCATAATTAGCAAAGGTCCTGTTAGACCCGGCACAAATTACAGCACGTAAAGATACTTAATTCGGTATGAAACGGGGGACCTTTACTCTTGTAAATATAATAAATATCTCCGTTACTTTTTACTTCCACCATTTAAAACTTCTCATCATACATTTCATCAAGAAAGATACATTTCTTGCCGTTTCGTTTTAGATAACGCGAAAGTGCAAGATTTTTATTTCCACAATGGCAACTCTGCAAGGAATTGAAGCAAAAACGTCAAATTGACTGTACAATAAAACTTTCGAGATAAGATTATTTTCCATAAAAATAAAGGAAACATGCTGCAAACTACATTATTTTAATGCTGTCATTCTAATGCAACATTTCCCGTTTGGGTCATCGTGTTTCCTACACAAAATTGGCAGAAATCATTACTGAATCGGCGTATGAAACAATTGAAAAAAATAGGAGCAGAGATTTATATTTGCCAGAGACTGTCAAACTAATAGAATTTCCATATTAGTAGAGGATGACATTGATCAGAATGAAAAGACCATGTCGGGTAAGTACATTTAATAATCTTGATAATGTATTAATTTACCGTTCGGAACATAAGAGTTATTTACCCTTACCCAGTTCTATTATTTTGAGATGTATGAAAATTAACTTTACCATTTTAATTCTAATTAAATGTTTCCTTTTCTCGTTTCAGGTTCCAGCCCCATGGTTTATGGCCGAAACTAGAGTAGTTACTCCTGCAACAGTGAATGGCAATCTCTCAATCAAAGACCTCTGATGAGCCGTGGGCACGACATTGAAACTACCCTAAATATACAGAAAAACCACCAAACAGGCTAACTAATTAATAAAGGGCAGCTGGGGCGTCCAAGGGCAACGCCCCTCGATTTAGGCTACCAGGCAGAGAAGAAAGCCATGAAGTAGGCTCAACTGCCCAGTGAATGGCACCCAATGTTGGGTTTGTTTGGAGAAGCAGATGTTCTGAAATAATACGTTGTTTAGAGGGAGAAGCAATTATTTAAAATCGACGTACTTAGTTTTCAACATCTTGTAAATTTCGATCCCTTTCTTTGTTTCTTCGTTTATAATTATGACGCCAGGTTCTAATGAGAGTCATACGATCAAAGCTTTTCAACCTAATAACGATGAGTCGCCTTTTCAGAGCAATCTTTGGATTTTGAACCACAAACAATTTATTTAAAGATCCTCTAGTGTAAGTTTTACAGAAGAAGTCAACTTGCAGCTATACGCGATTAAACACTTTTTCGTTCATGACGACCTTAGTAACGTAGTGGTAACAATACTCTTATTATAGTGTATTATTTATGTTGCTGCAAAAATGGTTACGCTGTTGCAAGAACTGTAGATCACATTTATTTAAACATATTTTCAACATAACAATATTTAATTAACGTCAAAATATTTTCTTGTACCAATACTGTAGCGAATCCCCCCTTTTGGGGCACCTTCCTTTCTAGACATAACTTGCTCTCTCTGACGAGCACATACTTAAGGTCACAGTCTCATTTTCAAACGAAGGTAGGAGTTGCTTTTTAAAAAGAGTTAATTAGCTATGTAAAGAAACTAAAACGTAGTGTAATTTCATTGGTATATATTTTGCAATTTTCAGTGTTTCCTGAACATCGTAGTTGCAGGTATTGAAAAGTCAGTTATTGTGAAGTTGTTCTTGTGTACTGTTTCCAATAACGCAAAAGATTGTTGAATTACCTCAGCAAATTCAGCGAAGAAATGGATATCAATTCAATTGGCAAAGTATTCAAGACACTCTCACGAGAGTTGCAAAAAAATTCTTTCCGATGTAAGGAAAGAACAGCCATTCTTTCGGCAAACTCAATTCGTTATGGGATAAATAGTGAAGCATTAGAAAATTATATCGTATTTCTTTAAGTTTAAATTCAAAAAGTTTTTTTTGGAGAGACCTTTTGCTTGGACTTTAGGAGCTCTGTGACTTTTCAAAGAACGTCGCTGCTGTGCCCGTGTTGACGTCGGTGATGGCTTTGCCCTTTAGGGGCACAAATGTCCAGGTTTTTAGAGAGCTGTATCTTTGAACCAATAGACGCACTCTTTTGCCTCCTTTTATTTAGAGGAGGGATTCATAAGGCGGTCGATACCGATCCTTTAGCGTAAATACTGGGTTTCCCAGGGACCTGAGATAATGAAAACAGATTTTTGGGTCGGTGAGGTCTAAAACTCGATCCCTTGAAACTTCCAAGATACGGTATGAGTTGTATTACGTTTACCAACTTGTTACAAGAATGACTATTATTTTACTAATATTAATTTTAGTATTATTTTAGAAGTATAATTGCTATATTTTTGAATAATTAATAAGTCGAAGATGTTCTGGTCGAGGTGCAGCCACAGGAACTCTAGGCTGTCTGGCGAGTTATTCTTATAGGTGATCGTGGCCTTGGCGGTGAGACGACGCGCCTCTTCGTCCAATTGCGCCTTGATGACATAGTCGGCCTGTTGCTGCCAGTATTCGTGGCCGGGCTTGCCGCCGGCATTGCGATAGCTATTTGGCGTCGGCAAGACTTCGTCTAGTTGCCGAAACTTATCAACGAAATCTCCCTTCGTTTGCTGGATTCCCTGTGAGAGGGCGGGCAATGAGAACAGGCTCAGGGAGAGGCTGAAAATGAGAAGGCGGTAATTCATTTCTTTTCGTACTTGGATTTTACTACAGGTGAAATTTTGGTATCAGCTGACGTCGTTACTCGGGCTTTTTTTGTAAATACCTATATTTAGAAGTTAAAAGTATCTCAGTAGCAAGCATTAATATTGTTGTATCGATGTGCCCCTCACATCATGCATGACTATTTGAAGGATGATCCATAATACAATTATCGTAATCACAAATCGCTAGCTGCACTACTTAAACCTATAAAATTAAAACTGATACAAGTCAGCAAAAAACTAAATGGCAAAGAAGTTGCCACAAATCCGTACAACTCCAAGAAGGCTGATGCAGGGAGAGGAGCGAAAAGGAAGAAGAACAAAGATCATAAAGATTAGCAGCATGCCGTAGATTGTCATCTCCCGTGTGGTCTAGTGGTTAGGATTCGGCGCTCTCACCGCCTTGGTCAGGGTTCGATTCCTCGCACGGGAAAACGAGTTCGCAGTCATTATTCATATTTTCGTGGCAGAAATACATTGCTGTGCTATAAACGGAAAGAGAGGAGACCAAACTGTATGATAAAGGGTTTGTAACGTTTATAATTCATTAAGATTAGCAGCATGCCGTAGATTGTCATCTCCCGTGTGGTCTAGTGGTTAGGATTCGGTGCTCTCACCGCCGCGGCCGGGGTTCGATTCCCCGCACGGGAAAAGCATCCACAACATAACAAACACTCAGACAACATTTTAGAGAAATGTATAATGGCTCAAATCAATACTATTTATCATTTCAGCGTGCTATTTGTAGACTTATGGTGGAAAATAACACAGTTCTTGGTAAGGAACTGTAGATAAGGAGCGATGCGGCTCAGTAGTAACTGAAACTCTAATAAATGGGATTTTGATACTAATAGATATATCAAAAGAATCGACTCATCATACTGACTCCCAACATATAAGTTTCATTAAGTTTAGTGTTAATCATCAAGGGCTACGAGCCTGGGAAAATTTGGCCGATTTTCGAAAAACAGGGGAGCATCCCGTAAAAATTCTAATGAGCCGTTATGTGTCACAACACTAACGATATAGCAAAAGTTCTTCACGGATGTGCAGGTGTTGCCTTCAATTTCCATAACAGGATCTTGATGAGTAACGCAAGGAAAAGGTTGAAACATTACTCTGTTTTCTTCAAGCTTTTCGTGAGACCAAACATTTTCACAGCGTCTGCAAATCTGTGTACTATTGTTTGGATATCTTATAAACTGTGAGCAGGAGAGTGCGCAGTCATCTGTAAACAACAGATCTCTGATGAGGATTTCAGTCAGCTTTGTGCAAGCTGAAAAAGTCCTGATGTTTAAGATTCCGTCATCACACCTTACTTGGTTATTCTATTGTTTTAAAAGAAATTCACAAGAAATCCTATAGTTAAAAATGAAATTTCGTATTCCTATGGTAGTGCGTGGTTTACCCTTCGGTGAACAAAATGGATCTTCGTAGAGCTGAAAGAACAGTTAACCATAAATCATTAAAGCACGCTTAACTGTGTTATAATTGTTTAGAGACCAGCCAGGGACCAGCCAAATACAACATTAATGTATTTGCTTAGTGATTCTTCGGCAGTGGTACATTATACATATGAGTTATCTTCATCCGTTTTATTTTAGGCCCTACTATAACTTTGAAATTTAATATGTCCTTTGATAAAGAAGGAATTCGTATCACACGAGTAACGTGGACCAAGGACCGTCCGTAGGGCTACCGTGGAAGAGGCTCAAAAGAACTCAGTATTGGAGTATCACATTGTTGTAAGTCAAAAATGCATACCTTTGTTATGTTCGTTATGCATACCTTTGTTATGTTCGTTTTGATACGACAAAGCACGGAACTGTCTCCAATTTATTTAGAATAGTCACCACTTCCTTTGATAGTGCAGAATTCAACGCTACAATACCGTACAAATGTAGGCCTGATATGACATAACAGTATAGAGAATTTGAAATGTCCAATGTACAAAGGAATACTAGACACAACGTTCCATACGATAAAATCAGAAAAAAACAAGTTGTTTCAACTGAAAGTAAGGAACAATATTAAAACTTAGAACGAGCAGATATACGATTATGAGGGGGTTGCCCCCTCTTCAATACCTCGCTCTTTACGTCGAAGTTTTTTTTTGAACTTTAAAAAAAAGCTTATATTCTAATTAGACGGCTCTTGTGTTTCAGGAGTCGTTCTTAAATAATTGGAACAAAAAGTCAAACTTTAACGTAAAGAGCAAGGTATTGAGGAGGGGTAACCCCCCTCATATACGTAATAATTTCTGTTTGTTTTACGTTTTAGTGTTGCTCCTGACTTACAGAAAAAAAAAACAACTTTTTATGGACAGTTACATGACTGGGTAGAAAACGTATATATACATATACATATGTATAATTCTCCAAGAGTGAAGCATTACTACGACACCTTGCAATTCAGTGGCGTTGACTGGATTCCAACCTACGACCTCATGATTACGAAACCAGTATGTATATGTCTGGCACTGATGAAGGCTCAAAGCCGAAAAAAATGCATATTAATTAATTAATTAATTTCCCCGTGCCCACTGAGTGGAGGATATTTTGCGAAAGATTGACACTAAATATCTCCACCTTAGTTGCGGCGTTGGTTTCGAAATCATGAGGTCGTGGGTTTGTATCCGGTCAGCGCCCTTATAGTCAAGATTGCTATGCATATCGATTTTAGCCATCATTCTGCGTATGTTAACTTGTTTAGATTCACTACACATTCGCGTTCACTGTAGTGTATTGCCTATGAGTGCAAGTAACTTGTTTCCTAGCAATTCCATGACCCCTGTTGACGCATTTTCACAACTTTGGCTACTACTGGCACAGTATTAGCACAGTACATAAGTATCTCAATCCAATATCGTACATATTGTGACTTGGTGTATATAAGTGTGTTTTAACAAGATTCAGTCAGTTGAATACGCCGATTGTCATCAGATACGTTGCTTCGCCTTGTATACGATTCACGGTTATTCTTTTTGCTGGGGCTTTGATTTTGCGCCCGCATTTCAAAGCTGCCCTTAAAAGGAAGCTGGCCGCAAGGACAGAGTTGCCCGTAGGAACTTCTAAGCTAGATTCTCTGGCATTTTGGAAATGTTGTGGTATGACAGGGTTGAATAAATGCACCCGTATTTCTGTTATGTCTTTTGCCATCCATGACTTCCTCCTTATCTGTTATGAAAGAATTGAAGTCCTCCAGAAGTTATAGAAAGACAGCAGCAATCCGAAAAAGTTATTTGATTATTTTAACAGTCATTCTCGCTTTGTAATAACACGTTTAAAATCTTAACAGAATGAACTTTCGGATTGTCTTATATTATGTATAAGAATACAGAAATCTGCGATAATGCTCATTATCAATGAAGCTGAGAGGTCACAAGTAGCTGTTAAGATCAGTATTGGGACACAGCTCAGCAATATAGGATCCGTAGAAGCAAAATAAGATTCAATCTTCGGGAGAGGTTCAGCGTTGTGCTGCTCGGTTCATAACACCTAATCACTGAATTGGAGGCAGTGTGACATGGATGCTGGATGCCCTAGAACTTTAATCACTCAGGTATCACTGAATGGATCACCGACTTCTCCTCTTCTACAAAATTGTTAAAAGGACTGGTGGCTATACCTGCAAACGATTTCTTGTCAGTAGACACGATAGCGTTTCTAGCTCAGCTACTCGGTTAATCATGGTCATAATTCAAAGTAAACGTGAAATAGGTCTATAGATGACTAGTAGTTCGGCAATAACTTGCGAGAGACAAGTTGATGTCAACTGTTGGTGTAAGATTACAAGAAGGACCAGTTTCCGTTTTGAACAGATGTGATTGCTCTCTTACAAATTTTAGGTTCTGTAAGACACAGGGATTTTTTACCTGAGCGGTACAGTGAGCATTTTACTGCTGGGTTACACTGTTCTTTGCAGTTACCAGGTAATTTTATTTCATTCGTCATACCGTCAGCAAAGTTATTAAGTCTTCTAAATAGACCGAAAACACGTCGATGAATTATATTCACATAGTAGACCATGAAAATTCGCTATTAGACGGCACGAAGGAAACCAGGCAATTAGCTGTTACTTCTCGGAGTGGCTGGATATTTACGAGTTTCCTTCTACCTGGATAACTCACTCAAATTTAAAGCTAAGAACAAGGGCAAATGCTCACTAAACCTCTAGGGATTTTTCTCATAAAAGAAGACATTCTCTGAATCTAAACCCCGTGAAGATAACTTAATATATATTCCAAATAGCAATGAATAGAGTCGCATCGGTCGGAGAGAGATTTGTAATTTGTCCCAGGGGACACGAATCCCATATCACTAATTATTAATGTTAACCAGATATGAAACCATTCTCATTCTCACCAAGCACACAATCACACTCTCTGTCTCACGACGCCAGCTTTGCGGATGTCACGAACATTAGCCTTTACAACAAAGTGCATGATTTTGCTTTGACGTCTCTAAACGATTAAATTGCATGTGCATAAGAGTATCTAGTCAATATGCCTGATTGCACGATGTTGTTTATGCGTTTGATTTGTTGTCTAGTGTAATCTTCATGCGGATTCCATACACCAAAATACGAGAATTTTGTCAGTTCAGTACCAGGGAAAACGTTTTCCATGTTGTACTTGATCGCATCGTTCGTATCCTAGAAGAATAAAGTGATATCTCCCGAAATCCGGCGTCATTTTCGTTTGCCTCTCCATCTATTTCGACTCATGCTTCGACTTCGGCCTTTAGAACCCAGAAAGTGACTTGTGAACATAGGTTTTTGCTCAGCGTCGACTCAATTTGACACTTAAAGGTAGTAACCGATCCTAGTCATGCTGCTTATAAATTTAAGCACCAAGACTGCTAAAAGCCACAAATTTGGTCTTTTTGTGACCTTAAATTCAGTGGCCCGGTACTGTTAGATTTTTCAAGGCAACGATAGACCCAATTATCATTCTTGTAGATGAGCTGTTGATGGTTAAGCCTTATAGAAGAAATTAGAAAAGGGTTGAGCCGACTGTTGCATTACCGTCTGTTCTCTTTGTATAACTAAGCAACACGCAATACTCCCTTAATATGAAACTTACTTTTGCAGTCTCTCAATCAAAGACCCCTGATGAGCGATGGGCCCGACACTGACACTACCCTAAATAAACAGAAAAACCACCAAACAGGCTAACTAATAAATTAAGGGCAGCTGTGGCGTCAAAGAGCAACGCCCCTTAATTCAGGTTACCGGGCAGAGAAGAAAGCCATGAAGCAGGCTCAACTACCCAGTAGGACCGCCTCTCGCGGATTATGGAAAGCATCTGAAATCATTTTATATGTAGAGTATGGAATGGCTGTACTGCAAATGGAGGAAGGTGGAGGGATGAAATGTAAGGACATTAGAAAGGAAAACGTGGCAACGCATAAAAATATCCACTATTGAAGATCTTCACTTAAACTACATGTGCTGAGAATACATTTATGAATGATGTAAAGGACACACTAAAGGGACTGTAAGGATGGTAGGTGTGATGATAGCAGAAAGACAACGGTTGAGGTTGTGTGTAGGTGATTATTTACTTAAGCTTGTACTTTGTGGCGACTGTTGTTGATATTCTGAAAGGAATTTTAATGGTTAGTGAAGGTGTTTATAACATCACTTTCTATCATTCTTTCCCATGAGCTCGTTTTTAACGCTAAAGAAGGCTCATCAAGAGAATTTACTAATTGCCCTAAATGAAAGCTTCCTATTCACCATGACAATTTTTAAGAGCTTACTCTACGAAAGATGTGCTCTTTATTGTTTATTCTCTGATGATTATATAAGTTAGTGTATCCCCTTACTTTTCAAAATAGGATTTTTGTACGTTGTTTCGTACTAAAATAGCTATCCCCAAAACAGTTTTGCATTCCGAATGACAATACGTGCAGAAAGATATTCGAAATGTAATGGCAAAAGTAGTTATGTGCTATTTACGGACATAATTTTGAATATTTATAACAGCTTACTCTCCTTACTAATTGTTTCTGGAAGCATAGCCATCGTTTTTTATGGACTATACCCCGTAGCCCAACGCTTACGACTCTCCCAGCCGTGGGAGAAGCCGCCCTCTGGATTCTTACAATGCTCCGTTACTCTGACTTCCCAATTCTATTCCAACATCCTGTTTCATTGTTTGTTGCTAGACATAAGGGTTTGTACTGATTAGGTTCCAAGGCTCTACAAACGTCAATAGGTGGCAGGAATTAGTGAGCGAATAGTTTCAGCGGGTTTTTTCTCAATCAAAGACCAATGATAAGAAGTGGGTCCGACATTGATATGGTAAGAATGTTTGACGATTACTAGTGTGCTGGGTCCAGAAACTGATCATAGTGGGATCTAACTTTAAGGGGGGGGTAGGGCATTTTAGTATTTGAGAAGGTGAATTTATGGATTTTCTTTCCGCAGTAGTGGCAGCCACGCAGCCAAGGGTGGTGTAGGGGGGCTGTGCCCACCCAAGAGGTAAAACTTGCCTAAGTTCCCCCCCCCAAAAAAAAATCCTTACGGGTATTTAAAAGATGGTTCACTTGTGAATTTCAATTCACTTATGCAATGAGATAAGAAAGACGAGAAGTCTAAGTCTCTCAAATGCAATTTTGAGCCTTCTAGGATGTCATTCCTCAGACGGTTTCTAGCACGTCAGGGTCAATAGTTAATTTCTGCCAATTAATAAGATAATTAGAAATTGGCACCCCCTCCCCCTCCTATGAAATTTAGGATTTTGCGACGTAAATGTTTCTTTAAGAAGCGTAAAAAAGACTCACAATTACTTACATTGTCCAGGTATGCAGTTAATTTTAGTTTATCTCCGCTTCTTCTTGTAGGGGTCGTGGACGATTCCCCGTAAAGTTTTTCTGACGCCCTAGAAGTTTAAAGCACTCTTGTGACCGCTTGCATAGCTCTGACTTTTTCTCGACGTTTGTTCGTTTTCATAGTGCTGATGGATTTGACCTGAAAGTCTTGTCACCCAACCAACTCAATTTATTCTGACCTATTTCTAAAAACCTTGATAATGATCTGAAGACTTTTGTGGATAATGGGAACTGAAAGAGCAGAGGATATTTAGGAGAAACATTTTCCTTCCTCAGGGCACATTACCATGGCTGCTGTAAGTGGCAGATTCCCTGTAATGTCTATTCATTACCAATCACAACTTCTTGATCATGATTACTACACTTACAGCACTTTCCATGATTCCTTCAATTTGTTTCTTCCCTAAGTTTAATACCACAGCATCAAGATTATTGTTGTGGCATATACATATCAAATATTGAATTGTTATATCAATAACGACTGCAAATTCTTACCATCTTTCATTTAAAATTTGCAGCAACAGTAATTTGTATACTAAAAAACTAAACTTCAACTTCAAATAATGTTAATTGTCGTTACAATTTGCAAGGTCATTTATCAACTGGAAACATACGGTGCTACGATTTTTTATGACGCGACAATTCATGACGCGACAATTCATCACCTGAATTTTTTTTATTTGTGCCACGAGATTATAACAAAATCTACTTGCAGGTCAGATACTGCACTGCTTTTGAATATATTAAATGTCAGTTTCATCTAACATAACTGACCTAAAAGACTGCAAGCGAAAAAGCCTAGTCTCTATATAGAAAAAGAACTTGGATTCAAATCAGTAAAACAACTTCCCAATAGGTTGCTTAACTCATGCAACATCTTCGGAGGGAAGTGCCCAGCACGTCATCAAAACAGTAGAGGAGTGAGGGCCGAAACCGGATATAGTTCTTCCTTGCTTGCAATGTATGAGCAGCAAATATATTATCGTTATCACTACTTCTTCTAAGATGTAAAGTACGGCGGGGAAGGAAGTATATACTTGCGTATTTGGTTAAAAAGTACTATGCTAATATTTTTGAAGATGGAGCATTTTCCTCTCCTAATGTTATTAAATATTATTACATACTCCTTACGGCAATTATGCTGTAAAGTTAGTAAATGATTTACAGATCGCTTGCGGTGAAATTTCCATTTCACAACCTATTGTTAACAATGAGTCACGTGCTAATCATCGTTCTTTTAACGTTGGTGACATGGTTTATGTTAGAAACTTCCGCGCAGGTAAATCTGGAGTCCAATGGTACCCAGATGTTGTTGTTGATGTTGTATCTGATGTTAGATATCGCTTAGAAAACCGACCTAACACCGTTCATGTAAACAATATAAAACCACGAGTCGAGTCTCAGAAACATGATTCTCGTGTCGAGCCTCCAACTTTACACTTGACGGATAATGTTGATGTGTGTCACAATTTTGTGTCAGGCTGTTGTAATTGCCGAAGTTTTTCTGCTAGGCGGATCATAACAAATGATCATGGTCTAACAGAATTTTACGTTCTTAGGATTCCAGCACTTTTCGCAGTATTCTGGCAGTTCCTAACAAAGCAGTTATTATTATTAATATTATTATTATTATTATTATTATTATCATTATTATTATTATAATAACGATTTGATACGTACGCTAGTTGGGGCCTTGCTTGCATAGAGAACTTTAATAAAGATGGGCAAAACGGCATGAATAACTGCAGTGGATGTATCTGCGCTCATAACCAATTTTGTGGACGATGGGTGATGAATAAAAGGAGACATTTTGCCTACTATTGGGGAAGAAACAAGATATCATTAATCTAATAAGTAAAAAGAAAAAGACTACCTACCTTTTTTTTGGGGGGGGGTGTCCAATTAGTGAAATAATTTCAAATTCTCTCACTCTCAAGAATTTCAAAAAGAATGAAAAAATTGGAGAGAGGGAATTTTACTGGGCAGCAAAATGCATCATAAAATTCTAGATGAATAAGTATCAACGAACATTAAAATATGAGTATTCTTTGAACAAAAAAAAAACACAGTTTCTGGAGCCTTTGTCTAGAATAATAGCCTAATTACTACTGATTTTTGAATGCGGAAAATTCCCTCCCAGAAAACTCCCTCCCGGAAAACTCCCACCGTATAATTCCCTCCCGGAAAATTCCCACCTAGAAAATCTCTCACCCGGAAAATCCCCTCCCCAGAATTCCCTCCCGAAAAATTCCCTCCCAGAAAACTCCCACCGGATTATTCCCACCCGGAAAATTCCCACCTAGGAAAACTCCCACCCGGGAAACTCGCTCCCTGAAACTGCCACCCACACGATTTGCTTCAGAATATTACAAGTGCACGTTGTTATGATATTAGCAAGTGTGGAAGTCACGTGATTGTCTAGAAGCTTCTGTATTCTAGACATTAAAATATATACATACATTACATAGGCCGGTCTGTTGGTTATTTATTGTCGACAAGTTAAACCCCTGGAAGCAGATTTAAACGACGTTGGAAAATCTACCAAATGACCGTGCCAAGTAATCAACATAAAATAGCTATCGGATTTCAGGAGAGGCAAAAATAGTATAAGTGTTTTGTGTTGCAATATTTAAACGAATGGTTAGTAAAAGGAGAGCCATCTATTGAATAAAATAAAAAGAAACATTTTATTCCAATTTGTTATGTCCGGTGCGTCCATTAATTACGCCATTCTCTTCATATTACTATAATCAAGCTCATTTAAAACGGGATCGCGTTTTATGTTTACAATTTCTAACTTCAAAAAATGGTTTGATATCCAAGATTAAAGCGCCATTAATTGCCAGTTATTTATGTTAGAGTGTGACTTGCTTTTTAATAAAATCAAGGGTCCGTTCTGTCTCTTTAGCCCTGACTGCAGTTCTTATCTTAGTGAGCGTCAGATTGAAATTCAGATTACCAGTTATCTTGCGGAAATTAATCACGCACTTCAATGTGAAGAACTTATTGTGGCTTCAACTAGACGCGTTCTGATATAGTAAACAATTTGTGTATAAAAACAAAAGAAATTTTGCAAGAGCTCTTAAGGACCAAAAAATAATGCTGATACAAAAAAATGGCTAATTTCCAAAAGCTCGAAACTGCTGTTTCGGATACAAGCATAGCAAATAGCTCCTCGCAGACCCAGATCTCATCCACGTTTACAGGAACAAGATTATGGTGTCTGTTAATATAAAATTCTGGTCTACCTTAGCAAAATTGATTTGAAAGAACTGACGGTCAGTCCGTTTGCATCGTAATAATTTGAAAATACCCTAATAAAGCTTTTCGGCGATTCTTCTCAGACTGAACATATCGTTACATAATGCATCGCTAAAACAGAATTTAAAGACATTGAAAGGATCAAAATTGACAATAAATGAGACATGATTGGTGGAAAAAATGCGGAAATCATTTTTTTCACGGACGTAGCTATTACCCCCGAAAACTAAAACTTTTGAAATAGGAAAAGAGCCTTTAATCACATTGTTTACCATGCGCAATCATAAAATAGTCTAATATCTTCATTTTTCCACGGACGTAGCTATTACCACCGAAAAGTAAAACTTTTGAAATAGGAAAAGAGCCTTTAATCACATTCTTTGCCATGTACAATCATAAAATAGCTTAAAATCTTCATTTTTTCTAAGGACGTAGCTATTACCGCCGAAAACAAAAACTTTTGAAATAGGAAAAGAGCCTTTAATCACATTCTTTACCATGTGCAATCATAAAATAGTCTAGCTCTTAAATCGGCTGCATACTACTCCAAAGTTTATGAAATGCGCTAGTTTCAGTCACCAACCATGAACGCACTTACCAGGCCGATCCTTAGCAGCCTGAAGTTTACTGGACCAACCTGTATAATTGAAACATGATGATGTTGCTGCAACCGTTTCAGCATATCTTTGAGCTACAATTAACCCTAGGGGGCATGAAAGTTCAAAACATGTCAATTCTGCATTACATTAATCGCAGAAATTTTTGCGATTCCAAAAATTCGCAAATTGTAGGATAAACTTTCCCGAATGGACGAACTGAAGAAATTTTGCTACATAAATTTTTGCGAATCGCGCAAATACGACTTTCCTTTTTTTTCTCGATGCGAGACTACGAACTTGAAGTTGAGGGTTTTCGACAATGGCTTTTTAAAGGGTGTACTTTTTATTTCGATTTGATGTCATGTTACAGTAGTTTCAGGTTCTTTCGAAATACTGAAAAAATCCCTTTATATTTTCAAATTACTGTTTTCTTGTATCGGAAAATTACTGTTTCCGATTAATTGTAAGTCCCGAAATGCTTGTCACTAAACATCTTCTTTAGAAACTATTTTTTAAATTTCAGATCCGGTGGATTCTTCACTAGGTTGCAGCTACTGCGGCAACCCCGCTACTCTTTATATTATGGAAATTCGTAATTCCAAGGAAGATCGTGTAACGAAAACGTTGACATCACAGAGATTCATTGTTAAAGCTTTGTTAAATGAATGTTTCCCCTTACATTTAAAAATATGGCACCAAGCATTAGACTCCCTTCCGAAGAACATCTATAATTTTACATACAGATATCTAAATAACTCCTTACCAACTACGTGCAGCTTTGGAAATAGACCACCAACAATCAGTGTTACATATGTCTCAACCCACAAACTCTCCAACATGATGTCTCTGGTTGTCATGCTCATCTTCAGCAAGGAAGGTATAATTGGAGACATGACTCTGTATTAAAAACGATCGCAGATATATTGCATGACTAATGTGTTGCATAAAAATGGCGGGATAAGTTGGATAAGATTGCTGGAGTGTACATTAGCGATATCGCAAAAGTGACCCGTGAAAGGGAATGTGATCGAATAGTTTAGCATTTTCTTCTTGTTGTTCATACATAAGGCCGCTAACGTCGTATTTATAGATGGCTGACGCAAGAACTGCTATGCTGAGTCTTAAAGTGGCTAATATCCTAAATAGAAATTGCGGAGAACTGTGGATGCGTTTGCTGGAGTGTACATGAGCGATAGCTTTAGAAAAAGTGACCCCTGAGCAAAGTTCTTGTTTTTGGTTTGCGTACATCACTTTTTGAGCGGTATTTCAATCGTTTCAGAACGTTAACTGGAAAACATTTAACTTTTTGAATATTAAATGATAAAGAAGTAGGCTTGACAAAGTGAAAGTGCTTAGCTGCAGATATGGGCCCCAGTTACGCAAAGCAATCCAAATTTCAAATTCACAGTTTTAACTTCTTTCTCGAAGTAATACTTGCTTCGCTTCAGACCCACCTACTCTAGGAAGACTTTTTTGGGACCGTTCTTATTGATATATCACAGATAACGGATAGAGGAGTTCTCCTATCCCATGGAATGAGAACGGAAGTATTAATATTTGTCAAACTCAAAGCTTTCCACACATGTAGGAAAAATTACCCTGTTTCATAAACGTAACCGAATCAGGAAATTAAAATTACATAGCTATCTTAATGCAGTTTTCTTCGTGGAATTAAAATTTTATAAGCTACTTGAGAGCCAAAAAGAGGCTACGCCACTATTATTGCCGAGGCTCTATATTGGATGCCATTGAATTAAATGGCATTTGTACTGGCCTGATTATCTTTTCACACCAATTTAAGTTCAAAATTATTTTCAGAACCTAAATTGAAAGGGAGCTTCCAAGTCACTGAGCATTCTAGCTACCGCGTATGCTTTATGAACCTCGCTTTGATTCTCTTATTATAAAGTTTTCCAGTTCGAAAGCGTAATTGCAAGTATCTCAGTCTTCTAAACTGGTAACAGATCGAGGAAGTCACTTGAAACTGAACAATTTTTATGTTATTTTATGACACTTTCCAGCCGACCATTATAATCAATTCAGTTGTATGAATAATTACTTATCAAAGCCTAGAAAAAAAACACTTTTAATTGCATGAGCACCAAAGTTATTTAGATATTAAATACATAATTTCATGATTTCTATGCTTTTGTTATGCTATAAATTATCTATTTCTTTTATATGCTTGTTTGATAACATTATTTTGTGATTTCAATGAACTGTACGTTGTACAAAATATGCTCAACACGGAATTTTGTGTTCCCAGAGTAAGTAAACTTTCAACAACTGTTAAAGGAGACGTGGGCTTTTATATGGATATGGACTTTGCTCCTTTTTCTTGCCTCTTTTAGTGTTTTCTCAAGGGAGAAAAAATGTATTTTGCAAAAATTGGAGGAACTGAACCCCCTAACAACCCAAACACCACTCCCTTCGACATCGCTATTTGGACGATAGACTAAGACGAAATTTTTAAGCATTTCTACCAAAAATTTATCACAACGTTTATGTTACTCTCTCATACATTCTAACACTCTTACATCGTTGAAAACTATCATGACATTTTGTTATCAATTTGTGTGTGCTGGCTCTAATTGCCCTCTGGCCATGCAATTAGAGAAATAAAGCAACTATTGCATTTGTTGTCGACCGTGATTACCGAAGTCTGTCGTTCTGCCTCAACTGGGTATATATGCGGCTACTGGTTTCTGTCTGCTACGAATGGTAGCCGTACACTCTTCATAATGCCCAAACATAAATTTGAGCGAAAATTCAACCTACGTATACTTTATGACATTGGCATACTATACTTTACCAAAATTTCTACTCATATTCTTAAGTCATACGTTGTCTAATGAATGACAGATCTCTATTTTATAACAGATCTTGCGTGGAAATATGTGATAATATGACTCAAGATAAACATTTTTATCGAATTTTAAGAATTTCACATTCATTGATTCTCAAACGGAGCACTACTGGTGTAGCAGGCATGATAGTGTCGGTCTTTGGGAATTCGTTTCGGTAAATTTAATTAAAAAACTTTTCATGATACCCATGGCCAAAAATTTATAAAGACCCTACTTGCATGTATTTGATGAGCTAGCCTCCTAGTAGGTCCCTCAGATTTAGCCACCACTATCCCCCTCCTATGAACCCCCGAAAGGAACCCTGCTGTCCAAGCCTCGTTCTCAATTACACCAGCAATCTTTACACGCCCCAGAGTTGTTTTGCGAGGAGACTTTTTTAATGGGCTTTGGATTGATGACGGGCATGGTAGTTCTTCCTTGGTCAAGTCACAAGGTGCTGAGAGGCTGGTCTCTAATTGCGTTGAGCTGGATGTCGATATCTACCGGTGGATGATTGGGAGCTAATGTGGCGACTAGAGAAATAGAAGTATCTTAACATAGGAGGTCATCTAGCTCAGTTGGTAGAGCGCACGCCGCGAAAGCGTGGGTCACGGGTTCGATCCCCGGTGCAGACATGCTTTTCCATTTCTTTAGTGTTCTTTTCAAAACTAACATTTGAAAATCCTCTCTTCTCGATATTATTTATATCCTTTAAAAAAGATTTCAAAGATGAATTGATATGGATGCAATGCAAGGAAATTTGTATTCAAAATGTACCGTACAGTAGTATTATATTTAAATATGTCTTTATATGAATGTGTTGCTAATCAACATGTTAGTTTATATACTGGCCTCTCGGTCATGCAAAGTTATCCTCTTTATTTTGTGTTCCTGTATTGAAATTAAGTTAGGTTAAAGTTTCCCCCATCTCTCCGACCTGTACGCTATTCCAAATTGCATTACCTATCTACACCTATGGCGCTTGGCCTTCACCCATCACAATTTTATTGTTAACTTTACATGCGTGAACTCTTTTTCTTTCAAATGGTATGGTTTGTTTAGCTCGCCGGCCAGGCGAGCCCGGCAGGTCCGCTGCACGACATAGAACGAGCAGCACAGCAGCGCGTTGCCGCCGAAAGCGAAGATCACGGCCGAGGTGTGGATCGGACGTAGGCGGCTGAAGCTGGTCCAGGGAAGATCGAAGTTGAGCGCCGGATAGGCGAGCTGCAGGGCGATCACCAGCCCGGCCACGAAGCCGACCAGGCCCCAGAACATCGTGGCGATCACGCCGGCCTTGACGACGCCGTCGTTGTATTCGACCGCCCGGTTCGGATCGAGCAGGGCCGCGCGTTCTGCGCCGTAGTGGCGCTGAACCAGCGCGAAGATCCCCGCGTTATTGAGCTGCGTTACAGATATTGAGCTGCTAAAAAGATATGGTCATTATGTGTCGCTTGATGTATGAAGCTGAACAGATTAAAAGTTATTGAGCTGCGTTACAGATATTGAGCTGCTAAAAATGTATAGACATTTTGTGTTGATTGACATATGAAGCTGAACAGATTAAAAGTTTATCATGGACTTCAAGAGTTTTCAGCTTTTTCTCATTTATTTTAATTTGGATGCCAAGTTCTATTATTGATTTAGTATTAATTAGTTTTCTTTGTATTTCAGCCAGTAAAGAAGAAAAAAATAAAGCGGGAGATTAAAATTCTAGAGAACCTGACACCTGGGACATTTGATTCTTCAGGCCAGTTTAGGACATTTAAGGTAAGCCTTCCTTCACAAGCAGTTGAATTGTATCTTGATAGAAACACGGTTAACAAAAAAGGCAGTTTTGACCTTAATGGTAATTTTAAAAGTAATAGACATGGTGAACAATTCATTACCACCGCCACCACTCATCTTTATCATCAACAGCAACCACATCATCATCAACATCGTCATCGTCATCGTCATCGTCATCGTCATCGTCACCGTCATTATCTTCAAAAGCATCGTTATCAACATCATCTTCGTTATCATTATCAGCATCGTTATCATTATCAGCATTGTTATACCTACATACAAATCCGAAGTGATCAGGGTTAGCTTCAGCCTGCCAAATGGAAGAGACATTTCTCTTAGCTAGTTTAACAAGCAACAATGAACTATGGAGCTTGATAGCATAAAATTGAGGGATGGGGAAACATAAATGAGAAATACATGAGGAAAAAGATGGAAGACTAGATGTAATGACAAGCTGCAGAATGCCAATATGGGGAGAGCAAGAGAAAAATTAAAAGGAAAAGCAAGAGCATGCAGAGTATTACAAATGTCTTGGAATGCTGCATGTAAAGGAGTATTTGCAACAGTTGCAGTTGGTCTCAGTAGAGATGCAGCAAAATGAGAGAATGGCACCCAATTATGGACTGTTGTTGGGTTACCACAGGTAGTGGTTATACTTGTGAATGTATTGTGAATGGTGAAAATTAGTTTTTTACCCACATTACTATTGTTCAGGGCTTTCCATGGGGACAGGTGCTTCTTTTAGCAGCCCCTGCGGATGCCAATAGTTGTTTACTATGGATTGTTATAGTATTACGGGCTTGGGGTACAAGTAGACTTCGTTTCTTACAATCTAAAGGCTCTCAGGATTTTCTTTAGTTAAGTTTAATATTGATATATTTATTTGCTAGATTATTTCACAGTGTCATATCGTTTAGTTTTCTTTGGATGATGTTAACTGGCTTGGATAGTAGAACCAAACGTTCGAATCCACCTGGTCCAAACTGGCTGAGATAGCAGAACCAAGCGTTCGAATCCACCTGGTCCAAACTGGCTGGCATAACAGAACCAAGCGTTCGAATCCTCCTGGTCCAAACTGGCTCGGATAGCAGAAGCAAACTTTTAAATCCACCTGGTCCAAACTGGCTCGGATAGCAGAACCAAACGTTCGAATCCACCTGGTCCAAACTGGCTGAGATAAAAGAACCAAACGTTCGGATCCATCACGCCCCGTGTAAACCCAAGGCCGGTCCGTACCAGTTCTAGTGTGGATCCATTTGGATCCGTAGTATGTCATAGGCTCTAAGTCTAAGAAGCATTTGTTGAAGTCGTGGAGAAGCTAAACTAATGGGCTGTTAAAAAATGTTCTCCAGGAGTTTATAATTAGTGTGGATGAGTACTGGGTGCCCAAAAATGTAGATTTGTAACTTCTAACTTGCAAAAAAAGTAGCTATAAGTTCACGATCGATATTTGGATAATCCGTCTCTTTGGGAGTGAGTGATTTGCTCAAAAATGCGTCAGTGTCAACTCTAATTCTTCTTAAAAGACACCAACAGATCCGTCAAACATGTTGGCAAAAATGCTTTTTAAATCTTGCAAAGGATCGCCAGCCTTTTTGCATAAAATCCGTTGCCCTCTCCCTAGAATTTGTGCAGAATTAAAGAAACAGTTGCACAGAGAAAAAAATGCATCGTGGGTTGTAGAATTCGTGGACTACTGTCTTAGAGGGATATATCTATACCTTCAGAGAATTACAAGACATGTAACTCAAGCGCACGTGTTTTTAAACGTAGTTTTGTGGTAAAGTTTTGTTACTTGCATGAAAGAGAATGTAAGTGCATTCCCAACCAAATGTCCTCTAATGTTCTCATCATCATTTGGCGGTCGTTGAGAATGATGGATCACGAAGATCAGCAAGAAACTAGGATTTTTTCATATAAGTTGACACTTAAATCGTAGCCAAGGCGATCCTTAATTCGTCACAAGTTAACAACAACAGTAAGCCTACTTATGCTGAAAATTTCTAAATATACCACTTTGATTACGTAGGGTAGGCGGACACTCGCATATGAGTAAATTGTGGCTCTTGTAAGCTTTGCCAAGTTGTTGTAGTTTCAATATTTATTTCGAAAGTTAATTATTGTTTCGCGGCGCCGTAAACCAACAAATCCCATGCCTGACTTGTCTAATCGCTGGTCTTCTTTTAACGAGTTAGCAGAGTAATCGACGACGTAGAACTATAGTTTAGCATTTGTCCTTGAGCTTCCCAAATTCATTCTTCATATACTTCAAATGGGAAAATTTACAATGAAAAAAATCACAATCTGAAGTCTCCACACAATTTTTAAAAAATTAATAACTGTGTTGAAATTTTTCTGACAAAATTTAAAAGTCGCGGGAAGAAACTGTCGCGAAAGTCGCGAGATTTCTCTCGCGACAGTTTCTTCCCACGGCAGTTTCTTCCCGCGATAGTTTCTTCCTTTAAAGTATACCTCGGAGGCTTACGATAATAATTCAGTATCAGACTTTCCCCAACAGAGAATATTTATCTATGTGGAACATTTTCTTAATTGTGAACAAACAGTACAAACGTTCATGCCTTCATGGTGCTGGCACTTCTTTAATATTCGACTTAGGGCGATCCTTTGTTTGCCACGATTGGGGATGGAGCGCCTCGGGCTTGATTTCTGGGGCACCTGTCGGGCAGAAATTGAAGAAATACCACAGAATGAAATTATGTGAAGAATATTGTACACGGGCAATGCCGTCAACTAATGTTGTGTCGCATCTTGCTTTAGGTGTGCACAGTTGTTGCGCTTGCTGACAAATAATATGCAACTGAGAAGGCAATCACACGTTTCTGACTTATTCTCCTCCTCATTCACTCACATTCTAGCATCCACAAGCCTTGCATGACTGGCCATAGCTTTAATTGATGAGAACATGACATATTGTTGTGGCACTTAGTATCTGTAAATCCTTCAAGTACACTGTACACTCTGTGTCACATAAAAGTAATTTTTTTGCGTGTTCTTTACCCTAGTAACCCCTTCCCCTCTGCTTTCAATATTGATATTTTTTAAAAATATGTAAACATCATTTGAGGTGTTGTGTTAAAATTCATTCGATGTAGCAAGTTCTATATCATGACATTTTCATTGAATCAAAATACGTGATACGTTACATCAACGTGATATAGTTGTATTCTATTCTATTTTATTCTATTCTATTCTATTCTATTCTATTCTATTCTATTCTATTCTATTCTATTCTATTCTAATTTTACCCCCTTTAAAATCTGAAGTACCCCTTAAGGGGTCCCCGGAACCCCGGTGAGAATCACTGCCGTACACGATTTTATTCCATTCTGATTTTTATAGATGCTGATATTGAGACTTAAATGACGAAGATAACTCTCATCTTTAGAGGATTGTACTTATAGCCATAATCATCTGCTCAGTGAAAATAGCCGTTACTGTTGCTCTCATTTCGCATTGCAATGAACTTCACAGTTCCAATTATAGTCATAGTTACAATTATCTTTACACATGCAATAATTTTACAATTACCATAACCTTAATGGTTACAAAAACCTATTCTTTTATGCTCATTGTGTGCGTGTTTCTTTTATTTCAACCATATCTAAACGTACATATATTAAATCTGTAAATAATAAATACTACATTTCGATACTTCATACTAAAATACAGTGTTGCAGATATAATACAGATTACGTAATTTTTTTGTACGTTTGTATGGAGTGAATATTTTTAGGAGCAATCCAAAAGAGTGCTATTTACATAGGTTGGCTGTTTTTATCATTTATGTCTTTGAATGTAAAGGACAAATGTACGCAGTGTCTGCACAGGAATATGCGTTCATATATGTTAAGTTTTCCCAGTAAGCATATGCCTGTCTGGCTAGCTCTTCCATGGAAGCCTGAAACAAGCCAACAATGGTCCTTGGTCTTTTACGGCTTGGCTTGCTAAAAAGTTCCAATATTTCAATTAATGATCTTTACGATCTTGCTTTACAAATTGCGTCATGCGGCAATACCCTACCTAATTTACATTGTGATCAGTGTCTGGCTGAAACCTTGGAGACATGAACCAATCATTTATAGTAGTTCGCATTTCGAAACTAATACGCCATTCTGGTCTTTAGGAACACGTGGAATCCAATTTTTATCATAGCCTTCCTTTATGATCTTGCTTTACCAATTGCGTCATTTGGTAACATCCTAGGTAATTTACATTGTGATCAGTGTCGGGCAGATCGTCGGTAGGATTCTCAAGACGAGGCTAGCTCTTACCCCAAAACAACGTTCCAAGTATCCCCCAAAGACCTTTCGAGACAAGAACAATTGATATGAATGCGAGGCTTCCCTAAGTTGATTTACCGTACCGACTTTTTCACAATTAAAGGGTTTAAATACTTTTGAAATTCTTCTATTTCTAAAAATATACTGTACTTTAAACGGTAAACACTTTTAGAATAATATTTTTGTACATAGACATTTTATGTTGAATACTGTCAGGAATGTTTTATTATTTATAAATTTCTTTTATTAGCAACCGTTTTAATATCTACAGGAACAGTAGGTTGCAGCAGTGTAGTTGATTGCCGATAACTGAAAATCCAACTGCAAATAATTTGCCAGCAAAGTTTGAATCAAGCTGAGTGGCGATCCAGATTGTGAATTTTGTTGAGTCACTGGAGAATTGGAAAGGCTAGAAAGTTCTGAAATGTCGGCAACCAACTCGAATAACAATTCATCTAGCTGAGCGAAATAGTTATTCAGCTCTTGATAGTATGCTTGGTCACCGATATGAACAGCCGCTATGAGATCAACATACTGACCCTGTTGATTGCGATAACGAGTCACGGCGGTTTGCAACTCGCCTTGCCATTCTCCATTACCTTCAACAAATCGAATATGGAAACGGTTTATAATAATGGTTTCTATTTACGAAGTTCACTTATGTTAAGAAATAAATGGCATACTCAATGAGTTCGTGAGACTGGGAGGCTGAATAAGCACTCTTGAAAGATTTCGCTGAATTGTCTTGTAAATAAAGATTCTGTTCTGTTCGGACTGAAATGCCAGAATACTTTCCTGTGGCCTGATCTATTTTGCTCCTTAAACAGGACCCTTTATCTTTGAACGTTACTTCGAACGAGCCCTCTTTTAATAATCAACTACAGTGGGCTATGGAGGGTCACTTTGATGACCATCCTTCTCTTGAAAAACGAGAAATTTCTATATCTCTTACTTTGAAAAGCTCTTCCATGTTTCTTAATCAGTACCACGTACTCTTAATGTAAACACTTGTGCATATGTGCCCCAGTTGATAGGCGATGACAATCCCAGTCTTGAACTGCTTTTTAACAGAGTAGTTGACATTATGTTTCAAAGTGTATTGGATCTCTGTTTGTTAATTTTGAAAGGTCTTTTCAACGGGAAAATGCTGAAAGTGTTATAAACTTCCGTAGCAAACCATTTCTTCAACAAGCTCTCTTTGATGACAGATCGCTTTCTGTATCAACTAGGTTTTTTATTTTCTTTGGTCGAGTGTGGAATGACATTCTTTCGGCTGTTCCGTCTTATTCCAAATACGATTTCTTCTTGAGTTCCAGTAGCTCCATAACCTATGTCTTTATTTGCAAAGTCTGTTTCAGCCTCATCGAAGTCTCCTATTTTTCCATTTGTGATCACACGTAATGGAAGTAGCGGTTTCTTGGACTCATCCCACTTCGGGGGGACGAGTAACACATGTCTGTGGTACGCAACGACATCGTCCTTATTCTCATTGATCTCGCTATCTGCAACTTTTGTTATCTGTGAGAAGTATTCGAATAAAACCTTCAAATAAACCATATTTGGATACGTTTGAAGACAAAGCCATTGTTCGAATGTCATGCCATAGATACTGTCGGCCGGAAGAGCCAAGAGCCAAGAACGCATATGGTATAAGCTCTAGCAAAAGTCTAAAAATCAATAGATTGATTTTTAAAGGAAAATCATAGGCTTAATGCCGTTCGGGATCAAGAGTTCTGAGTCACGAGGTCCTTCTAAATACAAAATTCATTAAGATCCGAAAACCCACTCGTAAGTTAAAAATACGTCATTTTTCTAATTTTTCCTCTCCCTTCAGCCCCCTACATGATCAAATCGGGGAAAACGACTTTATCAAGTCAATTTGTGCATCTCCCTTTCATGCCTACCAATTTTCATCGTCTAGTACGTCCAGAAGCACCAAACTCGCCCACCATGTCTACAGGAACAAAGTGGCGAGCGCAGAATATTACCCCCAAATGTCAGGTTTGGCTAAATTGTGACGTCAAACTTGGGTACTTCTGCGAACACATACAAAACTGCATTGGCAAAATCTAAGAACGCCTCCGTCTGGTATCCTCTTCATACTCCCCAACATCATTATGTGAGCATCTACTGATATCTGTAAATCTTTACACTTCGAATTATAGAAAAACCAAGCCTTTAGAACACTGGCGATTGAAAAGAGCCAACTATAAGGAATAAATACTGGGAAACCATTGATGATTACAAAAACCTAAACTAGTAATATTCCTTAAAAGTTTTGAACGAAGGGTTTCCATATAACCCCGTTATTTTTAGTTTATCCACCATCACTCCCTTTTTTTGATTGTGTTCCTGATCTCTCTGCTTTCCAAGCAATCAACCAACCCACAAGTTTTTACATGTTCCACAAGTTTATTTATCGAAGAATAAGTCCATTTTAGTTTATCATAAGCCAATGCTTTTATGTTATTAAAACTCTTCGCAAGTGTTTCTTTTGACAAAAATTCTTTTTGTCACGAGTTCTCGTTCGAAAAAATAGTGAAAGATTGACACCACAAAGTGCAAAAGGAAAGAGCTCATGAAAATGCTTAGACCCCGAATAAAATATAGCACTGAGCACTTTCAGATCCTCAGAAGTGACACCATGTAATTCCTGAGTTTAAGGATCACAATTAGATTGCATCTTTAAAGAGGTAGTATGCACTCTTGTTTGTAGGGCTTCCCATTCTTTGTCTACAGCTTGGTTGGTGCTCTCTGCCAAATGATACTCTTCAACCATAAGCAAATCATACTGGTTTTTCACTTCAACTGCAAGCTTTTGTCTGTGCTGATCTTCTTTCAGCTTATATAGGCCAAACTTATCTAACTATTTCTTCTGCCTTGGTGTTTTGGTTTTCATTGTCATTTTAGCCATTAACCAGTTGTGGTCAGACATTATGTCTAGCTTGAACATGTACATTTATCCACCACACATGACCGAATGTTTTTGGGTAAAGCACTCTTCGTTGAAAAAGATGCTACAATCCTTTCCGAATTAAAAACTAACCTTAGTGCCCTCTCCGCAAAGACTCACTAAGTACCTATCTAACTATCACCCTACAATGACTGATTACCTATTACCTTTAAAGATAATGTGAGAATCATCAAAAGCTCAGGATCAGAATTAATTGTTTCTATTTTTTTGCGTTGGCATCATGATTCTTTTGTAGCCGTTATGCTGGGGTTTTATATTTATCAGAGCATTATCGTTTTATAAATATAATATTATAATGCATTGTTTCTGTTGTTGCTGTTGCTCTGAGAAACGTGTCGCAGGCCTCAGACAAGATGCAATGCAATATTTTTGTATTGGTATAAACGGTGGTATACTAGTGGCATAGTAGTGTACCATCCTTGTACGTACGCAAACATAATCCAGTACTACGTTTCAGTGTTTTGGCTTTCGATGGAGCTTCGAAATTATGAAATAAGAACATATATTATCGCGTAACAGAAAGGGGCAAGAAACGCAGAGTTCAGTCTCAGTTCTAATGCCGAAGACTTATGTCTGCATTAATTGCAGCACGTAGGCTTATACATTTATTCACGCTACTGCATAACTTATCGTTGGTAATCTGAGGGGAAGGCACCTTGAATTTTACATCATATTAACAAGAAGTAACCCTATGAGCCCTAAGGTAATGATTAGACGATTGGCACTGTGGATGTACTAGGAAATTTACAGTTCATTCATCAAGGGTTTAAAAGGCGCAAAAATGATCTTACTTCGTTTATGAAGAAGAGATGGATTGCAGCAAAGTTAGCTACTATGGGTAAGTCATAATATCCGAAAGCGAAGGGCTTCTGTTTAGCATAAGACATGATTGCATTATCCTATCATGCATGGCAGTCACGAAAGGATCCGAACAACAAAGCTGTCTGTATGTGTCTACATGCCGCTGCATAAAACAGTAATTCCAACGTTTTACTCACTGCACTGAGAGATCGCTGTAGTTATCCAAAGTTCGATTGGACAAGGAACAATTTCTCAACAAAACTGTGCCTAAAACCCTAAACAGAGAAGCGCAGCTCAGCCGACGGCCAACGGTGAAACGATTTGCCACACAAAGAGGTATTTAAAATGGTACGATAATTTCTTGAGAGTATATAAGATCTCCTGGAAGATTTACACCTTCTGTAGTAGCTTTTTGTCAAGACAGTTTTCTTTAATCAAGGTAAATGTATTGGTATTCTTCCATTTACAACACTTTGATTCATTTTGTAAACATCTCTACGGAAAAAATTCCTAAGGAAAAAATCCCTAATTGAAAAAAATCCACCCCTTAAGATATCCCTAAGGGAAAAATCTCAAGGAAGAAATTCCCTAAAGCAAAAATCCACCATGGAAAAAATCCCCAGGGAAAACATCCGCCTAGGAGAAAATCCCTAAAGAAAAAATCCATGATCGAGAAGATCCCTAAGGAAAATGTCCCTCTAGGAAAAAACCCCTAAGGAAAGAATCCACTAGTGTCATCGCTAGGTAAAGATCCTCCTAAACATGAACATCTTTTAAAGGCACAAGAAGCCTTCGTTTGTAAACATACGGCATATTATGTTGGTTGGGTGGGTCACGGGTTCGATCCACGGTGGTTTCTATTTCTCTAGTGTTCTTTTCAAAACGACGGATTGACTAGATCCTAGGCTAGGTTCATATATATTTTTCACATTCCGCTAAGGTGCCTTTGGTCATTGTGTGGAGAGGGGTGTTTCGTGTCGATATGCATTTCTTGCTGTGAATGTGACACAATAATTGTCACAATCAATTTCAATGTTGATAAAGCTGAAAAGTGGTCATGGAAAAGTTGAGATTTGGCAAATCCTTGAGGGGGGCATGGCCCCCTCTGCCCCCTGTTCCCCCGTCCCTGATATGTATGTTCTAATTAAATATATTTTAATTGATTGGTATATCTGCAATAGTCGAATTTTTATCGTGCCACAGAAACCTATAGAGTTGTATACAGATTGGGATAAAAATTTAACTTATTTTGTGGAAAAATTCATTTAAGGAATAATATAAAAATAAAAACTATTGTGAAGATTATTCAGGGATTTTATATCTAATTTCTTGTACTGTTTTTGTTTCTTATTATTTGTTTCTGATCGTTTTATATTTTAATTTTCCTCTTTACTTTTCTTTGAGGTCATTTCCTGAAAAGTGTCGCAAAATTAAGTTTGCAATAAGAGACAAGAAAACGCTGAATTTATGCAACCTTTAGTGGTAACAAAGACCTATGTACAAAAAGTGATTTCTTTTCTTTTTCAAACCAGGGGACTGTAGCTTTTCTGAATAAGGTCTTCAGCCAGGACAATTTCTTTCGTTTACTTTTTGTTCCGACCCCACTCCGTTTTTTAGGGGTTTCGGGGTATTATTCGAAATTCCAATAAATTTGTTTTAGTAATAACTTTCTACTTTTAAGACTAATCGAAATAATATTTACTTTTCCAAAATCCGATACAAGAGACAATTTTTTCTCATTAGCCATTTCTTTTAATCGTACTTTTTTAGTTTTGGGTTACCATTGGCCGTTGTTCGTCCTTTATTAGGGGGACTAAGATTATGATGTGTTACCACTATTTAATACAATGACTAAAGATTCAAGTGACTGAGCAAAATAGGTGATCTTCAAAGACAACAGAGCATGCAAGTAAGCTAAATAGCTTCTCGAGGTCTCCAGCGCATGACTACACATTTCCTTTACACTAAAACGAGACTTGCCCCCTGTTCTGGAAGTAGTCTGGGCATGAGTGATGTAGTGTAAGTCACGCCCATGTTAGAACAAATTTGTATTGCTTTTGACCTGAGGGTCAGAGTTTTGTATAGAATGAGCCGAGTAGCAGAGTATTATGGAGTATTAGAATCTTTAGAGTATAGTCTTTACGTTGGAATTGATAAATTTTCTTAACTTCCTGGTATCCGTTGTGCAGCATCAGACCGATCAGCTTCAGGTTTTGGTATTTGTATTATTATAGATTACAAGAGAAGAGGCACTCCCCCTGACGTGGAGCTAGCCCCTCCTGAAATGCAAGGAACCTCTCCATTACAGAGAGCCAATATTGGCTCCAATAAGTTTTCGGTAGCATTAAGAATTTTCTACTTAAAGTATCACTACATTTCATCCTCCTTCTCGCCCACGTGCACTTTTTACTTTGATATTTCCTAATTACCTAAATACTTTCGACCTAAAAGGCATTGCTAACCATATTTTTAATTCTTCGACCGGGAAGACCAAAGCGCGAAAGGAAACTATCTCCAAACAATTCATCTTCTTCATCTTCAGATTCTTCGTCACCTGACACGGATACCTGCAAAGACAACAAACAAATCACGCTAGCTGGATCTTTGCAAAAAAGACAACACGCGCCGAGAAAGAAGCAGTCTTTTGCCAACAATATTTTTTAGTCCACTCTTCTATAACCACAAAATTAACAGTCACTACATAAGCTCACTACAAAAACTCTGACCAAATTGGCACGGCAGCTCTGACAACATGAAAACATGTTTGAAGATTAAATAATCAATCCACGAATGAAAAAGCCTATCAGCCCGATAATCAAGAATTACGGTAGATGATTACATATATTCACAAAACTTAAATGCAGTCAATGACCATACAAGCTCTTTACTTTGTCGACACTCTCGTATTTTTATTCCAGGAAAAATTGGCTCCATATGATTTAAACTTTCTTTTCGGTACACAAGGTTCATCAACTTCATATATCCACCCTGTCAAGACAACAAACGCAATAACATAAAGTAAGCTGGTGTTCTCAATATCTGTAGCAAGAAAGTATAAAACAGGGGAATCAAAGTGTAAATAAGGGCAGCAGAAAGTGGAATGGGATCGGGAAGACGGCGATATCAAAGGATCAGTTTGAGAATCCTATTGATTTTCAAATTGACATTGCCAAGGTATGTTAGTCCGCACACAGCAAGTACCATCAGGATACAAAATTAACTTCGTGGTGAAATTTGTGTCGTTTAATCAAAATTAGTTGAAGAACTCGATGTATGGACTACACTCTTTACAGATAAAGCGGAGGTTGCTTGATAAAAACAGTTAAGGAAGCTTGGAAAATTGGTGACGATTTCACCTGCTTCAATGTCAAGCATTTAGAAAGTATCAAGATGCTGATGAATGAACAGTCGTGACTTTTCTCTACACAAGAAGATTGATATTTTGTCAACCGTTTTGAGGCAGGAGTCTTCTCATAGTATTTACAGAATTCCCCTTCACCAGAAAAGGTTGAAATTTAATATAAGAGCTCAGAGACATGTTATCCTTCCAAAAATCAAATTTCATTTAGATCCGTTCACTCCTTCGTAAGTTAAAAATACCTCATTTTTTTAATTTTTCAGAATTATTCCTCCCCACCCACTCCCCCAAAGAGGGCGGATCAGTCCCGGTTATGTCAACCACGTATCTAGGGCTTGTTCTTATTTTTCCCACCAAGTTTCATCCCAATCTCTCCACTCTGAGCGTTTTCCAAGATTTTAGGTTCCCCCCTTAATTCCCCCCATGGTGACCGCCTCCGCGCGTCCTATACAATACGGTTATTGCTGCGTTTGAGCGGAAGCCAACCCTTCCGAGGAGAAGTGCGAAACGTAGTGTAAGTATATGCATCAGTAATTTATTTTGTGTACATTTTACACGACTTTTTGGTATTTGAGATTTTGGGACTTTGGCATTTCGGATTTTCGGATTTAGTATTTTGTTATTTGGGATGTGGTATTTTGGTATTTTGAAATTTGGTATTTAGGATTTGTGATTTGGGGATTTGGGACTTTGGGATTTGGGATTTGGAAGTTTGGTAGTTTAAATATTTGCTTTTATCAAAGTTGATAAATAAACTTGTAATAAACTTGACTTGTGGACGAGATGGCCGAATGTAAATACATATAAAATAATATTTCTTGTTATACAAACTGTAAGGTAAACATTGACTCGCCATTTTTACAAGGTACAGTGACGTAACATCTTAACAGAAAACATTATGAACTCCAAACTTGCATCTACATATCCACTTGTCACTATGTAAACTATTTGTAACCTATGTAGTATTTACAGAATTGTAAGTATCAATGTGGGTTACGGGTTCGATCTCCGTTGGTGACATATTTTCTATTTCTCTAGTGTTCATTCAAAGCAATTGTAAGTCTATCCAGATACCGTTGATATATCGTACAAACACTTGTAGAAATCACACTTGCACCAGGAACTCTATAAGGACGTTCAATGCCGTTAGGAACTATGAACATTTAAGTACCTTTTATTCAATATGATCTGCTTCAATATTATGTACATCATTATTGTAATGTCTATTGATTTTGTGTTGAAAGGGAATTATCTAATTTCGACGTCTACCTACTGTATCGTGCGTACTTTCTACAGGCTTATCTAACGTGCGGCGACCCCGTAACACTTACTTTGCTTAATTTATTGTCTTGTATGTTCAAAACTCTTTGATATTGTTCATATGCGCATTCTTTGCTAGGCGTTGCTTTTTATGGCTAAATTACAATTTCCGCCTGACAAATCAATTGCAGATACTTCTTGCTGTGTTGTAAATCGCTCTGTAGGAATTTAAAGTGACCAGTAAAATGGTTAGTACGATAGCTTTCAATTCAGATCAGGCCTATCAAATAGGTAGTCCGCGGACCTCATTTGAACCAGAACAATCACCCGAGTAGCCAAACTCATTTTGTTTCTTCGTATCAAATTGCCAAAACTGAGACAACGGTCGCACATGTCCAATTGAATATTCAAAGTATGTCTTTGTTCTTTGGCCAAGGCCAAGGCCACGCCTGACTTTTTGCTGTGTTGTAAATCGTTCTGTGACGACTCAAAGTGACCAATAAAATGGTTAGTCCAATAAATGTTTGGCGTACCAGTAAGAAGTTCTTTAAGAAAGTAGCAGCCATATTGCCATGCTTATAAAGGCGTCTTTGTCATCATGTTCACGGACCTATTCTTCACCTTGTACAAAATTAAACATGATAAGTGAAAGTCCTGCTTTCCTGACGCACACTACAACATGCCAGTAACTACTACATATGTAACATGCCAGTGACTACTTTATATGTTATATGTATGTTATGCTCTGAGACACAAAGATTCATCCCTGCTCAAGGTTTTGATTGCGAGAATTTCCTAAGAGATACGTGCCTTCATATAGTAGCAATGCTGCTTTTTTCAGCCGTCAAGTCTTGCAATCTGAAAAAGACTTACAAATAATGACAGTCATTTCATACAAATGGGTTTGTTCCAAAATCTAAGATGATTGATTACTCTACATGAAAATTCCACCTCTCAACTACTGATACATGCCATCAGGGATCGAATGAGCACATTTTCCTAAACAGGTGATTTGCAGCCTTCGTTACGCACAATCACAAAGGTATTCTCTCTCCATTACAGCAGTTTGGAAAAGTCAGCTTTGAAACAATATGACATCATCATAACAACAGCTGTTCGCTTTGATAATTTGGTAACGAAAAAGTTCAAATCATCCATTTTCTACCTGTCGAAAGTTACCAAAAATTGTAACAATGTAAAATAATTTTTTTCGTATTACTTTTGAATTTTCATTTTAAATAAAAATTAAGAGAATAAGCTGTTTTCTTTCCATTTAACTTTTTAGTGTGGCTCTGTACCACCTGATTGTTGCAACTCATTTGCAAAAGCAAAACCAGAATGAAATAGAATATTAAAAATTAAAAATTTTAATTAATATCTTTTCAATAAAATGACTGCAATGAAAATCTCTGAAGAAAGTCTAAGGCATTAAATAGCTCAATAAAAATTTTGTCTTTGTCAATAAGAAATTGGAACTGTACATTTTTTTTTAAATATATTTTAATGAACTTTATTTATGCACTTGGTGGTCATTGACGCAATTCAAGAGGGAAATAAAATCAAAAGTTTGGTTCTCGTTGCAAAATGTGCTCCGTGATAGAATTAACAAATAGAAATTGGGGGAAATGTATAATTTCTACAAATCTTGGTATATGCTTAAATTTTGTAGGGTGTGCGGCTCTCACGCCCCTGGTTAGTTAGTTAATTACGTGACTGAGGAAGTGAGTGGTTTGGAGGGTGGTTAGTAGGTAGGTAGGTGAATGGGTTAGTTCCTATAAATGTAGATAGGAGAGCCATGTGAGTTTGCTAGTTATATTAAGGGGATAGTACAAGGCAAAGTGCAAACGAAGAAGGTTTTCCATCCTTCTTTGTCGTAACATTGTACATGGTAAATCAGCAATTTGATTGCCATTTCTTTAGGCAAAGGAAACGCTTACACAACACACTAGAGTTCTTCTCCAGTCTAGACAAGATAGACACCTTATTCTTTATGTTAAAAATTTTCTGTATTCCTTATAGGCCCTAGATATATGAATTCATTTTCTATACACCAAGCCTTGCTGACATATGCCGAACTGTAAAATTGCTGACAAGTAGCTTTTACGGCACCAAAGGGAGTTTTTATTTTGGTACCCTCATCAATATCTATAAAATAGACTGGAATGTTGTAGTTCGATAATCACTGTTTTGGTAACAGTTCCACTGTGCAAAAGGAAAGAAATTAATCTTTCACTTTGTGGCAATCAAGGCCTGCGGAGACCCAAGGACGGTTGCTCCCTTCGTAAGGACTAAATGATTCAGGGCTAAATGGGGCTTATAATTTTGCATCAGATACTTACATCAGATCCTGGGGTCGATTTCTATTCCATGGAGACCCTTAATTATCCACGAGCTACCAGGGGATAATTAACTAGTTGACAAATCTTTGAAAATTATCTATAGATTTTTGTTATTTAGGTTGTGTATGCCGGTGAAATTGTGCGTTGACTGATGATAAAAATGCTTCCCTAATGTCCCGTATCTAGGACTTGTGCTTATTTTTCCCACCAAGTTTCATCCCGATCCCTCCATTCTAAGCGTTTTCCAAGATTTTAGGTTCCGTCCCCTAACTTTCCCTCCATCGGATCCGGTCGGGATTTGAAATAAGAGCTTTGAGACAAGATATCCTTCTAAACATCAAATTTCATTAAGATCCGATCACTCCTTCGTAAGTTAAAAATACCTCATTTTTTTAATTTTTCAGAATTAACCCTCCTCCCCCAACTCCCCCAAAGCGATCAGATCCATTCCGGTTATTTCAATCACGTATCTAGGAATTATGAATATTTTTACCACCAAGTTTTATCTCGGTCTTGACAATAAATGGAAGGGGCAACGCAGGCTAAATGAGATTTTATGAAATACATTATTATACTGGCTTTTAAGCATTTTACTAGACAGACTGGCATCGCGAACCCATTACCAAAAGGGCAGAAGTGCGAGAAATCGTTGGTGAAGGAAACAACGCATGTCCAAATTCATAAGTAGCACATAAAATGATTCTAAGGAAATTATAGAGGAAGGAAGATGGGTCAATGTTCTTGCTGATAGTTGGACAGAGCCATGACCCACGTCCTCAGATGATCCATGCCTATGTACAGGTGCATAAAGAAAATTAGAAAGATGTTGCAACAACGAATTTTTTAATCTCCAAAGCAAACCAGTTACAAGTCTAAAAGTGGAACCATCAAGGTACTTCAGAAAATATTTCCACTTATCCAATGTTTCATTTGTCAGAAGCTAGCCATTAACTGTCAAAATGTCAAAAGTCATTCCTAACTGGTGAGGCATTATGTCAGTTCATCGAGACACAAAAGACGTACCAGTGCGATACTTGAGATAAATTCAAGTAATGATTATGTTACATTACATTTTTGTAAAAAGTTCTGAGTAATTTGAACCCGTTTTGAACTTAAGCTTAAACCAGTCTGAATCTTCTTAGAAAGCTTCGGAGCCTTCTGGCGTATTAACCTGAATTGTATTTATGGCGTAAGGTTCTGATGAGTGTCATACGAAAAAAAGCTTTTCAGCCTACAACATGAGTCGTCTCTCTAGAGGTCTATTTGGATTCTGTACCACCAACAATCTTTTCAAACATAGGAATCTTATAAATGAAGGAAGTCATTATTCCCCTTTATTGTAGAGCACTGATTCTCATTTGCAGTCACCATGCAATCATGATATGAATGTATTTATGACTTGATTTAGTGTCTAAGTCCATAATTTTATTTTTCGGTACTTGGCTGCTGCTTCTTCTTCTCTGCTATGGACGTCACAGCCCGTTGGCGATCACTGATGCAGTGAGCATGCAACTTCTATTTCTTAGCGTGTGTGTGAAATTGGTGTTCAATATATTGGACATTCTTCTCCCAGGGTGGGAGACAGTTGTGTTCATAAAATTATTTTCTTGCTCTTTAGGATAAGTTAAGTTAGGCGATTTTGGTCTGTTTTAGCTCAAACTTTCCTATCTTTTTTACAAATAATTTTTAATTAAATTTGCTTCTCCTTTAATTTTTTTTGTTTAACTTCTTGTAGAAAGGCGCTTTCACAGGGTCAATGTTGTGTCAATGAAAATATACAAATTTTAGCGTTTTTACTGAAAGTAACAGTTTGATATTTGAATATTCAAAACAAGATTTTAAACGGCACCATAAATGGGTTTCACCGACAATTTTTTATAGTATTTGAATCGTCATGCAAGGGAAAGTAGAAGGAGAAAGAAGCAGGTGAAGACCTAAAAGAATGTATGTTGATAATATTAAAGAATGGATGGGAAAAGACATGATAACAATAGTAAGATTGCGGAAAGACAGGCGGAGATGGAAGGAGGCAGTGCAGGAAAGCGTGCACCAACGGCCTACCAGGCTCAGTTGTAATGGTAATGATGATTATGGATGATGATGATGATGATGATGATGATGATGATGATGATGATGATGACGATGATGATGATGATGATGATGATGATGACTTGTAACTAGACTTGTGACTAGTGATATAGTAGAAAGAAATAAGAAAGATCTTACAAAGAAACAGGATATTCTGCGCAGGAAAAAGGACTATCCTACACGGTCCTTAGCTAGTACTGTCAAACTAGCTAAAAAAGGGGTCAAAGTCGGGGAAATGGCAACAGAAAGTTTGAATCCATTTTCGAAAAGTTTGTTATATACCCTTACACCAAAAAAAGTGCTAAGCAAAATATCGGACAGAAAATTTTTCATGGACGTTCAAAATAGCGGTATTGATTCACTGAAAAAGGTCTTTTTAGGAAAATGATACAAATTTGTAAACATTGTTATGCGTAAGGCAGGTGGAAGGAAGAGAAGGCGAGTGGAAGGAAAAAGAAAGCGATGTGATGGGAAGAGAAGGTGGGTGGAAGGTAAGCGGAGGCCGCTGACAGGGAAGAGAAGGCGAGCTGAAGCAAAGAGAAGGCGGGTGGAAGGGATGAGAAAGCGAGTTGAAACGTAGAGAGGGCAGGTGAAAGAAAGGAAAGGAGGGTAGAAGGGATGGAGAGGGCAGTGGAAGAGAAAAAGAACGAGGGCTGAAGGGAAGAGAAGGCGGGCTGAAGGGAAGAGAAGGTGGGCTGACGGGAAGAGAAGGCAGGTGGAATGGAGGGGAGGCGGATTAAAGGAAAATTTCTCAACAGAGCGTCTGCTTCTTTGAATTGATGGGTAGAGCTTCCTGAATATCCAATTGAAAAAGGAAAAGTGGCCCTTTCACTACCCTAAACAAATCCTCATGCTGATTGTCGATACGTGTCAGATTTTCTAGAAAAGTTATCAATTTGAAAATGCAACAGTGTAAACAATAAGCAAGGGGAGTCATTTATGGTATTAACAGAACAATATTCTTCTTTTCACTGTGATGCTTGGAAAGCTGCATGCATCAAATCAAAGAAGCAGATGCTTTATTGAAAGATTATTTGTTAACAGTGTCAGCTTTTTACAATAATTCGCGTGTCAGAAAGGGGGCTTCCTTTTCTTAATTTTTTCATCAAATAGCCTATTTAAAACAGAGGCTTCATAGACACATTTAGAAAGCTACACATGCAATACGTTGTTCAAGGCTTATATCGAGCAAAGATCTTCGTCGAAATAATAACAGGATTCATAGCAAAAACCCTCTGGCCTTCACCACTTACCTCATAAATAAAAACATAATTCCCCCTTTGGACCTGTGATGGTTAAGCGGCCTTACATGGAGTGGTCTTAATCAATGTTGTGCCTAATCAAAATTAATAAAAAAAAAAAATTGTAAAGAAGAATTTTTTTCAAAAAAAGAACAGACATAATAAATTTTCCCAAACTTCTAAATTAAGAAAAGATGATCTTACAAAAAATTTCAACGTGATTTCCTAAAACAGAAGTAGTAAACTATGTCTTTTCAGGTTGATAGAGCACTGAAGCGTGGCGTCATATTTCCTCCGAAAGTAACCATGACGTCACAATTTCACCATAATTAATTTCGACAGCACTCTGCATTTGATTGACTCTTCCTCCTGACATATGTATGCTGTCCAATTTGAAAACGATTCCTTAAACAAACTTTTAATGTCTCAGAGTTTGAATAATGCCGGGCAAAACCTTAATTTTATGAACTGATAAAGAATTAAATAGGTTTCCCTCACACCTTCTCCTCTAATGCTTTCTTTCGGTACTTCTGTGCGTGTGTGCCAAACTAAAACCTGAAAGAAAGATATAATATGCTTAGTTTCTTGATTATAATAACACTCGAGTGAATGTCCAAATACTTCTATTATTGTGACAAGGGGTGCTGCCAAAATGAATTGGGGGCTGACAGATAGCCAAAGTCTTCACTTCTTTTATTCCGTTCGACCTTAAGTAAAGTTCTTATTTCTTTTGACAACTACGACTTTGCTCTTTCATTTTTTTTGTTTCAGGGTTTTCTTTGGGGTTTTTGTCATAAAAAAGATATTAGGAAAATGTAGAGCGGTTGAAGCCGCTACTTCGGAAAGCAGGAGTCCCTTGGCTATATGTCCCTGGGAGGAGGCTTCCTGCGACAGGGGGAGCGAAGCAGCAGGTAGGTCAGGGGTGGAGCGCCAGTCACCTTGGTGGCGCTGGAGCGCTGTTCTGCACAGGGTCTGCCAGGCTCGGAAGAATTCGAGGCGAAGCGAGGCGTGAGCCGGGGATGTTGCTAGCGGGACAGGGTGTCCGGCTGTGCTCAATGTCTGCTGCATTGCTGTTGCGAGAACCCCTTGAAGGGCGGAGCAACTCCAAGCCTCGTCCTCGTCCAACACCTCCAAAGGCGTGACGACGTTGTCTCCAGAGCGGGCTCCTTAGGCCTACAAAGCGGCCAGAAAGTCCACTTGAAATCTAGAACACAGAGTGCCAAAGGCTACCAATATCTACAATTGTACAAATTCACTTGTCTTTCCCTGAGGTCAAGCAGATATACAAAATACGAAATAAAAACAAGCTCCCAAACTGCTTCATATAGATAGTGACACACTACCATAACTTAGACCTATCTCTTTGCTAGCTTAACTCAAAACTTTATGACGATACCATGTACCAGTTAGAGAGAAACTCACAGTGTAATGCATATGTAATGTATCTCCCTTTCTGGAACGGCGTTGGCAATTTTCCACTTTCTTTTTCACTCCTATTTTATATGTGTAGCCTATTTTGCAGGCCTGTAGCAAGCTACGATGATCATGTGGGGGTACCCAGTTCTGCTTATCGGTGGCTGCACTGAGAGGTTGAAACCCAACATTGACGTGTCGCAAGTTGTAAATGAACACAGGCCCAAGCTACTCACGCCCCACCGGGGAAGTAATTAATTCATGGACATTGGAAATAACAACAAACTTCAATTCTTTCACTGTGAGTAGCTATTGATAATGTGAAAGCGTCGATAAATGTATAGTTTCTAGGTAGGTTGTATAAAACCTTGGCAGCAATCTAGGGGCGGGGGTCTCGTACAAGGTCCTATAGGAGATCTTGTTTTACAATTATATATTGTTATTGTTTCTCTTTAAATAAGACGAAATTAAATGATGGTGCAATGATATTTACGGTCACTTTATTGTTTCACCTTTCTGCACAATATGCCACACTTACTTGTAACCAAGGTGTTACTGGTTATCGTCACATTTGACGTGGTCATCTTAAAGCACAACGCCAAAACTCCTACTAGTGCCAATATCTATTCCTCTCGGGCAATTTTACATTGGTTTGTGCCTTCATAGACTCGTCAATTACTACATGTATCAAACAATGAACATATCAGCTAAAAATGGCTTGTTAAGCTAATGTTACACACAGCTAGTAATGGTGCTGCAATTTCAAGGAGGATAATCAGCATAAGAATAGCAACCAACCAACAGGATTATTTTGAGAAACCATGTAAAGACCAAGATCTTGGAGAATCTGAACTTTGTAACTTCACTAAATTTGCAAGGGTAAGAGCAAACGGGAGGTCTTCTTTTAGTTAGGAGATCAGTAAAATTGATTAAATTGTCAATTTCTGATTGCAAAATTTCACTTGGCAAGAAATGTGAGCCCTAAGAATTGAGCAAGACACACTAGCTGGATTAAAGATTTGATTTGCAATGACAATGTACAAGATCAGGAGTAAGTGGTTTTTGACTGTGTGTAGTGATCGGGTGGTTTTGAATTGTGGTTGAAAGTTTCTCATCCGAATATAATTATAGAATATAATCAGTCCTTAATTTATTTTCATGTCTTGGTTTAGTTGTGTAGTTACTGCCTTTGTATGTTCAGATAATAGAGTTTGTTTTGGGGCGAGAAGTGTGAATTGCGTTTTTTGTGTGTTTTGACAATAGATTCATTGATTGAAAGACTGACTTACCTTGAAATTTAAGTGTAAAAGTTCTCAGAGAAAGTTCCTTTTAGTTTAAATATTTTGACCCAACATTCAAATCAATTAGAAAAGTTTGTAATTTGTTTTTTACCTAAATTGGCCAATTTTATGTTTGCTCTCCTCACTTTATCTTCGGCTCCTTTAGCTGCCTCTTCGAGTTCCTCAAAGTCATCCCTCAATGCACTAAGATCTCTCTCAGCTCTTGTTTTCAGAGCATAGCACTCAGAATGATTGGCTTGAAGTTGGCCTAGTCTGTTCGTAACTTCTGTAAGTTCGGCATTGGCAATTTTCTTTGCCCTTTCGGCCTGAGGAGGAATAAGATAACGATTTGAATTTGACGTGCCATACGGATGCAAATGAAGAAGGTGCATCGTCCTTGGAAGCATTGTCCGGGTTTTTGCCGGTGATCAGAGCAAACATCGTGTAACAAACAGGAATAGCATCCCATATTTCTATATATCTATTGTTTATTGTATTCTATAACAAACAATAAATGTTTTCTATCTCATCTCGCTGTCCCCGTGCTTCCAAGGGCAATAAACAGCTAGTAATCATAAAAGTTAGCTTATTTAAAGAAGCCAATGAAGTTATTTTGTAATATTCTGTGCGTATGCATGCGTGGAAGCTCTAATTATAGAGAGTAACATGAGAGAATTCTTAACAAGTAATGGAATAGTAATTCATAAAAGATGAGTCAGAGAAATCTTTAAAAATGCAACGGTCAATATGACAGTCTTTATCAGTACGTTGTAACTTTTCTTTCAATGTCATACTGAAGAGTTGTGTAAGGGGGCTTTAACCTTTAGAATAATTTTAAAATCAATCTTTTTACAGATAGTGTGTAAGTAAAAGATAAAGAAGTTATAAAGAAATTTAAAAAATGGTGCCCCCGTGCCAAAACGCGACCAAGTTGGCTGTACCCCCTTCCACCGAATGTTTTAGGTCCTCGTCGAGTCTAAGTTACTTTCCTTCCCTTAACAAGCCAGTTCCTGAAAGCACTGTTTGTTGTTTATTTAATGCCTAAGCAGAGGGCGAATCAAAATGAAACTGAAAGGCGTTTATTTATTTATTGGTGTATGCATTGCTTTGCTGCCTCATCATAGACTAGCATCTAGTGTATGCAAACTATGTCAAATATGCCTTATTAGCCTATTTCGAACGCTTTGTGCACCATTGAATGTAGGTCCATGATTGGCGTGTTTGTGAGAAAAATAATGGACAGAAATATTAAACTGGTAGCATTTTCTGTGCCCTTGAATAAATGTGCAAACCCTGTCTCGTTCTGAAACTGGTTGAAAACGAGATCTGTTTTTTTTTCGAAAAGGAGTGTTCTTTCTGGGGCTCTCAAATTTCAGTGTCATGAATGTTGACAGTTCGCAAACCTGAATTCGCGCCCTTTTGTTCTGTGAACAATAAAGCGTGTTCTTGCGCTCTCCTTTTCCAAGACTCACCTTCGTGTGCTAAGGATGCAACTGCTAAAACCCTCACCAACCTCAGTTTTCTTGATTTTTACTCTATTTTTATTATATCCAGTTTGTTTTATGACAAAGTGGCAGTTGCAATACAACTCTGAATACTAGCAAGAGTCATCACCATCATCACTAGACTGCCAAAATGCATGGAAACATACAATTTCTAAATATGTTTGGCAAGTAATAATTCTTTGTTGTCTACACTGACTCGGGACTAAGCAGTGAATATATGAATACTTACATTCCAGTAGATGTGTAGAGTAAAGCGCCTTTCTCAAGGCCACAATACCGTGAGATTATAATTCAACTGACAAGGGAAATAATAGAGAGGTAATGGTTGTCATTCACACTTTGCTGATTTCAAATTCGAAGAATCTGATTATGTTCACTAATGTGCAGTAACCCGCTCTGTTATATCCAATGCAGCTTTCAAGCGAAAAAGCGAACTTAAGTTTTTTGCTTTAAAGGATCAAGTTAAAGCAGTGCAGTATTTTGTGATCCTTTACAAAGAGAGTCTGATCATCAGTACCTAGTAAAAATACTTTTTCCCTGGTTGTAGACCTTGATAGTTTGATGCAACGTAAGGTTGCGCACATCACGAACTGCACCTCTATCTGTAGACTGCAGGGATAGTTCCCTGTGGTTCACGGCGGATGCCCAGTCCTTCGTGTGGTAAAGAAAGACAAACGCTGAAGTGTTGACGTACGTCTGGGGCGTACTTGAACAGTTCAGTGCTTAGTAAATTACAGCAGTGGATGGACTTGATGATGGTGCAAGGACCGTTTTTATCCCTACGAACTGCTTAGAGGTAATGCCTAGAATCCCACTAGCCATTAGCCATTCGTTGTAGAATTAACTAATTAAGTGCTGTTTCATTAGCCTCGGAACAAGTAAGGGCCGTTACAGTGTCCATATAACAAGCACTTGTCATGTTTATCGCACGGTAACACAACGACGTAGGGTCTCTCATACCTTCTCTTATTGATAAAACTTTGCAACTTTGAATGTGGTGTCGAAAGAATGTGGACCAGATGGCAGTTCAGCCAGTCCAGCCTCTGTCAAGTCAAGAGAGGCTGGACTCCAATAACATAGGCGAAAGTGATGATGTACAGATCTGTATAAATGAAAGGTAATGTGGTAACTAGATAAACAGGGTCATTTATCATCTGGAATGTTCATAATAGCTCAGTTGGTAGAGCACATGTTGTGAATAGATTAGTTCGAATCCCGTTGGTGATATATTGTCTATTTGTATAGTATCTTGTCAAAACTTCTAATTTTAAGTGGTAGAATTAAGCCCATTAAGATCCGATAGCCCAATCGTAAGTTAAAAATACCACATTTTTCCACTTTTCCTCTCCCTTCAGCCCCCCAGATGGTCGAGTCAGGGAAAACGACTTTATCAGGTCAATTTGTGCAGGTCCTTGACACACCTACCAATTCCCATCGTCTAGCACGTCCAGAGGCACCGAACTCGCCAAAGCACTAACCCTCCTAACTCCCCCAAAGAGAGCGGATCTAATCCGGTTACGTAAATCACATATCTACGACATTTGCTTATTCTACCCACCAAGTTTCATCCCGATCTCTCCACTCTAACCATATTCCAAGATTACCGGTTTTTTTCAGATAGGTAGGCTTTCATCTTTACGTTGTCAAGCTGCTAACATTCATGCTTTTTTGTAAGAGTGCGCCCAAAATCTTCTTCTTGTTGTTGTTGATAATGATGATTACAACGATGATGGTGATATGATGATATGATGATTAAAATTATTATAATTATGATAATGTTGTTGATGATTATTATCGTGATGATGATTATGTTGGTGCTGGTGCTGATACCTTGTTGATGATATGATGATGATTAAGATAATGATGTTAGTGAAGGGGACAAGAAGGAGATCGTGTTAATGATATCTTCATTTTTTTCTTTGCCCCAGTTTCGATACTTTGCAATGGTTTAATGGGCTTTGGATTGATGACGGGCATGGTAGTTCTTCCTTGGTCAAGTCACAAGGTGCTGAGAGGCTGGTCTCCAATTGCGTATAGCTGGATGTCGATATCCACCGGTGGATGATTGGGAGCTAATGTGGCGACTAGAAAAATAGAAGTATCTTAACATAGGAGGTCATCTAGCTCAATTAGTAGAGCGCACGCCGCGAAAGCGTGGGTCACGGGTTCGATCCCCGGTGCAGACATGCTTTTCCATTTTTCTAGTGTTCTTTTCAAAACTAACATTTGAAAATCCTCTCTTCTCGATATTATTTATATCCTTTAAAAAAGATTTCAAAAGTAGTAGTAGTAGTAGTAGTAGTAGTAGTAGTAGTAGTAGTAGTAGTAGTAGTAGTAGTAGTAGTAGTAGTGGTGGATTTAGTAGTAGTAGTAGTAGTAGTAGTAGTAGTAGTAGTAGTAATAGTAATAGTAGTAGTAGTAGTAGTTGTAGTAGTAGTAGTAGTTGTAGTAGTAGTAGTAGCAGTAGGCTCCTTCCGTCTCTGGAGACGATTGTATGTGCCTAGGTAGGATTTTCCTTTCTTTTCCTCTTTCTAATTACTTTCTAACTTAATGGGCTTTGAATTGATGACGGGCCGGATGGCAGTTCTTCCTTGGTCAAGTCACATGGCGCAGTCTTTTTTTTACCATATGAAATCATAGGAGTAGTTAAAAATAAATAGTATAATGCAAAGTAATATGATTAAAAAACCAAATGTCTGATTTCGAAAGGCTCCCTAAATCGTTAAAAAAAAAAACATTTGGGAGTCTTAAGTCCTGTATGCATTGTTGTTTTTGTAAAGAAAACCAGTGGATTGTATGGACACCTGGAAAATATCTAGAAGTTCCTGTAGTAATTTTTACATGAATCTAGACGGTCAGAACTTGAATTACTCAGGTCTACACGATCAGAACTTGATTTTGAGGGAAGATTCTGGTGTTTAAGCCCGAATTTATATTCAGATATATTTAAAGCACTATGCCAAACACGAATGTGGTCTTTTAGGCCTTCCTTAATTAATGACCTTAAAACAATACCCTGGATATCCATTTCATTAATTACTTCCTTGGAAACAGTTTAACAGTTAGTAAATTTGTCATAATCAATATTTTTGCGTTTTGTACTTTCGAAGATGTGATGTATGTCCGAATAATGGGCAGAGGATAACTTTTTTCTCATTATTTTCTCATTATTCTCATTTCTCATTTCTCATTATTTTGTCATTATTACCTGACATTGCTTGAACTTTGTGGAGATGTCAATAATGTTCAGGCCATATTTGCTTTTAGAGAGCAAAAATACGGTTCTGAAACGTTTCTTGCATGCTATTGATCAGTTTATCGCTTCTCTCGACCGACGTTTGCAAACATTCAACGATTTATCAAGCCAAGTTAGCTGTTTTCGTCATCTTGAAAAACTGTCTTAGACCGAGATTCAGGCCACAGTACAGTAACTTGTTAGAACTTATCGAGATTACTTGCATTTATTGATGAATTGTATCAGTCTGTAACATTTGCAAATATCTTCCCAGACCAGGATCCACAAGGTGTTAGCGCCTTGCCCTTCCTTGATAGACTTATCATAGATAAGGGTGTGAACCACACTTCCCCCAAAAATAAGATAGCTTTAGTAGTGCACGAAGAGTCGTGATTTAATTGATTGTATTATAAACGAAGTAATTATGCTGGAGCATTCTTAGGAATGTGCGAAGTTATTAGGTAACTAGACCTTTCAACTGAACATGCATTTTGTATTCAGTGATAGCTTGCGTTGTAGATGACAACAACGTTACTGTAAACAAGTTATTGCTGCTTGCAACGCAGCACGAGGAGGTTTAGTAGATAAACATAGTTCACAGGCGTTACGTGGCTGCCGTGATTGCTCACAGCAATTCGTCTGAAGTCTGTTTGAAAGTATAACCTAAGTAGGCCTATTTCATACTAGTCATAATAACATACAGATGCTTCCATAGCCTATTGCAATCAATTTACCTTACGTTAATCCATATGAGATCTATAAGGTCAATCAATGGGTGTGTAAAATCAGATCATTTGCCCCTCTTCTTTCTAAGGTTGAGAATAAATCCTAATTTAATTTGGGTGTGTTCCAGCTGACGGTTTTTCAGTAACTGTCCATTTCTAACTGCGGTAGAGCCAGTGGGAACGGCACAGTAGGCTGACTAGCAGTAGCGTTATTTTCGAATTAAATGCACATGCTTAAATTTAAGGGACAGTTTAATGCTGATTAGTATAATTTTTTTATTCCTTCTGTTTCAGAGCATTTAGAGAGGTTCCTCTAATTATTCTCTTTTGCCCTTTCTTCTCTTCTGATTACCTTTTGTTTCTGATTGTTATCTTTCATCTTCTTCTTTCCTCTCGTTATTTATGGATTTTTACCTCTTTTGTCCTCTTCAACTTTCCAGTCCGTTCTTTCCTTGTTCCTGTTACTCTTCTTTTTTATTATTACCTTTACAAACAAACCTATTTAACCGTATGCAATTATCAAATCCTATCTTATATTGTTTGTCAGTTCAAATTCAATTTGGATCGCTGTATTTTTACACTCCGATTTGCTTTCAGTTAGACAGTTGTTTTTTTCTATTTTCTGAATTTTAGGAAATGAAGATACTCTACGGTTGGCTATTAGTACCATGCATTGTATACCATTGAAAAAACAAGAAAATTTGGGGTCGGGCCGGAAAGCGAGGCTGGCTGAAACTTTAGAAGTTGCCCCTCCCTCTTTTGGAGGATTTGCACTGCCGCTGATAACAGGATTATATCCAGTACATACCTTTAATCCTAAAAACAGATAAAATATTAAAAATAAGAAGCGAAATGTGTTTACATGATTGTTTCGATAAACTGCTACTTCTTGTTTGAAGATTTACAGGACAGCAAATTATTTACAAGAAGGAGTGGTCACATTACACCCTTTTTACTTGTTCACCCTTTTTCTATTCATGGGTCTTTGGTTGAGAGACTGCCAGAAGTAGGGACTTTTTAGCATAATGGCTGCAGAATAAATTGAGAAATAACATGGTAATAGAGAACCTACTTCATTAGAGATTTTTAATATTTCGTCAACCTTTTATTTTTAATCTTAACTAATCGAGTGCATGAAAAAGGGAAATAAATTGGCCGGATCACCTGAGTTTAGTAGTGTGGGAGGAGGAGATCGCACTTATCATCAACTTGGTCAGATGTTCAGACACTGGTCTTCAACGAGGATGAGGTGGCACCGTCTACATGGTGATGCCACCCTTTCCACGTAATTTAGCAGGGACAGTGTTTTTCGACTGCAGAGTTGCCCCGTTTTCGTTATGACAATTGCTGCGAACTGCTTTTTCTAGCCTCGATTTCTATGGTCTCACCACATTTCACCTCACCTCACCAAATTTCAGGGGCGTATATTCTGGGTGTGCTAGGTGTGCACCGCACACCCTACGAAAGTTAAGCATGTTCCAAGATTTATACAAATTATACATTTCCCCCGATTTCTATTAGTTTATTCCATCAAGGAACCCATTTTGCATCGAGAACCAAATTTTTGATTGCATTTCACTCTTAAATTGCGTCAATGACCACCAAGTCGTGCTGAGGGTTTGCAGCACGTCTTGGGCTATACAAAGGCACGACATCCCAACTCATTTATGCCTAGTTAACTACCATAATCACAGCTCATCTGTATCATGAAAAGTGAAAGTGACAATAGAGAGAACTATTCGAGTCAACGAGGGAACTTCAAAGATATAACCATAGTATCGTACACGTAGAACGTTCTGCCAATGTGTAAAGTAAACCTGAGCAATGGAGTAGCTCTTCATGCTCTCATCGTTAACTCGGGTCCCTACATGTAATGGGTTCTCATAGAGGTAGATTGCAAAAGATGGTAAAAAACATTGGGTAAAACAGTTGAATCTTTTCCTCTCAGTGTCGTGCTTGACCTCAATGTGCTAAACACGCATCCGTGATCTGTCTTTTGGCAAAAAATGCGAAATTCCACATTTTTGTAGATAGGAGCTTGAAACTTCTACAATTAGGTTTTCTGATACGCTGAATCTGATGGTGTGATTTTTGTTAAGATTGTATGACTTCTAAGGGATATTTCCCCACTATTTTCTAAAATAAGGCAAATTTTCTCAGGCTCGTAACTTTTGATGGGTAAGACTGATCTTGATGAAACTTACATATTTAAAATCAGCATTAAAGTGCAATTCTTTTGATGTAACTATTGGTATCAAAATTCCATTTTTTAGAGTTTCGGTTACTATTGAGCCGGGTCGCTCGAGCAATAAAAGCGAACCTCCGACTAAGAATTATAAAGTGTTTGGCCAAGCCTGGAAGTAAGAGGACTTGAAAGATCTGAAAATTTCATGCAAAGCTCTCTTTCTTAAGGAAAATTCCGTTCGGCAGACGAATGGAAAACAGTGTGCTAAACCGTTTAAGAGTGCAATGGAAACCTACAGGGGGATAGTTGACGAAGTTGCCAAGAACTAACAAAACCTTTCCATTGCTCTAGTCTCATTCATTTTCTCTGAAAGCGAAATACTGGAAACTTTGTAGACTTCGAACGAGTATTGAAGTATAAGAATGATGTAAAGTAAGAAGGCGTGACACGTGGCTCCCTTTAGGGAGGCGAAATTTGAAAGGAATAAGGTATGCCAAAGTATACACGGACGATTGCTTCCGTATCATAAAAAAGGCCTGGTCAGTTCATTTTGGCCGTACTGGAGTCAGTCCACATAATAGCAAGACAAACTTTGCTATGCAGACAAAATAATTTGTTTGCTCACCAGGGTTATTTTATCAATCTTGTTGTAATGGATGCTGATTGGTCCAAAAGCACAAGCCATCCAGGCAGTCCAAATTCTCACCGGGTCTTTCAAAAATACAGTTAGGTATACTCTTTCACATATTTCATTTCGGTTATTCTGACGTTAGTACTGTGAGCAATGAAGTCAACAAATGACACAAAACATGCAACAATGCAAAAGCCCATGTGTGATCCATTCTATAAAGAAAAGAATGGAGAGAGTAAATAATTTTATATATACATATGGTGGTATGTACAACAGTTGATGTCCAATCAGTCAATTAGGTAGGTGTTTTACTTGCTCTTTAAACGTGTTATCTTAAGCCCTGTACAAACAGGCTCAACTTTCCACTAGACTGCACTCGACTTTGTACAACATTGCCATGTCTAGCACTGGGTGTAAAACAGGCTCGATTTTTTGTTGCTATCGCTATACAAGGTGCCCAAATGGGTTCAACAAAAGCTAAGTCCTCATTAGTAATGGCTACACGCTCGTTGGGAATGGCCTTGTCAATGTAGACACTGTGGTAAAAGCTGTTAAAACCTTGTTTAGAAATCAAACTTCTTTTCGCCGAAGTTAATCGTCTAAATTAAGTTCATTAATAAGTTAGACGTCTAACTCTGTTTGAGTTCTGCACTTCGTATTAAGTTCTGCCAATCTATTAAGTTCAACTGAGCCTGTTGCATTAATCCAATAAAAACGACTTCGACTCAAACGTAAAAACTTTAATGTGCCGAACTTAATGCATAAATTATATGAATGTTCTACCATAGTTACCTTTCTAAGAACACAATTGTCTAGGTTTAGGGAATCTTACATTACGAGATAAGTCTAACAGTGATAAGATGTTACCCATATTAACACTTTACTTATTCGTTTCCTTGTAAGATTTCCATCCTGAACCAAGGAAAAACGGATATCCGTTTGACGTCTATTCCTTTGGTTTAGGGAATCTTACATTACAAGATAAGTCTAACAGTGATAAGATGTTACCCATTTCAACAATTTACTTATTCGTTTCATTGTAAGATTCCCATCCTTAACCAAGGGAATAAGGATATCCGTTTGACGTCAACTCCTATGGTTTCAGGAATCTTACATTACGAGATAAGTCTAACAGTGATAAGATGTTGGGTTAAATTACTGCCCTGCCTGAAATCAACATAAGACCAGCTAGAGACTTGAAAGATGGTAGACGTATAGACCAAGGGTTTAAATATCCCAAATTCTGATGATGACAGCACTTTTTTAAGCAAAATTTTCAATATCCGTAAAAGTTAGAATTTTTCTCACAAATCCCATATTTCGAATCAATCTTTGCTTGTTTATAACTATGGAAGTTGAAAGTAGATACTTTTGCATTTCAGGAAATATTCAGGTAGTTTTATTCTCTACTATGAGTCTAGAGTGATTAAGAAAGCACCTAAAGTTAGAAAATATTTTGATATTTGGAAGTAAATATCATACTATAGTTTGTTAACACATGTTCTTTTACATTTGAGTTTTGACAACACCAAAAGTTCTGTTCATTCATCAGGGTTTTTTGTTCCGGTTGGTCGTACTTTATGCACCTAAATGCATTCACATTAATCCATTTGACTATGAAAAACTCACAGAGCGAAAGGTTTTAAGAACCACTTTACACCCAAATTTGTTTTCAATTCCCATCTGATATCGGCACAAATGGCAATTCGTGTAACTCGTTACGGTTGGGAGACTTTTCATCACACGACTATTCATCACCTGAAAATGAAGGTGTTTTCGCCAACCTTTGTCTACCTGACATTTTAACATAACTCGCGCTGTGCCTCGTCCCCCTCAGCCTGATCGAGGGCTGGTTCGCCAAGGGACCGCGGGGCTGGAAGGCGGCGTGCCTGCTCTACGCGGTCGTCGCCGTGCTCGTCGGCGCCTGCCTCGTGGCCGTCACGGGCCAGGCGGCGGCGACCCAGGACTACCTGAAGGTCGGGAAGATGAACGAGGCGCTCGACGCGGCGTGGCGGGCCATCGACGGCCTGTTCGCCGGCGGGGTGCACCCCTTCGCCGTCATGACCCTGACCCTCGCGCACGTCGCCGCCGCCGTCGCGGTCGGCAACGCGAAGCTGGTCGGGCGCTGGCAGCGCACGGCGTCAAACCAACTTCACTATGTGAATTGATGTGTCACTGCAGTACCTTGCAGCGACCGGTCAGCGGACCGACATTTAAATCAAGTAAACTTGAAAATACTGAGTTAGTATATAATAGACGAAGTTATCCGATTGAGTAGCTGATACTCAAGTCCCAGCCAGGTGGCTGATGTAACGGCTCGATCGGTAAGAACTCGTTATACTGTTGTCAAGTAAATTGTGTTTCTTCTTTTATAATCATAACACTAGTGCATTTATGTGCATACATTACAATCGCAACACGAAACGCAATACGTAACAAGGATCGCAACACGTAATATTTTAGGAGAGTACGTAAATTATGTAAAGTATGATTATGTAAAGTATGATTATGTAAGGAATGATTATGTAAAGTATGATTATGTAGAGTATGATTATGTAAAGTATCATTATGTAAAGTATGATTATGTAAAGTATGATTATGTAGAGTATGATTATGTAAAGTATGATTATGTAAGGAATGATTATGTAAAGTATGATTATGTAAGGAATGATTATGTAAAGTATGATTATGTAAAGTATCATTATGTAAAGTATCATTATGTAAAGTATGATTATGTAAAGTATGATTATGTAAAGTATGATTATGTAAGGAATGATTATGTAAAGTATGATTATGTAGAGTATGATGGCCCGCAACCTAGAAGGGATCCGCACAAAGGTCTGTGATGCCCCTAACCTACGAAGGATACAAAAAAGATATCTTAACGGCCAATAACCTATAAAGGATCCGTAAAAGATGCCCGAGGGGACGTATCCTATGAAGGATCCGCAAAAAATGTCTTAGGGACCCGTAACTTATAAAGAACCCCATCCAGTCAACGACATCCTAATTTTACGAACCGAACCAAGAAAATCATTAAATGCGCCATTCGTATTGGTGATGTAACTGGCCAAACCCTTGTAAATGCTTGAACGGCACACAGACGCATTTGTATGATTACAAAGAGCTCCGCAAATAAGTATAGAACTAATTGGAGACACACTATGCCCACACAGGTTGTCAAGCAGACGCATTAGAAATGATTTAGGAACGATTAATGGTATGTATTAAGTTAAAACTTTCAGCGTGTGTTGAAGGGCATGTTGGAGAAACCAGAGGTGTTACGCGCATACCGCTACTAAATCTGCTACAGCTATTGTTACAGCGCAAGCTAAGGGTATTAAGGTGAAGCTTTAAAGGAATATTTAGGTGTTGAACTACATCAAAACAAACTATGAGCATGTGGACTTTCAAAAAGTTAGTAAAGCAATATCTGAAGTGCAACGTATATTATTAATTTAGGTATTTAAGTGGCCTCAGCTTAAGCGAAACAACAGTTTCTTCTACCATAAAATTAAAAAAAAAATTTTTTTAACTGGAAGTAAGAAGCAACATTAAAGCTTAAAACGAACAAAAATTATTACGTATATGAAGGAGTTGCCCCCTCTTCAGTCCCTTGCTATTTCCGCTAAAGTTTGACTTTATGTTCCAACTATTTAAGATTGACTCCTGATACACAAGGACTGTTAAATTAGAATACTAACCTTTTTACCAATTCAAACATTTTACACTAAACACTTTAGAGTAAAGAGTAAGGTACTAAGGAGGGGGTGAACCCCCTCATATATGATAACAATTTCTTTACCAGCCTTTGCTGAATTCTAATCATCTAAGCTTGAATTGTGACTGATTCGAGTTCTAAATTTTATCTGAACAGTTATTGTAAAAAGATTAGGATTTAAGTAATCCAAAGGTGGTATTAGCTGAATAAGTTATTGGTGCTAGTAAGATTATATTTCACAAACTTTAATAAAAAAAAGCTCAATAGCATAAAAATAGCATTATCCACATTTAAGATAAGAACATTAAATAAGTAGGCCCTACGTATGGCTGTGATATATCCCAGCGATCTATACCTTTCTCTCATTAAAGCCCTAAATATCGGAATAGAAAGACATTTTTCGTACAGTTTTCTTGGCCCCTGATAAAGTAAGACACAATCACTTTTCTCAGTACCACGACCAACTCGACCACGTAATTGATGTAACTGAGCAAGGCCTAGGCGTTCGGCATTTTCGATCACCATCAAGCTGGCATTGGGCACATCCACGCCTACTTCGATCACGGTGGTAGCGACAAGTAGATCGATTGTTCCCTGTTTAAATTCCTGCATGATCGCCTCCTTCTCCGTGTTCTTCAGGCGTCCATGGATGAGGCCGACCTTAAGTTTGGGCAAGGCCTCTTGCAGAAATCCTTGTGTATCGACGGCTGCTTCGCATTGCAGGGATTCGGATTCTTCAATTAGGGTATCTTTAAAACCTTATAAATTGGGATTCAGCAAAGTTGTGAAGCTGAAAACAATTGTTTGTACTTCATTTAAGCAGAAGATCTATTTTTCAAGGTTTCACTTTTATAACACACATAGGCTATTGTTAAAGGTCATCAAAGGTCAGGACCCTTTAGAGGGAGAGGGAGTGGAGATAGGTAGCCTACTTCAAAATACCTTCCCAGGACATACTTTAGCATTTAGACCCATCCCTGAAACTTTCATTTTCCTAGCCTAACTTCTTTCCAACATAGCCAAAAGTCACTAAATTAGAATTTTAGTACTAATTCTTGCTATTTTGGAATGGGACTAGGTGCGCCCTCAAGCAGGGCGTTGAAATTGTCTGCACCGAGACTCAGCACCAGCGTCAGGCCGATCGCAGACCACAGCGAAAAACGCCCGCCCACCCAGTCCCACATGGGCAACAGGTTCTGCTCTGGCAGGCCGAACTCCGCGGCGGCAGACACGTTGTTGGTGATTGCGATGAAATGCTGTGCCAGTCCCGCCTTGTCAGTGGTTCGCTCCAGAAACCAGCTTCGGGCGCTGCGGGCGTTGTGCAGGGTTTCAAGGGTGCCGAAAGACTTCGACGCGACGATGAACAGCGTCCGGTCCGGATTGACTCGGGCGAGCACCGCCTGCAGCGCCGTGAAATCTACCGCGGACGAGATGAATCTTGAAATTAGAGATAATTAAAGGTTTCAAGTAAGGATTGTGAGTATGTCCAGGTTAAATGAGTGAAGAAGGCTCTTCCCTATTGCTGTTGTGCAACTGGGACTGTTAGAATCACAAACCGAATTCAAAGACTCCTTGAATTTTGGAGGTAAGCTCAGGTTTTCACCAAATTTGGAATTAAAATAAGGAATGGTAATGCTTATCTTGCCTATGCAACCAATATAGGAAATCATCCAAGAATATGAGGCCTTCAATAAGTTAAGAGTCCCTATCTTTTTTTTTTTTTTTTTTTTAACGAATGGCTCTGATCATTTTCTTGAACGCCATTGGCTTAATTGGATAAATCTATATTGTTGTAAGCGCTGTGACCGAGATCCATAAATCTGCCGAGGTACCTTATTCGGCTGAACAGATGTATGCCCTGGTGAATGATGTGGAATCCTATCCGGATTTCTTACCCTGGTGTACCGATGCAAGGGTGTTGCAACCGGGTACGCATAATTTGACTGCCAGTCTCTCTTTACAATCTGGCAAGATCAAACAAACGTTCTCAACGGAGAACACCATGCAACCCGGTTCGCTCATCGAAGTGAATTTAATAAAGGGGCCATTTAAGCAATTGTCCGGCACCTGGCATTACATGGAAGTGGCGTAATACATGGAAGTGGCGTAATACATGGAAGTGGCGTAATACATGGAAGTGGCGTAATACATCGAAGTAGTGTAATACATAGCGGGCTTTGAGTAGGGTACGAAAAAAGTAAAAGAATATAAAACAAGATTCTCTTATGAGAACTTGACTTTGATTCAAAATTGGAACTATTTAGTGTAGCCCAGTTTACCACATGCCATTATCGCGTATTTCCCCAAAATTAATTTCTTTAGAAGATACTTTCAACGATAAATGAAACAAACAGAAGAATGGGCGGCAATTAGGAGTGTCGAGGGCTATGGAAGATAAAGATAACTCTTGAAACGAAAAAGGTCCAACTGAAATAGTGGTGTTAACGACTTTCAAGGAAACAAAACAATTTTGCAGCACATCAACTCCGACTCCAATCCTCTCCCCTCCCGACCTCTAAAAACGCGCTTTATGTACACAGAGAATATGTATCTACAACCCATTTACTTCTTAAAAGCATATAATCAATAATTGCAATTTGGGCGACCTATCGGCGACTTTTTTCACAAGTTGGGCGACGAAATGAAAGGAAAATCTGACAGTGCTGCTCATGATCAGGCTCTGCTCTCATTATCAAATTTACTCAAACATCTATTCAGCACCACCGCCTGCTACAAAGGGAGCAATAACTTTTTACTTGCTCATGACTTTCTCTTATTTGTCCTTTTTCTATCTGGGTTGTTAATGTCGCAAATAATCTGTCTTAAAATTTTATTTTTGATTGTGTTTTAAGCATGTGTGTTTAAAAAAGAATCCAACATATCGAAATAAAAGAATTCTTACATGGTCAACAAGACAACAAACAAGGAAGAGAAAAACAATCCAAGGCTATGGGGCATCATTACCTTGATTATTTGATAAAGAATGACTACTAATCTAATATCATGTAGTCGGGGGAGCAATGGGCTTCATCAGGAAGGGAATATGATAAAATCCATACAAGGTGCTGAGCTAGCAGTGGAGGGAAAAAAGGAAGAAAGAGAACACATCATCGCTACTCATGTAAAAAGTGGTTTTCTTTGTTTTTTAAGCCGCGAGACTGTAAGTTTTCCACATAAATTTTTCGGCCATGGCGATTCCTATGTGTACTTTTTACTTCGATCCAATGCCATTCTTTAGGGGTTTCAGGCTATTTTTTTTAATTTTTATTAATTTGTTTTCGAAATAATATTTTTTGCTTTTAAGACTAATTGAGACAATTGTTGCCATTTACGAATGAGTTATTTATTTTTTAATTCTGAATCCGGAATTGTTTTCACTAGCCATTTTTTAATACATTTTTTGAAACACGGGTCCGGTGCTTGGTGGCCTCGTGGATGCCTCTTCGAGATCGGTCGACGGGAAGAATGTCTTCTGGAGACGCAGCGACGTGCGACCAAGGCTGGATGTCTGATAGGTAAATGAATGACATCCGAAGAGAGGCAATGAGCGTATCAGGGCCTGTGCTAAGCCTTTCGCGACCGTGCTTCCGAGCCATCATCCAACAGCATCTCCCAAAACATCGTGCTCTCGAGCGGTACAGACGTTTTACGACAATCTAAGGCAGTCTCTACGTCTAGTCACGCTCCCGCACTGCCTCTCCACTCGCACGCCTGCTCATATGCGCTGTTTCGATTATGATTTTGTTATCCGAAAAACCGGCGGGCAAAATTGGCCGCCGGGTAATCCACCGGAAGAAATTGCCTGCGGCGCTTTAACGGTCATTTGCATTACCTTCGATCATCAAAATGGAAAAATGAAGGCAGCATCGATTCCGGTAGAAATCGCCGGTAAAATTGAAACAGCGCCGAAAGATGCGTTGCGCGAGGAGCGTAAAACGTGAAGCGAAAAATCGCTCTACGCCTTACGCTCCACACTTTATGGATCGAGTAACAATAATTTAAAAAACTAAAAAATTTCTGAAATACGAAACCGGAAATAAAAACCTGGAGACACTACAATGGAAGCCAGTCTTCCACTGATTCAAAATCCGAATATGTTCTGGATTCCAATTTAGCATTGGGCTGCACAAGGAGTATCGTGTGTGTCTATAATATAAGATGTGATAAGACCCTCGTGTCAGATTTGAGTTGTTTATTAGTACCAATCTGTGTAACAAAAAAACTAAAACAAGAAAGACACCCCTCGTTAACAGTATGCTTTAATACTTCTCACCTCCTAAATTATCGATCAAATACAGCTACTTCACATTCTGGTAAGGTGAGGCCTGTATCTAGCGACGTGAGAAGGGAGGGGACGTGTGCCTTACTATCTATATTGTAGATATCTGTACTTCTGATGGCCGAGAAGCGAACGGCACGGCCAAGTTAAAGGGGAGTTGATCTTTAATAAAAGATTTTTATTTCTTATTCCAATCGATAATCAGTGAAGATTTTGCATTATTTTACATTATGGATTTATGAAGGACTCTTCGGTTTTTCTTTCTCTTTTGTTTTAATGTTGTCTTTGTTCTCGTTGGCACAGAAAATATTAAAAAATGAAGTTTATAAAGTAGCTACACACCTGGTCAAATGAGTTAATAGTTTTCAAGTAAAGCCGGAGCAAAAGAGTGAGAATGCAGTACAAAAAGTTGTTATTTAAAAGACGCTTTTACTGCTGTAATATATGTTTCATAGTTTTTGTAGTTTTTTGTTTATCTATTTGTTCAGGAAATTAGTCCGAGAGTAGATCGAAAATGGAAAAATTATAAGTGAACCAAAATTGTCCATGAAGGGTATGAGAAGTGCAAGTTTTGGATAGTTAAAAGAGCAGAATGGTATGTTAAAATAGAGAAAAAGTTTTAGAGATCTTAAAGTTTTCCTGTTTATCTGGCATTGGTCCGAGAGCAGATCGAAGATTGGAAAATTAGAAGTGAACAAAAATTTTACTCAAGTGTCTTAAAAACCGGTAAAATCGGATAGTTAGAAGGGAAGGGTTAAAAGAAAGGGTTTTACATGGGCTATATGCCATGTTTTTTCGCACTGCGAGAGGAAAATGTACTCATATGAATTAAAGAACATTTTCCATGAAAAAATCAGCGCTCCTCATCTTAAACTGGAGTACTCTCTTCCAAAAAACTGGCACTTTCTTATGAGAAAAGCAAAGATAAAGCGATGAATCATTTTAAGGTGCTAGTCCCCAGCTGACGGTTACATGAACTGCCTACTGGACTGGTATCTATTATGGATCAGTAACCGTGTAGACAGGGTCTGAATTATGAAATATTGTGTTTTGTCTTTATAAAATGGATGCACCGTTAAATTCTGTTATCTGTACAAACAGGGTACAAATAAAATAGATTTTATTTCCGGTGCCAATGTATTTCGGAATAGTTGAGAGTTGTGACTTTATAGCTTACTTGATAAATGCTGCTACGTAAGGTATAAGGAGAGTTGGCCCCCGTGTCACTTTGCCCCCGTGCTACTTGGCCCCTATATCACTTGGCCCCCGGATATTTGGCCCCCGTGCCAATTGAAAATTAGGGTGACGTGACAGATATTAACAACAATAACTTCAAGTTCACAAAAACTGTCAAGTGGAAAAACAGTTCCCGAAACCATGTTGCAATACCCTTATTAAGCTTCGAAAGAAATCCAATAAAAAATATTCACATATTTTGTTCATTCTTAGACGTCTTTGCTCCACTAAGGAGCAAGAGCATGAAAACATCTTTAAACTTAAGAAATGGTGTTGCGACCGGGAGTACCCCGTTAAATTTTTGGAAGAGCAGCTATTAAGGGCTAACAATATCGAAAGAGACGAACTCTTTCTGCCTAAAATCAGGGATAAAAGTGGCATAGCGTTTGTCATGACATATACACCTACCCTATGGACTGTTGGGACTATTCTACGCCAACAGCTTCCTATTTTATACAATGACCACAAAGTCCAAGAAGTTTTTACTCCGGCCCCCTTTGTGGCATATCGCAGCGGACGGAGTTTACGGAGCTATCTTGTAAGGAGTGTAACAAAGTTTATTGTCGTTTTTAACGAGTTGTCTCTATTAAGAACCATTAGGTTTCCAAGCTAAGCCAGATCTCTGTAGCCTCTGTTGTTCTTACGTCAAAATTCTATGGTGCTTATTTTGACATCTACTTAACATCAAGGATAGATAAGGCTCTTTAGCAAGGAGGGGGTTTGTATTCTGAACGCAATGTGAAGACTGTAGAACGGAGTACTAACACTTTGAGCAAGAATGGGTGCAAATACGGTCATTTTACCTCATTGTAATATAAAGGTAAAAAGGCAGGCAATTTACAGGGTAATATTGTCGCCTCAGACGCTTCAACTTTGTCCGATTGAGGTGCACTGGTCACACGCAAGCATTAGAGAGCAGAATTTACTTTGTTTTGTTTTGTCTACGTGTTTTACTTAATAATTGATACAATTACAAGATAGCTTTGATTACATAAATTATGCACGTCTTGTTAAAAAGTATAGAATTTCAGTGTTCAGATCCCATGCGTAAGGTAAAGAGAGCCTGATAGTTATGGTCATATTCAACGCCATCCATGTTACAATTCTGGTACACAAATGTTTTTTTTTGCCCCAGTACTGAACGTGCTTCAATCCCACAAATTATCATATTGTTCGTTCTGTTCGCAACTATAAACTTTTCTTACATCGGATCTACTTCTGAAACACGAAAAACTACAAAAGAAGTATGAAAGATTACAGATTGAATTCAACAAGAGAATGACACCAGAAAGACATAAGAATGTCATGGAACAATTACAATCGTAAGTTGAGCAATGTAGTCAGTGACAAACTGAAGTAACATCCTCATTTCTTTTGTTTTGGTAGTGAGACTGAATAGTAGGATATTATTCATTTCTGCTTATAAGGTAGATACCTCAGTTTATCGGTGACAAAAGTTAGCTTTCTGCTACAAAACGTTCCATACAAGACTCTTCACAAACAATGGCTGTAACATTAAAGTATTCGGTAACCTTTTTTCACTTACTTCTGCAGTCGGGTATACATGTAAAAGATTGAATCACAGATTCCAATAAATATTTTTGTTGACAAAACCTTTATTGGCAGCGCTATACTGGTTTGGAATTTGGAATAACATGATAAACCTTCACAACAGTACTTTCAAAAAACTACTCTTTATTGTGAACATCCCAGTATGTAGGTTTGAAACAGGAAGCGTAAACGTACTTTCATAAATATTAGTGGCAATAATGATATTAGAGGTTTAAAAGGAGCTTACGACATTTCATTCACATGATTTAACTTCTTATATATATAAAAGTTTTTATTTCTTTATCTCTCTTCATCCCCATGGATGATATAAGTATTGAGCATCACTTATACACAAGTACTCTCCATGATTATGTTGTCTATAACAAAGTTTCCTAACTTTTTTGGTTTGGCTGCTCCCTGATAGTCATATGGCTCTAATTTTCACCCCCTTACCCTCAACGTTAACAGAAGCAATATCCTGATGCATTCAATGCATTCAATACGCTCTTTTTATTACTCCAACGATTGCAATATTGTCTACATTGGTGTAACGGTAATTGGTGTAATCCTGATGGATTCAATACGTTATTTCCCTCTTTAAAAGCGTTTTTACTTCAACGATGGCAATATTGTCTACATTGGTGTAACAGCACAGTGAAAACCAAGGAGCAATATTGTTATTAGCAAATTAAGCAAGTGAAGTAGTTCAAACCACGTGTCCTATCTGAAGTTAGAGAGACTATAACCAATTGTTTCTAAAACCAAAAACACCATCAAATAAATGACTCTGCCATAGACCAACACTTGCTTATGAAACAATGCCAAAATATACAATACGGGCTATTGCCTCCGTGTCATAGGCAAGGTCAGGTCTGCTTATTTTGGCCGTTCTTGAGACTGTTCGCACAATAGCATAGAAACCTCTGCTATGCAGGTACAAGGATTTTGTTTTCTCATTGGGCCCATTTAGTTACTCTACACAGTATGAATTAATAAATCTAGTGGGATAACCATTACAAACAAGTAGATTACGAAATTTTAAAAATTCAACATTTACTATTTAAGATGTTTGACAAGGTAACGATTACAGCATAATAATGACTTGAAAATCGTGATTTCTGAATACTGACACAAATGTTACAATTCTCAACTAGCACGGTTTAAAATGTCTTTTTATTTATCAGACAATTTTGGACGAAATAGCTTACGTTGAGAAGTAAAATTCCAAGAATATAATTGTTTACTTTTTAAACGTTTAACGAAATACAACTTTTCAAAATTTTTTGAAAAATGAAAAATTAATGAAAAGAATAAAACACGATGAGCAAGCAGAGAAGATAAAAATTATGATATTTTAAGATGTAGTATGATTATGCCAATGCGTTTTACTTCACTTTGTAGAGTAAGTATCATAGAGTGCACTAATTACAACATATTTGCTTAATTCTGGGATATACAATTTTTATCGCTATTTTCAATGGTATCAGTATCCATGGCCATGCTCTTGTAACCGACAATGTTGTTGAAAATGACTTGTTATCGAGAATTAAAAACGTAATGTTATAAAAACCACTACAATAAAACTTATCTTTCAACTCCTGGTTTGTTCCAAATTTTTCACTGATTTTACTGATACCTAATTTTATTAAGGGAACTTCTTAAACCATGCTTGCTTGTAAATAATCCATGACTTGAAATTATATTGGTTGTTATAATGACGAGGACCAGCCTAAGGTGATGGTGGATCGAGACACCTGGAGAGATGGTGTGGATTGGGCCTGGGCAACTGGCACAATACGGTAAGGTAAGTTATAATGATGTCAAGTCTGCTTGGTTCACTTTCAAATACTGTTTCAACATATCTTTACATTGAGTCATATTATAACAATCCACAAGTCCACTGATGGCTTAGCAGCATTAAAACTCGTAGTTCTAAATGGTTTTATTATCACGCATTACCACGAATCTTAGTATGTTGATTATCTAATTTAACCTAGTTCTGGGTTTTGGCAAATCATTTCCTTTTGCAAAACCTTACTTTCGGTTATTGTTGTTCATATGATACGAACTAAGATGTTATAATATATTTTCTGGTCTACTTTCCTCGAAGAGCGTTACATTTGACGTAAAAATCACGCTCAAGCATGTAATACGTCGGGAAAATTACATTTTTTACCACATAGGCCTATAATATACAAAGAATGGCGTCATCACTATATTTTTCGCAGAAAGATTCGCTAATAGATTTCAAAAAATGTCACAAAATTGAAGGAAAAAATCTTCAGTGGTCAATGAGTTATGAATACTTTTATGTGTTGATATGCATATCGTGCTGTGAATGTGACACAATATCATTCACAATCAATTTCAATTTTGATAAAGATGAAAAATGGTCATGAAAAAAAATGAGATTTGACAATATTTTGGGGGGGGAGCAAGGCCCCCTCTGCCCCCTGTTCTCCGTCCCTGTACATATAGCTCACCTCCTTTCATTTAATTCTGAAAACATATGCTGTCTATTATTACAGGTGAAAAACAATTTTCGGACTCAGACCTCTGGGAACCAGCAAGTCTTACGACCTTTCAGCGGCTCATTGTTGTGAAGATTTTTCGACCAGAATGTCTTTTGGAGGCTTTGCGAGATTGTAAGTCAACTTCTTATGAACTTCGTATGTTGTGCCTCGGTACGTGGGATGTACGGATTGACACTTATAGCAGTGGCGGGAATAGAATTGGGGCTGATAAGCATATCATGACTGATAACGTAAATATCATGTTTATCCAATCGTCTGTGGGTGTGGTTAGATCTAGTGATAGGGCATAAAGAATGTGTGGCGGGACATACGACGGTCACACCTCTCAATATTAGAACTAAGATCAACGACTAGATTTCACTCATGTTCAAATAGTGGAAAAGAAATACATTTTTGGGGTGTGCCAAGCGTATTCTATGAAATTCTTGTACAGATTTGCTTTCTTAATGAAACTTGATATGTAGAAGAATCTTTTGTCTCCGATCCTCCATTTTCAATTCGAATCGGATCCGGAGACAAAGAGGGTTGGAGGGGGAAACAGAAATCTTGGAAACCGGAAATCTTGGAAAAACCCTTAGAGTGGAGAGATCGTGATGAAACTTGATGGGAAGAATAAGCACAAGTTATAGATACAAGATTGACATAATTGGTATGGATCCGCTCTTTTTTAGGGAGCTTGGGGCTGTTAATTTGGAAAAATCAGAAAAATTGAGGTATTTTTAACTTAAGAACGGGTGACCGCATCTTAATGAAATTTGATATTTAGAAGGAACTCAAGAAAGCAAGGGTGAACTGACTTTACTACCCTTTTCCCGCAACAAATCCTTATTGCTGGATTGGCAATGTAAGTTAACTTCAACTTATCCACCGAGATGAGAATAGGAGTAACTAGTGTAGGCCTACGAAACATTGTTGCGTCGCAGCCACACAAGTCGGTTGCTCTCGTTCATACGATTGAAAATCTCAAGTGACAAGAGTGTTTAGCACACAGAGAGCAGAATATGCTCTTTTCAGCGTGTTTTGTTGCGGAAATAAATAGCCTCCGAAACAACGAGTTAATGTCTCCTTGATTTTATTGCTTATCGTTTACGATAAAGAGGATTCGTCACTCGTCTTCGTTGTCGGTACTGTGCAGATGAGGCAAAAGAGTTGCACTCTGCACTACAAAAGGGCGAAACTGTTTCTCAAGTTCCACTCTGTCTCTGGTCATTGAAAGGGTCATTTCACTTTTTGCAACGCTAAAAGATCACTTGACTGTCAAGTCTTCTATGAACTGGACCAGTCATTAGGTTTACTAATTTATCTTTTCTCGCATGAACTGCGTCGTTGATTGTGTCAGATATTATTTGGCAAAATGATAACGGGTTGACGTTTGGAATTTTTGGTAAAAAATATACCTCAAAGTACTTGTCTCTCTGAAATAAATTACATGAAATAATCCTCTCCATCTGCCTTAATAAAGCGAAGATGTGTAACAGTGCCATAATCTTGCTGCTCACTAACATCGCAAAAATTTTGGATTTCTGCCTGACACGAGTCATTCAAAGTAATGGTTTTGTAACACCTGGGGATACCAAAGCCCTCTTACTTAAATGAACTATCCTTGCATGGTATCCAACGATCTAGGATCTCTTGGGGCAACTGTTCATCCAACCTATACTTGAGTTTACAAAGGTTTTGATTGATGACCCTATTGGGTAATAGCAGGAGACTGGCAAAACCACGTGGGTCATAAACTGATGCTATTAATGACATTATCCCTCGAAGAGTTTAAGAAACTTTATTACACTTAAGAAACTTTATTACACTTAAGAAACTTTATTACACTTAAGAAACTTTATTACACTGAAATTTAAGCAACCTGACTTCTGGTAAAAATCCTATGCTGTTTATAAAAAACTACGCGCACTCGCATATTTGTATGGATATTCAAAGAATAAACAAACTTTATTATATATTCTAGTATATTATCCCCTGTGTCTTTGTGCTCATGTTTGATGTAAATTATTGTTAGTTTTGAAAAGAACACTTGAGAAATAGAAAATATGTCACTACCTTGGATCGAACCCATGACCCACTCTTTCGCGGCGTGCGCTCTAACACCCCTAATATCACCAGATCCGGTCGGGATTTAAAATAACAGCTCTAAGACACGATATCCTTCCAAACATCAAATTTCATTAAAATCTGATCAGCCGTTCGTAAGTTAAAAATACTTCAATTTTTCTATTTTTTTCTAAATTAACTGGCCCCCCACTTCCCCCCCCCCCAGATGGTCAAATCGAGAAAACTATTTCCAATTTAAGCTGGTCCGGTCCCTGATGCGCCTGCCAAATTTCATCGTCCTAGCTTACCTGTAAGTGTCTAAAGTAGCAAAACCGGGACCGACAGACCGACAGACCAACAGACCGACATAATTTGCGATTGCTATATGTGCTCTTGCAAACAATATATCTACAAAGACGCAGGAGTCAAAACAATAACTTTCATGTGATGTACAAGTCGCTTCCACGGTAAAACAATACGACAATGACGCACAAAAATGTAGTTAAGTCTAGCCTTTAACATGACGACATAGGATGTCTCTCGTACTCCATCTTGTTCTTGTTCGTCTTCTTCCTGTTCCATATTTATGTCAGGCATACGTGAGTACGCCTCTGCATATTCATCGGGTACGTGCCAAACGGACCAGTGTCGTTCAAGGCTGGCATTCCACTGTAAAATCGCTTCGTAATGCCGTTTACGTATGAAGGTTTAGGTTGCTCTAATTTTACTTGATAAAGTTTTACACAAATTTATTTTATAAGGCTTTACACAATTTTACTTGATAAAGTTTTACACAAATTTATTTTATAAGGCTTTACACAATTTTGTTTTATAAAGTTTTTACAAAATTGTACTTGATAAAGTTTTACACAATTTTATTTTATAAGGCTTTACACAATTTTATTTTATCAAGTTTTTACACAATTTTACTTGATAAAGTTTTACACAATTTTATTTCATAAGGCTTTACACAACTTTATTTTATAAAGTTTTTACACAATTTTACTTGATAAAGTTTTACACAATTTTATTTTATAAGGCTTTACACAATTACTTTACTCTCCTACCTTTAATTTATTTTACTGTCATATCTTATCTATTTATATAAATCCTTCTGTTATACTTATACACTCTCTCTGTTATACTTATTATGCATTATACTCTATTATATTATGCAAGCTCATATCTTTAAAATGTAGAATTTTTTGTTTTCTGTCACAAGATAGGTCATAGATGCATGTTTACTTATTTTGCTTTGTTCTTTCAGGGCTGGTATCAAATCAATGGCCCTAGAAGGTTGAGAGAGGGTTCATTTGAACAGAAATTAGAAGTTATAGTGGCCTTTTTAAGTGACTAAAAAATTGGAGGGCAAGTTTCTTCCCCCTGATAATAGTTTTACTATAGAAACTTCGGATTGATGGGTAATATTATTGAAATAAATGGTTGAACGTCCACATTATTTTTTGCCGTCTATATGGCTGAAGCCGTTCTGACCCCAATTATGTCATAAGCAAGTATAGAAAACTGTTGATCGACCATTTTTCATTATAAGAATCTTGTTGTGTTATATGTTGTTGTAACTACTCGTTTCTTTAAATAAATGCATTTTGAGCTCGTTTATCTAAAACAGTTCTGATTTGTTGTTTGAAAAATAATAACAGAACGTCAAGAATCAGCGCAACCAGATGTGTTTTCGGTTGAGTTTTTTTTTTTGTTACGTCGTATATGTATTGTTCAAATTTAATAACACTTGTTATCATCAGCCAGCACTCGAGAACCCGCAAGCAAAACAATAAAAGTGCAATTACGAGTTTTGCCATAGGTACTCACTCCTTTGTACATGTTTATTTGATCGTTGTTTGAGAAATTACATCTTAGATAAGACCGTACATTCCATGCGGTGCTTCTATTATATTCAGAAAAGGCTGTGTTGTCATAATGCACATTTTGAAGACTTTCTGCGTCACGTGGAGTATTCTATTGAAATATTGCGTCACATGTTTAGTAATACCCGTGATTTAGCAATTCTTCTTGCTTAACCTTGAACATAGATGCTTTCCAGTTGATCGTGTGGTGGGTGCAATGGGTGTTGTGTATAAAGAACTACTTCAAGACTAAAAACAAATTGCTTGCGTTGCTAGTCACAATCTACGCCTTGTTAGATTTTACAACACCTCGAAGAACAGTTTGCATAGCCAACGCTTACCAAAAATATTTGAAATGTCCTCATGTAATAGCTAACGAAATCAAAATGGTTGACTTAAAAGAGGATATCACCAGTGTTACAAAATTCGGATTGAAATTGAATAAACTAAACTGCTTGCCAATCTCTCAGTTTAGCCCCCTGATAAGCAGTGGTGCATACCGCATTCCCAACAATGTGTGTTCAAGGCGCGGCCTCTTGATACCATGTTGCTGCCAACTGCTACTACTATCCTTTCTTCATCGGTTTTCAAAGTTAGTTTGTTTATTCGTTCTGTGATCTACTTACAATCGCTCTGCTGATCTTTTCTACTCCATTTTACTATTTTACTGCTTGAAACGGTTATTAAACCTCCAGACTGTAACAATGATTTCGGCGAGATTGCAGCCTATTTTTTCATTACCACTGAACACGACTTGCAAAACCAATGCGGTCGCGGTGATCGCGTCAAAGATGGTCTTCTAGATGGTAAGGACACTTTGAATGATAACTGGACCCATTCGGCTAAGCATTACATTGAGTCTTCCCCGTTTGCCATATCAGAACTTTCCATTGAATTGAATCCACTGAAAGGTAAAGGGGGTTTGTTACTGTAGCTTCACCTTTTTCTATTAAAGTTAAGATGCAAGGAGAGGAACACTTTTGAGATAATATCTTCCTGTAAGAAGACCACTTCATACTTACTGACCCTTGTTTGCCAAGGGGAGTTGGGAAGGGGAAAGTTTTACTTTCCTTATAATAGTTGATGTGCATACCTACAGTTATATATCAAAGATAGGAAAGGGTTGATAAAATTATTGTAGATTTATCCCACATAACACTTTGTTTGGATCCTTTAAGGAAGTGACCCTTAATGTTAATTGAAATTACAGCAGCTAGTATGTATTTCAAGATTAAAGCCCGTATACTAAGCATGTTTGCCCTTTGTTTCAGCCCGTGCATCAAACGTATGAGCCTGCGAGGGATATTGACAGAAAGTCAGAACTTGCTCGTGAAGGAATGAGTACTGCTGACTCAACAATAGACAAAACAGGGCTGGATTTCGAAAGATACCGTGGAGCTGGCTCAGGAGCTCTCCGTCAACGCATCCTTCAAGAGGGGCAAGAAGGGAAAGAACCAGCTGAAAGGGTAAGGGACAATTATTTTATAACAATCGTTAATAATCTATTTCCTAATTTTATTAAAGTTATTTGATTGATGTGTGCTGGATGTCATTAAATGTTCGGGAGGAAGAACTTTAATCTCCGGGGTCTGTCCTAGGGCCTGGAGCAAATGCGCATAACGGGATATTATGTTATAGCATGGCCAAATATTTTGGATTGTATGTTACTCTAACTTGAATCAGTATAAGACAACGCATTTCCGTTATCCCTAATAGAATTCCAGGCCCCACATTTTCCGCATCTGTTTTATCTTATCCAGGTATACTGGAGAGTGTATTGTGCGAGACAATGGCCTAGCTGCCAGTCCACTGTTACACTGTTCAAACACTGTTTGAAGTCATTTGCTTACGTTACATCAAATGTGTATTGTTCAATATGAGTTTGAAACATATCTTTTAGATTTCTCATTATCTCTGAGACGGAGTTGTAGACTCTCATTGTAAAGTTTGAGTCGATCGTCGTAACAACGACGTCCTGAGTGACGATATTCGCACAATTTAGTATAAAAATAATGTTTATGAAAAAGCTGCAGCAACTCCAAAATGCAAAGAAAAGTTTATGAAAATATCTAGCCTCGGTTTTATGTATGCGCTAGGTTTTGTGAAAGTATAGTCCATATAAGGCACGCAGCCAGGGGAGGAGCGGCTAAGCCCGCCCAATAGGTAGATAGACAAGCATAGAAAAGATTTTATTGCTTTTATGTGGACTGACTTGTTGTAATGGACGCTGATTGGTCCAAAATCACAAGCCAATCAGGCAGTCCTATTTCTGATTGGCTCCTCCAAAATACAGTTTGGTATACTCTTTCACACATTCCATTTCGGTCATTCTGACGTTTGTACTCTGAGGAGTGTCAGAGGAAAAAAGCTTTTCAGTACAATATGTTTACTCTATTTCGTACACTATTTATATGTATACATCTATGTATTTTAACACATACCATTATGCTCCACTGCATAGGAGACTGGTGTCCCTGACTCTATGTCCAGCGGTGATGCCTTCATCCTTAGTAAGCTTCAAATGAAGAAGTTTATACATTTGACGTTTGATAAGGTTATGTAGGCTATAGTCGTATATAACTGCGCATCAGACATTATGGAGACGATAATTCTAAGATAGATAATCGATTAAGGACAATGGAAAACTACGTGTTGAACGTTCTAGTGTCAGAGACAGTAATGCCACAATGTGGCACAATCGTTGATAAAGATATCCGTAGCCCATACAAAATAAACAGTTAATATAGTATTTGTTTTATAGGTTAGTAAGCTTCAAATGAAGAAGTTTATACATTTGACGTTTGATAAGGTTATGTAGGCTATAGTCGTATATAACTGCAAATATGCTTAGTACACAATTATTATGATTAAAGTTGTTTATATTATAGACTGGTTATGTATCTACATAATATTATAATGTTCTTTACAGGTAAAGCATTATTACAATAGCTAACTTTTGGACATCAAGGGAATATGCCAGTTAACCTTGAGAGAGCCTTGAAAAACTCCTAAAAGAACTCATGAGAGAATCCTAAGACAACCTTAAGAGCCTAGATATTTACAAACTTACATTTGCAGGATTGTATATTCTATCATGTAGATTGATACAGAGAAGACTTTGAACGAGCAGAGTGGAGATCTTCCATATGATCCAGATTGGGAATTTCCACGGAAATTGATTGGCATGGGGGATTGACAAGGGTTTTGACTATTATAAAGGGCACTAGCCTTCTCAATTTCCAATCAAATGAGCTCTTTTTGAAGTGTTTACGACGTCTCTTTCTATAAGAAGTACCCTGGTAAAAAAAAAAATTAATAATAATACATTGTGGCCACATCGCTCTTTACTTAGGCAGCGCTATTGCACTTGCTACGATATTTTCGTTTTGTGATTTCTATTGGAAGGTATTGGAAGTACCAATTAGAGCATGTTAGCCCCGCCCCCTAACATTCAGCATATGGGTCCCCATGTCTTTGTCCAAGACAATAAATAAAAGTTTGAGAGTGTGGGATGGGGCCTATTTGCTCTTCAATCTTTTGGTCACTTAAAAAGGTCACTAGAACTTTTGATTTCCGTTATAATGAGCCCTCTCGTGACGTTCTAGGACCACTGGGTCGATACGATCACCCCTTGGGAAAAAAACACGCATGCATGTTTTGCAGAAACACGGATACATTTTTGGAGATAGGAGCTTGAAACGTCTACAGTAGGGTTCTCTGATATGCTGAATCTGATGGTGTAATTTTCATTAAGATTCATTGACTTTTAGGGATTATTTTCCCCATTTTTCTAAAATAAGGCAAATTTTCTTAGTGTAACTTGTATTAACAAATATTTCCAGCGAAAGTGACCATTTGATTTAATCTCAATTGAGCGTTCTTTGAGTTTCATAAATAGCTAAAATGTCTGTGGTAGGTTAACATGTTAAACAACAAATCTCAGGCTTTATTAACATATTTTTGGGGGTTGTTAAGGAAAGGAAGGCGAGATCTCATCTCAACCTACTATTGCGACCGCTTGGGAAATCAGTGTCTGGTGCTTCACGGACGGAGGGTATGCGAGATCGTGCATGTGAGTGTGAAGCCCGTACTCTTGATAGATCGGTGCATGCGTTTTTGTGAGCGATTCACCGTAACGTCAACGATGCCGTCGTCTTTGACTTAATTTATGACAATGGCCGAGACTCTTAAGGTAATTTGAATGCAGTAGTGGTTTAAAAAGTGACTGAAACGCATGACCTAGGCTCGATCGGGGTTTTTCTGAGCTTTATGTCGCAAGTATGTTAGATGCAAAAGTGCTTGTAAGACCAGAGGGAACATGTTCATGTATCTTCGCCAAGACTCAAAGACCAAGGTTTGTTTTTGGCTCGCTAAAAATATCGTCTGTAAATTGTCAACTGCTGTCTACTTCTTAAATTTAATTTTGGCCTGCAAGATTAGCATCTTAAGTTAGTTATGTGCATGATCAGGCAAATTAGACAAGAAGTGATCAAGGGCTGTTGCAACTATGGAATGTACCATCTGCTTTCATGAAGCAATATTGCTTACATACCATCTGCAAGAGCGGGTTCTGTCAGGTTCTTGAGTTTGTCAGATGTATAACTTCACCGCTGAGTATCCCAAATTGAGTCTCCTTTTGTATAAGTTCGTGCCAGAGTTTTTTTCCCTGCACTGTTCCTTCCTTATTTCATTGCCCTCTCTCTTTCAATCATTCCTACTCTTGCCAATTTTTTAATGTAGGTTCTTGTTGATCAGTTGGTTGATATGAATGTGTTGATAGCTTCCCCCTCCCCCACTTTCAGAACCGTTTTCCGGGCGCGTTAGGGCGGAAATAAGCTAAAGGCACAGTAATAAGACACACCAGGGTTACTTTGGCAGGTTTAGAGCAAATACTCTTAGCCGTGCTTTCTTGATATAAAACTCTAGCCTAAAGTCAGAATAAAGTCCTACTTATGTTTTGTGGATATGAAGGCTATATCGTACGCTGATTGATGCTTCCTGTGCATTTCGAACAGATCAACTACTAGTACTAGTAGTACTACCAGACTTCAGTTTTCTTGGCAGTTTGTACGTTTAGTACCCTTTGCTATGAAATTTGTGTGTTTATTATTAACTATTCATAGCAGTTAGTTTACATCAATGAAGGTAACAACAAGCTTTTGAAGATCTCTTATTTTTTTTCCCCAATAGGATCCAGTGTCATTAGGGGAGGGGCAAAAATCTTGGAAAACGCTTAAAAAGAAGAGATCAGGATGAAACTTGGTGGAAAGAATAAGCACAAGTCCGAGATAGGTTCTACTTTCTAGTTTCAATCTTAAGTAGATATTGGTAAGGAATTATATACAATGGCGGATCCAGGGGGGTACGGTTGGCGCGCGCCCCCCTTGCGTAGTGGTGGATCTGTGACTGGGACCGCTTGTTCTGGTTTGGGTTAATACGAAAGTTATTTTTTTGTAATTGGTTTTAATAGTTGAGTTTTTAATAAGTTTTTATTAATTTATGGCCGGCTTAAAGTTTTGTTGTGTTGCAGCACAGCAGAATAAATTGCTGCAGAAGGTTGCTGTGACAGTAAGCAAAAATGCCGTGCAGCAGGCTGTATGCAACTGTTGGATGAAGTATCCCTTTGCTGTAACCTACATAGCATGTTGCTGTGTTTTGCTGTATTGCAACACAGCAGAATACATTGCTACAGCAGGCTGCATGCAACTGTTGTATGAAGTGTCCCTAGATATCACCTACATATCATGTTACTGTGTTTTGCTGTGTTGCAGCACAGCAGAATACATTGCTGCAGCAGACTGTATGCAACTGTTGTATGAAGTATCCCATTTTGGTACCTGTCCCCCTGAAAAGTTTTCTGTTGGCACCCTTGCATAGGGGCCTCAAATGTCAATAGTGGAGTTCTCTGGTAGTATATAGCTGTATTGCTCCTTATCTACAGTTCGTTACCGCGAACAGTTTGATGTGACTTTCGTCCCAATCCTTTAAACCCTCCTACAGATTGACTGATTCAAGAACATTCAGACTACGCACGGAAAGACGCACAAGGTTATTTTGCTCTGTGATATGGCTGCAACAGCCACCCCCGGGGCTCAGTTAGCAGTCCCCCAGATAAAATTTAGCTAGTTATAAAAACCTTGAAAATCGGGAAAGGCCTCCCCACTTTCCCAGAGGGCGTCCAGTCAAAATTTTGAGATAGCCATTTTGTTCAAAATTATTTAAAGGTCAAATAAATATGTTTCCAGGTTTGACCCCTCCCAGCTCCAGGGAAATGACTCTTGAGTTACAGAACTTACTTACTGTTACTTTGACGCTTTTGTTTACCTTGTTAACTTTGAATGCTCTATTTACTTTGATAAGTTTATGAAAGTTTGATGTTGAAAACACGCATTTACTAAAAACTTGAAACCTTTGCAATCAAAAACGAACAAAAATTAATTTAGAAAAAGTTTCCAAAAAATAATTTTTTCAAAGAAAAGTAAAGGCCATATTAAGATACAAATTGATTTATAATTGAAAGGAGCGGGAATAAATTTATTGATAAACGAAAAACCTAACAAGAATGCAATGGAATAAATAGACGTACAAAAGTTAAATCTGGGAGCAGTTTAATGTTACGTACAAAATTTTGAGAACTTGTCGTAATTTTGTCTACAATATCTGTGTTGATAAATGTTGTATAACTCTCTCTCTCTCTCTCTTCAAGTGCTGAATCCATTGAGGACGTAGGCGATCATGGTTTTTCCCAGCCTCCGTTCTTTTTTTGCTCTTATTAGTTCTTGCTCTGACACTCTAGATTTTTCCGTATCCGGTAATTGAGATGAAGAGAGGTGTTTATGAAAACAATTTTCAGATTTGCGAGTAGTCAACGCATATGGTTACTCTTGGGTGCCTAATAGAATGGGGGTTGGAATAAACGGGGTGTTGGAAAAGTTCCAAAAACTTGATAAACGGGGGGTTTGAATAGACAGGGGGTTGGAAAATGACCAAAAATGTAATAGACGGGAGTCTGAACAAAATAATTGATACTGACAGACGCTACCAGTCCTCAGTTTTTGTCTTTGCTTGGTGTTATTGCAAACATCTGTAATGCGTTTCTTCACGCCTTTCGAGCTTCGTAAAAGGCCACCTTCATCTTTTGAATGTAAGATTTTCGATTTCTTTGATGCCCCCCTCCCCCGGCATTCACGTCAAAGTATGACAAGCTTGGCTTTTAGTATTAGTGAGCTGCACATTTGAGATAGCGATCGGTAAAAGAGTGCAAACAGGAGTTTGACATTCACGAAAAAAGTAAAGATGAAAATTAAAACCGAATCTGTAATCTGATTCCAATCGATGTGTTTCTGTCATAATACCGACTACCTTGAAAATCACTACTCTATCATTATGAGCAAATTAAGTCAATATGCATATATTACAGTCATAATTCCTGCTCAACATATAGACATGCAATAATGTTTCAGGAGTTCTTGAGCCGCTGAAGGGCATTTCGCTTAAAATACAACACAATCCAAAATGATTACAATTTTCTGATTACATATTAGTGACAAGTATACATTTGCTCCAGTCCACCATAACAGACGACACTGGCCCCCGTTATTGTAAAGTAGTGTGCCCGAGTAGTACTTTTGTTTTCTTCTTGAACTCATTCGTCATTGCCAATTGAGAATATTTAGATAGATTTGACTTGTAACAAGTGAAATACCAGGCAGAAAACGTAATCAGCTTATAAAAATGACAAGAAGGCTAAGGATCTTTAAAGAAAGAGACATATTGATATATATTTTTTCTTCTCTGAAACTAACTAACGTTTCGCTAGATGCAGTTTTTTATATTTAACGTATCTTGTGCTGACCGGCCCCTCTATCAAATTTCTACAGTCAATGTGGCCCCGAGTCAAAACGTTGGCCCACCTTTTTAGTAGAGCCTCACAATATTTCAAGGAAAGGGGGACGTAGGAAGTAATACCTGTAATGGAAGGGTATAGTATTTTGCAACTTCTTCTGTCGCTTTTTTCTGATTTGGTTAAATTTTTACCAATTTTCATCAACAATTCTGAATATGACTGTAGGTGTCTGTAAAGAGTATTATTTTGAAATTCAGAAACACCAGTTTGCTCACATAGAAACAAATCGAGTGCAGATAGGCTTTCTCTGACTTACGAATTCCTCTTTATATGACACAATATGAACGCTCTCACATTTTTATATATCATCGAAAATACTTCAATAACCTTTGAACTGCAGGAAGGGGCGGATGGCAGCCTTTCCTTAATCATGCCACATGGCGGAGAGAGGCTTGTTTCTTGTGGCGTTGAGCTGGATTGGTGGATGATTGTGAGCTAACATTGCGACTAGAGAAATACAGTATATTAACGTCAGAGTCACCTAGCCCTGTTAGTAGAAGCAACGCCAGAGTGGCTCATGGGTGATGACATATTTTTTTAGATTCTTTGCAGTCTATTTAAAGGAAATGCAAAATTCGTCTCTTGCGCTTTTCTTGTCGTTTGTTTTCTCTTCTCGTTCTCCAGTGGCCATCCAATGGCGACCAGCTTGTTTAAAGAATCTTAAAACTTAGGTTGAATCTGTCTGGTTTGATGCTTGTGATCTTAGTCTGCTGTCTTCAATTCTTACTCTTTTGACCCCTTCTTATTGTTGGGAGATTATCTTCCATTTTGCTTCTTATCTTTCCAGTTTTTCTTTGCTTATCTCTTTACCTGCTATTAAGCATGCTCCTTCCCGCATGTCTCTTACTTATTGCAAATTTCCTGCCCTGTTCGCTATCTTGTTCAGGTCATATACCTTTGAAACATGAGACCTTTTTTTTTTTAAACAAAAATAAAAAAATGACTCAGTAACACAGAGATCCCACAAAGGCTCTATTGCCTGTAAAGTAGAAAAATCACGAAACAAAACTTACACATATTAAACTATTAATCGACTAAGCATATAAAATTCCAAAACAATTACTGACAAAAATAGAAAGAAAAAATAAAATAAAAGAAAGAACAGAAAAAAGCAAAAAAAAGAAAATGTTAAGAAGAAGAAGTGACAGAAGGATAAAGAGGTCATTCACAAAAGACAAAATCGACAACTGATATACAGTGTATACGATGTCATATTTAAGTAACTCTTCTTGGAGTCGTCCATGGACTTTAATTCTGAATACTCCTTAAATGTTCCTTTTGGACTTGGCATAACATTACCAGACAAGTGTAAACATTACAACAGTAAGTTACTATTTTCATGAACTTTGTATATCTATATAAAAATTAAGCTGGCATTCAGTATAGATCCATTAAAATTGATAAACTGGTAACTAGCAAGTTTTATATATTTATGTGGGTTTCCTTTAGTATAAAGATGGAGAGACATTAGCAGACATTGCACAAAGGGACACTAATCAAGTAACTTTAAGGCCCAGTCATGACCACTCTAAGAAGTTCAAGAGTGAACACAGATACAAGATTGCTTATCAAATTTAAAAAATAGCAATTTGTAAACTCGGAAACTCTGTGCTTTGACATACCATGTTAGCTCCACACTTTGAGTTGGCGGCTCGGCAGCTTAGAGTATTACAGCGATGGGGAATGGGGAAGGAGGGGGGATATATCGGTCACAAAAATAGAGTTACATAAGGCTCTTTGAAATAAGGAACAATAGTAAACACTGACTCAGTATCTTCTAAAGAGCACTCTCGGTTAGGAGACTCTTTCTGGCTCAAGTTTTAACTTCTTCATTGAACATGCATCACTGTATCCACACAGTCTTTTAAGTTTGAGTATACAGATTAAAGTAATTGAAAAGACGAGTATTATATTGTGTAGTTACACGTCTATATGATTTTTCCCCTTTTTTCTAATTAGGTGCGGCGCTTATTAGAGGGGAGTCGCTAATAAAATAACTTTACTTCAAGGTCGGCGCTTATTAGAGAGCGGCGCTAATTTGAGACCCAGTGCTAATAAGAGGAAATACGGTATATATTGTACGTTACGTATGGTGTTCATTGGGGGATAGCTGTCACTTCAGTTTCCCACAGTCACTGCTATCTAATTTCAGCCGTATAAATATTGTATTTTCATTGTATATTTAAATTGGTTGTTTGTGGCACAAAATATAACTATTGCTCTAGAAAGAAGAAGTAAGCATCCCCAAAAAGAAAATATGTAATACCCTTTAGCTTACTCATAAAATGTTCATGGATGATGTACCTACACCAGTGATACATCAGATGTTGACTGCTTAAGTAAGACCACATTTTTGAATGAAGGTGGCCAAACTTTGAAAACTTGGTTTGAGGGCAGATAGCCACCTCAAAGATTGGAGAGTATGCTTATCCAAGAAACATGACAAGATAGAATTTTCCCTCCCATTTTTCACACCATTTTACCATATTAAGAACTGTTCCTTCGTTTCTAGCCTGGCAAAGGATATATGAAAATTCTTTTATGAACTTTGTGGTTTTTGCATCAAGCAGGAGAGGTACTTGACTCTACACAAAGAGCTTCGGTAACTATCATCCATAGCCCTTCGCCCAATGTGCGTGGAACCCTCGCTGGCGTCGGAGGGATCAGCACAGCCTTGTACATGAACATTGCGGACAAACCCTCCAGTCCTCGTTCATGCACTGAGGATCAGAAGACTGTGGTTACCTAAGGAGTCAACTTACAGTCACATGAATGCCTCACTCCTTCACTCAGCATCCACGGTGAAGAGTTAACGAACCTCACCGCAAGTCAATAGTACTAACTTACGGGGCTTGTATAAGTGCTACATTGGCTTTCTCAACAAAATTGATGAACGCTGCGTTCTTGAATCTTTTTTTTCTGATAGAGCATCTAGTGTCGCTTTGAATATCTTCAAAATCCAGGTTATTTTTAAGAGTACCAAAAAGCTTGCCATTCTTTTCGAAGGTGCACTTTTGAGATGGAGCTCGAGTATACTCAAGAAGAGATGAGCGGCTATGACTATTATTTCCTTGCAGTGAATTACTTGTCCTCACGCCGCTGGATTGGTTTTTTATATTTCATCTATAAATACTATTTTGGAGCCACTGAAAATCGAAAAAAATTGAAGAATGCAAATCAATTTCGTAACCCTTGTTGAACGTGCATTTTTTGCAATAGAGCTCATATACATTTTATGTTATAAAAGAAACATTTCCTGTTAATTTACAATATCTGAACGTAGTAAGAGAGTGAAATAACAGTATATATGGGGAGTGGCAAAGGGGAGTGCAAGGTGTAAAACCGCATCAATTTCCGTCCGACTCCCAGAGAGGAAAATGTGACGTAAAACACGGATAGTAAGTAAGTAGTAGTAGTATGTTACAGGCATTTAGCAAAATCAGACAGTATGTGTAATGAGTTAACATTTTAGGCATTATGTGCAATGTCTACTTCACTCAGTCATTACGTGTAATGACTGAAATCTCTTGGCATTTTATGTAATGACTTAAGTTTCAATGGTTAATGTACTAAGTGGCTCTTGTAACTCTCCTTCGAAAAGATGATGATTCTTACTTTTAAGGCAGCTGATTCGAAAAAAAAACAAATCGAAAGATAACAATAAGTACCAGGAGTTTTGAAGCAAAAATTAAATTTGAAATTTGACCCAACTTGGTAGCAATCGTAGGATGTTTTGTCGCGATAGCTCAATTGTTTAGTGTTACGAATAGCCATTATCAAAAGATGGGGGCGATAAAGAACGTGCATTCAATACGAGAATAAACAGTGGTAGCATACGATTCAGTTAACAGTGTAGGAGGATTGACAGAGGGTAAGTTGGGCTGTAACTTGCATTGATACTGGAGAAAAATGCCTACTAGACTTCCTTTTCACAAAACAAACAGTTTTACAGTTGTAGTCTGGCATTAATGAACAAAATAATTTTCAGGCTTACAAACAACTTGCAGAAATACAGGCACTGCCCTGGTACTTTGGAGAAATTATGCTTATCAATGTACAAAACACGAACTATTTCTTAATATTTTTTGTTAAACTGGTAATAAAAATATATTTAAAGGTGCCTGGCGTTTTAAAATAAATTGGTAAACCTGGAGTTTGACCTTCTTGACTTTGAAAATTGCTTTTAAAAGTTTTAGATGCCACCACGTGGTGTCTCAGTGGAGTAGGGTGTGAAGTTTGGTAACGGAGAACATTTTAATATGTACGAGGTCTCCTATAGAGGTTTGTGGATCAAGTTATTTAAGGGTAGAGAAGCGTTCAAAATTGTACGTAATGTAGGTAGCTCAGACAGTGACTGAATGATCAAGTTCTATTCCTGAGGGTAAATGTACCGTTCATTGTGTATCTCCAACGTTCTCTGCACCAGTAATGAGGAGACTCCAACCGACTATTTGCAATCCCACTCCAGACACTTAAACTAATTAGGAATTGTAAGAAAGATATATTTTGGCAGCATGTTGTAATGATTGTATTTAGTTTAGGGCAAGTCTTGTCTACATGGTTAAATGTTTCGTGGGTTTCATTTCGATCATTTCTGACAATTGTACTCTAAGGATTGTCAGACGAAAACAGTTTTTCAGTGCAAAATGTTTTCGCTATTTCTTGCGACATTTTTGTTTTGTACTTAAACAAACTAGCTCAGTTGGTCAAGCACAAACTGCGATAGCATTGGTCACTGATGGTGCCGTATATTCTATTGCTCAAGCGCCTTTTTAAATCAAAGGGAAAAAAATTACTTTTGAAAACAACACTAGAAAAATAGAAAGTATGTCACCATCGGGGATCGAATCCGTGACCCACGCTTTCGCAGCGCGCACTCTACCAGCCGAGCTAACTGTCAGCTTAAAATGATATGTGATATCGCATCACTAATATGTAGTTCTCGATGGTTTACACCTGAGAAGTAGAAAAGGCAGTTAATTAGCTAGCTATTTTGGCAGTTAAGTAGTTAGTTTAGTTCATGTAGGTATTTCACTCGGTTAGTTGGTCAGTTAGTCTGTTTAGTCTCAAAATTTAGTAAAAAAGTCAGTTTAGTTAGTGATGTAATTAGTTAATTCATTTAATCATTTATTCCATTTAGTTAGTTAGTTAATCAGTTCGTTAATTAGTTAGTTAGCTGGTTAGTTAATTAGTTAAGTAGTTAGTTAGTTAATTAGTTAGTTAGTTCAAAACTGTTTAGCAGCGCAGAAATTCTTGCACAAGTTCTATAAATGCGTTGTTTGTATACAGAGTATATATTTAAGCACCATAAACTCTCTTACAACATCACCTCTCAGTAAACCTATTTTGAGCAACCTGTTGATACCTTTTTGCAACGTTTGTGCCACAATAGGCATGGCCAGTTTGGCAACAGGAATTAATTATGTATGATCGTTTAGTCTGATAAGAAAGCAAAACTATGGTATTTGCCTCATTCCATGCTGAAGCGCGTGGAAACGTAAGGCAACCTACCTGGGCGATGGAAAACGGTCGGCTGCCAAGACATAGCAACAGAATCGCAAGTAGCTTAAAATAGTTGACATATCCATAATTATCCCTCTGGATATGAAAAGACCGCCCTCTCCCACAAACAGCTCTTGGGGCAAGGGTTCTAAGTTCTGCAGTTTGAATATTGTTCAGATACAGGATATGTTGCTAGGAACGAAGTACATTTTTGATTCTAGATGTCCAAACAGAATAAGGGTAATAAGGTGCAACCCTTGTGGAAATTTGTGGGGAGTGTTGAGCCAAATCAAAACGCAGTGCGTTTATTAAGATAGTCACAACGGTGCATCTAAAGAATGGCTTAGGGGGTCAAGTTGGAACTTTCAGGGAATGAGGATGTCCAATTCATTTTAAATTTCTGTGGTTTCAACGATGGCGACTGTGCTTGTGCTTAATTTTATCAAATACAAAAAGACAAAAATTGATTAGGGTGAATTACATTTATTAGTTTCTACCCTCAGCCGAAAATGGCAAGTTTGAAATTTTTTCTCTTTGGATGACTTATTGTCAATGCAGATTAAGGATGTCCTTGATTCCAGTTGTTATTTGAAGGCACTGAATCAATAACAAACAGAAGGCGGGATGGTCTTTAGAATTGTCTCAAGATATGTAGAGATGTGGTATTATTGATTCAGAGCCTAAAGATGGCAACAGTTTGATTCATTTGTGTCCGAAATGTGACGGGAGCAACATAGGCGTGTATACCTAGAAAAGACGTAATATTCGTCAGAAATGGCGAGTTTTAAGTAGCGACCATGTTACCTACATTTCAAGAAACGATCGTTCTAATTAATAGAAATAAGGTTAAAATAATGTAAGCCATTACTGTTATATGGTCTTGACTTTTATGGAGTTTGCGATGCCGTGATACAGTCTCTCCTTTAAGAAATAGCCAGTAAGTACGAAACTGTTGAAGCAAAGCATGCAATGTTGATGTTATGGATGGGTAAATGTGTGGTATCTCCTTCATGTAGGACTATGTTTCATCCCAGACGTAAAAAGATAGTGGTACTTGCCTCTGCAAAAATGTCAACACTATTTGAGTTATCACAAAGGATTTTAAAAGGGTTTTTGCCGGATTAAAAAAATTTGCAAGAGCATTTTGTCTAGGGAATCCTATTATCGGTGATAAATCTAAACCTATAGAAATATATTCTTTATATTGTAGAAAATACTGTGTTGGATATGCCGTTGCCACTACGTAACCAAGGACGCCCCAGCTTCCGGTTTAATCGCGTTATCTGTTCATGGTAATCACATGGTCAAAAGGGCTTATCTCCTAGGTTTCATGAAGACTGATGTTTGGTTTATGTCCACCGTTAAGGGATTAAGAGACAGTATAATTGAAGAAATGAAAGTTTTGAAGAAATGTTTAGGCATTTCAAGATAAGATAAGAATTATATGAAGCCATCATAAGGAGCTTTATAACAAGTCTAAAATACCATTTACGTTGCTCTTGGCTTTTTGGATAGAAGTCATCTGATCGTTTAGATCAACGCCACCCATATACCTGTTGTATCAATCATTGACTAATCATTGGCTAACTTTGGGCAGGGGATGGTGACCTCGAAACTGTTTCCCTTCTTAAGTTAGGGACACACGAACAACTTTTCCGGACAACTTAGTTGGCCAACTTGATAACAACTTGGAATTTTGGACCAAGTTGTTCGTGGGTAAATAGTCCGGCTGTCATACCGTAGGTGGCGCCATGCCTACGTCCTGTAACCATCATTGTTTTAGGAATTTCAACAAAGCCGGTAACAGCATTGGCAATGCCGTTGCCGAGTTTTTCGCCGACTTTTGTCGGATAATTGTGCGCCAGTGCATTATTGGATAGACAGAACACAGCACTGAGAAGAAAAAATATCCAGATCATTCTTTTCATAAGTTAATCCTTTGTGTTGAATAAAAAATCATACTTAATTTTTTGTACTATTTGATTTGTTTTTGAATTTTTTCGGAAGAAGTTAAAAACTATGGACCATAATACGAGCAGCTCCCTTTAGGGTAGCTAGGCCTACTTCCTCGCTCCTTTTTTTCTCAAAAACTATCAAAAAAAGTCCGATCAAAACTATGAGAAAGCCATTTAGCCATAAAAGTAATTAATACGCAAATTTCGTTTTAATTATTCATGTACGGAGAGCCAAAATCAAAACATGCATTAATTCGAAAACGTTAAGAAATTAAATAAAAAAAACGCGTTTTTTTTTTAACTGAAATTAAGGAGCGTTGTTAAAACTTAAAACGAACAGAAATTACTCCGTATATGAAAGGGCTGTTCCCTTCTCAACGCGCCGCGCTTTACGCTAAAGTTTTACTGTTTTAAACAGTAGAGTGCACGCAGCCAACGGCGGGCGCGGGGGCTGTGCCCACCCAACAAGTAAAACTTGGCCTTTGTTGCCCCCCCTCCCCCCCCAAAAAATCCTTACTGATATTGAAAGGTGGATTACTTTTGTATTTCAATTCACTAGACGAGACGTTTAAGTACTTCAAAAGACGAGAAGTCTTTTAAATTCGATTTTGAGCCTTCTAGGGACTCTGAAAATTCAAACTTTCCCCAGTCGACAAAACCGTGGTGGGATTGCCTGGATGGAAGGAAGGACGGGATGGAAAGGTTTCGTCTGGAATTTGCCCGCCCATTAAAATTTGACTGGTTGCGTGGTTGGTCGGTCCCCAAAGCTTAGTGTTTGAGATGATCACTTTTTTATTTCATGCTTTGACTTGTCTGAATATGTGAATTAAAATAGTTAAGTGACTGTTTGACTTTTCCAGACTTAGATTTCTTAGCTTTGTATGTTTGGTTTCAGATGCTTATGATATGGATGTTTGCTTTGGTATTTCATGCTGTATCTTGTCCGAAGCTATGAATTAGAATAGTTATTGGGCTTTTTGAGACATTATAACTTAGGTTTTTTAGCTTTTCCTAGCTGTTTGTTTCCCGAGGCTTAGTATTTGAATTGTGTACTTTGCTATTTCGTGCTGTATTTTCTCTGAAGTTATCTCGTTTTAAGCTTCAAATTCGCTCTTTACTTCGACCAGAGATTTTTTTTTTATATTAATTCCAGCTCGTTTTTAATGTAAAAAAAACTAAAAAAATAATGGTCCATTGCACTTCCTCATTAAAATTTATGCAAATATACCGCTTTTGAAGTCTTAACCAAGGAAATAGTTAATCTACTTCCTATACAAGCTCAGCCTAACATCAACCAGGGAGAATTTTGCTCTTGTTGGCAGGTCTAGTGCTTGAAATACATCATAGTGAGAAACAAGTTCGACTGTTTTCAATATCTAAGTTAGATTATGGTAAGTTAACTTTGCGTTTTAAGCAAAATGGCCTGCTCAATTGTAGAGTTTTTTTTATTCAGATGTGTTGCTCAATAAATCTTCCAATAAACTGCTGGTGAGTTATACCAATAGAATACTTCCCACAAAAATGAGAAATCCTAGACACCCCACTAACTTAATTTCTGCGATTTAAATCCTTTCCAGAATTGAAGAAACTCCTTAAATGTCTCACCAATCGTAAACATGCATTAATATTATATTTATATAGAATTCGTTTTAGCCTCTTTCCCAAACTTGGTACATATGTTAAAGAAATGAAATTTTTACATACATTTAATTATGTAAAGTTTGAAACTCCAATTACTTTCCTAGTATGTTGTGTTAAAGACGTACTACTTCTAGACGTTACGCCACTTTCCCTAGGTATTGAGACCATGGGTGGTGTGATGACGGCACTTATCGAGAAAAACACGACTATCCCAACTAAGAAGTCGCAAGTATTCTCAACTGCTGAAGATAACCAATCTGCGGTTACGGTTCACGTTTTACAAGGTGAGCGTAAGCAGGCTGCTGGTAACAAGTCTCTTGGTCAGTTTAATCTTGAAGGAATTCGTCCAGCAATGCGTGGTGCGCCTCAAATCGAAGTGACTTTCGATATCGATGCTGATGGTATCCTGCACGTTTCTGCTAAGGACAAAGACACGGGTAAAGCCATAAAACAGGACAATTTCTGCTCGTTTTAAGTTTTAATGCTGCTCTTTACTTTCAATTGAAAGAACTTGATTTTAATTTGATATGTTTCAAGTGGAGCCGAAGTAGGAGAGAACGAGGGAGAGGGATATGTGACGAAAGAATATGTGAATCATAAAAGCAATATTCCGGAGACTGAATATCATAATGTCAAAGTGATAAGTTCAGGCTGACTAAAATTTAATAAAATAAGAAACAAGAAGAGAGTTTCTGGTTCTCAGAGAATTTCAAGTCTTGCAAGGCGATGAGAAAAAGGGTCAAGAATTTTTGCACCTTTATTCTGTATTGCCTGGCTATCTTTCATAGCTCCTGAAAGGTCTTCTTTGGCAATAGATGTATCTCTATGTATTCTCTCTGAAAAGGTTAACTTGCGAGACCGATTGTGAGATGATGGGTGTCACCATAGTACAAACGATGAAACCAGTTCATCTGTGGCACGGGCAAAAAATGTCCAGCAAACTGGATACGTCTCTTTTGGACTAAGGTTGATACTCTTGGTAGGCCTCCATATATCATTTCTAGAGTTGGATGGTTTCACCATGAAAGAATAAGTACTCTTCTAAGAAGACGAGTATAACATCCATCTAAACGGCGCTGCTGTTTTGCTGAAAGAGTCCAAGTTTCACCGCTTTAGAAGCTGCATTTATCAAAACAAAGAAGCCGGTACTCTGTCGACAAAAAGAATTTGTTTACAATTTACGCTTTTTTCAATAACAAGAGTGGCAGAAAACGTGTCGCTCTTGTGACCTTTATTTTCTAGGATATTCTCGTTTCCTATAAATTCATCGTAATACCTTTCTCATTTCACTCCTTACGATTTCTATGATCAGTGTATGGTGAAAATATTTAGCAAATGAATCCGTTACTTGATGCTATATTTAAACTTCTCACTTAAATGTATACATGAATATGATACCGAAACGGACAGAATAGAACAAAAGAACTTTAGTATTGCGTCAATTGCAAAGGGATAGACATTAGAAGGTGATTCATAGCCCAAATAGTTTTACTTTGACACACTGTATAGACGTTTTTCCCCCCACTGATAAAGGCTTCTGAAAGTGCACCCCATTCCACCAGATATTTTTAGTGGAAATCCCTTGACCACCTTCTTGCAAGGCCAGTAAACAGATTTCTTATCGTCTATTAATGAATTAAAATTACACATATTTGCTTATCATTATTTCCAAAAAGAGAGTTGGTGACTTGGTTGTTTCCAAAATACTTTAATCGAAATGCCATCGTTTCGGAGAATAGGTGAGTGAAACAGGCATGTATCCTGAATTTTCCCTTTTTCCCAAACAATATCCTGGTTACGGCCATGGGCCGTAATCAGGATTAGATTATGCATCAATTTCTACCTTCACTCTCTCCTCGTTTCTCCCTTGGGACTAATTCTGTATTTATCTGATCGCCAGTGAGAGCTCGGATGTTTTGGCATTAAAATGCATCCTTTGGGGTATCTCACTCCCTCCCTAACTACAAAACAATCAGAGAACCCCATTGTAGAAGTTTAAGTGCCTTTTTATGTTTTGTAATTTATCCGTTGCTTACTAATAATATTTGTTATTGGGAAACATACGGACATTTTTCGCGGGGAAGTTTTTTGCAGGATGAGGGGTGTCTTTTTTTGTTGAACAGTCGTTGAAAAGTACCTCCTCACTCAAGTAATAGCTGTTCAATATATGCTTTAAATCTATGTTCTGACTCTTTCTCTCATCTCAACTTTTTAAAACAACAAAAAGCTTCAGCGTAAAAAGTGGGGCGCTGAGGAAGGGACAGCCCCTTTAATATACGGAATAATTTCTGTTCGTTTTAAATTTTATTGTCGCTCCTTACTTGCAGTTAAAGAAACTTGTTTTTTTTTTATTTAATTTCTTCGAAAATGGACCAGCTTGTGGACAGGTTCCGTAAACCTTGTGAAAATATTGTCGACTTTCCAATTAATTTTTTTGACAGCAAAATGTGGGCTGCTTTTATAAAGCGTAATTTCTGAGCTACGCGCCATCAAAATCGCTTTACAACTAATAGTTACCCCGAAGCTCAATCCTGCTGATAACAATATTTTTCTGATCCTCCCCCGGGAGAGAGTAGACACATAGCAGCAGCCAAGACACATAGCAGCAGCCAAGACACATAGCGGCTTACGTGTTTCCCCCACCACCATAGCCATGTCCCAATTTTACACGTTGTTATGGTAAAGCTGAGAAGAGTTCATTTCTTGCTCAAGGATATTACATCACGACCGGGGCTCAAACCACTGCCAGGCATTCAAAGATCACAAGAGGCTGATAAAAAAAATTCTAGTCCCTTTTTTGTCATTTTTGTTCTTTTTGATTTTTTTTTAATTACTCTCTTTTATCACCACAACGTTGCGCATATCCTTGGACGCACTTTGTATTTCAATTTTTCTCAAATTTTAAGGCAAAAGGCCAACACATAATAGTTGGATGTGAAAGCATACCAATAGCACCTATGATGGATCTAAATAGATGGCGGTAGTTGCAGGAATATGGCCCCTTCGAAAAAAATTCTAAAATAGTAAGATTGGTGTGAATTAAATGAGCTTTTCCAGGTTTTCTGCCTTATTTTTCCAAATAAGAATACTCGTTTTTCTCTAGGATACGTCAGAACCGGAAAAGTGGGACAGGAACATACAATATGAGACAATTTCATACCAGGTGGTTACAATCCGCGTAAGAACTTCCCATAAAGGAGCAAAATATTATCAAACACGAAGATGATACTGTACATATCTGTTTTGCACAACAGTCTGGCCTAAATAACGGTTACTAGAGTGACAACTTAGATAAGCACTTTTAATGTTCCTTAAATTTTAATCTCTAATAAGGTCTATTCTTTGGTCTCTAATAAACGGGAAGGCGGAGATGATTAATTTTATGAATTTTTCCGTCTCCCCCAGAGCTTATGAGAAGCTCCCTCTTATTAGTGATAACAAACTGTAGTAAGGAGCGACCCGGTTCAATAGTAAACAAAACTCTAAAAACTGGAATTTTGATACCAATGGCTACATCAAAAGAATTGAGTTTTAATGCTGCTTTTAAATATATACGTTTCATAAAGTTTAATCTCACCCATCAAAAGTTACGAGCCTGAGAAAATTTGTCTTATTTTAGAAAATAGGAAGACACACCCCCTAAAAGTCATTGAATCTTAACAAAAATCACACCATCAGATTCAGCGTATCAGAGAACCCTATTGTAGAAGTTTAAAGCTCCTATCTACAAAATGGTGGATTTTTGTACTTTTTGCCAGAAGGCTATTTCATTATTTGCCGACAGGTCACGAAATGGGCCAAAAAAGATTAACACTTTCAGGTTCATTTTAGCGGGCAAGATGAGTTTCCATAAATGCATTCGTAATGCAGCTGTTCCAAAAAAAAGGCTTTCTTAAAAACTTTCTAAAAAGGTTTCTTCACTCTTTGTTATGTCATATTTAGACATAAAATGCAAGCAACCAATTATGTAACTTCAGTGTTGCCTTTTACCACGAAAACTAAGCCACTGGAGATCTGACCTTTAATTTAGGTTCCTCATAAAAGATATTAAAACCTACATTTAAACAGGTTTTTTAAATATCGAATAACTATTTTCTCTAGAAGGAGAAGGAGAGGAGGAAGTTGCTTCAAAATACCTTCCTGGGACATACTTTAGTCTGTAGATTCATCCCTGAAAGTTTCATTTCCCTAACCTAAACCCTTTCTGAGATAGCAAAAAGTCAATTTACTAGAATTTTACTTACTAATGATTATGTTTATAATTTTGACCCAGCCCTTCCTCCTAATGGGACCAGATATAGACTGTATAAGTAGTATATATGACTATCAGTTATAACATCAATTAATAGGCAAGGCTAGTAAGGGAGCTCAGGGTTGTTTAGGACAAAGGTTGGCTTTGACACTGCCATTATAGAATCAAGTTTTATATTTTTATAAAGGTTTTTGATGCTACATTTGTTTCCTTGCTGCTCTACGGTAGCAGAACACAGTCGCGCAATAAAAACAATTGAAAAGAAACTCGAGAGAACTCTCAGCAGAATGTTAAGAACGACTCCCAACTCCTCTTAGAAACTTCACTCCACCAAAAACGCATCTACGGCAACTTATGTCAAATCATGCAAACCTTTCGAAAAAGTAGGACATGATATGCATGACGTTGTGGGAGAGCATAACATTAGATGATAAGCTATATACTCTAAGAATAGCCAAGAACAACCAGGAAGACTTTCAGCGAGCAACTATGCGAAGATCAACTGGTTGTCGCAACACGACTCAATACAATGTCGACAGCGCATAGCACTTGTTATTATATTAGATGTATCATGGCCTACGTTAGATCATTGATGACAAGGTCAAGAAGAGAACATTTCAAATGAAAGGTTTGAGATGATACCAAAGAAAACAATTTCTCAAGTCTATAACGTTGAATGAATCTTGCGCAGATTGAAGAACTAGATGGTATTCCTTATATGGTCAAGTCACATGGCCCATTGAAAGTCGTATTCAACATTGAGTATAGCTGGTTGTTGACCTTTACCGGTGGGGGCCTGGAAACAAATGTGGCGGCTACAGAAACTATGTTATCATCTGTGCAGTAGGGAGGTAAAAAGGAGAGTGCAGGCTGGTTGGAATGGTTGGAGAAGGGTGACAGGAGTGATCTGTGACAGGAGAATATAAGCAAAAATGAAGGATAAAGTGTATAAGACAGTGGTGAGACCAGCTATAATGTATGGTTTGGAGGCGGTGGCAATGACAAAAAGACAGGAGGCAGAGCTAAAGGTGGCAGAACTGAAAATGCTGAGATTTTCTCTAGGCGTGACGAGGATGGACAGAATTAGAAATGTATATATCAGAGGAACAGCCCTGCTAAGGCGGTTGGGTGATAAGGTGAGAAAGGCGAGACTGAGATGGTTTGGCCATGTGTGGTGATGGTGGTGGTAGTATCAGCAGTAGAGGTAGTAGAAGTGGTGGTAGTAGTAGTAGTAGTAGTAGTAGTAGTAGTAGTGGTGGTGATGCTGGTGGTGGTATCAGCAGTAGAAGTAGTAGGAGTAGTAGTAGTAGTAGTAGTGGTAGTAGTAGTAGTAGTAGAAGTAGAAGTAGTAGTGGTAGTAGTAGTAGTAGCAGTAGTAGTAGTGGTGATGGTGATGGTAGTATCAGCAGTAGAAGTAGAAGTGGTAGTAGTAGTAGTAGTAGTACTATCAGCATCAGCATCAGCATCAGCAGTAGCAGTAGTAGTAGTAGTAGTAGTAGTAGTAACTACCAAAGGTACTAGTAAGCCATGGTACAATACCTAGATCGTGTAAATTTCTGCAATACAAGGATTCAAATATAATAGGGTTCTCAATTTTAGTTTTGAAAAGAACACTAGAGAAATAGAAAAGCATGTCCCAACCGGGGATCGAACCCGTGGCCCACGCTTTCAAGGCGTGCACTCTACCAACTGAAGTAGGTCACCTCCGATGTTAACATAATTTAATTTCTCTAGTCGCCACATTAGCTCCCAATCATTCACCGGTGGACATCGACATCCAGCTCAACGTAATTGGAGACCAGCCTCTCTGCGCCATGTGACTTGACCAAGGAAGAAATAATGGCTGTGCTCAAGCTAGAATCATATGTCTGGTGAATGTCTCTCCAATCTAAAGGAATCTCAAACATAACATTGGCTGCAGAATTACATAATATTTCTCCGCCTGTTCATAGGATGATAAAAAGGTCAGGATCTCCTGTTTTGCCAAGCGTGAAAATGAAACAATTTCATGCAATGTGGTATCTGTACCTGGTCTGTTGATATCTTATCAATGATTGCTTTTTTGCTGCTCTCTACTCTGCTCTCATGTCTCTCCTTTTCTACCATTATCCTTCAGATTTGTCCCATATTTTACCGGCATACATTCAGTTTAAGAGCTCACTGATTTAGAACTTACTCGTGTATCATTCTAGCAGCAGTATACTATCCCGAAGGTGCTCGCAACAGACGTAAATTAGTGACGTTTCTGCAGTATCAAGTTGACAACTTTCGGAAACAATTCAGTAATCCAGCAATCATCATAGCTGGAGACTTTAACTTAACCGACAAAATTGGATTTCACGTATGTTGGATCTAAAACAAGTGGTCGATGTTCCCAGCCATGAAAGTGGAAGTATACTAGACCTCATACTAACGAATCTTGAGGTATTTTATGAACCACCGGTTCCCCTCGGACCAGTCGATAAGTCAGACCCCAACATTCTCTGGTGGAAACCAAAGAATAACTTCGAAGACCACACTGCCTTTCCATTACAAAAATATAACAGTTCAAAATAGGGATGAAACCTTTTAATTAGCAGTGAAACAAACATAATTTTTTTTAACTGGATATTTCGGACATATATACAGCGTCCATCATCAGCAGTAAAACTAAAAGACATTAATAAAAACAAACAAAATTTATACCCAATTAACTAATTACATATAGTTTATTGCTCTTATTTTTTCAATGCAACAGCGGATGCAAATCTCTTTGACCTTTTCGGTTCCGGTTCATTATATTTATCTGACATATCAGGTGGACAGAGGTCAAAGCTCTTAGGTGAAATAAGATATATGTGTGTGATTATAATGAGCCCTGCAACAGAACAGTGAGATACAGTAAGTCTTATTTTAACTTATTAATCATCATCATTATTAACAATGCTTTTACCATTTGGAAGGTGACTAGCTCACCATAAGAGTTGATAACATTGTACTAATGTATTGTGTGTATTTTAAATGACAATGACCTCTCTTCATTTTTTAAACTTCACTTCGGTTAACCAACATCACTGTCACAATCATCACTGTCACCATCATCACTATCACCATCATCATCCTGATGATTACTGTTGTCATTACCATTTTTATTACTATTGTTATTATGATTATCATTATCATGAACTTTGACACTACGAATTTCAGAAAATATCTGAGTGTTATTGGAGCTGCTAGCCTCGTATTAAGTGCCTTATGAATATCAGCTCCAAATGTTACGTGGAGGGGTCCATCACATCAATTTCAGCAGCTAATGTAATTAAAATAGATGTTTTAGAGGTTGCCCAATGCTTAACCGTAACTTTGACGCTATGAGTTTGAGACAAAATCTGAAGGTTATTGAAGCTGGTAGCCTGATTTTAAGTGCCTTATCAATGTGAGCTCCAAATGTTACTTAGAGAGATCCATCACATCTATTTCAGTAGTTTATTTGATTGAAATAGGTGATTTCGAGGTCTTTTATCTCAAAAGTTTTATTTCGAGGTTGACAAATATACTAGAGTATTTATACTGAATAGGCCACTATGGGCTAACTTCAGGGGCTGCGGAGGCAGTGTTATTGTGGTCTATTTTTGCAAAGTTTCTCAGAACCCTTTCCCGAAGGCTTAAGTCAGTGGTGGCAAATCAGCGTCTCGTAGGCCGCGTTTGGCCCACTTTATTTTTTTAATTCATTCGTTTAAGCCCAAACACAGAAAGAATTTTCTCTGCAGATCAATAGAAAGTACACATTGGCCTTTTACATATATATATATATTGCTTTTCCAGAGTCTTCATAGTCACCAATTTTGTGTGGTTAATATCACTTCAACAGTACAAGTCCTTTAATATGATGGTTTACGATTTGGCAATGCAGAACCCTCAAGTGCATTATATATTCCTCTGCAGTTGTGCTGAATTGTGTGTTTATTTACGTATCATTTATCCACTTATGCCCCGTTCGTTATCAATTCAGATTATGTTCATTCGTAGCAAATGTGCTTTAGACCTAATTCCCCCGTATACGAATCTCTCGTCAAATTTAGCAGTTATTCTCCAAGGAGACTGTTGAGGGCGAAACCTCAAGATTTTGCGTTCTGATGTCATTACGTCATATTATGTGTCTCACGGTATCCCTGACCGACTGCTTAACACTGTACCATTCCGTGAAAAATATCAGAAATCTGACTTAGCCATTATATACTGTCAATTGATTCGTTGCATGAGCACTAGACCAAACTCATTTAAAATCAGAAAATACAGGCAAACTACGATATCAAAGGGAATACAGTAGTGTTCCAAGCAAGTATCGACAAACGAGAGAAAACATGCCACAGTAGCAAAAAAACCAAGTATATACACCCAGAATTATATACAGTGGGTGTTGCTGGTGAATTTACGAAGGGTATTTCCAGAATAGGTAAATTTCCAGGACATGCGAAAGTGCCTACAACCGGTTATGAAAATTCGGATGCGCCTTAAAGGATCCAAACAAAGTGTTATGTGGGATAAATCTACAATAATTTTATCAACCCTTTCCTATCTTTGATATAAAACTGTAGGTATGCACATCAACTATTATAAGAAAAGTAAAGCTTTCCCCTCCCCAACTCCCCTTGGCAAACAAGGATCAATAAGTATGAAGTGGTCTTCTTACAGGAAGATATTATCTCAAAATTGTTCCTCTCCTTGCATCGTAACTTTAATAGCAAAAGGTGAAGCTACAGTAAGAAACCCCCTTTACCTTTCAGTGGATTCAATTCAATGGAAAGTTCTGATATGGCAAACGGGGAAGACTCAATGTAATGAACTAAAATAGGAGGCAAAGTCAAACAATCAGTAAGTGACAACGATCATCGCTTAAATCATGTTAACATGGCAAACCTACGGCTGTGTCGCAAGCACGCAAGTGACAAACTATTTTGGGCCTACATCTGCAGAAGTCGCTGGCGAGACGGATTTTCCTCTATATGTCGCTCCGGAAGACAACTGTACTACAGAATCCTACCCTTACCATGGCATTACCTGTCACAGTTTCTGTTGCACTGACAGGAATTAAATCACTCGACGGCATGGGAGAAACATGGGAGAACCTAAACTTCAAAATGGGGGTTAGCACAACCACGGTTTGCTATTGTAAATTATTGCCTCAGCTTACTGACAGAGGGCAAATCTTCCAACACATTCTTTTGACAAATTCAGAAACAAAAGGATGATGTAGGTGCAAGGTAAATGTTGAAAAATGGGCTCACTCTTAGGGGCGGGATGATATTTATCAAGCATTATCTGGGAAAAATACATTTCTTGGCTGATTTTTCCCTTGTAAAAGTTTGATTGTCTTTGAAAGAGAAATTCTTGTCATTAGCAAGTTTGCGTTTCAGTATTTTTGACTTAATGATGTTTTCCCAGGTGACATTTTTAAATTACTTTTTCATTTCCCAACCTCAGCTTCTTGATTTGAGATTACAGCTTTTAATAAATGTCGCGAACATTTTAAACAATACTTGAGATAAAAGACAGCCTTCATGTACATACGCGTTCACCATTAAATAGTTTGTCACAATGTTACTTACAATAACTGAGTATTCTGCAATGTTATACCTTACTAAGTTTCAATAATTGAGGAGTTAAGAAGAAAAGAAAGGAAAATAAAAGTTGAAAGTGCCAAGAGCTGTTTTGCGCTTGGGTGTTGGATGTTCTTGTGAATAGACAGTTTTAATTTTAGGCAATTTAACTAATTAGACATAAAGATGAAGTCGTTCAAAGACATTTTGTGGCCAGTGGTTTTCCTTAAGGGCATAACCTCCCCTTCCCTCCTTCATTCCAAGCTAGACCACCATAGTTTTGTTGCGTGGGGAAATCTTCATAGTCCCTAGAAGTTCCAAAATCGCACGTGAAAGACTCTCTTGTCACATCTTTTAATGCTGATAAGAATTTTTCTGGGAGGCAACACCTTGATTGCATGACTGACCCTACCGTCCAAGTAAAAAATTATATGATTGGCATCAAATAGTTGGAAATATAGTCTATCAAAAAACCGATATCCATACTTTTGCTAACAATTGCTTGATAATGACATCATCATCGTACCACGTGACCATCTTTTAAAGGGGCTTTTCCTGCAGGCAAAAGTTTCTTGAGTAATAATCGAAGGTCTACCCATCCTTCGATTAATCGAATAATCGGTATTCGTTGGACAGCCCTAATCAGGACCAGGGCGCGCCCAGAGGGGTGATTCCGGGGGTATAGCCCTCCCAATAATTTCGAGAACAATCTATTTTACAATAAGCTACAAATATTGTGAGTTGTGAGCAGAGCGTGAAGCACTGCACAATCAACAAGATTATGTTCTTATGCAGAAAGGAAAGCAGCAAGATATTACAAATTTTAGAAGCAAAATCGAGGTGAGACTAAATTGGTTATGCCCAGTCCCTTAGCTGGGATCTTATACCAGGGGGAGGGATGGGGTTATCTTGCATTAGTTAGAGAAGAAAAAAAACGGCGAGGAAAGAAACTGGACCACCTAATATTGCCATAAGGTTACCAAGAACATGTGATTCTCTGCTTTATATGGGGAAGGAAACTATAGCTTTGACAAGGTTTAGTTTTATTGCAGGACTCCGTTACGTCTTTTTACACTGGATGTTACAGCACTAACAAACTGTGATACAAACGTACAAAATTCTCTGTCGCTTAAATGCGAGAAGAATTATGGGAAGTAAGCACAATGGTATGCTAAGCCAAGGACATTGAGGATATACTTCTCCCGTCTAGTGACACATCTTCTGTATGCTAGAGATTCATACGACATAATGGAAAAAAGACTAAATTTTATCTGTACAGTAAAACATTTTCAAAACCAAAATGATACATTAATACTTAGTCATTGATACAAAAATGAAGACTATGACCAAGATGATATTAACGCACTGCTCAGACAGAATACGTTTACTTGTGAGTCCCTTCCTATGTCGATTGGAATTAGCTAGTTCTCCTTTTCAGCATCATTTACTGGGTCAGACTTAAACTTAACAAATATATGTTAACTCTCCTTTTTCAACGTAGGCCAATATTGCAACGGAACAACCATCATTCCTGATGACTGCCCAGAGGGGCATTATTGCCCACAAGGCGCCGCACTGGTTTACAACCTGCTGTGGACGGTACGCGGCATACCTTCACTGTATTACGGCGAAGAAATTATGTTTCAGGCAGGCCTGCCGCAAGACATCGCCAGTGCAAATGACACCATAGACCAAACCGGCCGGGCCTATTTTGGTCCTCACCTTGACGATCTCAGTACCACGCAATCCCATCCTTTGTATCAACATATCAAGCGTCTCAATCAGATCCGCAAAGGGATCCCGGCACTGCAAAAAGCACCGATGAGTCAGGTGAATGAATGGAGCGCAGGTATGAGTTTTGTCCGCGATTTATCTTCTGAAGGCAGTTATGCCGTGGTGGTTAATTTATGGAATTACTTATAGAAGTAAAGTACGGGAAAGGAGGGCCCAAGCCAGACGGGGGCCTCTCGCACTTATTGTACAAACTTCAACTTTCTACTTCATTTTAAAATGCCCGATGCGTACCAGGTCTCATCAAAAGCATGTGTGATTTGCATATAAGGTAGAAGACTGTTAGCACAATGCAACAACAAGGAAAAGGGTATTCGGTGAAAGATTTCTTAGGTGAGGTTTGCCTCTCAAAAATGCCTTTCCCGTAAGCAAACTTACGAACAGCCTTTGACTTCACTTAGGTTGATGTTACTCCTATCGCCTGTCTCCATGCTTTCTGTTTTACGGCCATTGCAGGTGTGCTCCATTGGAGCTTAGTATTAGTGTCATTGATTAAAGTCCTTGATGAAGGAAAAAAAAGGTGGTGAAAAAGAATATGTTCCAACGAATTGAACCTGACATTTCTTGTTAGTGATCTATGAACGTACCCTCGCGGCCATTGGAGGTGCAGTCAATTGGAGCTCAGTATTAGTGTCTTTCATTAAAATCTCAAATATAGGTAATAAAAGGTGGTGAAAAGGAATACGTTCCAAAGAATTGAACCGGACGTTTTTTGTTAGTGATCTATGAGCGTACCCTTACGGCCATTGTAGCTTTAGTCAATTCTCGTTTAATTTGTATTTAGTTATGGCTCCCCTAACAAGGGTATATTACGGTTATTTGATCAACCACAGCATAAGCTGAAACAACAGCAATAATAATTTTTTATAAACTCGAAATTTATTTTTTCAGCATGTATCAACGAGATACTGTCAAACACCCACACCTATTAGGCATGTATGACTGATTAGAATACAAAGCAACTAGTTCACAAATAGTTAACAGCACAATAACATTATTAAAATAATAATGATAATGATAGTAATGAAAATTAATTAGAATAAAACAGCAAAGGCACAGATTTATGTCCCCTACCATACAAGTAATAACGCCTAAAATCAAGTGTGATCCAGTGATACAGAATGCTAACCGCAAAGTAGTATTGTTGTTGCTTCTGTTGCGCCCGACCGCCGCCACCCGTTTACGATAAACATTTTCTTAGCTATCCTTAACAAGGATCGCTATGTGAGCCATGTCACAAACATATGTGATATATATTTATTTAACTTGATCTGGGATTCGTCAAAGCACTTGGGTTTCACCCATCGAGCAATTAGGAGCCCATCGCCTAATTTCTCCATGGCTTCACCACTTTATTTCACGTCAAGTGTTAATTATGATTATTAACTAGATCGTGCAAAGTAAGAATATTTGATATATTGTGGTCTATTGTCTTCGAGCATTAAAACTTTTTTATGATCTATGGTTATTTCTGCTTGTTATATAAAGGGAAGTGTTTTAAAGACGCCTCTAAGTAGTTCTTTTATGGTTGTCTGATTTCTCTTTTTAAGGTTCATTCTCTGAAAGTTTATGTTTACAAGAATATGGTTTTCATACTATCATCTGTTTAGCATTTGTCATCCATTATCCAACATTCTTTTATTTCTTCCAGGATCACAATGTAGGAGTTTTCGTGGCAAAGTAGCAGTTTTGTGCAGATGGAAACGAATAAAAAGCTTGCCCTATCCATTTTTACACCCGTTTTTTGAAGGTATGCTGCAAGAGTTTATACTATTGGGTAGCCGTTTGGTCTTAGTGGTAAGTACTTAATCCTTTCTGTACTCGAAATTATAAGGGAGCAGCAGCATTGTGATGCAACACTAGCTCTATCAAAGCAAGCTTTTTGCAGCTTTGTTAAGGAACTTATTTAGTCACTCATAACAAAAGTATAGGTCTTTCTCTTTGTCTTGAAGTTAGCTTTTACTCTTCCAAAAAAACGTGAACAGCACTTTCTGTACACTAGTGCAAACCCGATGTTTCCATCTGTGCGTGCCGTTCAGACTGAGCTAACGTCCATTAATCCTAAAATGTTAGAACCTGTTTTAATAAGACTTATGGGATATATCCCATAAGTCTTATTAAAACAGGTTCTAACATTTTAGGATTAATGGACGTTAGCTCAGTCTGAACGGCACGCACTGATGGAAACATCGGGTTTGCACAAGTGTACAAAAGTGCTGTTCACGTTTTTTTGGAAGAGTAAAAAGCTAACTTCAAGACAAAGAGAAAAACCCATGCTTTTGTTATGAGTGACTAAATAAGTTTCTTAACAAAGCTGCAAAAAGCTTGCTTTGTTAGAGCTAGTGATGCATCACATTGCTGCTGCTCCCTTATAATTTCGAGTACAGAAAGGATTAAGTACTTACCACTAAGACCAAACGGCTACCCAATAGTTACATTCCATGGTGCACAAAGCGTTCTAAATAGGCTAATAAGGCTTATTTGACATAGTTTGCATACACTTGATGCGTGCATTCCATGGTACACAAAGCGTTCAAAATAGCCTTATAAGGCATATTTGACCAAGTTTGCATCCACTAGATGTGTACATTCCATGGTGCACAAACCGTTCAAATAGGCTTAAAAGGCATATTTGACCAAGTTTGCATACACTAGATCGGTACATTCCATGGTGCACAAAGCGTTCTCAATAGGCTAATAAGGCACATTTGACATAGTTTGCATACACTAGATGCGTACATTCCATGGTGCACAAAGCGTTCAAACATGCGATGCGTAAACACGTGCAGCGTTTTGTCGCACTATTTCTCTAGAACGGCGAGCGTCAGGAGTTCTTCAATTTTTCTGAAACTTTAAGAGGGAGAATGATACAGTTGATACCCATCGATGTTCCCAGATTTTGTAAAAGCCTCCCTTTCTAGAAAGTTTCACAACAGCATCCCTCTACGATCCCCCCTCCCCTTGCTTCTGGCTCGGTTGATTACAAGGAATTGAGCCTTGACGTCTCTCTCAATATTTTTGTTATCGTACTTTGATGCGCGTTTAAGACTTAGTTTGACTCTCATACCCGAAATACGTCTTCATTTCTGATGTTGTTGACCCTAGTCTGAATCAAGCATTATTAGAACTTTAGGAGCACCAATAGGACATTTTCTTATTAGATTTTAGTGCAGCACCGACTTAATGATGAAAGCAAGGGATAATCCTTGTGGAAAGTTCTGCAAATTTAACGGGATTTCTGCAGAAAAAATTGAGGCCAGATTTGTGCAGATTTTTTGTTGTAATTAACAGGCCTTTTATTTATCAAATGAAAGCGCAAAAATGCCAAATAGGTGATGATGATGATGACGATGACGATGACAATGACGATGATGATCATGATGATGATGCTTACAACAATGATCATCATACCTGATCGTATGAGAATTCTTATCTAGCATTGATAACGACAGTGCCTTGCAGCGCTGGCAATATAACGCAGCTTACCCGTTAGAATCTTCAAATGTATACAGTTTACTTGGTCTTTTCTGTAACATGGTGTTAGCAATGCACTGCCACCTTTCACCAACAAATTGCAGCAGTCTTGACTTTTTCTTTTCTCTTCTTTTAATAAAGACATAAGATATGAGAATTATTAATTGAAGCATTAAAATATTATGCAACAAGTATGGTACTGTGCCTGCAATTGTGGAAAAAATAATGTAAACATTTACTAAATCTCGGTGAAAATGACCGGAATAATGGAAAATTCTTAATAAAGGTTTAGGGTAGTTTCAATGTCGGGTCGACTGCTCATCAGGTGTCTTTGATTGAGAAACTGCCTTCAATGTCAGAGGAGCAGGCAAGTTTACTGGACCTTGCCAAGCAAGCCTAAAGTTTGCTCTTCTCGGACTTTTGGCAAGGAACGGATGTAGTATCTGTTCTCATTGATGACAGATGCATTCCATAATCCGCCAGAGGCGGTCCTACTATGCAGTTGCGCCTGCTTCATGGCTTGCTTCTCTGCCCGGTAGCACAAATTGAGGGGCGTTGCCCTTGAACGCCCCAGCTGCCCTTTATTTATTAGTTAGCCTGTTCGGTGGTTTTTCTGTTTTATGTCAATCTACTTATGTGGTAGACCCAATTTATGTGGTCCCACTGTGGGTGTGTAGACCCACCTAATTTATGTGGCCCCACTGTCAATCTCTCACCTAAATATTCAGAGCAGCCACCCCAATTTAACCCTGTCTGTAGTGTTCCTCGTGCCCCCATCATGTACGTGGCTAGATCGAGTGTATGTGCGTATACATTTGTTGAGGATCCCGGTTTGTCGCTCTCAAGTAAAACCAAGCGGCATAGACATACAAGAAAACTTGATGCACTATATACCATTCGAAACCAAACTCTTGTCAAACCCAACGTAGCTACACAATTTCCAACATTACACCTCTTGAAAATGTAAACTTTCTTCTGCAGGTAGCGCTTTCAATGGTCGTACCTCCCTATTCGCTTTGGTTTGCTTTCAAATACGTTCCCCTCTAATTATTTGCCCCTGTCGACTGGTTTCCTAAAGCTGAAAATATAGTATTAGCTTTTGCGGAAAGGAAAAAGTTTTCAAATAAACAGTGACAGTATACTAGAAGAAACATAATTAATGACTTCTATAAATACTTTTAGAATATTAAATATTTAAATAACACGTGAGAAGCTTAAATATTTTGAAGTCGTGAACGCTGAAGTTACTGCAAGATATAAGGTTTTCTATTCCTGCATAATGAAATATACCTAATCGACTATATAACATGCACTATGTAATAGAAAGCAGGTAATATAATTCTCACCTATCCAAAGTTTCTTATCTTTATAATTCTGTTAAACACAGAAAGCAACTCAATTATATTTAGAATTGAAGGTGAAGTTCCTACAAAAAAGGTAATATGCATTAATGTTAATATTAATGAAACTAGATATCCCTAATTCACTGAGGATTATATGCACAACGTAATGAAAAACAAGTAATATAATTCTTACCCATTCAACCTTCCTTATCCTTAAAAATCTGCTAAATAGAGAAAACAAACGGAGTCAGTAGTAAAATTGAAACGGAACATCAGTTGTAGTTCAGCTTACAAGGAATAAAACTAGTGTAGATAAATAGGACAACGACCAAAGCAGGCGAAGTAACAACTCTAACACGGTTGAAACATTCACTGGAGTCGCCCTCTTGTGAGAACTACGATTTCCATGAAATTCAGGAATCCGTGAAGAGACGGAGACTAAAATGGACAACCGCAGTCTTGATGTAGTCTTTATATCCCACTTTGAAAAATGGCATTCGCCCTCCCATTGCTCCCATAGAGACTTGTTTTTTTATTGTTGTTATTGTGTACCTTTATATTTTATTTGCAGAGAAAACGATGTGACCAATGTCATTTACCAGTCGATGATAATGGCATCCTACCACAAGAACAGAAAGGATGTAAAAGAAACTCATATGGTTGTAAAGATCAACTCCTAATGAATAGAATGATTCTCGAAAACTACTGTAAAGGTAACAGGAACCTTAGCACTGCATGGATAGACTACAATAAAGCATTTGATAGTGTGCCTCATGAATGGATCTTAAAGGCTATAGAAATACACAAATTCTCTCCTATTATCACCAATTTCTTAAGGTCAAGCATGGATAAATGGAAGAAAAGACTTTTTCTTTCCCATAAAAATGGATCACTTAAATCTGAACTTATCAAAATCAAACGTGGAATTTTTCAGGGACAAAAGTCCCATTTATGTGGGCACCGCCCTAGCCCCTGCAAAGGGGAGTGCAAGGCGTAAAAACCGCATCATCATCTCAAACTTTTAATACTTCCACCCCCTTGGCCCCCATGATACGCCCTTAGAAATAAACAAATGTAAAATACGAATTTAGAAATTAAATTTTCGTCAGTATTGTAATCATAACGCTCCCTTGAATGTTTCCGAACCCCCGGGGGGGCTACTGTCTTCGTTAAGGACCACTGCTATACATAAATTAAATGTTATACATCCACTCACCTGGAGAGACGATGTGGCTCCGCCAAGGTTGAATGGAACATAATGTCCTTCCCTACTTTGCCCGCTTGTTCAAGATCCAACTTCAGTTATATAATTTTTTGCCCACAATAATCTTTTGTGTTAAGGAAAATCGAACGCATTAAGGGAACATTGATATGAAACATAAAAGAGAGCAATCAAAGTTGTGTGGAGATAAATTCTTAATAAAAGCGGAGTTCAATACTGATAAATTAGACAAAGCCTTATACACGGTGAGATTTGCCAACTTCAATCATAGTGTTCAGTGTCAAGAAAAGGCTTGGTAATTCTACTTTGCCCGCTTGTTCAAGATCCAACTTCAGTTATATAATTTTTTGCCCACAATAATCTTTTGTGTTAAGGAAAGCTTTACGTTATCTGGAACTGTTGTCTTGTCATCAGGCGATCCTCTTACAACGATAAATGCCATATCTATCAAAGTTTGGTAATTTGCTGTGGCTATAGCCACCTTAGACAAACCTCATTTACGACATTACGGAAGGCATTAGGGTCGGTATTTTCAATTTTTTCATCAAGACATTTTCTTCAGCAATGTAAATGTCATATTCTTGATATTCTCTGTCTCTTATGTAGCTTGCGACAGGTGATCTTGACAGGTGATCACTAATGTTCACTTAGTTTCCTATTTGTAAGACGACTTTTAAGCTGTACTTCTGCAATTGTAACATCATGCGTTGCTAGCATTGAGGATGTTTTTAACCTCAAAAAATCAATGTTAAATGAAAAGAAAAATCAACTGATGCCAAAACATAGTTACTGTTTCAAAGAAGAGAAAATGTTCGTTTGAAGACAAATAATGTATTTAATATTCTGGATTCTAGCACATTATGTTTAGTGAGTCTGTGTGTTTTTTTTTTTTAAATAATAGCCTCCATGTCTCAATAAAAAAAAATATGTGAGTTTTAGTGAATCTTCTAAGATTTTTATCAATTATTCATAACTTTGAATATATATTTTCGTATATATTTCGTTTTCTAGAGGGTAAGTGAAAATTATACGATAAATTCAGTTCCCAACAGTTTTTCAAATTTGGAAGCATTATTGGAATAAAATCCTAGCGTTGATATCTCTAGCGTTAACAATTTGGGATTTTGATTTCGGTCCACAAGGTCATGTCGAAGAACAATAAAGACATTGAGTTTCATAATAATAATTATATATTGTATAACGCAATTAACTGCAATTTTACAAAACAAAAAAATGACAATAATGTAGACGAATAATCAATTTTTTTTCTTTTGCTCTCAGAAATATTTAAGAGATATAAAACTTTTATGACTCGACATCACAAAATATTTCTAGTCAGAGCGGTCACTGTGTGCAGCAATTACAATAAAAACACTGGTCCCTTGAGGCAGTTACAGTTTTAGTCTTGAAATACAGCGTAAGCTCTAGCCCGATGATCTTTCACTGGATATCTGAGTTTGTTGTTTTTTGAAATGACATTTTGGAGATACCAATCAAAATTAACTTTTGTCAATATTAGTGAAAGGTTTGACCACGTTGATTGTCTTACTTGAATGAACATCATGTGATTGATTTGTAGAACCCTGTAAGCCAGGATATGATATGCATGAGAGCTTAGTATGATACTGCAGTTGAAGTCTGAAGTTTGTATATGAGCAGGGATTAATCTGTATTGACATGAGTAGGGAAACCTTTGTTTTGCGCTTAAAAGTTTTTGATAAAGAATTACTTCGAAACGTCATCATGCTAGTGTTTATTTATTGATAGTCTATATATATATATAACACATAATAACACACTGCAATTATATATGATTCTCAAATTTATACGCATAGGAGAATGCTGGGTATTTGAGTATATATATATATACATATATATATATATATAAATATTATATAAAGCTCAAAAAATACACATTATCTATAACGTTTCGATGTTATCTTCATCAGATTGAATATTCAATATATATATATATATAATTCTCAAAGAGTGGAGCATTACTACAATAGCTTGCAAATTAACGGCGCTGACCGGATTCAGGATGAAATACACGTGTACGTATCTTGGTGCCTCTGGGGTGACTTGCGAGACTCAGACAATTCATGGAGTTCATGGAACCCCAGAGGATTTGATCCACGAAAGGTTACATATCCTGCGTGAAGTAAGATGTCGTTTAAAGGGAGCCTTTATTCAATACTTTTCTGCCAGTTTCAAACCAGATGCAAGAGAAGGAAGCTATGTCTATCGTTGTTGCTTAAACTCTAAGTGGAGGACTGATTGTCGGAAGAACAGGTTCCCTCCAACAAAAGAAAAGAAGCCTCGTCCTACGGCCTGCAATAGGGGAGAGTACCTCAACTGGTACTTCATGAGTCACCTTAAACTACAAATTTAGTAGTGACATTAGTTTGAAATGTTGAAGTGCCCACTTACTTCATTTTTTCAACTTAAGTCAAATTTGCTTTAAAAATATGTTCTCATTAAAATAGGCACTTTTTTCTGTTTTATATATTATCCTTCATCTCTCTACTATCTAATTCAAACAGTTTGAAGAGGCAGAAAGATATTCACCCAACTTGTTAACATTTTTCAAACTTCAAAACCTGTGCCCGTTATAATTACCAACTTTGTTAATGCGCTAATGATACCCTATTTTAAGTCAAGGGAGTAGAGTACAAAAGAAAAACATTTTTTGTAATTAGCATAAAAAATCAAGGAGAATGAAATGCACTTTTTTATCTTCAAACAGTAGTGAATTGTCTTCAATAATTTTTTGGCAGCAATTGAGTTCTGTTAATGTCCCATACTGGCCTGGAGTTGTATTTTACAAAATGTTTAGAATGTAATAGCCACCTAATTTTCACCTTCTGTCGGAATTCTGAATAGTATTGGTCTCTATTACTAATTGACACCCGTAAGCTTCCTCTAAAGGAACATGTATTGCAAGGCTTTAACCAATGATTCTGTGTATTTCCTGTTATTCACTTGAGGTCAATAATAGACTGCATAACAATAGAATCTGTCCCCGTACTGAAACTTGACGCCTCAAAACCTAGGACGGTATAATTTTGCTTACTACAAAGATGACTGCAAAGAGGTATGCTTGATGCTTCATCTGAAAAGTAGGTCCTAGACGATCAATCGATTGATGTGTGCTTTAATCATGCATCAATCAACCCTTCTACAGCCATCCAATTCTCGTATCGTTAGACAGACCGTATAACTGTGTCGTTAAACAAAATGAACTCATGCTCGGACTTGCGAACTTGACTTTCTGAGCTTGGAGATGTGCCATGATTATTGACAAGTTCTTGACACAAAGTTTCCTCAAAATGGACATATACGGTCAATCAGATCCGATAACCGCTTCCTTATTAGCCTATTTTGAACGCTTTCTGCACCATGGAATGTACGCATCTAGTGTATGCAAACTATGTCAAATATGCATTATTAGCCTATTTTGAACGCTTGTACACCATGGAATGTACGCTTCTAGTGTATGTAAACTATGTCAAATATGAATTATTAGCCTATTTTGAACGCTTTACGCAGCATGGAATGTAAGCTTCTAGTGTATGTAAACTATGTCAAATATGCCTTATTAGCCTATTTTAAACGCTTTGAGCACCATGGAATGTACTCATCTAGTGTATGCAAACTATGTCAAATATGCATTATTAGCCTATTTTGAACGCTTGTACGCGCGATTCTATCATTTAAACTCTGCGACGTACGACCTATGATATTCGCTTGCACAGCGACACGTAAATTTTATAAATTTGTATACTTTTATATGTGACAGGTAGTACGTCCTTTTGGGCAATGATGAAGATCTATTTTTTATGATGCGACCTAAGCGGTACAGATTTCTCAAAGCCTAGAAAAATCTCACAAAGATATCAAAAAGCTGTGAAGCCTGCGCGGAGACAGAAACTACTGACATAGTAATGTACTTCAGCTGGGATAGTCTGAACGCAGGCTACAAGCTAAGTAACATACTGTTCTTCAAAATTTGAATAGTATTGTGAAATATAAGTTTCCAGTCATTCACCGAGAACTGCGTCGATACTGCTACAAACCTGATAGTGAGAATCCTTTTACTGAGAAAGCCTGGAGTTATAATACGTATTGTTGGTTGAGAGTAGTTATGAACATTGCAGTTAAGATACGCACGGTGGTGAAAAACAAAGAGGCTTACCAAGACAACTTTGATAAGTATGTAGCGGCATTAAAATGCAATGTCATTGCATTAAGAGCCATAAGCAGTTGGATGTTTCCTCAACAGCAGAAAGAGTATGCATTGTCGCTGGATCAGCAACTTAATGAACTAACCACTGTGTCAAGAGCAACGGATACTCGAAAGTTACGATGATGATGATGATGATGATGGTGATGGTAATAATGATGATAATGATGATGATGATGGTGATAATGATGGTGATGATGGTGATGATGATGATGATGATGATGATGATGATGATGACAATGATGATGACAATGATGATTGCTATGATGATGAACTTTTTTTGGCATGTCTTACGGTTGCAATGTTGTTGATGATGATGACGATGATGACAATGATAATGATGATGATGATGATGATGATAATGGTGATGATGTTGGTAACGATGATGGTGATGATGATAATGATGGTGATGATGATAATGATGATAATGATAATGATGATGATGACGATGACAGATGAAGCACAGATGGGCCCCACACAAGGGGCACAGATGAAGCACAGATGGGCCCCACACAAGGGGCACAGATGAAGCACAGATGGGCCCCACACAAGGGGCACAGATGGGCCCCACACAAGGGGCACAGATGAAGCACAGATGGGCCCCAAAAAAAAGAACTAATGACAGCAGACTGACTTTTTTTATTACAATGGTTGGCTTTATTGATGCTATAAAAGAAAAAGTCAAAAAATGTGTATTCTTTAAAATTAAACTCTAATAAAACAATTTTTTAGAAAAACTAATTTTTTGACTGCACAGTCACTAATTCGCAGTCAATAATTTTTATCAGAAGTACAGATATCTACAATATAGATAGTAAGGCACACGTCCCCTCCCTTCTCACGTCGCTAGATACAGGCCTTACCATACCAGAATGTGAAGTAGCTTTATTTGATCGATAATTTGGAAGGCGAGACTTATAAAAGCATATTGTTAACAAGGGGTGTCGTTCTTGTTTCAGTTTTTTTGTTACACAGATTGGTACTAATAAACAACTCAAATCTGACATGAAGGTCTTATTACATCTTATATTATAGACGCACACGATACTCCTTGTGCAGCCCAATGCTAAATTGGAATCCAGAACATATTCGGATTTTGAATCAGTGGAAGACTGGCACACATGCGAGTACAACGCACTCAACCCTTATCATGAATACGAAGTATGTCAAACTAATGGCAAAGACCTGAATAGGCCAAAACTATTAGGCATTCTTGACTTGATTTGATTCTACATAAAAAGAATGAGAACAAATTACTTAAAATTACATATAAACTAGAATATAACAATCAAACAATATCAACTATTAAAAACTGCTAAATACGGCTAAGAATTATTAACATAGTCTAATAACAAATAAGAATGAAAGAGTCATACCTCTTGAAATCTCGTGCTCTGCAACACCTGACGATGCACCAAGAAACTAACCTAGTTGACTGAAATTTGACTCCATAGCTTGGCAGGACAGGGAAAAGTTTATCTAATCTGGAAACTTTAGAAAGCGTTAAAGTCAGATAGAGGCAGGCGTCCCGTCTTTCACCAACGGGCACAGGTGCCCTTTTAACCAAACTTATTAGGGCGTTAGTTATAAAAAACACTGGGGCCTATATGAAAGCCTACATTGATATGGCGAGATTCCCACCAGGAGCGGTCACTCACAGAGTCTGATTCACCCTAACAAACGGCGTTTCTCTTGCGTACTCTCAGCTGGGATTGCTATAAAAAATTACTGTTCCCTTAACCACACCCACAAAGGTGTCCTTTCGATTAAGTATTAAATAGTGACATCCAGCTTAAAGTAATTGAATGTCAACCTCTCTGCATCAATGCACCGTATGACTTGATCAAGAGCTTTGTGCCGATTAATGGTCCCGATGGCAGCTCTTTCTTCATCAATTTTTAAACCAAAGCCTATATTTTTCTACGCATAACTATTTTACGTTCACATGTCTAAATTCAATGTTTTATTCACTATGTTGCTAACATGGTCATCATTTCCCCTTGATAAAATACATAGTTGATACGTCTTTGAAATTAAACGTAATCGAACAGAAAATTGCATGTACCTTTACAGAATGCTGTAGACTTCGTAACTCCATACATTGATAAAGTACTTTTGTTGATAGGGACAATTTCTTACTTTTAAAGGCATCTTTAAGCTTGTTGTATACGCTCTGAGCAAGAATTTTCGTTCTGTTGATGTCACTTTTGGTGTGGAGATGACTTCCAAGGTAGATTAATTTGTGCCATTCTGTGGTTCCTTCCCCATGAATTTCATATTCTTCTGTCTTGCTGTTACTGACATTTAGGTTCTTTTCTTTCAATTTTGGTGGTATTTAATTCAGGATTATGGTCTTCTTTTCATTAGATGTTGTGGCATATCCTATGTCGTCAGCATATTGTTGATCCTATGTGTATTCTGTGATAATCTGCTTGCAATAATTCTACTCAATCTTTTCTGCTTTGTGTGAATGTAGTTATTCCTTTATTTCTTGAGCCTTCATTTATCTCCAGTCGTACGTTCTTGTTTAAGCACTGTTTTGATCACATGAAGGCCTTTTTCACTCTATAAATTAAAGTAGAACTTACCAAGATTATATGTTTTCAAAGTCAGGAACGTCGTATTCCTCACTTTAAGGTCCAATGACTAATAAGGCAATGAGGATAATGTGTTTATATTTACTAATTTACATTTTATCATCGAGGAGAGAGGATTTGAAATGTTTTGAAAAGAACAAATCCGGTGTTGATTCGATCCTCGGTGGTGACATATTTTTACTTTATACTGTTCACAGATTCATTAGAATTTCAATCTGAAATGCTATTACAGTGGTCAAGTCCTGTGGGCATTGACAGGGGCATGGGAAGTCACACACAGAACTGTATTTGAGCCAAAGCTGTCTTTTACAGTTATCCCCAACACTCTAATGAACTTACTACGTACCCTTCCTACAAAAAAGATTAGTTCTAGTTAATGATAAAAATGCCACTGTGACACCCCATCCTCAAGTAATCTACAAGCAACTGGGGCCACTAATCTACATCAGTGCCTGGAATTACATGACTATCTAGGCCTGTTGCTTTGTATAACCACATTAGCCTTACTTGTGATCAAATTTTTCCTCAAGACCAAAAGTACCCACTTTTTTTGCCCAGGTATTGACCAAAAGTACCTCCCCCCCTGGATGACTCAGATATAAAGAGCTCATTTCGTTTGTCTAGAGTTATCAACGTAGATGGTGTGCACTAGGGCGATCTTCTGAAACTATTCCTTTCTGCCGGAAGTCACAACGTATTTTGAAAGTGGCTGGCCCATATTGCTTAATCGAGTGCCACCCTTTACCATTTCATTGCCATTCAAGGAATGTCATTTGAGCTGCATATGACCATTATTTGTCAGATTAAATCACACATAGGCGACCAGACTACTCTTTATCCATGAAGGCTTACATAAAGCTATATGTACAGCTTCTACAACAGAAAGATGAAGTTTAGAACGTGCTCTCCGTAGTACCTTTAACTGTTGGTCACTATACTCTGACAGGCAATGTGAGTTTTCTAATAAGTGTTCCAAAATGGCATACTTTGCTCCCTGCTCAAAACGAGCTTTCTGTAATGCCGAAGGGGACCAATTTTTTTCCTTTGGTATGTGCTGATGGATCCTCTCTTCGAGTCTTTTGGTCGTACGGCCTATGACCGTGCTCCGCAACGGCATTCATATTCACAAACTACATTACTGGTATATCTTTTTGATCAGAAGGTAAGATTGGCCGTTGTTCCCGCCAAGTTTCATCCCGATCTCTCCATTCTAAGCGTTTTCCAAGATTTCCTGTTTCCCACTCCAACTCCCCCCAATATCACCGGATACAGTCGGGATTTAAAATAGGAGCTCTGAGACACGTGGTTTTTCTAAATATTAAATTTTATTAAGATCCAATCCCCCATTTGTAAGTTAAAAATACCTCATGTTTTTCAGTTTTTCCTCTCCCTCCAGCCCCCCAGATGGCCGAATAGGGAAACAACTGTTATCAATTCAATTTCTGCCGGTCTCTGACACGCCTACCAATTTTCATCGTCCTAGCACACCCAGAAGCACCGAAGTCACACCCTTTTTACATGCACCTTATATATCACCATGGCATAACTTACAACCCTTACCCTGAGAGCTCTAGGGAGGTAGTCATCCTCAAAAAATAATTTCAAGACCTTTCAACTACGTTGAACAAAATGGTTATTTTAAAATTTTGATTCAATGTGTTTTAGGAAATGGTGAGCGTGGTAGGAGGCTAGTTGCCTTCAAATCACTTTCGAATTTTAAAAAGAGCACTAGCCTTTTCAATTTCAGGTCGAATGACCTTTTTTGAAGTTTCTACGCCAAAAAAATAGCCAATGAAAAATTTGTATCAGATACATTTTGGGAAAATAAGAGGTGTAGGTCACTAAATGAATCCCATTGCAATAACATCAGTTAGCGTCATTAATAGGAAAGGTGCACTTTGAAATAGTTACGACTCATCCGAAATATGTATATGCACAGTCAAGTTAAATCTTCACAGTATTCTTCCGTGCCGTTAGCACCTTGTGTTATGTTGGAGGCCAACGCACTACTTTCATCATGTTATACCAGGAGTTTGCTTCAACTCTCCTATATCTTTTCAAATCCCAGGTTCTCGAGATCACAAATGCCGAAAGCTTACCATTCCGTATTCTTCATTGCTATGGCAGAGGTTTACAAATGGTGAGTTTATGTAGTTGCGGCAGCTCATGCCGAGAACATCATATGAAGTGCCATTTACAAACCCACAATGAAGAAAAGCTTTATAAATGTGATAAATGTAATGGGAAATTTACTCGACAGAGCAGTTTAAAGCTACATATGCGAATCCACACTGGTGAGACACCGTACGTTTGTAGTTATTGCGGGAAGTCTTTCAATCGGCATGCAAACATGTTGGAACATGTGCGCACGCATACTGGCGAAAAACCATACAGCTGTGATGATTGTGGGAAACGGTTTATGTATAGAGGAAGTTGTCGGTTGCATATGCGAATTCACACTGGTGAAAAGCCATATAAATGTAGGGATTGTGGGCGGTCGTTTCTCGTAGATGTGGCCTGGTAGTGTATACATCTCTTACAACGAAGTACTAGTCCAATTTAATAAAGCATAATTATGGTTATGCCTCCAAGTTCTCTAATATCCCCTTGCACTGATGCTTTACATACCAGTAAATTTATAAAAAGTACACAGTGAGCTAAATACTATATGTTCAACGTTAATACTTTTTACAAGCACAGCCCCCGGATAGAGGTACGTAGTCATGGACACAGTACAGACGCATTTATAGGTTAGGCGGTCGATGAGCAACCTGCGAACGTTGAATAGCAGCGTAGTAAAACAGGAAGGGCGAGCAATTGAGTTGAAGGACGGGACACACTCTCTATACTCCATGAAGGAATCAAAAGGTAAATACTAGATAGGAAGTGGACTAATCTCAGTTAAGCAGTCAAACGTAATGATTGATAATGACAAACGTAAGTTGATGTCTGTATTCTTCACATGCCACGTTACTCAAAGTCTTATTTTTTCATGAGAATTTCTTACTTTGATTACTAACCGAGCCGTAATAAACTCACTGACTAGAGTAATTTTGGCAACTAGAAAATCAGGTTCTTCAACCTAGTTGTCCTATTAGGAAATAGGGATCACATTTTTTCTATTAGTAGTTTTGCGTTAATGGAACGAAATTTATTTAACGGGAGTACAGTTTGTACCAGTAGTGCCATTTCATAATGCAATGTTGTCACTGAGTCAAGGATGGAAGAATAAAAAAGCTAATGTCTTTGGGAAGCCTAAAAATTAGCTTTATACGGCAGAATAAAATATTTACACCAAATGTGTTTTATTTTATCAGAGTTGCTATTAAAAATTTGATGAAGCGGTTGTGCATAAGATTTCTTGCAACCCTAAAGCAATATTTCTTAGTCATTAGATGCTTTAGTCATCTGCTTTCAGAAAAGTGGTAGCCTCTAAGAGGAATAAATTGGATAAACAAAGGACCGATCGTAATCTATACTCCACGTGGAAAATACAGTTAAGTGATGCAATGCCAAAGAAAGTCCCTCTACTCAGTGACACTTGAACAGTTTTCTTTACATTTTTTAGTTGCAAAGATTCAAGTTATACAGATAAAACACAGACAACTAATCAATAATGATTATGTCATAATGTCAGGATCTACAGTAAAGTTATTTGTTATGGATTTATGTACACTATTTCCTTAAGAAAAACACAAAGACTACTAATCCTTGTTTATTCAGCAAAATCTCAACAAAGTGCTAGCTTACGTGTGCAAAAGGGCTTTCCACTGCTCCATCGTCCGTTGGACTGGCAAACCAATGTAGATGAGCCATTCAGAGTGTAATGTGCCTACACAGTCAAAATTAGGTGAATCTGCTGAGCTTCAATTGCAGAAAAAGGAAATTCCTTTAAGAGTACCTGGATGCAAAGTCGTATTATATAGTTGGCACCCCGAAGTTCCCCTACTCTTTGAAGGCCAACTGAACGTTTTCAACATATATATGTGTGATAATATGAATTAATTTTTATTACTCTAAAACCCTAGGGCAATAGCAATACAAAATGAAAATTTCAATTGTAATTAATTTTAACTGCATGAACGAAGACATTACACAAATTAAAAAAAACAAAAAAAAACTATATTTTGGTGCTCCATTACTAGCCTGAGAGTTTTCTATGTCAAGAGAAAGGGATTACCTTGAACTTAGAAAAAAAGCAAATTTGGAGTTAGGGAATCAGACTGGTTGGGGAGGAGGCTAACAAGTGAAGGGATATTGCCAGAAGGAGGGTAGAAAGATGCTATCCTTTCAATTAAATGCTGTAACGGAACTGCGGTATTTTTTAGGGAGTATGCAGCATTACAAAGGCGACATCCGTAATTACTTGTCCAAAGCAGTGCCCTTTGTTCGAATTGCTTTCAAACGGAAAAAATTTCATATAGAGAAGTGAATGCGAACCCTCCTTTCAAAGAATTGAAATTGGCTCTTAGTAATGCTATTTCTCTCTGCTTCTGGGAAAATACGAGGTGTAGCGGAAGGATAACCACCCACCAAGCACTTTGATCTTAAATAGGAAGTAGAACTTCTGATTACTAATCCAGTGAGCCCCTCCAAGATTTATACGACCACCCTTTCTATAAAAAAAAGCCTTATATGCTCCGGAGGCATAACTTACAACCCTTGGCCCGAGGGCTGTGGGGGTTTGTCATCCTCAGACTTAGTTTTCGACCTTTTAACTACGCTGAACAAATGGCTATATCAAAATTTGAAAGGAAGAGGGGTTAGTTGCCCTCCACTAACTTTTGGCTATTAAAAAGGGCACAAGCACCCTCAACTTCCAATGACTATCGTGTTTCTAGACCTAAGGGATTTTACTTAATAATAATTTTTAACAATACTGGTCCGTGGACTTTCAGCTGCGGTTGTTTTGTTGAAACCTCTCTGTTTTCGGAATGAAGTATGCGCAGAAAGCCCGTGGAATTTTGTATTTGTATTAGAGACGTGGCGTTAGAAGTTAGTTAACGGTTTTGGTAGAAAATGTGGAAGTCAAAATATGCCCGCTTGCAACCTCATCCGACACATAACAACCTTAAAGAGGCTTTTGAGCTGGTACTGCCAAAATGATTCTTTACGGCGTAGCTGGTTTTCGTTATCTGCGCTATCTATGAGAGTAAAATATATATTACTGCATTATGAGACTAGTAGCAAACTCCAACTTTCTTTTTTTTCTTCTTTCTCATATTGTAAAACTCTCAACTTAACTGTATAAAACCAAACTCTTAACTAACTTACAAGACGCGAATTGACTTGTTACGAACAATAAAGTAAATAATGTATTTCCCAACGGCCCACGCCGGCAATTACACCAAATATGGCTGTGCCGGCTATGTTACTACACTGTTTCGTTTTTATAAGAATTCTTTCTATAAGAATCATGAGGCTCAAAATCCTTAAAATCTAAGAATGTTTTAAGACTCACCCTCAGGCTCAAATGATACCAAACAAAAAATGATAGCAGCCGCCGATCAAATGCGAAGGCTCCTAACACCTGCTGTACCCACTTTTGTGTCAGTTCCCCATTCATCAAAGCGTATTTTTTTGATGATGCAACAATGTCTTTTGACTTGTACTCGCTGTTTAAGGCATGTATCTCCTTCACTGCATGACGAAGAACGACAAATGGTTCCAACTTTGTGCCATCACTTTTAGTGGCCAGAAAAACTGATACGAGAACCACTTCGTGGCCTATTGGTTTCAAGGGCTATTGTTTTCGTTCTTTTCTTCTCCATAGTTGTGTTGGCAAGCATATCGTTTCAAACACTTGTCTCGTCCATATAAATAATCTCCAAATGTTTTAGCCAGACTGTGATGTCCATAACGCCATCGAAAGGTTGAGGCCGGTTGAGTGTAGTAGTACTTACAAGGTCCGTAGTAGAAATGGCCATTCTCGTCGCCAAATTGTAGTGTCGGCAGTAAGCAGCACACGAAATGTACGTTCATCAAATTGTATTCATGAAAAGAAATCAGTTCATACAAATGATATGATTTTATCTTATTTTATTACAAGATTACACAATACTAAAATTACACAATGCGGGGGTGTACAAAGCAGGGGGTGACTTCACCACAATACTAAATGAAGTTAAAGCATTGCCAGGCTTTTGAGTCCAGAGTTCAAATTATTGCCATATCTCCTAGCCCCTACCCCTACCCTATTCTAAGCTCTTCTAAGTCACGCCGAATAATACCTATCCCTATCCTTTTCTGTCCCTGCCTCAGAGTCTCAAACCGTTTACTACAAATATTATGGCCTTGCTTCCTCTCCTGCGACATCAGTATCTGCCAATTCCACTTTCTTTCAGCACACAATGAAGCTCAAATCATGCACGAGTATTCATTTGTTATAGAAAGTTGAAATTTCCATCCTCACATTATCATCACATGTTGTCCATAAATTGACTTGTTTTGTTTTGCACATTCATTTGGTGAGAAAGGGTATTATTCTTGACATAATTCTAATGGACATATCTTTGTTTTAATTGCAAATTTTACATATTCCTAGCTGTTAAGACATATTGATGATGTCAGCACCATCAGAAACGTTCCTTACAATGATTGCTTTGAATACATGACACTGAGACCACAGCTTAAGCACTAAGCTCTAATGGCCACACATGATTAGCACTAGTTCGGTGTTATGATAAAGAACCGGGTGTTTCCCTAGTTTCGTATCTCAAAGTGACAACAATTGCCATCCATTATTACCCCTCTGTCAGCACTGGCTATAATTCGAGTAGGCCAATCTGTTAACGTTGACTGATGTTACTATCAGTACACACATCGGCAAAAAGAACTTGTTTACAGTTTACGCCTTTTCAATAACACGAGTGGCAGAAGAGTTGCTGCTATCGGGACTGTTACTCTCTATGAAGTTTTTGGCCTTCTCGTTTCTTATAAACCCATCGTTAAAGCTTTCAAACTTCACTCCATACGATTGCTGTGATCAGTGTATGGCGAAAACGTTTAGCAAAATGAATCCGATACTCAACGCAATATTCAAATTTTGTACCTCAAACCAACTTTTCAAATACCTATATCAAAGTGTCAACTCTGCCACCAAATGTCGTTATACGAAAAATCGTTCTCAAATCTCATACTAACTGGCTGTACCAAACACTCTTTACCTGCAAGATAGACAAAGATCGGTATTAGCACACGATGACCTGAAACAGAGTACTAGCTACCGCCTACACGAGGTGCCGTTATATGAACGTTTTCATCCACTTTCAAATTTTCAAATTTTTAGTACCAGGCCGCGGTTTGCCGAAAATTAAAGTAAAGTGAAATATTATTTAGCATTGATATAGCACCCTTTCTCTGTTGGAAAGATTCATGTTTGCCTCGAAGTTCTAGATGGTTATGGTGGTCTTTTTCTAATCCATTCCCTGGATGAGTGTGGGCTCATAGTAGCCACACACATCACTTTCATGGTTTTTGCCATATTTCCATCCAATAGCAATCTTGAAATTTATTTTTGTGAATGCTGGCTGTGTTTTTCTTGTACATTGTACATTTTATTGTAAGGAGTATAACAAGAGATATCCTACTTTCCGAGTTTGTTTGTTGTTTTTTCCTCTTCTCCAGTATACTTTAGCCTGCGTGCAGACCATCCCAGCTTAATACGTTGATAGTTTCTGTCTGCGCATAGGCCAAGTATACTTCTGCTTCGCTAGTCTGCAACGCCTGTTATCGGATATTATTTAGTTGCCCTCATTTATGTAATTTCTTATCAACTTCTCGTGCTGCGTGCTGTTATAATATCTTTGAAGAAATTAAGCCACTTAATTCAAAATTTAACCTAGACTTCAAAAGGTCATTCCTGTGTGACATATACAACTATTGGTGTCAGTACCTTAGCCAGGGGGATGCTTGGTATGCTTTGCATAATCTAGAAGTAGACTTCCAGGTAAATTAGCCACCCCACTAGTTCATGGTCGTGTGTCCTAGAGTTTTGAAATGTGTCAGAGCATTTCTCAGACTAGTTGAATTCCCTGTCCCGTATATCCTTTCCAATATATCAAATCTGAACACTTAAATTTTGAAGTGTAGTTAACTAAAGACACCTGGTTTCTACGAGTGCCCCTGCCCCACTTTTTAAAAGGGTTTTTAGAATCATTTTGAGGGCCCTAACGTGAAGGGACAAGACATGAACAGATCTAGGAGTGCAGATTTGATATCTTTGAAATTTGATATATGGAGGAGGGTATTCAGCTGTCTGAGAAATGCTCTGATACATTTCAAAACCCTTGAACCGACGACCACGAACTAGGGGATGCTATTTTACCTTGAGGTCTACTTCTAGAGGATGCTAAGTATACCAAGCATCCCCCTGGCTACGGTACTGGTGCGAACGACTGGATTTTCCTTTCCAGCCGTTTGGCTGACTTATATAGTGATGTGTAGTACTATCTAGTCAAGTGCTGTAGAGTGGATTTTGGCATATGTTTATTATTTAACAGACAGTGGAATGTACATCATTTATAATTTCTTGTAGTAAGTATTTATAAATTGAGAAAACCTACCAATAACAAGGGGTATAGCCCTGGATTAACAAGACGCGTGAGTTGATGTATTCAAGGACGAAAAGATAGCTATGAAAATATATTGCTTGTTGGTTAGCTGCTTTACATAAAAAAAACATAATGTAGCATAAAGCTGACTAAGAATAAATTCAATTTTGTGGTTTTAATTGCATTGCAAGAAATCCTATTAAAACGTTTATCATATAAACAGAGGCTTGTTCGATGCATCATCCAGAAATTTGTTTACGTGTACCTGCAAAGAGACGATGGAGGTAAATGATGTGAAAGCTAAGTACAACGTAAATAAACACCGTAAAGCGATTAAACAAGATTCTCCTCGTTAATGAAATAATTATACGTGACATCATGATGCCCGAGAGAGAAAAATATAACCGTTACTATTTAAGTAGCGCCCCTGTTTATTATGGTGTGCATCAGGAAGGCCTATTATGGCCTTTACTTTTCGTACACGAGGAAGAATTTCGTCATGAAATATCCAAAGATGACACGGGTACTCATTGCATTTGGTGAAGTGTGATTTCCAACGGAGAGTGCGTTGTATTAAAACCATCAGAACTGCTAATGAGATTAAATGCCAGAGTCAAAATCCTTAATGAAAAGGAATACTTTGTCTGTTCTTACGTTTCTTCATTTGCGTTAATAAATTCATTGAAATTTACTCGTAATTCTCCAAAATATGCTTTTAATAGAAGCTTTGAACAGGCACCGTATGTTGCTACTAGACACAGGTCCATCTTCTCTGGCCCCTCTCGTCTTAATCGCAATTTATCGCAAGTCGTTTCCAGTTGCGCTTTGGACGTGACATTTATCTCGGATTACAAAGTGATGTTGGTCAATAAGAGAAGTCACTAAATGCTTCTATTTTAGGAAGGCGTTACTGCGATTTGTCATAAGTATTAAATACCGGTTATTACAACTTACCATCCCCTTGTCATCATCGCTAGAATCACGTTCTGGATATACACCGGCACGAAGGAAGGAGGCTTTCCAACTGTCAACTATTTCTTGGCTTTCTGCTGACAGCTCAAGCTGCTTGTAGTCTTTGAATAAAGTTCTAGCAAAAAAGGGAGCAGTACGTAAAGGCGCCACAGTTGATACGGCTGTAATGGGAAAGTGCGTACGTTAATGCGAGCGGCAATGCGAGCGGCACAAATTCTCAATTAGGTGGCCATTACCACAGCTTGAATAAGGGGTTAAGAACGGTCAAAGTGGTAGTGACTGCCTGCCCTTGGTGGATGAAACGGGCGGCATGATCAACGATCCAGTAGCCCTGAAGATTGCTGACGATCGCTATTGGTTATCGATTGCTGATTCGGACGTGCTGCTTTGGGCGAAAGGTCTCGCCTATGGCTTGCGCCTAGATGTGTCCATTCACGAGCCGGGGGTGTCACCTCTTGCAGTTCAGGGGCCGAAGGCGGAAGAACTGGTCGCGCGCGTGTTTGGCGATGCCGTGCGCTCCATTCGCTTTTTTCAGTTTGAGGCGCTGACGTTTGAGGGACACCCACTGGTGGTGGCGCGCTCAGGATGGAGCCGTCAGGGGGGCTTTGAGATCTATCCATGACTTCTTTACTTGACTATTAAAAGAGTTCAAGAAAGACTTCCTTTCTGGACTTAGTCAATTTATGTTTGACTGGAATCCTCGTTTAAACACGTACAGAGCTCATTACATTTTTAAAATTTAGTTTAATAGTTTCCTCCTCACCTAGTTTCAACATCAAACTCTTAGTTTGAAATAAACAAAGACTAGTCTTTATCAACGTTTCTTCATTATACAACGACCACTACTACTACTGCCGCTATTAGTTAAGACTAGAAATACATAGGACGAACAAATTAGAAAGCTTGGTACTTTCAGATCTCCAATAAATAGAAGAATTTGTGGGGTTCTTGTCAGCTATGTAAATTATTAAGTCTGATGCCTTTTCGTGGTGAGCAAAGTTATCCGTTACATTTTATCACGATCAGTTCTTGGTTTTGTAAATGCACAGGAATAGGATATAAAAGCAAAATTTAAATATAAAAACTTGGCTTTCACGGCAGAAGCTATGCGGTGGAAGATTCTTCGGAGACCGTTCGATTAACATATTCTACTCAAACGAATGTGATAACAGCGTTCTCTTTGGATTTCCTTTAAAAATGCTTGAGTTAACTCCGTCTTTAAATGTCAACTGATGAATTTGGTATGACTTCAGGCTTAAAGTAAAACATTTCTTTACCGGCCTATCTCTGTAGATTCTTTTAAAATGAAAGTGTATTATCAACCGAGTTATCAGCCTACTATACATCTCGTATACCATTTTGTGTTTTTTAATACTTAAAAGCTGAATAAATCTATGCGGAATTCGCGCGAATCTACCGACATAAACACATGTGAAACATTTTTAAACACGCTGCATACGGGATGCAATGTTTACAAAGATATGCTCCTTAGTTTGCAGTGCTCCTTGCAACCAAAGGTATTCACTTCGAGTCAAACTACGTCGGCGAACCATTTTTCATTTTCTGATAGCAATGGTGGCTCATCTTTAGCATAGACAAGTGGAATCTGTTATGTATTCAACTATGAGTGAGGATTAGATTTACACATTTTCAACGAGTGACAATTTGTTCTACTTGATATTTGTTCTTTTTTTTCCGAGAAAAAGCTCTCTCTGACACTAAACGATTTTTGTTTTCTTATAAATTTTTAAAAGCCTAACATGGGGGTCGATGATAAAGTAGTGAGGCAGGTCGTATTTCCACATTTCCGTAAAATGGAGGGTCATTATAAAGTGCTATGAGGGATAAATTCTTTTTAAAAGAACCAATATGACCCCCCACTACAACTAAGGACGAAATAGTAGCTGCTTTGTCTGATCGTGCTTCTGCTAATAGCTCATCTTGATACATAAAGAATCATGTGTTTTAAATGGGGGCGGCCGATCTGCCCCATAAAATTTTTTGTCAGGTGCTGCCTTCAAATATCTAACTACGTTTGCACGTACAGGTAGATGCTTGTTTGTTTGTTTACTCGATATAGGCTGATAGTAATGTTTAATCATTTACCAAGCTCTTTTGATATCTTCATTTGGCTGGTGCCCTAGTTTGGCTTATCTCTTAGGGGTACTGACACACTGTTACTTAGGAGTGTGACACTCTGACAGCAACTGCTACAACCCGTTCATCTGAAACATCATTGTAGTTACAGTCTTACTTTGTTATGTATCTAAAGTTTTCTAGGAATCTTTCTCGGGAAGGGGCATGGGGGAGCGACCAAGCAGTTTAAAGAGAGAACACTCACGTTTAAATACTCTAAATTTCATCACTCTAAACAGTTGATATAACACAAGATGAGGTTTTAACCAATAATTTGCTTTTCCAAGCATCATATGACCCAATTTTAAAGAGGTTGAATAACACATACGACAGCTACGTGAGCTCACACAGATTAAAGCTCAGAACTCGAGGTAGACTTAGTCGTTAAATATACTTACTCCGGCAATATGCTTCTTGAAAATTTTCACATAAAGTTTATCCAATCGACGCAGGAGCATCATTAAAGTGGGATTTGTGGTCAAAGCACCAGGTGCACTCGATTGCCATGCAGCTGATTCGCAAAAAAATTATGATTTTGAAACAACACATAAATTCCGCAGCCACTTATAAATTGTCAGATTTCTCACAAGATTGACAGCTGAGAGCTCGATATCCCCCCTCTCTTCCATTACTTTTGGCCCATCAGCTACGTTCTGATCAGTGCTTCCACTATCCTTAAATTTTTTGGGACTTCCCGGAAATTTCGCCAAAACTGAGCGGTAAAAACGTTTGGGCCTGGGAGCATCAAAATTTAAGTTCGGCCCTGATGCCAGAACATATTTTTTGTTAAATTTATCGGGACATGATATTTTTGATAAAAGATAACTCTCGTAAAACTGCAATTTACGTTTAGGATTCAAAGGAAGGAATCAATTTTTTCAAAAAAGATTCCTTGCAATATATAGCAACAGCTCTTTATTGTTCATTTGAAATATCTACCAAGATAACGAAAACTTTCATTTAAAGGAACAGCTAGTATAATTTTTCCGTTTTAGAACAATTTCGGTAATGCATGTTTTGATGTAGCATTTGATTAACCGTACCAAATGACTGACATTTGTCAACACGTACAGTCGTAAAAGTCCAAATGCACCAGGCTAAAAACACATTTTAAAAAATGGGATTTTAATCTCCTGCCCGATTTCCGTAACGGCACGGGAATCGTACAAAAACTAACCCGCGACACCGGTTCGAAGACAAGCAGAACCGCCAGCGAAGGCGGCATTCGTAAAGCGCTCAGTCGCTTCAAGGAGGAATCAGGCGGATGCGCAACGGCCGCACTCTCATCAGGCCTTTCGCACCCGCCCAAACCGTTCCTCAAACACACAGAGAGGAAACTGTGATGAATACCATGATACCAAAACTGGTCGCCGCCGCGATCGCCGCCACGGCCCTTATGGCCGGTCCCGCGCAGTCCGAGACCCTGCGGCTTGTCACCAATTGGGGAACCGGCTCCTATTCGGTGGGGATGCTGTCCAACCCAGGGAAGACTGTGACGATATACGAGATTGCATCTCATGTTGGCAAAAGCCTGCCCATGTCTTTCACGCCAAAGAACATAACGAGGAGCTTCGAGAAGACAGGGGTATGACCTTACAAGCCAGACATTATTACAGAAAAAGATTGTCTAACCTCTGCTGTAACTGACAGACCTGCACCTGATGATTTGGATCCAGTTGAACCTGGAAACAACACGGCCGAAATCCCAAGTACAACTGGGCCTGAACAATCCTCTAAACCCATTTCAGTTCCTATGATGCCAGAACAAGTTCGGCCATACGCGTGTACTAAGTGGCAGTTGGAGGATCGTTTCAAAGACAGCACCTTTTCGGAGGATCGTTTCAAAGACAACATCTTTTCTGAGGATCTTTTCAAAGACAACATCTTTTGTGAGGATCTTTTCAAAAACAACATCTTTTGTGAGGATCGTTTAAAAGACAACATCTTTACGGAGGATCTTTTCAAAGGCAACACCTTTTCGGAGGATCTTTTCAAAGACAACATCTTTTCGGAGGATCGTTTCAAAAACAACATCTTTTCTGAGGATCTTCTCAAAAACAACATCTTTTGTGAGGATCGTTTAAAAGACAACATCTTTACGGAGGATCCTTTCAAAGGCAACACCTTTACGTCCGTGAGGGCAAGGGTTCGAATCCTGGTGTTGCTGGTAATTTGATTTGGAACGGTGGTCATTGGTGTGATTCAGCATGCTTAACCAGAGTTAGCCCAGCTCTGAATGGGTACCGGAAGAAAACTGGGGAAGGTAGATAGGGAAGGAGTGCGAAAGCAAAGGATGGCTGGCTACCAACCCTTTTTGCACTTCCAGGCTAAAGAGCATGGAACAGAAATCACCACCGACAGTAGGAACTGTAAAGTATAATGCCTTACTCTTTACTTTTAGTTTTCGTTGCGATGTCATTGAAGGAAACACACTGGTAGAGTATAAAGTTTTTTCTAAGTATATGATTTTGAGCTAGACGCTCTGATGTACGTAAATTGTAACTGGTTTCCACTGCCCCTCCCCCTTTCCCCCATCGTAATATGTCCTGTCCTGAAAATAAATATCTGCAAATGTGCTCAGTGCTTGCCTAATCCCATTTATAAAGCATAAAAATCCTGTTCAAATAGTCCTAAATGAGCGACATACTTGAGTAAAGCTCATTATGTGACTTACCTTCAAAACAAAACCTTTTAGTTTCCACTACAGTTTGTATTGGTGGGTCCCTTTGTCTGTATAGTTTTTGGTCTATTTAACTGTCGAATCCAAAGTGTAGCATCGAAGACCTCGCCTCATGATCCTCGACCTGCGCCGCGAGCCGCCGCTCTTCCCGGCGCACGAGAAGCGCGAGGGCTACCTGCGCGCCGATCCCGGACGCCCGCAGGCGGTGGCGGCGGCAGTCATGGCCGCCTCGCATCTTGTCGGCACCTTCGAGAAGCCGCTCTACGTGCGCCTGGAGTCGCTGCTCTGCGCCCATTCGCGTGCGGGACAGACCGGCTGCACCAACTGCCTCGATCTCTGCCCCACCGGGGCAATCTCGCCCGATGGCGAGCATGTGACGGTCGATCCGATGATCTGCGCCGGCTGCGGTGCCTGTTCCTCGGCCTGCCCCTCGGGGGCGATCAGCTGCCCTGCGCGTATTTCCATGGGTTCAGCGCAAATCCGATCGGCGTCGTGATCGCGCCGAAAAAACCGCTGCCCATGCCCTGCGCTGCCAGATCCTTCCGTTCCGTAATCCTGGGTGTCACGCCAAAATCACGCTCGACCTTCTCGGCCATCTTGTCGAAGCCGTCGCGCGATTTCTGGTTATGCGCCATCAACGTTTCGCCGTCGGAATGCTTGTCGCAGTCGATAGCGTGTTGCGCAATCAGATCCGACACGCTGTTGACGGCCTCGATCTCGGTCTGGCGAAATTCCCGGCGGGCGGTTTCGCCGTAGAGGCTGGTGAGGATCGTGTCCGACCGGAATTCTTAGAAAACGTGAACATTGGGGTATTTTTATCTTACGAATAGGTGATCGGATCTTAATGAAACTTGATATATGGAAGGATCTTATGTCTCAGGTGCTCCATTTTCGACTCGAATTGGATCCGGGAAATAGGAAGTTGGAGGAGGGAAACAGAAATCTTGGAAAACACTTAGAGTGGAGAGATCGGGATAAAACTTGATGGGAAAAATACGCACAAGTTCTAGATAAATGATTGGCATAATTGGAACAGATATGTTCTCTTTGGAGGAGCTGGGGGGTGTTAATTTGGAAAAATTAGAAAACTTGAGGTATTTTTAACTTAAGGCTCGCAATATTGGCGCGTATCGCCCGCTTTCTACGTATAGAAATGACACCAAAACACATCGCGCAGGCGCATCGCTACTCCCGCACACATCCGGAATTTCGGGACAAACTGCTTGATAAAGACAAGTTCTTTCTGACCTGCACCATAGACATGAGCGCCTATAGCATCTTTCCCCCGGAACACGGTCCCGCAACGCAAATTTCCCTTTACGGGAAAGTCCCTTGGATGGACCAGGGTACGGTTAAGGCCATACGTAAAAAACGTATCGAAATTATCGACCTTAAACGCGATCCGTTGGCAACGATCCAACCTACAGGTGCCGTATTCTCCTCTGGATCTCTATGTTGTGTCGGGTGGCGTCGAGGCTCCACAGGGAAGTTCGCTCTATCAGGATCGATTGTACCTCAATTCTGGTGATGGAGGATTTGCCAAAGCGGATTCCAGTCGACTTCCCTCGCGAACTTGGTCGGGAAGCTGTGTGAATGCGGCGGACTTTGATCGTGATGGTGACTTGGATTTGTTTGTTGGAGGACGCTCTCGCCCGGGACAGTATCCGCTCGCGGCCGATAATTTGTTGCTGCGGAATGATGGGGGGCGGTTGGTTGATGTTTCGTCAGAGATTGCCGCGGGCTTGCAAACCTCGGGCATCGTGACGGCCGCGTTTCTCCACCACCCCGTTCGCCGTCTTCGTTCTTGCGTACTCTCTCGCGTTGGCGACAGTCACCGAAAGTGACGACTTCGTGGTCGGGGCGCCCGTGTCCCGCCGAGAGCTGCACACCCTCGTGGATGTCCCGACGCTAACGCTGAACATGGTCGCGATGCGAATCCTCATCGATCGTGGTCGCCCGTGCGACGAGCTGGCGCGAGATCTGTCCTCTTCGGTGACGCGCGCCGTCTCGTTCAGCGACAGTCCGTTCAGCTCGGTCGTGTCGGAGTATGCCGAACGCACCAACGGGGACCCTCTCTTCAGCACGATGGTGAACATGCTGACCTACCCCAGCACTGTGGTCCAAGAGAAATCCCAATATTGGATTACTTCGAGACTAATTATATTGGTGAATTACGCCGAGGTTGCCGGTGGCGTCCAGTGTTTGCACATTCGCTATGGAACGTGTATGATCTTTTCTTGGCAAACCTGCCGCAAACAACTAATGCTTTAGAAGGGTGGCATAATGCCCCTTTTCTTGGGTTGGACCTTGATGGCGCTATCACCCTCCCCACTCTGGCGGGGTCTCTCAAGGCGGCACTCTGGTCTTTTTTTAATTTGGCCTGACACAACCCTTTTGGAAGTGGGATTCTCAAGACGAGGCCTGCGTAAGTTGTTTACATGTCGCTTGGTTAATACCAAGTGCCGTAAAAAGAAGAGATGAAGCTCCTTGAGCCAAAAAAGGAGAAAAAAACATAGCCAATCATAAAAATTAACTATAATATATTGATACTAAATTGCTTTTTATGATAATAACTATAACGACGAGCAGTTAAAAGCATGCAGAGGTAATATTGTAAAGTGACTAATTTTATTTGATTTTATGCCAAAGCAGACCCACAAAACTGGTCCTAGGCTCAGGGCTCAAAGCCCACTGTCTCCATACCCTAAAAACTACCATGCTTAATTTGCAGTTAAGGAGACATGGATAGATTTGAAATTCCCATTCTTAGCTTGCAAAAATCATGAGGGGCTGTTTTCTACTGATAAATTAAATTATTTACACAAGATTGAAAATTATCAGTGGAACATGAAATTTACAAAACCAGTCTATGAAACTTTATTGTCTCATTTCAAATCGTGGAACGGCAAAACTCAAAAACCCAACCCATAACAAGGAAAAATCTATAATCCCAATCAACAACTCTTTTTTCAAGTTTAGTTGTCGAATTCAAATCCAGATCACGATTTTACGATCCATTATTTTTTTTAGCAGAATGGCCCTCAAAGCCAAAGAAACAGGTTGCATCTAGAATGTCATGCCAAAAGTGGAACATTTTGGGCGGTTTATGATTATCGCAGTTATCGATAGAAAGGCATTTTAACTACATTTAAAACATGAACGTAAAGTTAGGGTGATTAACTTCATGTCCTTCATAATACTCAAATAAAATGCCCTTTATTTCTTCCTTTGTCTAAGAATTTATGACCTTCAAGGAGTCTTCTGAATGACTGTTTCTAAAGTTTTGAAGCATATTTCGCAGCGTTTACTAGGAATTAAATTCATACGCACCCCTTAAAGAGAGGGCGTTTATTACCCCTTATTTTAACCAAATTCTTGTAAGGAGGTTTGAGTTAGAAGTTTCATTTAAAAGTGCCGGGGTGTTAATTAAAAATACTTTGTAATTCCATCTAATTTAGTCAGCCTGATAAGGACATGTATACATTGTTCAGGAGCCATGTCATGACTGGAGAAGGACTTAACAAAAACTTTGAAACATTGACCAGTGTTCTATAAGGTTGCTTGTTATGACTGGAGCTCTTCAGTCTCTTTTTAACTGCAGTTTTTTCAGTTGAGGATAGCCCTTCTGGTGACCTTGTAGAAGGGGTAATGATGGACAGACTTGCTTTAGCTGAAGATATAGCCCTAATTTCTGAGTTGCTCTGTGATCTCCAATCCCTGGACAACATTGTCCACACGACCGTCAACCTCGGTGGGATGACCATCTTCTCGCGGCGCCTCCGCCGGTAAGGGCGCGATCAGCATCCGCAACGTTACCAAGATCTATGATCCCGACGGCGTGAATGTGATGGCGGTCGATGACTGCTCGATGGAGATTGCCGCGGGGGAAGTCTGCATGATCGTCGGCCCGTCCGGTTGCGGCAAGACCACGCTGCTCAACGCGATCGCGGGTTTTCACTCGATCACCGAGGGTGAGATCTATCTCGACGGAGAGATGATTTGCGGACCCGGTAAGCCGACTGCCGACCAGGGCGCCGACCGGATCGTGGTGTTCCAACATGGCGCGCTCTTCCCGTGGAAGACCTTGGTCGACAACGTGAAAAGGAGATATTTGTTTATTGTTGGTTAGAAGCCTGCTGTAGGTAATACTTGTTTTGATAATGTGCCTGACTTCACTATAGGAAATGATTGACATTCTACTCCGAGAGCACCACGCAGTAAATTAATTCAGAAAATCTTATTTTCAATTCTTGTACCACAAAAACTGGTGCATCATCTGCAACTTGATACTAATGACGAGGATTACAATTATGTGACAACTGGTAACCTAACTATGAAAATTTATCTGATTTAACATATTGAATAATAGTGTTCATTGCCAGATTAAAGATTGAAAAACTCAGGCATTCACCTTGTTAAAACTTCTTTGGATCTGGCTTAAAAAGGTACCAACAATTATGACAAAAATACTAGATTCAAGCTGGTTGAATGGCTTAACAAGAAGCTTAGCCAATAAAGCCGATTACGTATAGAGCCGATTACAATTACGACATCATATGAAAAGTCTGTTTTAAATTTACTGTCAGAATTGATTGTCCCTAAAACTTTTATAAATGTAAACTTACCTTGTTGGCCGCCCAGATACAAATTCCATGTGTGTGACGTTAACTTAATCCAATGTTTCTATTTCTTTCATGACGTCATAAAAAGGTCATGATCCCAAGATAATAGGACAAGGTTAAGTTTACTCCTTTTTGAACTGACGCGGGTTGCGGACGAGGTGCCTGAGGATTGGCAGGTCGTCACGCGAGATCTTTGGCGTGACTTTGGTGATTGCACCATTACTGGCATTGCGCCGACAGCAATCGGCGGTCCCGTGTTGTTTGATGCAATTGAATTGCTGCATGAAAAATATATTGAATCCAACTGAAATGGTCTCCTGATTGAGAAAAGTCACGCAGAGAAGAAAGACTCGCTCTTATTGTCTTTTTCAATGAAGTTGAACGATCTGGACCTAAAGTGTCTTTTCGCTTTAGGATGATGTATTCGATTCGATTGAATCGTTCCCTCGCCGACCCTACCGTCACTGCCAACATCCTTCTTCACGTTTCTACAAGAAAAAAAATATTTAAAAAGGATGAATAAGACACTAAAAAAAAAAGACTAAGCACAAAAGAGACACATTGACTTAAATGTTTACTCAACTACAGCTAAGGCGAGTTCTATAATTGTCATGAGAAAATTCATAAGCTAGGTTCCTAATATTTAATGGTAACCATTGTAGCTCAGCAAGTTTATATAATGACCAGAACTACAACACGTAATATTCTCTATAAAATACGCAAGTGGGCTAAGCAGAAATTGAGATAGTTCGCTAGTTGGATCATAGATACTCTACAGCACCAGAAGCTGTAAAGCGGTGTAAATATGATAGTTAGAGTGTGGTCAATTTTCAAATATCTTGCTTTTTTAAGTCAATATTCATAACAATTTTCTCTAACTGGTTTTATAAGCAATCTTCGCTTCTCATTTTTTTTTTGCTACAACACTGCTGATTGGTAATAATCCACTTAAGATTTTTTATCAGCTAAAATGCTGGAAATATTGCTTGAATTCATCTGAAACATTCAGTGGAAATAAGGAAATCAAGTAAACCAAATCTGCTTGGCTTTGTTTTCCTTTTTATTGTATTTTAATCCTTACTATAATGTAACCTCTCTTGTAGGAGTATGTTGTGGGTCAATTGTATATTGACCTTAGTTACCGTAGCAAGTTCCATACTGGAAAGTGTTCCACAAAGTCTCCAATCTCTGTTCGGGTAATGTTGATGATTGTATAGTAAGTTAAAGAGAAGGTGGGTGTCGTATTGGTCTCTAATATCAGCATGGGTACTGACTGTGTTTCGATAATAAGTGGAAAACAGGCCAAAGGTCTTCATGGTCTCTAATCTTTGTTTGGGCGGTGACCATGGATATACAGGGGAATGGTCTTAATAGTCTCTAATCTCCCTTTTAGCAGTGACGATATTCCTATGGTAACTTAAATACAATTTAATGGTTTCGATAGTCTCTAATCTACTTTCAGGCAACATTTCATGCTCTCCTTCCCTGAATAGACAAGAAGATACAAAATATGAACATGTTTACAAAGAATAAACTTCAATTACACATAAAGACCATACATCCATTATGTCAACATGGCGGTAGGAAAGTACTCCTCTAGAACTGATTGTTGGATTCTAGGATTGTAGAATATATAGTTCTTCTTAATTAAATCAGGGTCTTTGTAAAGTATTGTCAGGAATCGCCGCTGTTAGTCTATTGTTCTGTGAATTTGATGTCTCGCCGAAAATTCTTTCTAGTGACGTCACATTCTGAGGGGACGCTTGACAAACATTTGCAAAGATGAGCGCAGTGAACTTTGAAATGTTGCGGGAGATGCGATGTCCAGCGATTTAGAGTTGAAAGTTTACGTAAATATTGACAAAAGAATAGTGTCATCAAATAATGTTTGTCGTCACACTTTGATGAAGAGCTAAATCAAATATGTCGCTCTTATCGGGTAGATTCCCGTCAAACGAATATTGGAAAAGCAAAAAAGAAAACTCTTTGACCAAGTTAGACATTGGACTGCCATTCAAACCACCTAGGAACTGTTCTAGAAATTTCAATTAAGACAAGCAGAGCAGTATGTCACGATAGTTTGGGTCTCGGCTTTAAATCCTCGTTATGACAGTTTATTTTAAATAGAAAATGCACTTGCCACTTCCATCTACTTGTCACTTTCATCTGCTTGCCACTTAAATGCGCTTGCCACTTTCATCCACTTGTCACTTTCATCCACTTGCCACTTGAATCCAACTTGCTACTTGCATCCACTTGTAACTTGCCTTGCATTCACTTGCCACTTGAATGCACTCGCTACTTGCATCCACTTAGTCATGCCAGTCTTTTCAATGCAATCTCTTAACTTTGTTCACGGTCTTTCTCCCTTCTCGACCTTGGTTTCATTTTTTCCCTGATTGAACCTACGGCTTCTACAAGCCACTTTAGCTTTTCAATATGTAACATCTGCATAAAGTATACCCAAACCGCGGCGTTAAATGTCAAATGGACAGTATCCAGAGGAACATTCTTTCTTACCGGTGAACGAGGTTCCCTCTTCTTCTGATATTCCGCGAGTTCTTGACTCATCGAATCTCTGACCTCTACTAAAGATCGCAGTTGAACCTGTTGTAGTCAAATGGAGACAAAGACTGTTGAAAATATAACTGGGATACTTCAGAAATCAAGATAAACACAATGCAGTCAAACAAGGATACTCTGCGGTCTTGCCTTAACGTAAACATCTCAAAAGGACTCGGATCTCCATGACATCTTTTAGAATTCGATTAAACAATTACAATATCAATCTGCATTTTACACTTGCAGACTCATCTTTCTGCTTTTAATTAGGGAGGGAGAGAAATAACTCTAATGGTTGTATAATGATCTCCCTCCCCTTACCTTATTAAAGCTGTTCCACTAAAAACCTGCTGTTCTGAGACATTAGTACTCAGCCTTCCTTTGAACAAGCTATAGAGCAGAAAAGCTTGATAGAATGCGGATTCTATAAATTTTAATGCTTGCTTTTGGCCATCAAGCATGGGTGTGGGGTATTTTCCTTAGGATTATTTGAACAGGGTTTCCGCCCCTAGTGATTTATCAATATTTCTAGTGTTTTTTTTTTCTTATATTGCCTAGACTAGAATTCGAGTCGTAGTCATACGGTTTCCCCAGATTGGATGCAGCGGGATGAATATACTTTTCAAACTGTTTCTTTGCCCCTATAAAAATACAAGTGATGATCAATGCAATATAAGTACATATTAAGTAAGAACAGTGTCTATTTGCCATAAGTTGATTGATGATGATGTACCCCATCATTTGCTCCCCTTAACGTATAGCACATATTTATTAGACGTTATATATTGTATACAACTAATAATTAACAGGGATAGTTCAGAACATTTTATCGTACACAACATCAAATAGCATAAAATAGCGAAACTATTTTTGTACTTGGAAGCTGCGGCGGACACTACTCCTTCTTCTCCTTCTTCTCCTTCTCCTTCTTCTCCTTCTTCTCCTTCTTCTCCTTCTTCTCCTTCTTCTCCTTCTCCTTCTTCTTCTTCTTCTTCTTCTTCTTCTTCTTCTTCTTCTTCTCCTTCTTCTTCTTCTTCTCCTTCTTCTCCTTCTTCTCTTTCTCCTTCTTCTCCTTCTTCTCCTTCTACTCCTTCTTCTCCTTCTTCTCCTTCTTCTCCTTCTTCTCCTTCTTATCCTGCTTCTCCGTCTTCAACTTCTTCTCTTTCTTCTCCTTCTTCTCCTTCTTCTCCTTCTTCTCCTTCTTCTCCTTCTTCTCCTTCTTCTCCTTCTTTCATGCTAATGCAATCATCAGGTGAATGGTACAAATTTGACTTTACAACACATTTAAGTTACCCCTACAAAATTACCAACAGTAGCCAGAACGCCATGCGCGGCGAAGATCTAGAGGGTTTTCTACACGTGATTACTTGTTAAGTTTAACTTAAATAAGACACGAACTTATTGATTTTATTGGTAGATAAATAATGTTATATGCGCATTTATTGTGTAATGTAGCGGCTTATGCTAGTAGTTTGCCTTTTTTTTTTTGCACAGTGACATAACTTTCCTCTCCATTCGTTGATTAACGTCCCACCTACGAATGATAATGTTTGCAACTCACCACTTTCCCGCTCAATCCTGGGAGATAAGAAAGGGATAGTACATCCTTAGGCTCTTTTCCATGAGAATTGAGATGGTCGTTTTGTTTTAAGGTATCATCACAGTTAAGACAATGGAGAAAACTCACGCACCTTTAAAATTTGTTATGGTCCACTTAATTGTAACTCCAAAGGTATCATGTATATACTTATTACAGTGTAAAGTTTGTAGACTCCAATATGTAGCACGTACCTTTACACCTTTTCACCGTTTAATATTTATAAATCACAGTACTGAAATTTTATCATAAACAAGTCACAAGACAACAGACTTGCACCACAAAAATGCCTCTTTGACTCTGGATAGAGACACAGTGAAGGAGAAAGAGAAAGAGAAAGAAGCCGTGGAAAAGCAACCTTCATTCGATGACTCTGGTAAGCTGTGCCTGTTCTTTTGCATTCACTTTTTACGCCTGCGGTAACAATTATACTTTCCCCAAGTCATCCCTTCTTCAGTAGCACTCAGTTGTACCCCTTATAAGATGTGTAAAGAAAGCCTTCCACTGACAAAATAAGTCGATCAATAGCAGATATGGAAATAGAGGGTTGGAGATTAGGTTATGAAGATAGACTAGTTGTAAAGAGAATGGTATATATGACATATTGTCATACCGATTCTAGTAAAACATTTACGAAGGTAATAAGTCAGTGACTGGCAAACTTTTTATGCCCTACAATTTTCCCTTTTTTGAATTATTTGATATATTATTATAATAAGTAGTTTAACTTGTCCGAATTGATTCTTTTGAGATGTCCGAATTGATTCTTTTAAGATTGATTCATTATTGTGCGTTATCATATCCAAATCCTTGCCAGTCAAGTCTTTTTGCAAGAGTTGGAGGTAAAGCCCCCAATAAAGAAATTTTAGATGCTAAATTTTCAAGGTTTCTGTGAGATGATCTCCAGATTAAAATAAAAACAAGGATAGATTGGGTAGTTTATCCACCCGTTAGATCTTTTATAAGAGATGTGCTTGAAATCCCTGATGCCACCCTTCGACAGTTCGACTGTTATTGGTTCGGGGAAGTTCTTGGTGTCTTCTATGGAATATGTTTAAAAAGGAAATTATAGGACAGTAGGGGAGGGGGCAATTTTCCGAGGGGCAATCTTGCGGGAGGTAATTTGATTGGGGGCAATTCACCGGGGGCAATTCACCTTCTACCCTGTTGGTCAACCTTTTCAGCCAGTGTATCGAGGTCTAGTAGTATGAATTCCATCATTCACATCAAACCTTAATTCTGTACCAATCTTCGGTGGGCCGAATTAAAAGACCAACGGACCGGATCTGGCCCATTAAGCATAAAATTGTAATTGACCATAAAAGTATAATTAACTATAAAAACATTATTAATCATGAAAATCAATTAATTATAAAGTATAATCAACCAAAAATATAAATACCATAAAAATACAAATGACCATAAAAATATAACTGATCATAAAAGTGTAATTAAGCATAAAATTGTAATTGACCATAATAGTATAATTAACTATAAAAACATTATTAATCATGAAAATCAATTAATCATAAAGTATAATCAACCAAAAATATAATTTACCATAAAAATATAAATGACCATAAAAATATAACTGATCATAAAAGTATGATTAAGCATAAAATTGTCTCGCAACACAATTCCATTATAAAAAACTAATATTTTTTTAAGCAGTACAGTAGATTAGTAAAACAAAACATATCAGATAAACCACTATAATTCAACTCAGCTAAAAAAAAATAGCAGCTTTCACTGTTATCACTCCTCATCAACAGCAGACAGGAACGCAGGGATTAAGATGCTTCGAGCCCTCGCCCTTCTCCTTCCTTTCATCAAAAGCTCTTACTATTGTTTTTACTATAGTAAGAATTTTTGCTATTGCTCTTATATTTTCGTCTATTTACAGGTAATTCGTCTTTTTTGGTTTATTCAAAAGTTTACAATCCATGAAAACCAATCCAGTTAGTTATGACAAATCAATCAAAGCACGTGGAGTCTTTTTACATTTAATCGTTTGTGTCACAGAAATTACAGTGAGGTTTATAGAAAGCGCTGGGTTTTTTCTGAACTAGAATTTCCCGAATGTGTTCTACGGAGCCAGCACGTCTCCTCTGGTCTAACGATTATAACCTTATTTTCCCTAATTTTGACAAACAAAAAAAACAACCCCTTATCAATGTATGTATGTGTGTATGTATGTATGTATTTCTTTTGCCATATAAAAGAAAAATAGTTACAAAAACAAAATAATAAGTCAAAATTACAATTTTTAAGATTTAAATTATTTTACAAACCCATTAAGAATGTAAAAAATAAATAGTTCCCTTTTCTAATTTCTTTCATCATTTTCAAGTAGATACAGCAAAAGACATTGAAGTACCTATTTACAAAAACATTTTAAAATGCATATCACGTGCAAATACCCAGTTCGCTGAGGGGCCCACAGTAATTTATTTTACTTATCACGGGCGTCTCGAAAAGAGAAAGAATATGCACCACTGGTTTAGGTAAACCGAGGGTTCTCGCGTTGTCCCGGTTCATCTGTATATCGGTGAGATAGTTTTAATCATTATATATTTGTTAAAGTAGAGACAATAACCCACTTTACTTTACACATCAACCGAATCTGTATCTTCATCGGGTTCCCGGTAGCTTTCTCCCTGATGGGCGTCGCGGTTTTCTTCGGCCTCTATCGTTTTGAGTTCAACCTGGTCCATCAGCTCGTCGCCAAGGTCGACGACGTCGCGTCCTATTATGTTCTGGCGGCGGTGCCGTTGTTCATCTTCATGGGCTCGATGCTGGAACGCTCGGGCATCGCGGAAAAACTGTTCGAGGCGATCCATCTGTGGACACGGCGTCTACCCGGCGGCTTGGCCATCGGCACGGTGCTGCTCTGTGTCGTGTTCGCCGCCGCCAGCGGCGTGGTCGGCGCGACGGAGTCGGTCGTCGGTCTGCTATTGGTCTTTAATTTTGAATAGACAAGCCAGTCAGGAAACGGATTATTCAATATAAGTGCCCAGCACAAGATGCGTAGGAAGTGCAGCCAATTGATTTACTTTAAACCAAAGTGGCGATCAAGAATCTATTGTCGGCCTTCCGAGAAAGCAAAATACACTTGAACGACGCACCTAATCTTGTCCCCGAAGTCCAGAAATGCGCTGTATTTGTATAGAGCTGATCTTTGTCATCACTACGTATATCCCTTTTGGGTGACCAGAAGTCTAATTTTTTTGCACAATTTGAGGGAGACGATGTTCATTTTAACAAGGCACAATATTTATGAGTTGTGTCCCTAAAATGAAAAGATGTGATACTTGTATTTTACATCTAATGGCATTGTTCTGTTGTGCGTAGGCATCCTGGAACATAAATTGTTATCAGGTGATTAGGATTTTCTACCCATATGACATACACTATTGAAGATGAATTACTTGCAAAAGCTCTCAGCGGTGATCACAAGAGATTAACAAAGTACGAGGATGCAGGAAACTTTGGCGTACTTAAACTACTAAATATGTTTATTATCATATCACTTCCCGTTTCTTAGTTCTTTAGATTTACTGTCAGTTATTGAGTTCTTAGTGCTTTATTTCACTTTTCATCTGACTTGATCTTAAATCCCTTAACAAAGCAAATGTTATACATGATGCCTGTGCCTCTAAGGTTATACTTAGGATGCAAAAGAAACTGTATGGAGCTTCCAATGGGGCCAACAACACAAAACAAACTTTTTTGCAGCATATTCATTTGTCAGATTAAGGTGCATTAGTGGTGGCAGGTGATACTTATCCGTCGCACTAGCGATGCTAACATAGGCGATGTTGAATCGTTTTCAGCAATTTGAACCAATCTGAAATCGATTTCACTTTAACCCGTTTTCGTAGCCGTTTTAGTTGCATCGGTTTCATAACCGTTGTAAATGTGCACACGTGGCTACTGTGATGGTATAAAGAAAAATTTTCTGCTTTAGGGATTTTGCAGGTGGAAAATTTTCCATGGAGAAGGAAGTTTCCAGGGAGTATACTTTGCAGGGGAAATTTACGCTTGGGGAATTTGCCAAAATTCCTATACTAAATATCTTCGTGTCATGCTTTCTCTTTACCGATTCAATTTTACCCGTGGTGGTGTTAAGGGTAATTTTCCGGGGTAAATTTTCGCCAGTATTTCCGTGGTAAGTATTTCCGTGGGGAGGGGATTTTTCCGTCGAGGAAAAGCGAAATTAAAACTTAAAACGAACAGAAATTATTATGCATATGGAGAGGAAGTGCCCCCTCCAACACCTCGAGTCCCAACGATCTAGAATGAAGTGACACGTATAAAGTCGAAATAGATTACCTAAAAAATGTATTTGATGTCTTATGTTTCTTAACATTTGGTAATATTTAATTACTACTTTCTTTGTAGTTGTGTATTCTCCTTTCTTAACGAACTGCATTACAGCTGAATTATAAATCTGATTGAAATATTGTCGGAAGTTGACGAACGAGTATTATATGCTGCCTCACTGAAAAAAAACAAAAAAAAGCTTCTAGGCTGGTAATCCTCATTCAACCTGTGACCATTCTTTTTAAAGTGTTTTCACACGTTTATAATCTTTGGTCTCTAATAAAGGGGGCAAAGTATTTTGAGAAAAAATGAGTTATGCTATCGGGGATAAGACTGGAGGTAGGAAATGTAGCGAAATTAGTAAACAGCATGTTGGAAGACCATGAAATACAGGGATAGCACTTTGAAGTTGCAGATTCGACACCCCTCGGTGTTGATTGAAAATGAATGGAGGTCTGAGGTCATGATACTTATTTCAAAGCGGGTTCAAATAGCAACGCAGTTAAGTAATATAGGTCAGGATGAGGTCATTTTCTAGCACTTGAAAAAAAGAAAATGTTCAGGGATGGTAAGAATGACATACGGTCTCTACTTATGCGTTATGTACAGAGAACCAAGTGAGTTAATCACATTTCCTTGCGTTTTAGATACACCCCTAAGTATTGTTGATTGCAGCCTTAATTTTTGACACTTGATGATAATTTATTTGCATAAATCTGGAATAAGAATTTAGGTATGGAAAAATGCTTAATGCACTGAGGGCTAAATACACGTTAATATGATCATCACTTCCAGATCTGCCCTGGTAAGAAGAATGACAACGGATCGGTTGAAACTGAGGGTCAGATGTTTCTCAAATATTTGTTTAAAGCAGTGTTTCTCAACAGGGCTGCAGGGACCCTCCTTAGGGGGTATTTGAGATTTGAAAAGGGGGTAAAATTGAGACAAGAGCACCATCCGTCGCTGCAAGTACAATTCTGCTTGCTCCTCTTGCGGGAAATGGAATCAAATATGATCATTGGTATTCGGTAGATTTGATGCGTAATCTTTGGAGCGAGTATTACGAATAATAAAAAGCCATCCACAATATTTACTTCCTCACTTTGTGTCAGCTGGCCATCATACCTTTTACTGTGGCATCCAGTTTGTCCAACGATGAGCTGGACTGTCGCTTAGAATCTACACAACAAAAATAAGCTCTATATTACAAAACATAATTACTTATAGGAGATACTTGTCTGTAACACATGTCAACGGTGGGAAATAAACAGTTGATTACTTGACTGAAGTAAGATAACAAGCTGTCATGATTTCGAAACTTACTCTGATGGTGCTGTGTTTGTCTAGATTTGGCCGTTTTTAAAAAGGCGGCTGAAGGGAAGGTTTACTGATCTGAAGGGATCTGATTTAGTATTTGAGCCACTATGGGAAATTTGATTACATAAATTATTTTTATTATTTAAGTTATTTGTGTTACAACACAGAGTCAGTTTGGTCGAGTTTGATAGATGAGCTAATCTGGTATCGCCGAATTTAAAAGGACAATGGAGGCAAAACCTTGCATGTTGTGAGGAGGGTGGGTGATATGTGAAATCTTTCTCACCCATATAGCAGCCGTAGAGTGACTGCAATGAGTTGCTTAAAACCTATCAATTCTGCTTAACATCTGATGTTGATTTGGTTCACACTTGATTTGGGTAGAGCGCACGCCGCGAAAGCGTGGGTCACGGGTTCGATCCCTGGTGGTGACATGCTTTTCCATTTCTCTAGTGTTCTTTTCAAAACTAGCATTTCAACTTCTCTCTTCTCGATGATACTTTCTGACTTTAATGGGCTTTGGATTGATGACGGGCCGGATGGCAGTTCTTTCTTTGTCAAGTCACATGGCGCGGAGAGGCTGGTCTCCAATTGCGTTGAGCTGGATGTCGATGTCCACCGGTGGATGATTGGAGTGGCAGGCGTATATTATTGAGGGAGAGCCTCTGTACTAATATGGGAAACAACTTGTAGTGACAATACGGTTGAAGTGAACGTTGTGAATTATAAAATGCCATGGAAGAGGGAGAAAGAACACCCATTGTGTCTTGAACTTTTCGAGCTCAACAGTATTGAAATTCAGTGGCACGACTGTTGAAAATTGTACCAAAACAAAAGGAGAGAAGATACCAAAACCAAATCAATTTTTATTTTAATATGGGGATTTTTAGCTTAAGGCCTGCATATCTTAGGTGCAAAATCACATCTGTGGGGGAAAGGTATTGTTGTAAGTAGAAAGACATTTTAAACAAAAAAAAACAAGGGTGATGACACAACTCGATTATACGGTCTGGTGTTTTTTAGACTTAGGAATGCTAATTTAGTCCGTCAGTGCCTATGATAATTCATTTAGTGATTGAATCGTATCTTTTTTTATTGCAAAAGTTTCGGTTAACGGATTACAATATAAAATGCTTCAGAAAAGACAATTTTTTAACTACTTACAACACTTTAGAAACTCGTCAGCCCCAATAGGTGGACGATATTTCTTTTTTTGATAATCCATTTGATGTTCTAAGTAGTGATTTAAGATTTTTTTTTTTTAAGATAATTCCGTATAACAATAATTAATTTTTCTTGGAGAGAATTTTCCGTTGAGAGGGAAGTTTCCAGTGGTTAACTTGCCTGGGAAAATTTTACGGTAGAGAAGTTTGACAGAGTTACTATTGGAAACTATTTTTATTTGTCTTACTTTCTCTTTGCTGACCTAATTTTACAGGTGACAAAGTTCTAGGAATTGTACGGGGGGAAATTCATAGTGATTGGAATTCTTCAGAGGATTTTTCAGGGGAGGAATCGTCCTCCTGGAGGATTCTTCACGGGGAATTTTCTGCAAGCGAAATTCTCAATAGGGATTTTTTGCAGGAGCAACTTCCCGCAGGGTTGGGGGATGATTTCCGGGAAAAATTTCAGATTTGTCATGATTTCAGCGTGATTTTGTGGCGAGCACTTTTCCGCGGACGTGTCTGTAGGCACGTAAAATAGGCATTGATTTCCTTGTTTTCAGCAGCTTTGGCAAGTGGGCTGCTAAGAACTCGTCTTGAAAATCGATCTTTCGTAGATCAGGATTTGAAGTAAATTTGTCATTTCTGCGATAAACGGAAGACGACGCTAACACAAAAATAGATGCTGACCCAGGGGGAGGGTCTGGAACCTTCTCTGCTATGACCAACGATCCTTTTTGGCTTTCAGTATTCGACAAAGTATGGCAAATTAGGGACGGGAACAGGTTGCAGGGACATATGAGTCGAAGAGATAGGGCAGTGGTCTTAGGATCAGCACATGAACCCTTTGTAATTTGGACACAGAGGTTTGAATGCGCTGGCCGGCTCGACCCGTCTTTGTAACTCGACTCTTTCTCCTGATGGTCGGTGAAGTGTTTTTCGGGTTTTAACGCTGGGATTGAGGTTCCAGCTCCCCTCAGCTCTATGAATGCAACAACAACAACAACAGTAGCCCAGGCCATTGAGTGGCTTTCAACCTTGATATACCCTTGGTATATAGTCCTTTTTACAAAAAGAAATAAATTGTTGACATCAAGAGGGAAATGCTGAAAGTTGAAGTTATGCCAGGATCAATACACCTTGTACTGGATATGCCGCCAAGTCTGGTTTTCAGGGTGGCATGGATGTTTGCATGCTTACTCTTACATCTGGTTTTCTTCAACTTATGCTCCGTATAAAAATCACTGATTATACAGTGGGGCTCCAGAGGGTGGCTTCAATCCTTCCATTTTGGTGCTAAGTACTGTTTTCTCTTGGAATGAGAACCAAGGAAGTGCTGAAACAAGGAAGAAAGGGGAGAAAAAGAATCCCACGTCAAATCCTATTGGTCAAAAGATGCAAATTTGTCATTAGAGATTAAAAGAATATATAAATTATAATCTTGGGTTATCTCTCACCCCAATATTCAATTAACTAACATCAAAGCTGATGTTCAGAGAAAGGTTCAGGGGTTACTGAATGAAGTCTGCTCCCAAATATGGTGGGGGCACTCACATTTCTAGAAATGCACCTACTGAAAATCATGAAGACTACTTCGACTGAGAACATTACCACAGTTTTATAATGCAAGGCATAGTAGATTCTCCGGGACTGCACTTGTCAGTTTCTACTGGATTTCCTGGAAGTTTGCATGATTCCATGTTACTTAGACCAAACAACCAGTTTTAGTTGGTGACTTATTACATTCATTGAAACCGTGGCTTCTTTGCCCTTTTAGAGACACTGGCACTCTAATGTCCAACTGCAAGTTTCTACAAGGAGTAAAATTAGGTTTCTCACTTGGTTCATTATTAGCAATTATCTGCCTGTTTGCATTATCCTAATATATAATAGACTGCATAACAGGTACCATCAGATAAACAAATAGCTATAAACAAGTTATTTTTATATCAACAGTGTTACAAAGCAACGTTAAATTAGCAAGCAGATTTTCTACAGAAGTGATCAGTGCAGAATCTGTCCCCTGAGTTTAATTTTTAAATCAAAACTTAAAAAAGAAGTTTGCATATGACGCCTTTATTTACAATGCATAAATAGGTCTCTTGGGATAAACCTCAACTTTAGTAATGTAAATTACGAGAAAAAAAAAAAAAACTCGCATCTGTGATCTTTCTTCTGGCTAAATAAACTACAATATACTTACATTTTTCGAAGATAAGAGCTTGGGACTTATATAGTAGCACGGTTTGTATCTGATAGTGCAATTTTCGTTCAGATTCCTTGACTTTAAGGAGCTGTTTCCCTCTTTTTTTTAGAATCAGGCAAATTTTCTCAGGCTCGTAGCCTTTTATGGGTAGCACTAAACTTAATGAAACTTATATGTTTGGAATCAGCAAGATAAGAAAATCCTGTTGATATACCTATTGATAGCAAAAGCCAGTTTTAGAGTTTTGCTTACAAAAAGGCTACTAAATCACATTACAAACCTGATACTGTATTTTGACAGTCATATGATATACTTGTTGCTTAACCATTTAATGCGTAGAGCTCTCTTTGTACTTAGGGTGAATTTAGAAGTGATTAGATTGATAATGTTAAAAGAAAAACTTGAGAGGGAACCAGCGGCTGCAGAGCTATGTTGAGATTTGTTAACCTTTATCTGAGTCAATGTGTTCTAGTACGCGTATCCCAAATCATTGTGGCAATTCACCAGCATAACACTCATTATAGCTTGAGCTACCAAAATTTAAACAATGGGTGAATGTATTGCCTTGTGTTTATTGTCTTACGCATTGCAGACGTGAAAGTAATGCATTAAAGGTGCATATATATTCTTTGTTTAAAGCAAGTCACTTAAAACCATTTGTGTATCCTTTCTTTATCACCTTGTTATTTGAAGGTTTTGATGAGCTAGACATAGTTGGAGTTCTTAGACAAGCGTGAATTCTAATATTGCATCTGAAGAATTTAATCCACAACTAATCTGTATAGCTCATAAAGTGCTTGACCAGGTGTATTTGTAAAAAAGGAGATGCCCCTGGCCAGATTTTAGGGTGTGATCTGTGAAAAGTACTTGATGCCTGTTAGGCAAGGTGGTTTGCAGTCTATACTTTTGTTTCATTATTTCCTAATTGTCGACCCACACAGGGTAAACAAGACCATCATGAGTTGGTGTTGGTAGAGCTGAAACGGATGTGATAACCTGCTCAGCCATGCATATAGAAACAATTAGTAAGCATTCTGTAAATTCTTCATTTCGTATATATACTATGATTTACTATTCAATAACAAGACAGAAATACAGTTAGGATTAGTCCTCTCTTGTCTCTGGAATCTTTGCCATGCGGCTCTCCAGATTAGTATACAACACCCACAGCAACCTCTAAAAGTGCTCTAACTTGTCACACATATATCTAGTGAACTTCATCTCTCAGGGGCAAGGAGTCCTACGAACCTAGGTAACTTCCGTTCAAAATAATGCATTTTGGATTTTCGGTTGTTTCCTCAGATAGAAAATTTCTTTTCTTATTTTTTTCTACTCGCACATTATCTCATCTCTGTTTCTAGCTGGCCATAAGATCCAGGGTCCAGGGATGCCATAAGATAAATGGTCCAGGGACTTAGATGAGAGTATTAACTAACTGAAAACATAAAACCGATACAAAAAATGGGATGCTGTCTGAGTAGCAGGAAAGTCCGAAAGCCGCCTGAAGAACATATAAAACGATTATAAGTCTGTCGATAGTCTTTCACCTGCCATTATGTCAATAATTTCTAACATACAATTAAGCCCCTTTGCTGTCAATAGCTAGATTCTATATTTGCTTTCCTTTAACAAGAAACAACTTGATTTTGATTGAAATGCCTGTGGTTTTTATTTATTCACCTTCGTTGTGTATCTATTTGTGTGATTTATGTCGATTCTATGGATATAGTGGAGGTTAATGCTTCAGTACCAACCAGGCTTGCAATACGCAGATGATCATCTTTGAGTCCTCATGTGCATGCAGCCCAAATGACAAGTAGTGTCGCCCTTGGTCGCTCCAGCTATCCTTTATTTATTAGTTTTCCTGCTTGGTTGTTCTCTTGTTTATTAAGGGTAGTTTCAGTTCGGGGCCCAAAATGTAGAATTTGTGTATCTATCTACGCTACTCCACGGGGAAACTAAGCTTAATTCCATTTTAATCTACCATGGTACTTCCAGCAAATTCATTTACATTAGTAAGTTACTTAATCAATACTTTAGCTTGCATAATTTTTTTTCCTTTCCTGGGTCTACCTGAAAAACGAATCAATTTTGTGCTTCGTCCTCCTAAGTCTTCCTTTCCCAAGTCCTCCTTAGGGAATTCAAGCCTAATTCTGTTTTAAACTGTATTAATCTTTTAACTAAATTGTGTTCCGTTTTTTAGTTATTGATTTTAATATTTTAGGGACTAGTCTTGAACAAGATACACCTGTAATAGTCCTACAACAACTGCTTCCTTCCTATGGATAATCTCCTATCAGACCATTTTAGCCCCAGTGTCTTTTTCAGCCATTCTAGAGTAAAGAAACCCTCACGATAGCCATAGGTGTAGTATCCTTTTCTAGAGTAATAGGTGTAGTATCCTTTTCTAGAGTTATAGGTGTAGTATCCTTTTCTAGAGTAATAGGTGTAGTATCTTTTTCTAGAGTAATAGGTGTAGTATCCTTTTCTAGAGTAAACAGGTGTAGTATCCTTTTCTAGAGTAATAGGTGTAGTATCCTTTTCTAGAGTAATAGGTGTAGTATCCTTGTATAGAAAATTGATTGGCCAGCTGCACGCGCACGTCTTAGATCCCTATGTGGTTGGTCATGTAAACTTTGATCTGTTGTATAGGAGTGTACCGTTGTAATATAAGCTTGTTCAATGCCACAAAGCTCTTTAATGATTTCTATCATTGGAGCTGCATTATTTGTAGTACAAGATGCATTAGAGATAATTGTTTCATTTCCCGTTAACTCATGGTCGTTAACTCCAAGTACTACCGTTTTTATAGAATCATCCACTGGAGGTACAGATAAGATAACTTTTGAAGCTCCGTTTGTGATGTGGTGCTCCAGCTCCTGTTCAGATTTAAATTTTCCTGTGGCTTAGGTTTGTTGAGGAGGGGAACACTTTTAGGGACGGCAATGACAGAAAAGAGTATTATATCAATTATTCGTTTAGTTGCGACTCGAGTTCTGTGGTGTATTTACTTCAGTGTAGTGTATGTCACAAACAGTATGTAGGTAGTACCAGGACAGCATTTATACTCAGGTTTAATATTTACAAGTCGGCTATTCGTAGGTTTAGACAAGGTAAGGGTGTACCACAGGCAGAGTTTTTTCGACCTTTTTTAGAGGAGGGTCACACGGGGTTTGAAAAGGACATTAGGGTTAGAATCATAGATAGAATAGTGGAAAATAGACATAGGGAGAGTTTTGGTTAAGCCTGAAGTCATACCAAATTCATCAGTTGACATTTAAAGACGGAGTTCACTCAACCATTTTTACAGGAAATCCTAAGAGAACGCTGTTATCACATTCGTTTGAGTAGAATCTGTTAATCGAACGGTCTTCGAAGAATCCTCCACCGCATAGCTTCTGCCATGAAAACCAAGTTTTTATATTTAAATTTTGTTTTATATTCAATTCCTGTGCATTTACAAAACCAAGAACTAATCGTGATAAAATGTTATGGATAACTTTGCTCACCACGAAAAGGCATCAGACTAATCACGTGGTTGGCTTTATTAATGGGTCCATATGTTTTATTTTTGTGCACCATAGAATGTACGCATCTAGTGTATGCAAACTATGTCAAATATGCCTTATTAGCCTACTTTGAACGCTTTGTGCCCCATGTAATGTACGCATCTAGTGTATGCAAACTATGCCAATTATGCGTTATAAGCCTATTTTAAACGCTTTGTGTACCATGGAATGTACGCATCTAGTGTATGCAAACTCTGTCAAATTTGCCTTATTATCTTTTTTTGAACGCTTTGTGCACCATAGAATGTACCCATCTAATGTATGCAAACTATGTCAAATATGTCTTATTATCCTATTTTGAACGCTTTGTGCACCATGGAATGTACGCATCTAGTTTTCAGTAGGGTCTTTGTTAGGACCTTTGTTGCTAATTTTAGACGAGGGCCTAAGATTTTTTGTTGAGGGTGGTTAACGTCTTGCCTGGTTGCCAGTGGGGTTTTAGTGACCCACTGTGCGTGTCCACTGTATTCACGAAAATTAATCGTTAATGTGAGATTGGGAGCAAACTAATAAAACCATGCCTTGTACTTTTTACAATGTATGTACTTTTAGTTGGTGTCTTGGCTAATCACTTTCACCCACGGTTCTGCTTCGGTGAACAAAGTAATTAACATTGTCCTTAACGTTTTTCAGTAGATAATAAACTTGTGGGTAGGTAACTGGTAAATGTGAAAGCTCAGGACCATGGACCTGTTGGCTGCCAAGTAGTCTGTGTTTTGTCGGTAAGTTCATTGTTTTTATTAGGCATGAGTATCCTCGCTGTTGTTTGGGTTACATTTCTCACGGGTTTCAAAACTTCAGAGCCACGTTTGTGTCAATGTACGTATTCCATGGGTTATGTGTACCGGCGTTACATGTTATCCAGCTTTTCATTTCGGAAATGGTGTGTTTCTGCGGTTCCGTTTTTCCTTGAAAGCGTCTCTTGGGCAAAGGAATCAATGGGCCTAAACTAGGGATTGACCATCGGCCTGGGCTTGGTATTTAACTTTGTGTGAAAGCTGAATAGAATAAACAAGATTGAATTCGGTCATCATTTCATAGTAATTGGTTCAACAGACATAAATGTACTTACAGTAAATGTTATTGAACATTAAATCTAAAACAGTATTCAAACTTTTCTATTGTGTAATCCTATTAAGACATCATATACTTCTCTGTAACTAAAGAAGCATGCTTGTTATAACGTTGGTGTGTTATGCAGAGATTGAATATTGCGCTAAGCAACAGATTCATTGGCTAAACGTATTTGTCAGACACTGGTTTATGAAAATGGTCTGATGCGAAGTTAGAAACGAAAGCAGTATAGTTTCAAACTTTTATCAGCAACCAGCTTCTCAAAGTGATAAGGCCTAGTCGTGAGTAAAACACCTTCGAGTATTGTAAAAAATTTAGTAATAATATTTCTTCTCTAAATAAGCTCGGTTAGTTTTGTGACTAAGTAACCCCCTGGGAGAGCTACACATAAACCAAACGGATATCAACTTTATGCTTGTTCGAAATCAAAATTGAACGCGAAGTTGAAGGGAAGAATTGCCTTGACAAACGCGAGAAGCATTTATGTTGAAAACATTAATTGACCGGATCTGCTTATTTGTAGCAGCGTTCTTACAACAAGCATCAAACAAGGTTTTCCAATATAGTAAGCCAGAAATGGAGCAAACGAATACAGGCCCGACCAAAACTTCATAAAGTAACGGACGCCTGCTCTACGGCGCGAAGCGTGTTCGAGGGAGCATTTGATATTTGAAAATAACTCTCTTTTCTCATTCAATTGTCTCTTTTTTTGCAAATGAGAAAATGTTACAAACCCTCGGTATATTGGTACCCTTGTTTCCAAAAATTCAACGCTAGGGGTCTATCGACTAGGCCACGGTGGTTAGCTGACACATTTATCCATTTCTGCTAAGTAGTGCCTTTTCATGTACAACTTTAACTGATGTCAGTTTTTCGTTACTTATATTTCAACAGTTACGGATATCAAAAAAGTATATTCTTTTGCTAACATATACACATGGTCTTACTACATCAAAGGCAATTAATGCTTTTAAGACTTGGCAACCAAACAAAACTTAAAAGTAGCAAATGACATCCTGGTACGTTTTGAGAGCTAGGCAAGGTACTTACTTATAACTCTTTGGCTTATGATAACCAGATATTGGTACACATACAAAAGCCTTTCACTCTGAAATGAGCAGGAGGCATAACATGTTGGTTCCTCTGTTATAATCTTATATTCGGATATTCACAATCTTTATGGTCAAGAAGGGAGTCTCTCCTAACCTTGCACTTTTAAATTATGAAATGGAGCATAGTTTTCTCAACAGAAAGTTTGTGTGGTTTACAAACTAGGGCAGCTTATGTTTGTCTGAAGGCAAGACTTTTTTATTTGCGTTAGCAATGCCATGCTGAACAACCTTATCATTGGTCGTCTTACAAGTCAATATAATATATTTTACTTTACAAACCATTCTACGTCACATTGACGCGGTTTACCAGCAAAGGTGTCTTATAGTCAAAATAGTAGCTAATTAGCAGCTACTTTATAGACAATAGACAGAGCACTGGATTTTTCAAGGTGCTTCAAATGGGTACCAGCAACGGTGGAAGAAATAACCAAATTTAAACAGGGGAAGATGTAGTGCAATTCCTGATCACAAACTTGATTACCAATCCAACTAGCTCCCTCGAAGTTTATAAGATTACCCTTTCTATATAATTCTTACGGGCCCCCAGGGCATAACTTACAACCGTTGTTCTGAGGGCTTTGGGGTGGGGATTGTCATCCTCAAAGATATAATTTCCGGTCCTTTCGATTACCATCTCGAAATTTTGATTGGATGTGTTTTGGGAAATTGTGGGCGTGGGAGGGGGGTTAGTTGCCCTCCAATCACTTTCAAGTACTAAAAAGGACACTGGTCTTCTCAATTTCCAATCAAATGAGTTGTTTTCCAAGTTTCTACGACAATAAATGGCCATCTCACAATTAAAATGTTACTGTAAATTACAATTTAGAAGATCTTCACTCCTGTAGTTTTAGCATGAGATCTGATATCCGATGACTATCTCAGGAAGAGTGCCGTGTATTCGATAGATAACGTATAGATTACAGTATTTGCGGCCCCGAGGTTTCAGTTATTGCACGCAAGGTAAGGAAAAATGTCAAGGTCTTGTGTCCTAATCGACTGCCGCGACGGCCTTCCACACTCTTCCATGTCCAAAGCACGATCAGTACAAAGTAAACAAGAGAAATCTTGTAAAACCTACCTTACAAAGACTCTTGCCACCTGGCTCTATATATCCATAGCTTGGTTCGATGGTAATTAAAAGAAACCATAAAAATATTTTGTGTGCAGTAGACACTTTGTACACATTTGGTAATACCTCGTGGCTAACAGAAAATATTTAGTTGATTACATATAAAAATCCTTTTTAATATTTAAGACCCCCCTACCCAGAACACCTTCCATGGTCTCTTATGGTGTTATTGCTGTAACCTTAGCAAAAAAGGTGAGCTCAGGATACTGGCTAATAAATCAACTGGAAAGCAATTATGACTGTTTAACAATAGCCTGTGAAAGGGTCATCCATGCTTCAGGTCTGGAAATAATATTCTGTTGACTCATACGGGTCATCTAACAGCTTAATACTTTATATTGAGCATTCTATTGTTTGCTAATGTAAACAAATGTGGTCCTAATTCCATCATGGTCAGCGCAGCCAAGTTGACACCATCTCGGAATCAAAAGTTAAAATGGCGAAGCAAGGTAAGTATTGTTGCGTGTTTCGATACAAGAAGCAAACTAAAAGTAAGTCTGAGGTATGCAGGAGCCGCAGTGAAAGAAGCGACCCTTGACTTTAATATTGACATTGCCGGTGACCCATCTGGTCTTCAGTCTCAATATGGCGCTCAAACGATTTATGATTGACCACTTGTTTTTGAACGAGAGACAATCGATCCAGTCTTTATCAGGGACAAGCGCAAAACACGTATCCAGTGGCTCAGCATGACCAAGCAGTAAGAAACAGAATCTGTGAAATCCAGATCCTTTCCATGGCAGAGGAGGCGAATACTGTACAGTGTTCTCCCCACTACTAGTATGACACTCTTGAATATTAGCTCTAGAACAAATGCAAACATTAAACAGGCATATAAAACAGAAGCAGAGTCTGTTGTCAATCTCAACAGTTCACAAATGCATTCATTTAGGGTTTTTTTACTGACATTAAACTACACCTAGAGAGTGTCCAGAGCCTTGGGATTTGTGTAGTCTGTCTTTTTTGGGAGAACAGCACCTTGGTCTTTGTGAAAAAAACTCTAAGTTGTGTCCCTGTGTCCCACCAGTGAATAGATATATATATATATATATATATATATTTATATGTTTTTAACTACGTAAAATATGCGAATATACAACATTCTTCACTGTCCCATTGTCTGTCCATATTTCTGTGCTCTTCAATTTCTTGGGTCTACAGTGTAACATCTAGTTCTCATGATTCAGTTTCCGTTTCTTCTTTGTGAAGCATCAATAAAGACCAAAAAAAACTTATTTATTTTACACGGGCCTAAATATACAAAAAAAATTTCTCCCAGATAATATGACACTTCTTAGCGGCTGCAACTTTTCATGGTGGAAATCAGAAGTTCAACCTAGTTGCTAATACAAAAAACGTATATGGACAGGATGCTAAGTAAGTAAACATCCACAACTGGTCTTTTTATAAGAAAATTTTTATACGCAGCTGGACTTAAAAGTTTTTAAGATTTTAAGCAGCTTGGAACTAAGGCTTTTGTCAGGTAAGCTTCTTGAAAATATCAGCTTTGTACGTTTGACTACATTTTGTAAGAAAGGTGCGTGCGTTGGCACAGTGAGGTCGACTCAAACTCAGATGGAATCAATCCCCAAAACTGTGAAATAGATATATGTTCAACGACCCCTTATTGTCACAACACTCTTTATACTCAAAGTAATCACGTTTGTATTTGCAAAGTGCTTCCCATTTCAATTAAAACTTAAGTTGGAATAACGTGTGTCTTTAAGGTCCTGCTCTACGTATTAGAAACTTGGACATTAAATGGCAGAGACATGCGGACACTAGAAGTATTTGATATGAGATGCTGCTGGCACTTGCTTAGCATCAAGTGGTATGATCGAGAAAGGAATGCGGATGTGATTAACGAAGTCCAGCCGAGAACCAGGCTGAGGCAGATCATCATAACATCGAGAAAAATCTGGGACTGTTTGGTCACACACGCCAAATGAATGCCAACAGATTACTGACAATGGCAACTTTGGGAATGAAACCTGGACCTCTGGAGGACCCAATCGCTATTTCGACTGCAGGGCTCTAGCTGGTTGATGCCAGCCATGCATCACATTAGGTCTAAGGATGATCAACAAATTATTGCAAAAGAGCTGAGAAGTCTTGCTCCAAACCGTCACACCTTGTGCTGCAAAGTTAAGTTGTGCGCAAATAGACGACGACAGCCTCAGGACATTCATAGTCAATCTATGTAGCTTAAGAAGTTTGCAGATGAAATGGGACAATCGTTCATAAGATTTCTTCTATTTCTTCAATACTTGTATTATTCCTTGACCTTTTTGAGGCATTGGAAAGTGATTATAGATAACGATCGTATTATGGTTTACTACTCTTTGATTGACTGTTTATTTCATGGTGTACTTGTTTAATGTCGATGACGTAAAACATCCTTCGGACCCAAGAGGTGCCTGAATTTTTTTTTTTTTTGGGGGGGGGGGTTACTGTTTGAGGTTGAGAAACCCTGCTGTAGTCGACACCAACGCCTGCCTAATTTAACTCCACTGCCTTTATCCCTTACATGAAGAAAAAGACTTTGTGTTTAAAGGTCTGAGTACTGTTTACATCTTTTGCATTTTGCAATCTAAAACTAAGTACTGCTACCAATAGACTTCACAATGAAGAGGGGGCACTTTTTGACCTAAGGTGGGATGCTTATTTCTTTGTAAACAACTCGATTTTCAGGATCAGGGCTAAGGTTGCTAAGGGTATGATACTGTAGTGTATTACGTACTAGTCACCAAACCTCTTCCGCCTACGCAATGTTATAAACAGCTGTAATCATGTATGTAGAGAAGATTATTCTGTTGTAGCAATGAATAGCAGAGGTTCTCGTATTTAGAACCTACGTGCAATGATAAAAGGAAAAGTATCTCGTTTGTCATTATTTCGTATCACCAAGTGCAGTTTTATTAGCGCGTACGCAACAGATACACTTTTACGGCTAAAGTTGCTTAACAGTTTGCTAATGTTATTTTTTCTCTATGATAGGTACAAAACAAAAATTAATAACAATACATACAACAACAATTCAGTTCATTTATTTAATACCATAAAATCAAATACCATTAAGTCTAATGCAACGACAACAAAAAACAAAAGAGTTAAACGAAAGAGAAAACATACAATGAGGATATTGCATCCCCAGAAGCTGAGCTTGCAGGGGGCTTAATCGCTACAACAACATTACAAATGTGGTTAAAATAACACCTAATATAAAGAAGATCAACACATCAATACAAAACAGGAGACTTGTATGATAAACGCCCTACCGCTCAAGCTGTTCATTCATTGACGCATTATAGAACCGTTTTTTTCGTTCCAAATTCAGGAAAGAAAATCTAAGCTTAAAGATATAATAATCGTGTTTTTCAAAGAAAAGTAACAAATTCGAATGGTAAAAAACTCGACTACAGGTCAACAAATTGCCAATATCGCAAAATTTTTTAAAAATTTCAACAAAAAAATTCATCATAAGAATTCTCAGTAAAAGTTAGGAAAAGTCACAAAATTTCATGCCAATCCGGCCAGGCGTTAAAAAGTTATGAGCTTAAATATGTAGCCGCGGGCCTACTTTATAAAACCAAGACCAATGACGGGTTACATCCCAATCTTCTTTTTGTGAAATACTATTTTGGTCCACTATTACTACCAGAAAGTTACGAAAATTTATCTTTAAATGCTGATCAGTTCTTCATTTCATTTCCTTGATTATGTGAATAGACACTCCCACCGTTCACATATTGCGCCTTCTTATTCTGCTTTATTGTACTACTAAAACCGACGTAGGCTTACTGTTTACATTTCCCGCCATTTCGTGTTATACGTGCAAAGCGACAACCATTATCGGTTAGGCATTTAGAACAATAGAGTTATCCTTCCTGACCCTTTACTTATAGTTCAGTGTGTACGACCAACTAGTCCTTTTGAATTTTTCATAAACAGAAATGACGACATGAAACAAGATAAAGGGCTTTCTGACGATAAGCGAACTATTTACATGTATAACTAACTGTAAGTAGACAGAGGAAAAACTAGATATTGTGTATATTTATGTCCGAGGTTGTAAGTTGTGTTCATTGATTGTTAAAAGTGTCAAAGATCGCGCGATCTTGGTTGATTTCGTTAACTCCACAATTTCTGTGCCATCAATGTCATTTTTACCCTCAAAATTATCAAATAATCTTCTTCAGCTTCTTCGTCCTTTTCTGGAACTACCGAAAGTTCTGCTGGACTGTTTAGTGGCTCAAGTGGAATGGGAAGTGTCACGTTGTATTCAGGGAGACCTTCTGGGTTGGTGTTCTTGTCATCACTGCCACGTTCCTAGTTACGACCCTCTAGTAATAATAAGTGAGTAATACATGGCAGGTAAGAACAATGCTACCCTGCTCCAGAAAGACACAGGTCTTTCAATATCCGATCTCCAGAATTCGATGAAAAACAGAGACTCGTAGTGAATGCTGATCATGAATTTGGGCGTGCCCGATTGATGATGATTATAATGATGATGATGATGATGATGATGATGATGATGATGAATAACAAGAAGCGCCTTATAAGTTATTGAAAATATATAACTAAAGATATAGATTTTTGGTTTTATTTTGCATCTACGGGCAGATTAGCTTCTTATTACTTCTGTATTTCTCCTGCGGAACAGAATCTTTTGGTTATGTCTAAACATTCTCTATACATTTCTGTATTTCACACACTAAGGATATAATTTGTTGGGTATGCATCTGGTTGTGTGTACAGATTAGAAACATACTCTATTTTCTAGTCAAAATTAATAGTTATAGTTTTAGAGCTAACAGCTTGATACCACCACGGCAACTTTCTACCATAGCGTAACTTTCTCAAAGCTTGTGTTGTATGTGACTCTTTTCCTTCGGTGTGCCTTTGCTATGTGCGTAAGCCGAATAATTTAACCATGCTTACCTTTTTTCACAAGGTTACTAAAACATTTGAACTGAAAATCAATAGTGCAAGCTAATACATTGCTAAGGTTTTTATTGGGAAACAGTTTAATTCTAGGAGCAAGCTTACGATCAATCTGGATACTGTGATCCTAGGAACAATAAGCATTGTTCACAGTTATTACAATTCTCGTCAGACAAGTTGTACTGCAAAAAATTTAATGTTTCACAAGTTGTCAGAAGTGTTGGATCAGAGCTGTTGTTTGTTTGAAAAAGTTAATAAACCGAAGTTACTACCTGTATAAAGCATAGTAAATGATGAACTATTCAAAATTACCTAGTGAATGCAGTGAAATACAAGAACATCAGTTAAACTTATTAATATGAAGAGATTAAAACAGTTTATTATATTCTGCAAGGAAGTTACCCATCGCGACGCAAAAAGACATGTTAGTTGACCAGTTTAAGCTAGTCCAGTTAGCAGGATTTTGAATCCAGGCATCGGAGCCAGGAAGGATTGACAACAAGTGGAAAAACATGATCAAGGGAGGAAAATATTCAAACTTGTTTGAAGTCGTAAAAAATGCTTTGACCATTTCACATGGGGGTCTGTCAGCATTAAGCGGGGTTTCTCCCTTTCCAGGCGAGTTCTCAGCAAAGAAAAAGTCCAATGAATGAGCAAACTTCACTAAACTTGGAGGACGTGCGCAAAATATTGTTGCTGCTGAAGTCAATGTTGGTACTCAGGTTAATACTTGCATTAGCACCAGTACAGGTAAATCGATTCGTATCAGGATTAGGGGCACTTTTTGCACCAGTATAACATAAATACTATTGTCATTAACGTTGGCATTACCGATCTTGGATTAGTTTGTTCAAGGATTGTTGTCAAGGTCCTATCAGTGCTAGAATCAAACGTGGCCCATGCGGATTCCTTCATTACATAGCTGTATCCTAGCATATTCTGTCGGTGTCTATGCTATCGCAGCAGGGGTTGCATCTTTGGTATCTTTCTGCATCTTTTTTTATTTTTTGTATCTTTTGCATCTTTCTGTATCTTTCTGCCATCAGAGGTATGTACTTTTTGTAACTTAGTAATATTCTATATGCAGCTGATATTACCGATTTCACTAGAACAGTGATACCAGTATCGTACCGTATACCTCTCTGCGTTAACTCAAACATTTGGCAGACTTTACGGTCTGGTCTGACCAATGTACCTTCACACGGCGATGGCAGTCTGTACTTGGGCCTGTCGTCTTTTATTGTGTCTAGGATGAGTTGAAGCTATGGCACCTTTCATTTTTTTTAAATACAAGAATGGAACTAAAATTCTTTACCTTAGATCGGTCAGGCACGGTGCGTGCGCGTTATAATTAATCGTTTAAGATGGATGTGTTCAACAAATTAAAGAAGGATAAGGCAGCTGGGCCGGAGAAGATCCTATATCCCCTAGTAAAGACGTAAGTAGCATAAAAAGTAGGCCGCTGGCAATAAGATGAAACTCGCCCTCAAAAACTGGTGTTGTTGCTGAGATCTGGAAAGAAGGGCAAAGTAAGGTTGGCAAACTATCAGGATGACATAAGCCCTGCGCGCCCCGTAAAGCTACGTCACTAATCCTGTCAGACTATTGCTGTATGTACGTGTTCGATTTAGGTTATTTTTGTGCTCTTGTAAACTTTATACCTTGCCTGGGTATTTTCTAGAAATCACAGGTATTAAAGTATTTCCGCATTTTTTCCACCAATCATGTCTCATTTATTGTCAATTTTGATCCTTTCAATGTCTTTAAATTCTGTTTTAACAATGCATTATGTAACGATATGTTCAGTCTGAGAAGAATCGCCGAAAAGCTTTATTAGGGTATTTTCAAATTATTACGATGCAAACGGACTGACCGTCAGTTCTTTCAAATCAATTTTGCTAAAGTAGACCAGAATTTTATATTAACAGACACCATAATCTTGTTCCTGTAAACGTAGATGAGATCTGGGTCTGCGAGGAGCTATTTGCTATGCTTGTATCCGAAACAGCAGTTTCGAGCTTTTGGAAATTAGCATATATCTATGACTTTAAAACCGGACGTATTCTAAGACCTTTTCTTGGCGTAGTCAGTACTCTTAAAAATTATTACAGTCAGTTTCACGGCAACCGATTAATGGCTTTGGTTTTAAACATATAACTCAGGGACGGGGGAAGGTAAGGCGGATTTGGGGGGCCAAGTAGGCTGGGTTCGCATTTTTTTCACATTTCACTAAGGTGCCTTCAGTCATTGTGTGAAAACGGGTGTTTCGTGTAGATGTGCTGTAAATGTGACACAATGTCTTTCGCAATCAATTTCAATTTGATAAAGCTGAAATATGGTCAGGGAGAAAATTTAGATTTGGCAAGTTTTTCTGTTTATTTAGGGTAGTTTCAATGTCGGACCCACTGCTCATCAGGGGTCTTTGATTGAGAGACTGCCAAATACATGGAACGTAAACTCAAGTTTAAAACATCCTACAATATCAAAAATACAAGCACTTTATCAAAAATAGATTAATGTGAATTCTGAATCATTTTCAATATGGACGGAGCTTTTGAGGAAGATAGGCGATACATGTTCATCGTATAATGCAAATGTTAAGGGAAGGGACAAATTTTGCACATCAGAGGGCCCAATCTCCCTTCTGTTCCCCGTGTCCGCTCCGGACAAGAATATAATAATATCTGTGGATGGTAATTAACATGTGCTGCTAAAAAGATTCTCTCTGCCGTAAACATGTCTCAGTCTCAGCTTCATCTATTAGTTTAAATTCCTAGTCTGACATTCCCTTGTGGTTCGATTCTAGGAAGTGTGGTATATAAGTGTATGTAAATTAAACAACTTGATTTAGTTAGGACTCACTATGTTAACTATTTAACTTTTTCATCAAAGCAAAGCTTTCATTGTATTTAATCGTCTTTTGTATTTCTGTAGACATAAATAATTCATTTAAGTTTGTTTATCACTGTTTGTATTGAAACATAGTCCTTGGTTCAAGTGCTGAATTGTACAGACCACTGCTTATGGGATGACAAGTTCAAGTATTTAAAATCTTTTCTCTTAGAGCCAGCAAAATCGGTGATCGCTGGAATGCCTATGACCGACGGGAGTTACAGCACAGCCGTGGAATTGTTAAAGAAAAGATATGGAAAACCAGGTGAGATTCAACGGTCACACTTTAATCAGTTATTGCATTTGACACTAGTTTATAATGAGAGGAATATCAAACGCCTCCGTACGCTTTATGATCAGATTGAGACCCATTTTCGAGGGCCGGAAGCTCATAAAGTTGATAAGATTACGTATTCTAGTATCGTTGTGCCTGAATTGATGGAAAAGATTCCAGAATCGATCAGATTCAGTTTGAGCTAAAAGAAGAGATTGCCATATTTCCTAGTAACAGTAATAGAGATAGAGCACACTTGTTTTATGACACGAAATTCCTTGTAAAACTTGCGTATTTGGTTGATATTTTTCAAAGACTCAGTATTTTAAATAAATCAATGCAAGGGGCTCAAATTAATGCTTTTACGCAGAAAGACAAGATTACTACATTTATGAACAAATTGGAACTGTGGATAATAGGTTTGAAAAATAATAACTTTGACATGTTTCCCACTTTTAAAATTACCTGTCTTGCTGATAAAATAGAAGAAAGTAAAGTTCTTAATAATATTCGTTTGACCAGTCTATACAGTTGTTGATAATACAGTCAGTTGTTAATCATACAGTTGTTGATAATACAGTCAGTTGTTAATAATACAGTTGTTAATAATACAGTCAGTTGTTAATAATACAGTTGTTGATAATTCAGCCAGTTGTTGATAATACAGTCAGTTGTTAATAATACATTTGTTGGTAATAAAGTCAGTTGTTAATAATACAGTTGTTGATAATACAGTCAGTTGTTAATCATACAGTTGTTGATATTACAGTCAGTTGTTAATTATACAGTTGTTGATAATACAGTCAGTTGTTGATAATACAGTCAGTTGTTAATAATACATTTGTTGATAATACAGTCAGGACGCGATCCTGTCTAAAACTGTGATTCGTTTGCCCCACTGTAAAAGGTCAATGCACGGAAGCATGACACCCCCTTCCTTTGCAGTTCAAGAATTTCCGCGACTAGGCGCTCAGCAGGAAGTTAGCTGGCTCTGGTTGCCGCTCGCCCGCGCGTCCGTGTGCCCAGCGCTACCAGGATGATTGAGGCGGCAAACGGCAGGGCGCGTTCGGCAATATCGCCGGGCGTATTCCAGGTCCAGTAAATCACGGCCGTGAGACCAAAGCCGGTGACCATGGCGGCGGTGGCCGCCGCTGGCGCTACTTTCCTTCCAAGCAGCAGGGCTATCAGCAGTCAAAGAAGTTACAATTAAGACAACTTATCGTCTTATTTTAGACTTCGTCAGATCTCTTGTACACTAAAAAGTTACAGGGCTAAAAAGGGCATGAGATGATGTTACACGCAACCCGTTTGACTGTAGATATATGATACAAAATAACTGACGAGACGCAAATGCCGCAACATTCGCATCATCGTATTTTATAAATTTAAGAGGCAACAGGGAATAGTATGAAAATGTTTTGAGATTTCCAACCGTCGGAAAAACTAGATGCAAAGTGGTATTCGATAGCCACAATTTTGAAGAAAAAGGAGGTCATCATGAATCATCTGTCCTGCCCTTTAATGTTTTCTACATCATTTGTGCCACCCTCAACAAGCCAGATTCGTGCCAGGAAGATTGAAAACTGAGCAGGGACATAGAGTTAGACAGATCGTTGAGAAGACACTGGAATACAACAAAAAGCGTGCATACTTTTCATCGACTTCCGCTCTGTCCTTGATACTGTAGGCAGATGACCCCTGTGGCTAAAATTGGAAGCTGCTAGCCTACCAACAAAGATAGTCAGCCCCTTTAAAGACTAAAATGTTCAGGGTATCGGTTATAGTATTATCGGTTATTGTAGAATTGACTGACGGAGATACTATTGACTCAGATAGATTTACTTACAGTTACAGGTATTCGACCGCTTTGAGGATCAAGGAAATTGGCATAAGGAAGGTGCTTGGGGCCAGTACTGGCAATCTCATGATGCTGTTATCCAGAGAATATTTTATGCTTCTTTCAATCGCTATTGTTTTGGCCATTCCAGCGATCCTGTATTGGGGTAGAATCTGGCTCGATAATTATGCTTTTAGGACAGATCTGAGTATTGAACTTTTTTTGATTCCAGGGTTAATCATTACTTTTATTGCGCTATTGACCGTTAGCCGTCAGACCTATTCCACCGCTAAAGCGAATCCGGTAGAATCATTGAGGAAGGAATGAGCCTAAGCTGTCGCCAATATTAGAAGTCGATTCTTAAATTTTTATGCTATGAATCTATTGTATTTTTTGTTAGAAATTAAGCTGTTGATTGTGGGTAGGGAAAAAAGGTATATTAGACTTATCGTGTAGAGAACAGGTTGATTTTCAATAAAGCGAACTCCTATGACTTATCGCTTCGTAAAAGTATATATGAGAAAATCTTGCCCTACTTCTGATAAAGCTCCCCTGCCCTCAAACAGTTCTAGTTGCACCCCTGCCAGGCAACCTCTTAAGGTGCATTTGAGATTTTACAAGGGATAAAACTGAAATAAGGGGTACTAAGGTGCTAAGAGCTAATAGCATGTTTAATTGCTTTCCGCGGCCAAGAAGAATCTCTCTGCCTTGCGCGACGGTAGACGCTCGGCGCTGGAGGTCTATCTCGGCTCGATCCGTCAGGACTTGCAGATCCTCGCCAAAAGCCACGTAACGCGAGAAGCGTTGGTAAGCTTCTCCACCGCTTGGCATGCCGCTGGGGCGGAAAGGGGCGAGCCCGATCCGGCCGCCTTTCTTCACGAGCAATACGTGACCAGAAACCCGTTTCCCAAGCACCGAGCCGATGAATTTCAAGACGCGGTCGATGGGTCGGATTACAGCGAGTTGCACCGCAAGTTCCATCCCTGGTTCCGCGCGTTCTTCCTTGAGCGCGGCGTGAAAATAGGGCCAATTTTTCCTCTTGAAACTTGATAGTATGTCTCTCTGCAACTTATCCACGGATTTCTGCTGTTACGACACTTCATGGGGCTATTATACGGGAATTCAAATTATTAACTACTTACTTTACATCAGTATAAATGCACTCCAAATTGTTTTCTGGAGTTTTTTTTGGGTTGTTTTGTGATAAGTTGCTGAAATTCCCAAGTCGTCAATAAATCCTGATCTGCTTGTTAAATCACAGACGAGGTGGTTATTCATTGCTAGGGGAAGAAAGGTTAGTAATGAAAGTCTTTCGAATAATTCCAGAAAAAACATACACAGGAGGTATTTATTAATTATATATAGCAAGTTTTAACTGGTTGCATTATTTAACACTTTTCCAACACAGTAGCTGAAGGGTAATAGAGCTTTGTACAGGACAATGGTTATTCTGATTTCGTGTTTGCTATAAACAGAACACCAATGGCAGCTATGAGCACTAGGTAATAACAGTATATAATCTTGTGATAGTGTGTTCCTCTGTTCAAGTCTAAAAGGAATAATTTGTTCCCAGGTTATGGACTGAAGTTTGATATCAAGCCTGTTTGTGCAATTGATGAGCCAGCCAAATATATATGTAAAACTATATATCTTCCTCATGAATTTAATTCTGATTAAAGTCATAAGATATTGCGCTATCTGTCTCCAAAAAACACTAAAAGAATTAGAATTTGTCACAGCACAAACAAAGATGGAAAAACACAAGATGAAATAATCTCTGAGCACGCATCAGATCCCACAGGAGTCTTACTTTCTTCGTCTTTATGGGAAGGAGTTGATCTAAAAGATGATTTGTCTCGATTCCAGATTATTGCAAAAGTACCCTATCCAAATTATAAGGAAAAACGAACCAAAGCCAAAATGGATAAATTCCCATTGTGGTATACATCTCAAACATTAACAAAATTGCTACAAGGTTTTGGACGGTCTATTAGAAGCGATGATGATTGGCGTGTACTTTTCATTTTGATTTAGTTTTTCTTCTGGGGGAGGGGTTTAAGCTGGATTCTACACGAAAATAACGCATAATCCGTCAATAGTTTACTATCGAAATAAACTCCATGCAAAATTCAAAAGCATTTTGTAATGTTTTAAAGATAAGCCTAGTTTACAAAGAGCAGTATAAAGCAGTCAAATAAATACCTTTCTGTAATTTGAAAGATTGTTTTCCTTAACAAAGTACGATTCGATCAAATTACCATTTTGAATATTGTATTTGGGAGGTGCCTCGGTGCCCAATGGAATTAATTCACGATTTTTTTTTCTTATAGGAACTGCTTACTGTAGGTCTCGGGCTTGCGATGGGTGAGACCCGACCCTCCGCCGACCAGCACGTTGACGCCGACCAGCTCGCCCGCAGCCACGACGCCGATCAGGCCCACGTCCTGACCGTGGACGTCGGCCGAGTTGTCCTCCGGAAGCGCGAGTCCGGTCTTGAACTTCCGAGGCAGATAGGTCGCGCCGTAGAGTGGCTCCTCTTCGCGGCTCGAATCGACGCACTCCCCGTCCAGCCAGATCTCGTGATAGGCATGGGTCGCGGGTGCCAGGGCTTCCGCGAGCTCCCGGGCAAGATCGTGGAGCGCCCGATGACCGCTGTCCGAAAGGGGAGCGGGCGCTAGTAACCCAAAAACACCAAATCCATCGTATATGTATAAATGGGCATTAATTAACTGTTAATTTCTGTGGAATAGTGTTTCTGCGATCTTTCCCAAGATTAAGATATCATTTGTCCTGCTAATCAAGCAGTCACCGCTGCCCACCAAGGAGAAACGTATTCTCATCGATATTAACTGTGCAGGTATATGCCACACTTTACAATATGCAGAATCTCGTGCTGTCTAGGAACTATTCCTAAGTGGCATGAAACTCAAACTATCTCCCTATCTTGTGATTCAGCAAAGTTTTGGCAATATCTATCGATTTTTTGCGACTGATCACGATCCAGTCTTTTTATCTGCTGCTCCTGGGCTGGAAGCCCGTGCGCATTCGCGTGCGCCTGGCGCTGGACAAGGTTGCGATGGTGCGCATGCTTACGCAGCTCGACCGGTTGGAGCTGATCGAACTGTATCCCAACAATCGAGTCCGCCTGCGCACCAGCCGACAAATCACATGGAGCGAAAACGGCCCCATTCGCCAGCGTTACGAAAACGAAGTCAAGCAGCGGTTTGTCGATTACCGCTTCGCCGGTGACGACGACGCTTTGCAGTTGGAGACCAGCGAACTCTCGGCCGCGTCGATCAAAGTGCTCACGCGACGCCTTGAGCGCTTACGGGAAGAGTTTGCTTGTAATTTTACAATGGCTTACATCTACTAACGACAATTTTGCATGGGCATGGACACTTCTGTTTGGTTATACCGTTTTGTCCTAGGTGATCAGATAGGTTGGTAAGGTCAAGGCCTTGCTCAAATGCTCATTTGTCTCAATTGCTAAAGAAGGAAAAGTTCAATCTTTTTTCTCAACAAATAATTACCTTTAACACATTAAATAACAAGAGATTAGAAGGCTATCAGTGATTTAAAAATACAAATATCTTGAAATAATATAATTAATGGTATAAACTCTATGAACTTACTGAAATATTGTTGGTAGAGCTGTTGCCATAAACCTTCCATACTGTATTATACTATACCATACTATACTGTATTATATTATACTATACTATACTATACTATACTACACTGTATTATACTATTCTATTCTAATCTATACTATATTAATATACTGTATTATACTATACTATACTGTATTATACTATACTATACTAAACTACAGTATCCTATACTTTAATATACTTTGATATACTATGCTGTATTATACTATACTATACTATACTATTCTATTCTATTCTATACTATATTAATATACTGTCTTATACTATACTATACTAAACTACAGTATCCTATACTTTAATATAATTTGATATACTATACTGTATTATACTATTAGTCTTTTACTAATTTTTTTTTAGTAAAAAATATAAATTTAAAAAGTACAAAGAAATTTTGTATTTCTATTATACTTCCTATATATTCCACAATCTAACTGGTAGGACATTCTAATCCTTTATATCGGCTTGATCGCAGACGTTTTTTTTAAACACATGCTTAGTTTTTGTTTTATTCCAAATACAATTCTAGGAATAATTCCACAGAAACAATTACAAACATAATATTACAACGAGAAATACTTCTAAGTATGAGAAGGTCTGCCCCCTTGATCTTAACTGTAAAGTTTGACCGTTTGTCTTAATCCTTTATGAACAATTGTTCAAACAGTCTACTTTGGTTGCAACCTTGTTCACATTTTGTCCACCAGGTCCACTGGCCATTGAATAGGATACCTTTAACTGCTCTGAAATCAACAGTATACACCCATTATAATAAGTAAACATTAAAGAAAATACTGAATAGTAGCAAAATTGGTACATAAAAATAGTAAAAGTCCCTGGTTATTTAAAATCAGGATTCTACAATTGCTTGAAAAATTGTCTGATTAGAATTCCACCAGATCACTGCCAATACTTTTAACTTTCACTTACAAATGTACTTCCAATCAATCAGGATTCTATGGTTGCTTAAAAAACTATATGACGAAAATTCCTTTTAGCCAGCTTTCCAACTGAAAGGTGTGCACGAGATCGTCCAAGGTGAACAGGATCCCGAGAAAGTCTTCGGTGTTGAAGCTGTGGAAGTAGTTGCATTCCGGGATGCGATCGCTCAGGAGCCCCTCTAGTTTACCGTCGCCGGAGAGGACCGGGATGGAGCTGGCCCCTTGGCGTGCGATGGCATCCATGGCGGTTCCCAAAGTATCGCTCAGGCCCATGGTGGGGGCAGATCTCGAAATGACCGTGCCAACCGTGGGTTCAATGTTGTCGATTTCCCGGGGGAAGGGGGTGTTGCTCTGGCGAAAGAGCCAAGCGGTTTGGTCGTTGATCGGGCTAGTTGTCTTTGGGAATCAACAGATTGTTTATGTTTAAATTTTATGGGCGAAAAGCGTTGTCACAAGTTATGTTTTTTTTTTTTCATTGTTGTTTTGGCAACACTGAAGGAATGTTAGTGTTGAGGAAACTGCAGAAGATTTCTTAGTAATTTGTTGTTGTTCATGCAGAAAGGTAGTTGTCTCTACTAATCTAAGTTGATTAAATGAAATAGGGGAGGGAAATGAAAATGTTAACATAAACTATTCGTTTTTTGGTAATTTAATAAAATAAAAAGACAACAGAAACGTCTATATAGTTGACCTCCACCCACTCTACTCTGTAATTATTGGTGTTCACAATCACATGCACCGTCAACACAGACACGTTGACAATGACTTTGACAGTCCAAGTCATCAAATTCTTCTGCCGGTGCAAATGCGATAATTGCAGTCATCACGGCACCACCCAAGACAGGTAACCAAAAGGTACTGATATTTTTGTTGGTAAGAATACTTGATGTTGTACTAGCAGCATTGTTGCCAAGATGATGATGATGGGATGGGTCCAATGCAGGTGCAGCCAAACCACGGCGAGATATCATGTTTCTAGCACCGGTACGGCCGACAGAACGGCATACAATAATCTTTGAAAGATTGCCAAGGAACATGATGTTTCAATTTCCTGGATTGAAAAAATTAGAAAAAATTTGGTATTTATAGCTTACGAGTGGGTGATCGGATCTTAATGAATACTGATATTTAGAAGGACATCGTGACTCAGAGCTCTTATTTTAAATTCCGACCGGTATTAAGCCTCTGATTTTCCTTTTAATTAAATATATTGATTCTTATAATTTTGTTAGAGCTCATACCATATTAGCTCTTGGCTCTTCTGGCCTCGTCACAAGTGCCATGTGAGCTCTTAGCTCTTGTTGGTACATCCTAGAGATTTTATATGTAACCCTACTCTCTTTTTTTATGAGGTAAACTCCTGTGTGGCACACTGTGACAAGGGAAATCGAAAAATAATTTTGTTGATAATTTTTTTTTTAATTTTGGCCTGAAAATTTTTCGAGAGACAGGAGGGGGGAGCTAATCAGTATCTTGCCCCAGGCGCAAGATAGGCCAGAACTGCCATTGATGTACAGTGAGAACATATAAACTATTATTTTTATTCCAATACGGACTATAAAACACTTTATATCTTTACGCACTCTTCTCTTTTTGAAATTTGTGAGTAAATCGAAAAGATTTCAAGATAGTTCATTGGTCAAGAGTTTTTGGCCGATAGTTCATTGGTCAAGAGTTTTGGCTCTTCAGCATTTCTAGGCAAAAAAAAACAACCATGGTGTGGACACAGAAAACCGGTTTCATTACAGATCAAGAACAGAGTTTGGTCGCTATAACATGTTCGTACCATGTTTTAAATTATAGATGTAACGTAATATTACGAATAAGTAAAAAACAACTTATTCTTTTGATCTGTCTAGAGAGGATCCGCTTTAAAAAGATGTACAGGGGCCCTTCCAAATTTTCCTATTATTTCTTGAAAGCTTTACAATACCCGCTCATTCCTAAATTCTATCCCTGTGACATCATCAGTATTATAAAAAACATGAAAAAAAAATGAATAAAAGAAATACCATATGTTTAGGCTCATCCATTTTTGCAGATAAGCTTTGGCCCCCGCCTATCAGCCGGCGCCCACGGCCGACGAGCGGAACCGCCGCACATTCTATGCGTACCGCGTCCGTGGTCAGGCGGATCCGTTTCTCGAGCTCTTCAATCGACCTAATCCCAATGACTCCTGTGAGCTGCGGGACGCGGAGGCAGTGACGCCGCAGGTCTTCACGCTGCTTAACAGTGAGCTTGTTCATCAGCGCGCCGTGGCGCTCGCCTTGCGATTAGAAGAGCACTCCGAAACGCTATCTGAACAGGTGGACCACGCGTTCCGCCACGTGCTCGGGCGGGCCGTGCACGACGGAGAGCGGCAGCGAATGGAGCAGTATGTGAGGAAAGCCCCACTGCCCCTCCATCATAAGAAAAGCAAGACCTTGCGCAAAATGTGGATTTCTTTTGACCACAGTTATTAAAATAACGTCTAAGCGAATACTTCGGTTATATGACCAATAACCGTCCTCGGCGAAATAGAAGAGGAATTAAGACAAAAAATACCATTAAAAATCTAATCCACGTTTAAAAACTCCTGAGAATAAATTTGTTTTTGCTTATATTGAGAAGCTCTTAATCGTGAGTTGGAATTTTTTTCGGCTTCTTTATTCCGCTTTTTGTTTGATTTCACTGAAGACGGCTACTAGTCGTTTATCCGAAATATCCGTTTTGGGACGTTCAGCTCCGCGCACTCGGGCAGGTCGGTCCCGAGGTAGGTCACGTCCATCATGAGCATCGAGCTGCCCTGGCCACCCACCTCGAAGCGCGCGCGCAGCTCGAGCCCGTCGACCGTCGCCGCCCCGGGATCGTCGCAGTCGGCACGGGGAGGCTCCGGAGGCCCTCCACAGAAGCAGCCGAGGATCAGCAACCCGAGCAGCGCGAAGCTGCCCGCCAAGCGAAGGCGTCTCATGCCGCAACAGTAGCGCGGGAGGCTCAGGTCATTGCAGTGCGATTCCGTGATGTGACGCTTTGGTGCGCAATCTTGGGACACCCTTGTTCGGCGACAAAATATGTTAGCGTAAAGAGCGAGATATCAACGAGGGGACAAACCCCCTCACATATGTAATAATTTCTATTCGTTTTAAGTTTTAATGTTGCTCCTTACTTCCAGTTGAAAAAAAACCTTTTTTAAATTTAAAATCTGATTGTTTCTTAAATAATACTTGAAAATCGAGCACCCCCTGCATGTAAATTCTCTTCCCCCATGAAAAATACTTCCAAGGAGAGATCCTCACACGTAACCCTCTCCCCCAGCCCCCTCCCCTGCTAGAAAAAATTCCCAGGAAAATTTTCCAGGAATTTCATCAGAAAAAAGATCCTCCCATGTAACCCCTAACAGTGTCAAAAGCACTATTCGTTATGCACAAAAAGTTGCGGTTGGTACCGGTTGTGATGTGCAAGTAGAAACTTCATCTAGCGCCTTAACCGTGCGCACTCGTGCTAGTTGCACCACAGGAAATTTTACACAAGACTTACGTGATCCGGCGTTCGGGGCCTCAAGTTATACAGTTGATATCCCCACTGGAACGACGGTAACGGCCAGTAGTTTTCCAATTTATTTTGATAGCCTGGGGCGGGCTAGATTAACTTCTAGTGGAAATGTCTCGGATGTCAGTTTAACTGTAGATACGGCAACAATAAATATTATTGGTGAAACAGGATTTACTTATTTTTTTTCATCTATTTGATTTTATTTTCTTTTATTATATATTCTCTTTTCTTTGTTTCATACGCCATGTATAGACAGTGTGGTCTTAGAATTTATTCACATAAAGGAAACTGCATGAAAAGACCTGAGAAAAAAAGACGAAATGCTCCTAATAAAATACTGGGATTTCAATGAAATAACAAATTGTATGGGTAGATTGCATTTCTTGTGGCTTGGTCTGAAATATGCAATTTTAAATAATTTGAAATCTTGTGATACTCCCCTGCTTGTGATGCTCTGCTTTTGAGGATTTTTGAGGTGTATGATCGGATTTTTTTTGTGTGCGTTGTGTCCATGTTAAATAAAGCTACCCAATTAGTAAATTTTCCTATTACATTTTCATCCTATTTTTCTTGTTCATACCTGTGTTCATTAAGTATTTAGCTTATTGCACATGACTACTTTCTTTCAAGAATACAAGATCAAACAGTTCGTGGTAACGAATTGTAGTAAGGAGCGACCCGGCTCAATAGTAACCGAAACTCTAAAAAATGGAATTTTGATGGCAATAGTTACATCAAAAGAACCGCATTTTAATGCTGATTTTAATTATATATGTTTCATCAAGATCAGTTATACCAATCAAAAGTTACAAGCCTGAGAACATTTGCCTCATTCCAGAAAAGCTCCGACCGCGTGGTCGACCTGGCCGCCGCGGTCAGGGCACGGGGACGCGACGACGTGTTGTTCGTCTCCGCTGGCAACGCCAAGGCATCGCCGTCGATGCCGGGCCTTCTCGGCGAGATCGGCAAGCGCGGCGGTACCCTGGCGGACTACGCCCAGGCGCGTGGCGTTGCGGACATGATCCGGTTTATGGGCCATGTGCCCGACGTCGCGCCGATCCTGGCCTCGGTCGATGTGGCCCTGCGACCCTCGCGCAATGGCGACCCCTGGGGCCGGGAAGTGTTGGAGGCAATGGCGTTCGGCCTGCCCGTCGTCACCACCGGCACCTATGACGTTATACGATCACCTTTTCTATATAAACCTTAAATGCCCTCAGGGCATAACTTACAACCCTTGCCGTAAGGGCTGTAGGGGGGGTGTCAACCTTAAAGACATAATTTCCGGATCTTTCAACTATGCTTAACAAAATGACTATCTCAAAATTTTTATTGGATGCGTTTGGGGAAATGGTGGACGTAGGAGGGGGTTTGTTGCCCTCCAATCACTTTTGACTATTAAAAAGGCACAAGCCATTTCAATTTCCAATCGAATGAGCCCTTTTCGAAGTTTCTACGACAACTCCTTCGATACGAAGTGCCCTAGTCTAAACAAAAAAATATATAAATATTTGTACATGTAAAAATGGCATTTCTAGACAAAGTCTGCCAACAAATCTAAAACTACCAAGTTGAATTGTTTTTTTTGCATGGTGGTGTCAGCATTTGTCAGCCCACAGGACAATTTTGTTGGCACACTCTTTGTATCTTCCTCCTCAAACTTAAAACCCAAGGTGCACCCCTGCATAACATAAAGTAAGAATTCAGTTGTTTTTGGGGTTTTGTTTAGTATTTCACTCATTTAATGGCTTTACATGTGAAAGTCAGAGGAGGTAGAGTACATTGTCAGAAAAGCCACTATGATATTTGAAAAAAAAAACAACATTTTAATAAATCAGATTGTTCCCTCTTCAACGCCCCGCTCTTTATGCTAAGGTTTTTTCAAAAACTACCGCTGAAACACAAGGGCAGTTAAACTAGAATGAGCATTTCTTAAAGACACTGCAGTCAGTAACAACTCATTCAGTAGCAATTGGTTTAAAACATTGCTAACTATTAAGAAAGGGCACTGGAACTTTCGTTTTTCGATTGACTGAGCACCCTCCAAGTGTGTTCAAACTTTGAAAAGGGCACTGGATCTTTAAATTTCCAATAAACTGAACCCGTCCAAAGTTTATTAAACCATGCCTTCCAGACAAAGTGCCTCTAGTAAAAAAATAAACCAAATTAATACAATTTGGCAGTCAGGGGAGTGGCCGTCATGCAGCAGAAACTCCGCGACGTCAAAACCTATGCCGCCGGCGCCGATTATCGCCACGCGTTTACCGACATCAGCCCGATTTCGCAGCACGTCGATGTAGCTAAGCACCTTCGGGTGGTCCTGCCCGTCGATTTTCGGGTCCCTCGGCGTAACCCCGGTCGCGATGATGACTTCATCGTATCCCTCGCCAATAACGCTCCCGGCGTCTACCCGCCTGCCGAGGTGCACGACCACGCCCTGCAATTCGATCTGCCGCTGGAAATATCTCAGCATCTCGTGAAACTCTTCCTTGCCCGGTATCACCTGTCATTTTCAAGAGCTCAAAAAGTGCTCAAATTTGAACTTGCAATTGAAGCACTTATTATGTTTGTAAAGAATATAAAGAGGGCATCAAGGGGTATGTTCACTTTATTTGTAAGTCAAAAACATGAACAGCAAAAAATTTACTAATTATTAGTATATAGCTGCATGATTTTCCCCTGGGTATGTAGGCTAAGTGGAATGTCACTTATACCTTATCCTGCCCGTACTGTTTTTACTTGGTTGAAAAAAAAAATCCAAACAAAGTTCCCATTGAAAAGGAAAGAGCCCAAAAGTGAGGTTGAATCTGTCATAGCTTGGAGGTTTGCCCCTTCAGAGGATGTCTATATTGACCATGACCTTCTTAATTTAAACAGGTGAGTTTAGAATAAAAAAAGTTGCCAATTAGAAAGTCCTTGTTGTTGTCTGACAAAAATTATACTATAAATTAACATAAAAAGAGTAAGATCGTGAAATAAACTACGATGCTAGTATATTTTAATTAAATATTTAATATATAGAGGTGGTTAGGTATTTAATATAATGTGTTCTGGGCGGCCTGCTTTCTATAATTCTTTGTTGTAGTGTTCATAGTTTTGTTACTAAAGTTTCTTATTGTCATCATATATTGGTATATCAAACAGTTCGTGGTAACGAACTGTAGTAAGGCGAGGTATCTTTCGAATGGGTGATCGGATCTTAATGAAACTTAGATATGTAGAAGAATCTTATGTCTCGGATCCTCCATTTTCGATTCGAATCGGATCCGGGGACATAGAGGGTTGGAGGAGGGAAACAGAAATCTTGGAAACCGGAAATTTTGGAAAATCCTTAGAGTGGAGAGATCGGTATGAAACTTGATGGGAAGAATAAGCACAAGTTTTAGATACGAGATTTACAGAGTTGGTACGGATCTGTTTACTTTGAGGGAGCTGGGGGTTGTTAATTTGGAAAAATCTGAAGATTTGAGGTATTTTTAACTTTAGAACGGGTGACCGGATTGCAATATACATTGCTGGATTATTTTTTAGTTAAGACTCAAAAATCATGCTATTTTCTTACGTTAAATAATTGATGTTAAAATTACAACATGAAACCACTATAAGAATTATTTCATTTGGTTTTTAATTTAATTTAGTTGAAAACCCGTCTACAAAACGTAAAAAAGACATTAATTAAATAAAAAGAGACAAAAAAACGTTATTGTTCTTATATATTATTTTTCTGTCATTTTCAAATGTTGTTCTGTTTTAAAGGACGTAGAGCAAATGAAGAAAGAGATGAAAATATAAAATACAGTTTATCTAGCTTCCTTAAATGTTGTCCTGTTACCTGGAGTGATTCAACTTAAATGTTGAATCGACTTGTTTGCCGGAAAATTCTCCAGCTTCTGACTTTAAAAAAAAGATTATTGGGAAATTCAAAAATTAGACCTGCCAGCTTTTGCGGAAATCAAACACCATTTGTGAAATATCCACTCAGTTTGTTTTGATTTAGGACAATTTTACTGCGATCTTGCCTAAAGCAAGTTGGAGACAGAGCGTTTGCAAACATAGCAGTTTCAAACATAGCAATGGCACTGTCAACCAAAGGGTGTTGGAGACAGGGCGTTCACACAATTGAATGAATGAGGGTCGGAAATAGAATGAAGGAAACTTCTAAATTCAAGAAGTCAATCAACTAGAATTTTACCAAAACAATTATTATATTTGTAAGAACTTAAATAAAGGCATTGAGTTGTATGTTGACTTTATTGGTAAGTCAGTTATGTGAACTGTCATAATTTTTTTTAATTTGTCATTTTTAAGAGCTCAAAATGGTCTTAAGTTTGAATTTATAGTAGATTTGATTACAATATTCCTAAAGAACATAAAGAAAGGCAGGAAGTGGTATATCCACTTTATTGGTAAGCCAATTATATGAACTGCTATGATTTTACCTTTTTAATCCCTAGCCAATAGACAAAGGATTGTTTTTTACTTCAAAAATGCTTATACAGCCTTTCAAAAGCCAATACGCACTATTCTACTTGCTACAGTTTCGGTGTCGACAAACTTAATTGCCTCGTAGCTGCACGTGGAAATAACATGTAAACTAATCGTAAGGTGTTTGAAAGAGGCAAAACCAGTCATTTGGGTGTTATCACCGTTCTTGTTAGAAGCATGCCACCTACTTGCGTACTGCAATACGTATTTTAATAGATAGAAACACGGATATTAATTGCAGAACAGCCGCTGGACCATGGTAACAAGTAAAATAGTTGAATAATTAATACTCTTATCCAATATTCTTGAACAATATATGAGTTGATTTTGGGGGGATTTGAATAATTTTTGAAATTCACGATAAACGAATATAGTAATGAACACCAAATCAAGAAGACTTTGGAAGCACTTAGAGAAACATAAAATTAGTATTTTGTGTAACGGCTCGAGCTTTTTTCTTCCGAGCCAAATCCAAAACAAACAAAGTAACTAAAGGTTTTTTTTATATATAATATAATAACAAGATTTATTGTCATTTTAAAGTAGAACTTAGGAAATGGAGTAAAAAAAAAACGGGGTTAAGGATTAGTCCTCCCAATGACTCTCCTATCGTGGCTACTTCTCAAAATCTTTTATACTCGGCTATTCTGGGGCACATGGTAAAATCTCTCTTCATTTTTCCCCCTCCCAACTCCCCCCAATGTCACCAGATCCTGTGGGGATTCAAAATAACTGCTCTGAGACACGATATCCTTCCAAACATCAATTTCATTAAGATCTGATCAACCGTTCGTAAGTTAAAAATACTTCATTTTTTCAATTTGTTCCAAATTTACGGGCCCCCCACTCCCCCCAGATGGTCAAATCGGGAAATGGACTATTTCTCATTTAATCTGGTCCGGTCCCTGATACGCCTGCCAAATTTCATCGTCCTTGCTTACCTTGAAGTGCCTAAAGTAGCACAACCGGGACCGACAGACCGACAGACAGACCGACAGAATTTGCAATCCATATGAACATAATTGACACTTTTTGTGCCATTTCTCAAGGGTCGGTACTAACAGACTACCAGAACATACTAGACAGATGTTTCATAACTAATATTAAAGCTATTACTCATATATAAATTCTTCTTATAAATTCCACCATCTGCAAGTGCAAAATGGCACTAAAAATAACACTTTTGGTGCCATGTGTCAAGAGAAAAAGCTGCGGCTAGTTGGCTACGAGAGTAGTGGAGCCTCAATCCATTCCCCCTTCGAGTCCCGGTGCCTGCACTTTTATTAAGGAGCCCCTAGTTGCAACGGAGGATAGTATATTACACACACGTGGATGGAAAGAGCCCTAGCTCTGAGGGATGTCGGAGGGGGGCTGTACTGCCCGAAGATACAATTATTCAAGCTTCAACTATGCTGAACAAAATGGCTATCTCAGAATTTCTATCGGTTGCATGTGGGGAAAAGAGGACGTTGGGAGGCGGCTAGTTGCCTCCCACTCACTTTTCACTCTTAAAGATAGCTCTAGAACTCTTAATTTCCAGTCAAATGAGCCCTTTCAAAGTTTTTAATACAACTCCTTCTATGCGAAGTACCTCAGTTAGAAAAAAAAATATACTACATTGTGCTGACATTTCTTTTTTGCTTAGGTAGACCTCAGAGGCGCCATTTGGGCCATCTAACTGCCTGATAGTTTAATGGGAGGTAGCAGTGGTTGTTCTAGTTATGGCCTTTCATAGTCTAGTTTCAATTGGGTCTGTGCGGGAGAGTAGAAGAGGGATCCCTAGCTCTTGAACAGAAGGAGTTACATTGCAACCATACTTTGTGTGAAGTAAGAGCTAGGTTTTTAGTTGTGTATTTTTGTTGTCTACCCAGATTTGACCTCAGCACCAGGATGGAAAGGTCAAAATTAGGAGACGTAGCTGCTTGTGCTGATCACCAATTGTGACCCTTGTATCAAAAATTCCATGGGGCCTTGGCACAGACGGTCTAGTTTTTTTATCGTCTTCTACACAATTCATTGAATTGTTTTTAGCAAGTGTCTAGTTCCACCATAGACACAGTAAATACTAAACTACCTTAATCCTTGAGTCATCAGTTTATAAGGGATGAGCGGGAAGGGTACCACCCTCACAAAATAAGAAACTGATCATTTACTTTTATTTTTTTTTTGCATTTGACCCACTCTTCTTTAAATGCCCTCTGTGCCCAAAAAGGTTCTGGTCTCTGTTCAGCTATGCTGCAATTAAATTTTTGCGGAATTAGAGCATCTCATCATCACAGTCTTGATAAAACAGAAGAACAAGAAAATTTTGGTCAGGATTAACCATCCAAGACTAGCATTAAGAAAACTGCAGGTTCGATATTCCATCTTTGCGATTTTCAAAAAATTATACCTTAGATTATAGCTGATGCGTCACCCAAAAATTGTACGCTTAAGAGTTGAACATTGTCCAATTCGAGGAATTACCGAACGAATTGTATAATTGGCATTGTTAGCGTGCGTAGTTTAATTTAATCGACAAGTTTGACTATAGTGTGGCCTGGACATTAAAGAAAAAGATTCAACTAGATATATTTTCATCAGCTAAGATTTAATAACATGAAAGGAAAGACTTTTATCTTTCAAAAATTATGGCATTGGATAAATATTACATGGCCTGTTATTCGTACTATTTTGGGTTAAAAGCAACTGAATTATAGTTTGAAAGATAAAAACAAAATTAAATTTAAAATTAATATCATAATGACTTTTTTCGTCGGTTTTCTCTTTCCTGAATAAGGGATATTTCTGTAAAAGAAAGTTATGATGACAGATTTTTTTTTTTTTTTTTTTTTTTTTTTTTTAATAGGACGAGTTACAATTAAGTAGCATTTAGACATAAGTCTAGCTACACTTGGAGGTAAATTTGTAGTTTATAACATAATTTAGCTACGATGTTAGTAGATATACTCATTGATTCGCTTTTTTATTCGCTCTTTAATAATTATTAAGTCGATTCTGCCACTGTTTAGCTGGAAAGAGCTGTATATTCTCCCAAATAGGCTATATAGCTGGGATTTCGCCACTATGTATCTGGGATGAGCTGCAGATTCTACCAAAGAGACTATGTAGCCACTATGTAGCTGGGAAGAGCTGTAGATCCTCCAAAAGAGACTATATACGTTAGAATGCACCCACTATGTAGCAAGGAAGGGCAGTAGAGTCTCCTAAAAGGAGACTATGTAGCTGGGAATGTAGTCACTCTGTAGCCACTATGTAGCTGGGAAGAGTTATAGATTCTCTCAAAGAGACTATGCAGCTGGGAATGTAGCCACTGTGTAGCTGGTAAGAGCTCGATTAAATTTTAGTGCTAAATTCTAATCAACACTGCAACAGAGAAATAGCCCTAATTTCATAAATAGTGGGAGAGGGATCCACGAAGTGGCAGCACTATTTGAAATTGGACAAAATTTTTTACAACAAATGGGCAACCTAATAGTTTTAGCAGAGATTATCTATTATGTTTCACAATAATCTGTGGCTTTAGCGCCATTATTGGCGCAATATTGCGCCATGAAGCTTCAAAACTTTTCTTCTTGGTAAGGAAAAATATTCCCTTGAATTTTAACCTTTTTTTTGGGCCAAAAAAATGTCCTTCGTAATTTGGTATAGGATCTTTGTTTTTGGGGGGGTGATAGTAAACGCCAATTTAATTTGTAATTTGAGTAAGAAGTGTCAAGAAATTCAGAAATATATTGAATTCTGGGGATGAAGACATTAAGGTTCCTCCTCCTGCGTACATCTGTACCCAGAGAAGACAATACCAAATGTATTTAAAGTGCCAAACAAGGTATTTCCAGCAATTCTTTCTTTCTTCGTTCCAGCAATCAGAGCTGTATGCCTCCCTGTTTGTCTTGGCATTTTGACAAATATTAAAACAAGGGAAGTAAATTCCTTAGAAGGTGAGTAAATGTATATGAATGATATACCCAGTTTGTATGTCTTTATAATCCGGAGCCATGCATTTCGTACTTTCAATCCTTTGAGCTTAAACAATCTACTTTTTAATCACTGCTATATTGTTCATTTTTCTATTTAAGAAACTTGTGCGGTGATTTCCTCTGCTTGTGAAACTGACTTTTTTTTTCATGGAACTTCAAGCGTGCTGATTATTATTCAGGAAACCTGCCTCTTGCTGATTTTTGTCTCTGGAACATGTTGCTTGTTTATTTTTTCTCTTTTTGAAATTAATACATTAATTTTTCTTGTCATGAAACTATTTTTGCTCTTGAAATTTGTTGGGTAATGATTTGGCTCAAGAAAATAGTTGCGTGCTGATTTTTGTTCGTGAGTGCAACCTATTCAAGACAAATTGATACGATTTATTTGTGGATACCTGGAAAACGCTAATGCCACTGAGTCGTGTTATAACAAATTTAAAGTGTTTAATGCCGGACAACTTCGAGATTACCAAGCAGGAATATTCTCGCATCAGCATTGGAATTGTGACAGTCCTGAGGTATTTCATGGTTTTAATAGAGAAAATAAATCATATGCCACTTAATAGCTATGGAATCTGCATTGCTGATATTCTAACAGCTGAATACAGAAGTGGAAATGGAGCAGCTTTTACGCAAGATATCAAGATCCTAATAGTACAGTCAATCTAAATTAATTTTAGGCTACAAGAAGTAAGTGCACCCCTTGGCTGACTATACCTTTAAGTTTTGATTCTGAAAAAAATTTACGTGAATGGCGTTACATTTATCTGTGTTTAAAGATTAAAAAAGATGTGTAGCTTTGCAAGAACGTCATGCATTGCATAAAAGGTGTTTTATACAGACAATCTTTTTAAATTTGCATAAAATATGCCTGGAGGATGATCCGAACAGAATGCCAAGTTAATCACCTTTTAAGGCTCCTTCAGATGAATACACGTAAAATTTTATAAAATAAAAAAATCTAGAGGTAAAAAATTACTATGCCAGGAGAAGAGATTGGGTTTGCAATTTGTATCCTTTTTTTGCAGTTAAAGACAAAAACATTCCTTCTTGTCTTAAACAATACTTTCAATTTGTAACTTTTTTTTTATAAAACAGAAATAGTTAACCTAGGAAAGGTTGGTAAAAAAAAAAGAAATATTTTTTTTTTTGTTATCTTAAACATGTTTTCGTTGCAGATTCATAGGGGGAGGGGGGCTTTTTGCATATATAGTGCACTTTCTGTTATTTGCAACACCTGCATAGGGATTTATTTGTGGATTTAAAAAAATAGGAAACAGTAACCTATAAATCTTACAATCCTGTTTTGATAGCTAATTTCCCCCTCTCTTGTTGAAAAAAAGACTGTAAGAGTACCTGGGGGCAAATTTAATATAAAATCAACATTTTGATAAGTATGTATTAGTCTACTGCTTTATTAAGTTGAAGGTATCCAAGCATCACGCAGTTCTTGAGGTACTTTTTGCAAGGAACTAGCCAAGAATCTAAGTAGTTAAATTTTGATACTTTTTCTCGTCTTTGGTGTCCAACCCTATTCTGGAACCCTCCCTATGCAACTTCGCAAATGTATGTACGCAACTACGGTGCTCAATTTTTGCATACAGATATAACATTTCCTTATTACGCAAATGATAAACGGTAATTTTGTCTTAAAACTCTATTAAGGTTTAAGGCAGGCGATGCTGATGCCCTCCTCGAGAGCGTGTTCGAAGATGAGTTCGGAGTCCACTCCACCCGGGAGTTCCACCCAGAGAACTCCGCCTCCGTCCGGGTCCGAGCTGCGGGTACCTTCCGGGAAGTGCTGCTCGATGAGCGCCAGCATGCGTTCGCAGTTTTTCTGCAGCACGCAGCGCAGCCTCGTGAGGTGACGACCGTAGTCGCCCGACGCCAGGAAGTCGGCGATGGCGAACTGCGGCAGCATGCCCGAACCGACCGAGAACGACCGCTTGAGCCCGGCCCGCGGCCCGTGCACCTCCCCGCCGCGCCCCCCGCCGATGCGGGCGCCCGGTTGTTAATGATTAAATGTCTATTTTTTTTTTAAGTTTAATTCAATTCTAATATCAATTATTATATTTAATTCATGAGTTCTTTTCCAGCTGCATGTCAAATTAGCAGACGAATCAATTTGTATTGGACCAGCTCCTGCAAGGGAATCTTACTTGAATATGGAAAAGATTTTGGATGCAGTTAGAACTACTGGATCTCAAGCTGTCCATCCTGGCTATGGCTTCTTGTCTGAAAATGCAGAGTTTGTCAAAATTTTGGTAAGAACTACTGCTTAAATGGGGACATGAATAGAGTGGATTGGGTCTTTTTGTCAATCGAACAGGCTAGCAGGCAATCCGGCCGTTGTGCATGAAGCGCGACTTGAGGCCGACGTTGCGCAGGGTCGGGACCTTGAACTTGCCGCGGTCCGCGCTGTTGTTCGTGACCTCCTGGCGGCCGGTATCCTCGAACACGGGCCGCACACCGATGTTGCGGAACGTGTTGTTCGTGAACATCGGGGGCGTGTGGCACTGCGCGCAGCGCGACTGCCGGAAGCGGTTCCAACCGTCCTGCTGCTGCCGAGTGAGGGCGTTTCGGTTGCCGCGGATGAACGCGTCCCACGGCGTCTGGTCGGGCACGAGCGTCCGCCGGTAGGCCGCGAGCGCGAACGCGATCGTGCGCGGCGTGAAGTTGCCGCTTACCTGCAGGAAATTTCCGACAACCGCCTGCCGGTTACAGAAATCGGCATCACCGGCGGTGAGCCGTTTATGAATCCGGATATCCTGACAATACTGGAAAGTTGTCTGGCGGCGGGCATGTCGGTATTGGTATTGACCAACGCCATGCGCCCCATGTTGCAGCATGCACAAGGTTTGCTTGCTTTGCGTGACAAATACGCCGACAAGTTGTGTGTGCGTGTATCGGTTGACCATTACCAACGGCAGCAGCATCAGCAGGAGCGGGGTAAGGGTAGCTGGGCGCCAATGTTGCGTGGTTTGCGCTGGCTGAGTGCTAACAGAATTGATCTACATCGACTAATAAGAATCCGGTTTTGTGTTCCGCTATGCTTTGAGCTCTAAAAAACTAATGAATTACCTAATGCGCAGGTGAAGTATTCAAAGAGTTTTTTCTTTCATTCATCATTCATATTAATAAATGGGTGGAGCCCTGTCCAACCAATCATTGATGAAGATAAATATGATTCATATTTCTTCTCAGGAGGAATAAACAGAGCGGTGCACAGCGTTGCCGGTACGGTACAGTTGTAGCGTTTTTGGTGCACTTTTGACATCTTGGTACAATATGGTATATTTGGAGGCTATTTTGGTAAAATCCAGTTTCCAGTACATTAATGCTATTTGGTCCATTAGACGTTTTATGGCAAAATATACAATATAAGTTTTTAGTTAAGGGCTCCTTATTCATTGGATAGCCTAAACTTTAAGGGTATGTGCGTGAGTCTGTTCTTTTTTCCCTTTGAAATTAATTCTCTTGTTTCATATTTTCATGTTTTGCATAACGAAAAAGGGTGGAAACAGTTAGTACATTTTCTTGTCGTATAATAAAGAGCAAGGGTGAAATTTTACCCAATAGATTGAGTTTCCACACCCCACCCTAATAAAGATTTACAGTCCCTGATTTTTCTTCTCTTCACAATGTTTAGAATATTGCTTTAACCGTTTTCCTATCTGATCCTTGTGATCCGAATTCTCGATATAAATAAGTACCTATGCTATTTTCGTGGTTGGGTTCATATTTTTAACAATTCCTCCCTAGACTCCCTCTAATGGTCTCACATAGCCTGAAATTAACCAAAATATGATATAATTATTTATATTAGGCATTAATGATCAAAAGATAATATAATCTTACTTTTTCCCTATTTTTGTCTGTTTTGAATATCTTTATAATAATAATAATAATAATATATTCGCAAATTTGATGGCAGGCCGTTGAGCCTGTACAATTAAGGCTATATAAGCCCATTAGAGGGGGACGGGGGATGAATCTCTGTCTTTATAGGCAAGCTGAGAAGATATACAGTACAGAGTTGGGTAGATAGGGCAAGGCAGGGTGACAAGGTAATTGGTATTTTAGGATAATGAAGTGTTAAAGTGTAGAAGTCTTATAGGGTAAGGCGTTCAAAGTGCCTACGTTTTGTGGGATTACAAGTGAAGGAAAATTAACGTTAGCTTCAGACCTGGCCAGTAACTATCGGCAGGGAGGCGGAATGGGTGTGGGGGGGGAGGACCATTGGACTACCTTATTTGCTACTAGCCCACGCCAAATTAATGTCAATCTACTTATGTGGTAGACCAAATTTATGTGGTCCCACTGTCAATCTCTGTTATGCAACCAGTCCGAGGCTATATATATTTATAAATAATTAATAAAAACTATAGCCATAAATCAACGGAAATACTAAATAGGCACCTTCAGGTTTCCACATAGTTTCGCTCATAGGAAGCAAAAAGCCAAATCTAGTAGAATCAGGCCAAAACCCGCCCAAATGCCAAACTTAGAAAAACTCCAAATATACCAGCCAAACTAGGCAACGTTGACACATCAACTGATGACCCAAAAATGTTTCCTTGCGCCAGTGATCAGTGAGCATATCATTAAGTCAGTTTGTAAAGCTGGCTTTTATAAAGGCCGGTGAATGGCTAGCATTATAAGATGGAATTCCCCCATAGTCTGGAAAACGAAAGCCTGATCGACCAAAGAACTTGAATAAAAAGTAGTTGTGGTTTTTCTTAGCGTTTTTTTCGCAAGCTTAAGCTAGTTTTTGTTTTTCGTTGACAAAATCTTCCGGATGCAAAGCCGAAATATTCGAATTTTATAAATACTTTTATATAAAAAAATATTTTTATAACAAAACATTTTATAGACAAATATATTTTTATTTATTTTCACTGTCTTATTGAAAATATTACCCATCCTAATATATCTTCGTTTAAATTCTAAAGGGTATGGGGGACTTTTCTTTGGAGAATGGCCGATCCTGTCTTTTGCGCGTTTCGGGTCATCGTCGGCCCACCGGTTCGCGTGGTCCAGGCGAAACTGGCTCGCGATTACCGGTTATCGCATCGGGGATCGCCTTGGAGGGACTTCATGGCCCAGCGACACGCCGGTGGGCGTCTGCTATACTGGCGCGAGAATTTTGATCGGAGATCGCCATGAGCCACGTTTTCGCCGTCGTCACCTACGGTCTACCCGAGGGCACGGGCCGCGAGGAAGCGGTCCAGATGTTCCGTGACTCCATTCCCCGTTACATGGGCACCGAGGGTATGTTGCGCAAAAACGTGCTGTACCGTGATGGCCTTGGCGGCGGCGCGTATCTCTGCCCATTTTCAACTGCTCTATAAGTTATAATTCCATTTTTTTATCGACTAAAAAGCAACCGGTTTTCAAGAATTGGCCTGGTTGGAATGCCAAGTTTTCCTTCTTCAATGGGAGGGAGGGGGTGATTTCACACAGAGAAATAGATGGGATCCACCAAAATTGGACTGCAAACATGTCGTGACAAAGAGACAAAAAAGATCCACATATTCGGAACGGTAAATAAACCACATCTACAGACTACGAAAGGGCGACTTCAGGTCAATACTTTTCCCTCTAAATCTCTATATTTTACAATTTTCCCCGGAGTCTTCCACATCTGTGCCCCCACCAATGGAGCTGTTGGACGAACTTGGCATGGAATCGACGCCACAAATGGCCGACGGCATCAAGAAGATGATTGACGAGCTGGGAACGTTGGAAAACGCCATCGAAGCCGTTGGCGGACACCCGCTGAGCAAACGGGTTGCCTGAGACCAGGCTGATCATGACGTCAGGATCGTCAGGGTTGCTCTGGACGCCATCCATACACGTCAGACAGAGCCCCGCAAATCAACTCGCTCAGCTGAGCCAGCCGAATCGGCTTGCTGAGCACTTGATAAGCTTTCATCCTTGCTGCTTCGCGACGAATCTCGTCGTCCAGCTCGGCACTCATCAACACACACAGTTTGTCAGTTTCGCCAACAAAAATTGTTTTAGGGGTTTTATTGTTTTAATTGTTTTAAGCTATGCCGCAGGTTATCAACTACTGAAAAATGAGCATATCAACCTCATTACCAGTCTAAATTATACAAGTAACAGAGACAATTCTTAGTCGTTTCTGCGTGTTTATTCAGGCTTTGATTGTGACTCAGTGTTTTGGAGGTTATTAAGATGTGGATTTTATTTATTTGTTTGTTGTTTCTTCAGTTTGTGTTTTTATTGATATGTTGCGTTTAATTTATTTATTTAATTTAATTTTTTTCTGTTGATAAAGGCTCCCGGACGTGGAGTCGAAATCGACATCACAACTTAAAATGAACAGAAATTATTTCGTGTATGAAAGGGGCTGTCCCCTCCTCAACGCCCCGCTCTTTACGCTAAAGTTTTGTATTGTTTTAAAAAGTACAGTTGTGAGTAAAGGGTCAAACTTTAGCGTAATGAGTGGGGCGTTGAGGAGGGTATAGCAACACAATGAAGTTCTTAGGGATTTATTAGTGAAGTGCTTTGTGTGGCAATCAGTCAGTGATAAACACAGTATAACATATTGTTTCTTGTTACAATCAATTACATAGGAAAAAATTAGTAGGTTTTAGAATTTAATTTTTTCTTCGCCCAAGTCACCAAATTGTATCACAAGGCAGCAGTTCAAAACATCACAAGTAACAGCGGGATAAAGCCAAAATTGAATAATTCTTCCGTTAGATTGTTTCGGGTATTTTTTCCAAAAAATAAAACTGCTTTTGATGATGACATGATGATATATCCTTGATTTAATTGTACTTATAGTTTTGCGAACACATTGGCGTGATAATCGCTACGAGTGGAAAATGATCCGAGGCAACATGCGCCAACGCGTTCTTTACGACATAAGCATCTACTGTGCATAATTGATGATTGATATAGATATAGTCCAAACAAAATTTTAGCGGACCGCGGGAAAAGGTTGCCGGTTTGCGGCTTTCTAAAAAGAGAGTATAAAGAGAAAAAACAGGGAAAGAGGGTGCCAGATTTTCCTTTGGATCCTTCAGCGCAGGCGAGTGACACATCCGAGCCGATTCAGGCAATAAATTTCATGCAATTATCACGCGCAGTCACAGGATTGAAACACAGGAAGACAAAGAATTTATTGTAAAAAGCCCGTTGAATTAAGATCTTTTCAATTTTATTAATGGTTTAACATTTCATGCAGAAGAACGAATTATGTTTTAACTGGCTCAAAATTTGACACAGTAAGACCAGGTAAATACTAGTAAAATGGTAGGGTTACATGGTTTTTTTCGGCACATTTTCCTCCTCATCATCTTAGAGACCAGCACTAGAATACGGAGGCTCTATTCCATGAAGAAAAAAACGAAGAATAATTATTTTATGAAATCACGCGTGAACCAAGACAAACTGACCCTTCAGATGCTAGGAAAAATGAAGGGAGTTGCCGGTCGGAGATAATATACATACTGGACGATAAGTTAGGCAATACACCCCAAATTCCCTAGATAAGGAACTTGAGAAGTGAAATCAAATTCAGGAATACTATGAAGTCATCTGTTTTAACTGTAATAAACAGGGAAAGTATGCCACAGATTACCAGGACACGTATAGACATTCCAAAAATAACCACAAAACACTTAAACCTCGTGACATTTTTATCTCTCAATCAGGCACGTATGCAGGATTTTTTTTTCGGGAGGGGGGGGCAAAACCTTCGAAATAGCAGATATAAAGTAGCACTTTTTTTATTTAGTAATGGAAAAAGCACGTATATCAGAAACAACAGATGAACTTTAATCTGTAGTATAGTAACGGATGGGGGGAAGGAAGACTGAAGCCTCAAAAGTACGTTTTAGGCTCAGATTATGTTCATAGCGATTTAGAACCAGTGATTAATGTATTATATCCCACTGAAAGGGAAATTTTATGGTTAACAGTGCAATATGGGTGCTGTGGGGGGTAGTTCTTCACCTCCAGATAAGCTGCATTTACTATTCCGTTATTTTATATATTTTAAATTGTGTATCTTTCAATATATACTTATTTCGTTCTTTTTTTTACCACACTTCCGTCAAACAGACGGAAACTCCAGTATGACTCTGACTTCAGTAAGGTGTTACGGGTTCTCTCCCATCGTGTTTCCACTGACATCTGTTCTGTATGATCAGACAGGAATAAAGCGGAGAAAAGTCGCCTTGATTTAAGTCAATGCTACTTTGTTGATTATAATACAGGTAGATTCCGACTTTAGAAGATCAATAAAAAATTTGTTAAAATGTGTTAGTAAAATAAATGTTAGATAGGCGCATCACCTTCGGTGCGCCCGTAAGCGCCGGAATCGGGATCAACTTCATCGATGATGACCGGCAACGCCTGGCCAATTTTTTGCGCCAGCCGCGCGGCGCTGATGCTGGCCTGATGGGCCATGAAACGTTCATAACGCTCGTGTTTCAGCTCGTCGGCGACGGCCCCGGGCAGTGCATTTGCCGTGGCGCCGTCGACGGGTGAGTATTCGAAGCAGCCGGCGTGGTCAATCTGCGCTTCGCTCAGAAACTCGAGCAATGTTTCGAAGTCTGCGTTCGTTTCGCCCGGAAAACCGACGATGAAAGTGCTGCGAATGGCCAGATCGGGGCAAATCAGTCATATCATGATCAGTATTAACAAAGCCAAGACATCCAAAAGCAAAATCCTTGAATAATTGAAGACTATTTTCACTCAAACGAGAAGAAAACTCAGCATCTTCCACAATACCAAGTTTAAAACAAAACATTAAAGTGTTCACAATGTTATTTACATAAATTCTTTTTGTAGCAGAAGTTCGAAGAGGTTTAAAGTATTTCTCTCTAGGTGCTACGTTATCTGATTGTTCATCTCCAAATGTATTAGCGCCAAGCAAATATCGAATATTATCATGAGTTTCCAAAATTAGATCATCCATATCAATAATCGAACCAATAACATTTTTGGCGCGGCTTCGGCGACTATTTTCTGCAAGTGGGCTTTTTACTTGTTACCAATTTCCGTGCTTCCTTTTCGCCGTTTGGGTTAACGGATACAACGGCTGATTTAGTATGAACAGTTTAAGGCTTTATGGTGTATCAGTTATCTGTGTTTTTTTTTTAGAAGGCCAAATATTGCATAGAAACAAATAGAATTATTTTTAGACGTTCATTTTGGCAAAACTTAACATTAACCGTTGCAATTAATAGCACATCATTTTTTCTGCAGTGATATCCCACTTTTTCATGAGTTTAGCACAAGTTCTCTACGAAGGGATTGGGCTTTTTGCTTGTTACTAATTAAAATTCAATTAAAACCTACATGGAAAGAAATAAAGAGTGGAGGTTATTCACATCTAAATAAAAAAAAAATAACAAAATACATAACACTGCAGGGCCAACGCAGGGACCTTAGTGGTCAAGAAGCGTCGTTAATCTGATATAATACAAAATACATAATTAAAATTAACCCCCACCTTCCATCCTAATGCTACTGCTTCTACTCATACAACTACTACTGTTACTATCATTATTACTTCTATTACTACTAATGCCACTAAAGCTTAAGCCTACTACTATCAGAAAATTAAAATAAGGGCTAAGAATAAAATCTGAATTAGAATCACTTGTTTGTCAGCTTTTCAATGAAAGATAGGCAAGTTGAACCTTCCTTGAAGTAGTATGACATGCAAATATTTAACCCGCACTTCATGTTATTGGAAGCATAAAGTGGACCCGTGGCCCCTCCTTTTGCAAGCTATTTAATAGAAAGGCAGGGATACCAGATCTCTTTTATTTATCAGAAGCAACGATTTAGCTTTGCATATAGTACAGAGCCATAAGGCATCTGTCTTTTTATTAAAATTACTTGTGACTGGGACTGCAAGTACTCGCGACTTCAACTACTTCCAGGAAATGTTGAGGGGGATACTGAACAAATCAAAACTCACTACGTGTACTCTTTTTTTTTTAACGTTTTCACTTTTATAGCCTTTATAAATCAAGTACCAGTATATGTATGTTAAACTGACAATGCGCATTCATTTGTATTTTTCAGTAAAGTGAAAATTTTTAATGTTGATTTTTTTTTTATGTTTTCACTTTTGTAACTTTAATAAATAAAAATTAATTAAGATGTTAAAGAATACATATCAGCATGTGTATGTTAAACTGACAATGCAAATTCGTTTGTGTTTAGTAAAGTGCACATGTTCTGGCTTTAGAAAGCATAGGGGTTTTGAGCCTTAGGTTGATATCTGCTTGTTTTGAGTTGAATTCGATTATTTACTGTAATGAGTAAAGTCACGGGTGGGATAGTTGAACGATTATTTACAATTAAAAGCTGTGGTTATAATCTATGTGGGTATAACAAGTAGCGAAAAAGCGCTGTGTAATAAGAAGGCCATAAATGAAAAAAATACTAGAAAATGAAATGTGTAAATAGAAGATTTGAAATATTTTAAAATATGGGGAGTGTCAGACGAAAAAAGTTTTTAGTACACAATGTTTTCGCTACTTCGTGCAATATTCTTGTTTTGTACCACAAACAAACTATTTGATATATATATATATATATATATATATATGTTTATGTCTGGAATATGTATATGTATATGAATATATATAGCAGGGTGGGCGTCTTGAACGCCCGCAGGTCGACCTTGCGCGTGCTGACGCGCGCACGACCCTCGTCCGCGCCGATGGGCGTCTCGAGGTCGTCGCGCTTGCGCAGGAAGGTCTCGTCGTGGCTCGCGATGACCTTGCGCTGCTGCTTCGTCAGGCGGTTCCACACCACACCGGTGTTGTGGTAGTCGAAGTCGGTGAACGTCGGGTGGTCGCCCGTCATCGTGTGGCACGTCGCGCAGCCGGCGCGCCCCCGGAAGAGGGCGAGCCCGCGCTTGGCCGACGCGCTCGGCCCATCGACGTCGCCCGCCATGAACCGGTCGAAGGGTGCGGTCCCTAGAAGCTCCAGTAGAAGACTTAGATCTTGGAGGTAGCGGCTCCAGCACCATCGTAACAACATTGACCGATCGTGCTGACGCAGCACAGAGGGTCATCGACTCCCTCGAACGAGAAGTGAAGGTGCTGGGCCTGACCGGCATTGCACGGGAGCGGGCTATCGCTCTTCTCCGGGCTGAGACCACAGCGACCAGTGCCGCGGGTCAGCGCATTGTCGAGCTCGTAGACCAGATCGAAGAGCACAACCGCGTCCAAGAGTTCAGGAACCAGGTCATCGAGCAGGCCCGGTTGTTCCAGGAAGCGTATGACGAGGAGCTAAAGCGCCAAGCTGATAAAAGGACGAAACATTTTTGATCAACTTAGTAATCAGAGTCGTCGCAGTTCAGTTTATTCTTTTTCCCGGCCACTTTTCTTAGATTTGGGGTTCGTAAAAACAGAGGTGGGAACGATTCGATTGGGGAATGAAACTTACAGGGTTCTGTTTTAGGGCCAAAACTGACCAAACGGTAAAGGCTAAGTCCCTTGGTCAGTTAGAGAAATTCCCTGGGAGGCATTTGGTTATGAACCACTTTAAAAGAAGTGTATTCCTTTAGGACTTTCTCTCTTTTTTTTACAAAGTTCGCCTGTTTTTTCTTAGAGGAGGGCTGAAGAATGGGTCCGTTGGATTAAGATTCAAAATTATTTGAAATGGTGTAACCGAAGAAATGATTCCAAAAACTCATGGTATTGTTGTATTGGATTTGTCCTGGACTCAAAAAATGACTATTGTCCAAACGAGAACACTATGTTTAGAGTGCACCTTTGCTGAAACTTAATAGGAGAGTATTGTATTTATCTCGCTAAAGCAATTTGACACCTCCTGGCAAATTACCCCTTATAGCAGTGTATAATAGACTTGGCACCACGAAAACGAATCAATTAGTCAATGTATTCAATTTGGACCCTTACGTGCCAAATACAAATCCTATTGTATACCTTTGGATTTCTTCGAACATAAAAATTTTTTTTACTCATCTTCTATTTTCTATGCTTTTCAAAGAAATTTACCAAAATATAATACCTGCATTAATTATAACATAATTATGCCCTGTTTAGGTAACTGGTTAAATGGTATTTCATTATTCACAGTAAATTCTATTCGTTTTCAACACAAGCTAACTTTGATTGTACTACTTTAGTGTTTACTTTTATCAGATAAAAACAGCAACTCAAATAAAGATAGGGCTGCACATTTCATGTCAACAGCAAACTTCATACATCTGAAAATGATTTTTCGAAACTCAGTCGGGCCAACAAATGTAAGATCAGTAGGGGTTAATTTTGACAAGTTTGAACCAATCTGTTGGGGAGTTGAGAGGCTATGATAACCTAATTTGGCATTACTAGGGGTACGCTAGTTTTGACATGGCATACTGGTTGTACCTGTGTTTATCCAGTCGTTATTTTTGTAGAATATTGCACCATTTGGAAAGAAAATCCGATTTTGTTATTTATTTGTGCCTCTTTTTCAGTTTATAATTTAGAAGCAATATTAAAATTGATTGCTTTTGGATCAAAGGAGTATTTTCGTTCAGGATGGAATGCCTTTGACTTTATTATCGTTGTACTTTCTAACATTGGCATGGTTTTAGAATTTTTGGGATACTTTGGTTTTATGATTAAGAATAAAACTTAAGACGAAGAGAAATTATTTTGTAGCTAGGGGGCTATCTCTTGGGCTGAGGGGTAGTCCTGGGTGCTGACTCAAATCCTCTCTATTTACGCTAAAATTCGATTTTGTGTCCCGATTTCTTAAGTACGACCGCTCAAACATAAGGGCATTTAGCTGGAATAAAAAGTGTTTTCTAATGCAAGATAAAACTTTATTGTAAAGAGTGGGGGGCTCAGAAAAAGGTAGTTTCTCTAATATATTTAATGATTTCTATCCGTTTTACGTTTTACTCTTGCTGTTCATTTTCAGTTGAAAGCTTATTTATAAAATTTGTTCTGGTGAATAATAATAAAAAAAATTCCTTGCAACGTTTACAATCTTGAATGAAAATTCAAACCGTTATTATTGTTTTACTTTTCAAGAAGATATACTACATATTTTTTAAGTCCCTTTATTTACCGGGTTGTACAGTCCTTTGGAACTATATTACAGTTCTGTGTCGGAACTTTCCCTCTTGAGGATATTCCCAACTTCTATTTTACGTAAACACCTTATGTTGTCTAATTCGGTTGTTTTAGTCTTTTTTTAAGAACTGTGATTGAGCTCAAAATCAAAACAATTATTTAATATATATATTTAAAGTTACTCTTAGATTACTTGATCTGAAACGGTGATGATTCCTGGATCCCGGCCTATGCCGAGGCCGTCCACGACATCGTCCACAAGCATGGCGGAAAGTACCTGTCGCGCAGCGCAAATCTGGAAACCCTCGAAGGCGAGCCCCTTGATACAACACTCATCGCGCTGGTCGAGTTTCCCGACACCGACGCGGCAAAAGCCTTTGCCAATGACCCCGACTACGCCCCGTTCGGCAAGGCGCGGGCCGATGGATCGGTGAGCCAGTTCACCCTGATCGACGACACGGACGCCGCCGGCTCGATCCCCTATCTCGGCAAGGGCTGATGCAGGACAGGAATACGGGCTGGACCGTCGCGAATTGACGGGACCACCAATCTCACTATAGTGACCTACTTGCAAATATATCGTCTATTGACCTACTAACTGCTGACCACTGTTGAAATGACAAAAAAACAACTAAATATAATAACAGAAGACGGGAAAAAAGTTCTCAGAACATATTCACTGCCTAACCTCGATTGGACGGCAGAGAATTCAACCGTCTGTATGATACTGGAGATAAGGGATATTGTTCTGATGCAAGCACAAGCAGGTAACACTAAGGTACAATTCACGTAGCAGAGCTTCTAAACGACATATTTTCTAGTTCTAAACAACCACTATGCTTTCCACCTGTCGGTGAGTCGTATCATTATCACTTTTACGAGGCAAAACTCGAAGAAAAAGTAGGATCTAAGGTAAGTAAGTTTTGCTATATAAAAGTAACTGTCTTTAGTATTTTATAAATTCAATTTTCTTTTTTTCAGGTTCTTTTACGAGGCAAAATAGGAAGAAAAAGTGGGATCTAATGTAAGTAAGATTTGCTATATATAGTTTGGATCTAAGGTAAATACATTTTGCTATATAAAAGTAACTGTGTTTAGTATTTTATTAATTAATTTTTTTTCAGGTTCTTTTACGAGGCAAAACTCGAAGAAAAAGTAGGATCTAAGGTAAGTAAGTTTTGCTATATAAAAGTAACTGTCTTTAGGATGACACCTGAGTTCGCCATGGATTAAATGAGGCGATGGCAATGTTACATGTCATACATAAGCATCAGCACAGTTCTGTTTCTAATAAAACCAAGAAATACGAGACACAGTGGTATAAAAAAGATAACCCGATTTGCTGTCCCTTCTGTTCTTTTGGTAGAACAGAACATGCCTTTTTTGCAGTATCTATAATCGATAAAGTGGGAAACACAGATCATTTACGACCTTAAATCGTTCTGGTAGCTATTCCATTATGTAATAGGCGCCAAATTAAGCTATTATATAGTAAGGGTGCTTGGCTCAACTATATGGAAAACGCTGCCTACAAATCTATGGGTGATACAGATTTAATATAGATTTGTGAACTCGTCATGAAATTATTTGTTAAAGATAACAAGATGAGTGCTCACATATCCTCATTCGTTCTGGGTATAATAAATACCCAGAAATTTGTTTACTTGGATAAGTTAAAGAGCCAGGGTTAGGTGCGTCTGCGTGTTAAGCTTGCTTTAACATCATTGTATCCTCTCCACTTTCTAAATCTTTCATGATTCTTTCAGCTGTTGAATTGATTCAGGGTTTTTGAAACAGTATTAGATGACTTCATAAAAGATAAGAAGAGTTGAACCAAACCCTTTTTTATTGCCTCTCTGACATTTGTCGGTAGGTTTTTGAGACCAGACTTGGGAAGCTCGCTTTCGCTCAGAGGCTATGGCCTCTGCATCGCTAGTGACGTTATTACTGTCTAGTTGTTATAACTTGAGTCGTCCAAAGTAGTGCCCAGCCGTAGGGAAGTCAAATACATATAGCAAAAGGATTAAAGCCTTGTCATCCCAAGTTTAGTTTTCAAAATCTTTTTTCATATTTGAATAGCACATCTCCAAGCACTTTCGCTGTTTATTCAAGCAAGAGATAAACATCCAAACCAATTTTTCATATGACAAAAACCAATTTTTTTTTTACTTGCTTGATTTAATTTTTTGTCAGAGGAGACATGGTTTGTATAGATTATAAATTTTCAATAGCGCCATTGTATCAAATGGTAAAGTTCGAATGCCTCAAGACGTCTCCTTGATTCATTTCAACTCAAAACAAAATTCAGTTTTTTATATAATGCAATAACCTAACACTGCTATTGTTTAAAACATACCTTTTTTTGCAGTAAATTTTTTTTTTAGTTTGGAAGAGCTGAGACATTAATATCAAATCCGATATTGTTTCGTCTTTACATTTGATCGTGTGCAATATGTTATTTGGTATGTACAATTTTCCGAAGATTACGAAACAGGATGGATGAATCTGAAATGATGTCATAAGCCGTTTCAAAAGTTCCAGCAAAGGGGAAAATTTCAAAGTCGTTTTTCTCCGAATTTCGAAAACCTTAGTTACGAAAAAACCGCTCTCAGGGGACGCAATGCCCTCAGAGCAAGGCTTATAAGCTATGTACTTTGACCATTGTTTATATATATTATCAGTTCTTGAGAGAGGGCATGTTTGACCTTTGGTGTCCAAAAAGATCAAGCACATTAAAGTTAAGCTTTCAGAGAATGTTGAGAGGAGTGCTGAACTAAACCAAAACACGTTATAGGGTGTTAAGTTGGAACTTTAAAGGAATGACAGGAGAGTGTTCATTTGACCAATGGCATGTTGAACTAAGCTAGGACGATGAAATTTGGCAGGCGTATCATGGATCGGACTGGATTAAATTAGAAATAGTGACTAATAGAAATAGAAACGACTAATCAGGAAACCTGAATCTGATGATATGTTTTTCATTAAAATTATATGACTTCTAGGGTGTCTTACCCGCTTTTTATAGCACTTGGTATTAACCAAGTGACATATAGCAATCTCAAATTCTGTCGGTCTGTCCCGGGTTTGCTACTTTTGGCACTTCCAGGTAAGCTAGGACGATGAAATTTGTCAGGCGTATCTCGGACCGGATCAGATTAAATTAGAAATAGTCGTTTTCCCGATTTGACCATCTGGGGTAATCTCAGCAGAAGAGTAATTAGATCGCTATGAAAAATATACCACAATATATTGTTCTGTACTATGTTCTTTAAACCGTAATAAGAAACGGCAGGTACCACACCCATATCAAAGGTTCTTCAAGTAACTACATTTTCTGCAGTAATTACTTTGCATGGAAAGTAAGATCTTGAAATAAACTTTTTGAGAACAAAAAGAGTACTTTCCGACCATATAATGGCGACAAGTTTTTATTGGAAGACAACTTCGATAAAACTTCTTTGGCAAAACTTGTTTGTTGCCCACATCATTCAAGCCTATAGATTAAGTAAAGAATATAGAAGCGATGCCCTTCTTCGACGCCCTGGGCACCTCTGGAGGCACAGGAGGATCTAAGGTCTAAGGTCATGGAGAATTAGACAATTCGGGCATTGGAGAGCACTCTTTTGGGTACCTGCCTCCTCCTCTAGCCTACACAATGACCCACCGTCCCTCCTTCATAATGGCTGATGCACAATTTTACACGAAAAAAACGTGATTTCATGAACGTTGTATGGATGTTGTATGAACCATTTACGTTGCATTGACAATGTGACTTTTCAGAAATAAACTGCCCAGCGTGTGGAATTACTTCCTTTGTAACTAGGAATCCTATTTTATATAGTGTTTGGTACTTTTAAATTGATGGCAGCAGTGGGGAGTTAATCCTCTCCATAAAGAAAGTGCTAACAGTGAGCAAAATGATTATAGAAATATTAGCAATAGGAGAATAGATGGCAGCAGTGGGGAGTTAATCCTCTCCATAAAGAAAGTGCTAACAGTGAGCAAAATGATTATAGAAATATTAGCAATAGGAGAATAGATGGCAGCAGTGGGGAGTTAATCCTCTCCATAAAGAAAGTGCTAACAGTGAGCAAAATGATTATAGAAATATTAGCTTGGCTTCTGTAGGGAGCAAATTACTTAGTACTATGATAATTTTTAGACTTAGAGATGCTGAACATAAAGCTTCAAGCATGACTAAAGAAATCTTACTCATTAGCGATTCCGCTCAGAACGCCAAAACACTTGTTATTTCACATGTTCTTCTGCTCAATTGAAAGGTTTTTTTTGTACTTTTCCGGCACAGACGTTTTGCTTGTGCCAATGTTCACTCAAAATTTGAGGAATTGTAAATCTGCTCAAACTTGACTGTTTTCATGGGTTTCGAATTCGAAGGCATCCTGGAACGCTATTCATTATCAGAGTTCGCTTTTGCCTTCCACAAAATGCTTTGTGCCAGCAAAAAACCTGTGCTCTGGATAAAGAATGCTCCCCATAGTCCTGTTTTAACTTTTCAAACATGACGTTGCTGTCTTTGTCTTTTTTAACTTTTCTTTATATATTTTCCTTTTTACATATTTTAGATAGTTTTGTAAATGGCTTTTGTGGTTTTAATGAAGACAGGGGACAAACTTTATAAAAATAAAACAATTGAAAACCTAAATATAAAACTTGCATTAGAACCAGCCTTTCTTTTTCAGCTGTTCATATTTTAGTCTATTGACTTTGACACTGTTGACTATATCTTCTGCAGTTTTGTTCTGTCCATAGTAGTCAACAAATTCACCATCAGGATTGACTAAGTACATAATAATGGTATGGTCAACCTAAAATTAAAAGAACAAATTAGTTGTTACTGTTGATGTCTGCTCTTCTTACTGTTTATGTAATAACTGCATTTATTTACTGCATTAATTGCATATCGCCGTTGAAATCTGGTACTAGATGGCTCGTTTCCCCATCGATTTGGAATGGTTCCCTATGAAATCCTTGTGTAATAGCTGCCAAATAAACAACGCGTAGTCATGCTGCATTCGACGATCACAGGCCATCTTTAAATCGGTGTAGCCACATATTAATCGAGTCATTTTCTATCATACCCCTTCTCAACCCCTTTGGAGAATCTTTGCTGACTAACTTTGTTCCCATGTCCAACATTGTATATCTCAACAGTCGACTGGTATTGTTACATGAAAGGATACTTGCGATCTGAAGAAAGCCCATTTTACCAGATTTGATCCTCCCCCCTAGCTATGCCTTCATTGGGGGGGGGGGGGGCTATCATAAATTTTTCCTTTTGTCTCCTTCTTCAAATTTTAATCATTCTTTCTCAATAACTTGTGGTTCCTACCACTCTCTTCAAAATTCTGGCCTTCTTTCTTTTGGTATGTGGCTGAATACTGAATATTGTTCTAATATTTACAATTTACAAGATCTTGATGATAAAATCAATGTATTCCATAAAAAGCTAAATGATAAATATCTAATTTCTTGCCCAGAAAAAAATTATAAAAAGTGCTCAATTTAAGTTGATAAATTGTCGTAAGTCATAGAGGGTTGGAATAGTCTCCTTTAATTTCTCAGTCCTGATAAAATTTTCTAGCCCACATTCTTTTCGCAGTCTTCTTTTTTCTTAGCTTTTTCTTTCACAAAAAGGAGAGTAAAATCAAAAGATTCCCCTTCCTCCCCATTTTCTGCGTTCTGAAACATTATTTTGGCGCCAAAGCGTTGGCGAACGAATTTGACGACTTGAGGTGGAGATTGAGCGCTACCGAGGTCTGGTGGGGGCCGAGATCGAGCGCTCTCAAATAGGGCTGTCCATAGCATAACATTCTACTATTCGAATGATCGGTATAATCATTACAAAAATACATTAAAAATATAATAGAAAATATACATTAAAAAATTAATAGCAAGCAAAAAAGGCAACAATAAAAACAGGAAAGCACCTAAATCTAACAAAAACCCAATAATTTTCAATGTCCATCCTTTTGCATGCGAAGCAAAGCTATTGAAGAAAGAAGTCAAAATAAACTGTTTATTTATTACAAAATAAAATATATACTAAAAATATAAATATAAATTATATGCTGAAAGTATATGGAAAATATTTTCATATACTCTTGCTATTGCAGCATGTAGTATTGATCTCAATAAAAAATAAAAGGTAAAATATCAACTATACAAGTAAATTAAAATGAATAATTGTATAATAAATAAATTAATGAACTTTATATAGTGAGTTTTTGGTCTTTGTTTTGACGAGTTTTGATACAAAGTAAGTATTGCAAAACATGTTTGCTAGATGTTGCGCCACCAAATAGTTCATCGACTGAATAACTTCTACTTTCAAACGGTTCGTGGTAACGAACTGTAAGTAAGGAGCGACCCGGCTCAATAGTAAACCAACTCTAAAAAACGGAATTTTGATGCCAATGTATATATCAAAAGAATCTGATTTTTATGCTGATTTTATGCTGATCCGTCAAAAGTTACGAGCCTGAGAAAATTTGCCTTCAACCATGTTGTAAAAACCACCCCGCTTGCCAAAAAAAAAGGCAAACCCAATAAACAAAAACAGACAGCCAAAAAAGTAATGATATCAATTTGTCTCAGTGCCATAGCAAGACTCGAAAACAAATTTTTGACAGTAAAAAGAAGTAAATATTTTACTTTTCAGCCATGTTGTGACACCACAAACCTGAAATATCATTTTCACAGCCTAAAGAGGTTTAAAAAAGATTAAAGAAATTTGAATTTCCTCTCCTTGTTATTACGAAATGAAGATTGTCGCCTCCCAGTTGGCTTTTGTCGTAATGCGGACATACTTTCTTGATAAACCTAAATTTAATTTACTTGTTTTTCAGAGGCTTCTCAAAGTGTGATTGCTTTCATTTTGGTGAATGTTCTTCTTCGGCTTCTCTGTGTAGATTTCGAGGTGAAGGCAGCGGTAGGTTCGAAACACTTGCCTGTTAAGGCTGCTTTTGAGTGGGATAGTTCTAAGAAACTAGCGACTAATAGTGATAGGAAGAAAAAACGCAGGGAAAATGAGGATTTAGGGATTAGAAAGGCACTGAAAGTAATAGGGGAGAAAGATTTTCAGAGTATGATGATGAGTGAAAAAGCTCAGCAGGAATTGGAAAAATGTTTCGATTTATTAGGTGATAGAAAAATAGAGGAGTGTATCCAGCTGTCAAGTATGTATCTGGCCGTCAAGTATGTATCCAGCTGTCAAGTATGTATCCGGCCGTCAAGTATGTATCCGGCCGTCAAGTATGTATCCAGCTGTCAAGTATGTAACCCGCCCTCAAGTATGTATTCAGCCATCAAGTATGTATCCGGCCGTCAAGGATGTATCCAGCTGTCAAGTATGTATCTGGCCGTCAAGTGTGTATCCAGCTATCGAGTATGTATCCAGCTGTCAAGTATGTATCCAGCTGTCAATTATGTATCCGGCCGTCAAAAATGTATCCAGCTGTCAAGTATGTATCCAGCTGTCAAGTATGTATCCAGAATTAGAGAGTGGTTCTACCTATGATATTGCTTTAATGCTCTTTTGAAAAACCTGCATGGATGCAATTTTTTTGTTTAATCGAAATTCCTCCGTTTCCTAAAGTACCCTTAAACTTGAAAGTTTCACCCAAATACAACTTGGGGGGGGGGGTACGTTGCTGCAGGGTGACATTTCAAGGAAGACTCAAATTCATCTAAGATATTTTGATTGTCTAAGGACAGTTTAATAGCTTTATTTTCAAAGCCTTTCATCAGAGCACTTAAATATCTTTGTACCTTTTTATCATATTTGCAAAATTGCTATTAACAAAAATATCCATTTTGCTTTCACTGAAAGTATTAAGTTACTCAAAATAATTTTCATTTTACTCAACTGCAGATTTACTCAACTGCAGATTTTTTTCTGTATGCAATAAAGTCTCTTATTTTTGCTCTGTTTTCTTGCATATTCCCGTGCATAGTATTCCGTGTTCGTGAGAAATGTTTTATAGAGGCCGAACTCACCAACAATCTATTAAAAAATTTATTGAGCATCGTAATTCCACATCGAACATCATAACTCCATATCCTACCTCCATATTCCACATCTAAAGGTTTTTTAGTTGTTGCAATCCTTAGAATTAAACCTGTAGGAAACTCCTTTTTTTATTTTATGCAGAAAACTATCTGTTCGCCTGGCTTTCGGTACACGGTGTCACCGAACTGTCGGCGATCTGCATCGCCTGCGCTGGCGGGCTGAAGCTGGGGCTCGCAGTGCTGTTTCCGGAAAACAATACCCGTACCGAGGCGTTGCGCATCGCCGGCCACGATGCCGTCAAGCTGGCGCTGATTGCGGCAATGATGCTGGTTGTGGCAGCACTGCTGGAAGGCTTCGCCCGTCAGCTAGTGCTCGACCGGACGACACGCATTGCTCTTGGCTGGGGCATAGGCGCCCTATGGCTTCTGTGGTTCTGGCTGTGCGGAAGGCGGCCGCGATGACACCACGGGGGATGGATCGGTTTTTATGTATGATGAATACCTTATCCTTGTTTTTTCCTGTCTTTCAGTATCGTAGTTTGTGTTGTTAGCTTTTGCCAAACTAACATGCGTTGCAAGCTCTACACCACAATAATACGAATGTCATATATATAGATTTGCATGTAGCAGATGCACTCGATTAGAAAAGCTCTCACACAGGACTATACATGACAATAAACTGCCATGTGTTTTAATTGAACTGGTCTTAATTAAATTGTATGTCAATTGTGGGAAACTAATATTTTTCATAAAATATAGAACTATTTTAAGACCTAATGTGTTTCAGACCAGTCGCCTTTTTCTCTTCGTGTACACCAAATAAGAGGATGGCGAAGGAAACCAAGTGTCGGAATCATCCTTCTTCTTTAAAAGAAGAAGAAGAGTTAAGGAAAAACTTAGATTTTGTCCGTTACCTTCCTCCATAGAAATCACGCAACTTTTCCCTTTAATAAATGTACCTTTCATTGTATAGCAGCACACATGGTGATACAGCTAGTGAAGAAATTTTTGCACCCCAGAAGCATCATTGCTGATCAGCTCATTATGTTCCGTCGTATGGACAGCAACATAATGTCTTTTATATAAGTTAACAAGTTATGTACCACAAGTTCTTTAACTGACTTGGTGGATACCAGAAAGGTAGTAGACGTGTCAGGGACCTGTACAATTTGACTTGATAAAGTCGTTTCCCCTGATTCGACTATCTGGGGGGCTCAGGAGAGAGGAAATATTAGAAAAAATGAAGTATTTTTAACGTACAAATGGATGATCGGATCTTAATGAATTTTGATATTTAGAAGGACCTCGTATCACAGAGCTCTTATTTTAAATCCTAACCGGTATTAAGCCTCTAATTTTCCTTTTAAATCATTCTATTGATTCTTAGAATTTTTCTAGAGCTCAAGCCATATGAGCTCTTGGCTCTTGGCTCTTCTAACCTCGTCACAAGTGACATATGAGCTCCTAGGTCTTGTTATCCTTATGAGCAGACAAAGTAAGGTGCTAATTCAGTGTTTCAAAACTAATATCTCTGAAAATACAACATGCATTAATCACTCACCTCCATTGAATATTGAAAGAGCAAGCTCATTTCACGCTAATGATCCTAATAGTGTTAAACAAATGTATAAACAAATGACATTAGTGAGCAGGGTTTCCACTTTTCGGTTTCAATTTTCTCTATTTTTATATCAATTTTCCCTAAAATTCCTTGTCTTTAGATCTGATTTCTCCCTATTTTACTCCCTAGAAAAAGATATTTTGCCTTAGATTTCCATACAATCTGCACGAAAAACGTAACGTAGAATTTTACTTTTTTTTCTTCGTCTTCCTTTTTAGTTAAAGGGAGTTTAACTTTACCTAATAGTTTAGAAGCTTCGCCTTTAGCCTTATCTAATTCTTTTCCGCCATCAGAAACTATAGGGGCTTGTTTTTTGCCGAGCTGCCCTGCGGGTTGCATAGCCCACATAACCCCTACAAATATTAAGCCTATAATGAATATAACAATAAGTATTTTGAAAATAGTTTTCAACATTTTAACCGTTGAATTAATCTTTTAATTATAAACTGAAAATGGCGGTTACTTTGAGCCAAGTTCTTTAGAACGTTTAGTTGCCGCTTCAACCGCCCCGATCAATGCGGCGGCGAGCAGAGGGGCGCAGGCGGACAGGGTCGATCGTCGATGGCGCATGGCACGCCAATCGGCCGTCGGTCCGTCTCGCTTGATGGCACGAACAGGCGTTTCCGCGGCAAGCGCGACGCAAGTCGGGGCGTCGCGAGAAGAGACTATGCTGGCGAGGGTCCCTACCGGACCGGGAGTGATCGATGTCGCCCGAACCCTTCGAGATCGCCGTACCGCAGTCGAAGCTCGACGACCTGAATCGCCGTCTCGACGCGATGGCGTGGCCTCACGATTTCGAGAACGAGGACTGGTCGTACGGCGTGCCGCGCTCCGTCCTCGCGTCCTACGTCGGTATACAAATAAGAGAGATAAAATATGACAAAACTAAAACCATATTTAATTAAAATTATCTCCTTGATGATTATTGTATCGATACAATCAACCCTTGCCCAACCGGATAAAGAAACCGGCAGCACAAGCGGCCAATTCCAAACGGAGGTCGCCAATGTCGGAACAAATGCCGCAGCATTCCTGGAAATAGGCGTTGGCGCCCGCGCAATGGGGATGGGTGGCGCTTATGTGTCCGTCGCAAACGACCCGACAGCACTATATTATAATCCTGCCGGAATCGTTTGGGTCGATAATATCCAATTAGAACTAATGCACAACGAATGGTTGGTTGCTGCTCTCTTTGGTGGAGTTGGGGGGGGGGCAAATTGGAAAAATGAGGCATTTGTAACTTACGAACGGGTGACCAGATCTTCATGGAATTTGATATTTAGAAGGATCTTGTGCTTTAAAGCTCTAATTTTAAATTCCGACCAGATCCGGGGACATAGAGGGCTTAATGAGGGAAACAGAAATCTTGGAAAACGCTTAGAGTGGAAAGATCGGGATGAAACTTGATGGGAAGGATAAGCACAAGTTCTAGATACGTGATTGACAGAATTGGAACGGATTCGTTCTCTTTGGAGGAGATGGAAGGGTGTTAAATTGGAAAAATTAGAAAAATTGTCGTATGAATGGGGAAATTCCCAAAAAAGTTTTTTTGGAAAAAAGTAAATAAAATGTATTTAGAGAGATAAATTAGGCATGTGAGGAATTAGAAAGGTAGAAAGCTATCAAATGCCGAGTCAGAGGTAAGGTAGATAGGTAGTAAAGTAAGGGAGATGATTGTGAAACATTGACGAATTAGATGATAATTAACACAGGAGTCTTACAGTAAAAAACAAGAAAGAAACGTGACTGTTTTTTATTTTATTTTCAAGAAAAAAAACACCACGAAAAAAAACAACAACACTCGGTTGGATTATAGACATTACATGAAGCATCACAAACCCATCATCTATTCCCCGGATTTGCTGCGGCGGAAGTTTTGTTTAACGAAGAGGGTGCCGTATGCGGCATAGCCACCGGCGACATGGGTATTGGGCTTGATGGCGAACAAAAAGGTACGTACGCACCTGGCTATGAACTACGTGCCAAGTACACGCTGTTTGCGGAAGGGTGTCGCGGTCACTTGGGCAAACAGCTCATTGCCAAGTTTAATCTAGATGCGGACTCAACCACGCAACACTACGGTATCGGGTTCAAAGAACTTTGGACCATCGATCCTGCAAAACACAAAGCAGGTCGAGTTATGCATACTATGGGATGGCCACTCAGCTTCTTTCCTCGCCGATCTTGGCTTCAACACTCTCGGGATCCAACTCGGATAATCGGCGTGAAATTTCCAAAGCGTTCTCATAACTCGGCAAAGACTCCTTGGCCTTCCGCTGTGAAAACAAAATGTCACCCAATTGGACCATTGAGGTTGCAGTTCGCCGCAATTTCAAGACATCGTCGAGCGCTTGATCGCTACTGGCTTTGGCGAGTCGGACCATCTCCCGAAAGTGTGGCTCCGCGCGATCCAGTTTCCCCAGGTATTCGAAACAGAGCCCATACTGACTTTCGAGGAGAATCTTCTGGTTAACAATTTCGGCCTCCGCCGACGGGTCTTGCATGGCTTCGTATCAGTGGTGGCTGGCTGACAGGGAACATATTTCAGGAATGTTTTTTCGTAGGAATAAATTTATTTTAAATACTCTTAGAAAAAACCTTACAATACTTTTAAATACTTTTAGGAAACAAAATACGGTGAATTTTAAACGACAAGGTTTTCTGGTAAAGGGGTCAATTTATTTTATCAATAATATATCTAATTATTATGCATTCAATTTTACAAAAAAATCAATTCAAACCAAAATTGCGGAAAGATTTATTGCTTCCGTAGATCATAACAGATCTAGACTTACCTTTATGCATTTTTTTGTGCCTTACAATAATTTACAGAAGGAGTAGAGATGGAGGATTCGATCGCTCTGGCCGACGCGTTTGCCGATCACGGGAGCGATGTGCCCGCGGCGCTCGCCGCCTACCAAGACGCGCGCTACGTCGACGTGCTGAAGACGCAGAAAGCGGCACAGACCAGCCTGGAGTGGTTCGAGAACTCGGCGCGGTACACGACGCAGCACCCGCTGCCGTTCGTGTTCAACCTGATGACGCGCAGCAAGCGCATCACCTACGACAACCTCAACGAGCGCGACCCGGATCTGGTCGCGCGGGTGACGCATCACTTCGCCGAGGCCGCCGGGGCGCCGCCGATGCCGGACGGGCGCATGCCGGCGCCGATGTTTGCAGGCCGCCAATGGAATCGTGTACCGGCCACACAATATGTAATAACTTCAGAGCCGGCGTTGGAATATTCGGATTCAGGCGAGAACCTTTGGCAGGCTAACACTGCTTAGCGCTTCCGATCGAATTACCAGTGAGCAGGGCTTTCTCCGGCAAACTTGCCACTCAGAATCCTATTAGTAGTCAATAAAAGTGTGATTCTCTCATCGAACCGAGCGACGCTGAGGAACCGATGAAATCCGAATATCAAGAAAACAGTATTACGCTTGCCGGCGGTGTCTCGATGGGAACTGGCGTTATGATCGGTGCCGGAATTTTCGCGCTGACGGGTCAGAGAATTCCTGTCTGTCACCATTCTCTTGAGTGCCAACCGACACATCACATTCAAATTCCTGAAAAGAAAGCCTTTTAGGGTACTGCTATTTATGCGTAAGACTCGGACAGCGTGTTGTTTGATACCTAACATCAAAATGATATATCTAGTAATATCAAGCACGAAATAACCATAAACAAGAGGGTCCCAAGATAAGCCAAAAGAATCATTCACCATGAAAAATTAGGTCTAAAAATGTTTCCTTAGAGGATTGAGACACAACCAAGAATAAAATTTTCCCTACAACTCTGCTTTAGATACCGACCAAAAAATTTTTCAATTTTGCTTGAATCGTGAGGCGATCAAGGCGGCGCGTCTGATCGCCGTGCCGGGGTGCTACCCGACGGCCACCCAGCTTGGCCTGATCCCGTTGCTGGAGGCCGGGCTGGCAGACACCGGCAGTCTGATTGCCGACTGCAAGAGTGGCGTCAGCGGCGCCGGGCGTGGCGCCAGCGTCGGCTCGCTGTTCTGCGAGGCCGGCGAAAGCATGAAAGCCTACTCGGTCAAAGGCCATCGCCACCTGCCGGAAATCCGCCAGGGGCTGCGCCTGGCCGCGGGCAGTGACGTCGGCCTGACCTTCGTCCCGCACCTGACGCCGATGATCCGTGGCATTCACGCCACCCTGGCGGCGTCGAGCAGGTGCTTGGTCATGAAGACGGTCAGGATGGCCTTCATCCCGTAGAACGAGAACCGCTCGGCCAACTCGTTGCCGATGATGAACGGGATGCCGGGGGGCATCTTCGAGGTCTCGTGCGGCGAAGTGGCGTAGGCCTTGCTCGTACCCATGAACCGTCCTTTCGGGGGCTGACGCACTGGCCAGCGTCCGCTCACGGGCGTCTGGTCGGAGCCGCGCGAGTATATCGAGAGGCGAGAAACACTCCCAGAACTACCCAAACTCGGTTGATCGCCGGGGCGGTTTCGCCACAATGAGCGGCCATGAGCATCCAAAGCCGATTTCCTGGTGGACCGCTGCAGCGCTTCCCAAAGCAGGCGCCCGGACCTATACTCGCGCTCGCTGGAACTGCAACCCGAATCACAGGTAACACGTCATGTCCGATCGCATCGTTTTTCGCACCGGCGAGGCTCTCGTCGCAGGTGGCCCCCCCTTCACAGCTGCTGAACCCGAAGTCGTCATCGGCGAACTCGACGGCCCCGTCGGAACGGCCCTGGCGACCCTCACCGGCGACCAGTCGATGGGTCACTCCAAGGTCTTCGCGATTCTGAACACCGACATTCAGGTTCGGCCCGTCACTCTCTGCGTCTCGAAGGTGACGGTGAAGAACAGCCGATTGAAGGATCCAAGTCTCCGCTTGTTCGCTCGGCATTCAAGACAATGACCGAAACTTTTCCTGTCTCCTATGTCTTTCCAACTGAAAACAAACCTACTAATCAACAAAATATCATGATAGTTGCCTCAAATCATCCTTATGAATTTGAGAAATCCGTTTTCTTGGAAAGAGCCCAGAATGGCAGTGTTGATTACCTAGTTGATGAACTTAATCAGGAACATCACTTTTATTCCAAAACAGTTGACACGTCTGATGTCCCATTCCTTACAGACCAATTCAACCCATCTGAGGTTCTCCTGAATCCAAAAACTGGCAAACACTATGATGAGTTGAACCAGCCCTGCCTCAACCATTCCCCATCGATCACAAAGGGTTCCGCCCGAACCGATCCTCCAGGCTTGATCGGCGCGCGCGAGCATTGCTCAGCGGTACCCCATGTTCCGTAGAATACTGCGCGTTCGTCCGCTGCGACCGGCGCGGCGAGCAAAGTGAAGAAGGCGATCAGAACAGGCAGGCGCATCTTCACTGGATAGCGATTTAGGGTCGTACTCGCCAATCACTTCCCGCTTAACAGATGTCTGTGCTTGCCAACCCAGGGCATCGCCATGCAACGGCACTCACAGGACATTGACGCCTTTTTGATTGGCAGTCCTTCGGATTGGGGAGAGAGTCTTTTGGATCATAATCTGTGAAATTCTGGTTCAATGGTAAAAAGTTAGCGTTTCCTCAAAAAAAGAGGGTAGCGTTTCCTCAAAGGAAACACTAATCTATTAGCGAGGGTCAGCTAATCTATTTTTCCTTTAGGCATGGTAAATAAATAGTTACTTCTTGGTCAAAAATTGCTATTGTTTAGCATATAAATCTATAAGCAGGCATCCAAAAGGGTGGGAAGTGGCATGAATATAAGATTCAACAAGATATACAGATTGCAGGGGAATAGTTGCTTAGCTTGTGTCATAATGAAAGACACATTTCTTGGATTTCGAAACAAGATTTCAGGCTTTCGTTGAGCAGCTTCGCGATCCGGTCTTCGTTGGCGGTGATGCCCTCGACGCAGTTATCCGTGAAGGCGCTGGCCGCGTCGCCCAGCAACTGCATGGATTGCAGCAGGTTGTAGATCATCATCGGCTTGTAGACATTCAGCTCGAAATGCCCCTGGGTGCCCGCGAAGGCGATGGCCGCGTCATTGCCGAGAATATGCGCGCAGACCTGTGTAAGCGCCTCGGCCTGGGTCGGGTTGACCTTGCCGGGCATGATCGAGGAGCCGGGCTCGTTCTCGGGCAGCGACAATTCGCCGAGCCCGCAGCGCGGGCCGGAGCCGAGAAACGACGAATGTCAAATTACTGATTGACATGGCTCTTCTTTATGCTAATATGTAGATATGCTTCTCAAGAAGTTTTCTTATAGATATCTATTGAGCGATATGTGCACAATGGAATGGTAACGAAGTTTCTTGGAAGTTAGGTATCACTGAGTCACCTGGAAAGTGAAAGAATAGTAAAATTAATTCAAACAACAGAAAGTAAGGGAAATAAAATGATTTCAAGGACATCACACAGCTTTTGAGAATTTTGTACATACCTCTTATCTCTTTAATTATGCCGCTTTCTCTTTTTTTTATCGTTAATAAAAGATGATAGAACAGAGTGACACACAAATTTTCTCTTCCTCCTTAAGATTCATATTTCTAATATATTCTTCCTCCTTAAGATTCATATTTCTAATATATTCTTCTTCCTAAAAATTCGAATTTCTAATATATTCCTCCTCCCTAAACTTCAAAATCCTAATACCTTCTTCCTCCTTAAAATTCAAACTTCTAGTTTATTCTTCCTGCTTTAAATTTCTAATATATTCTAATATATTCTTATCGCTTTAAATTCAAACTAATAATACATTCTTCCTCTATAAAATTCGAATTTTTAATATATTCCTCCTCCTCAAAATTCGAAATTCTAATATATTCTCCCTCCTTAAGATTCAAATTTTAACTATTCCCGGATCTTTCCACTGAAAATTAAAGCTGTTCAGGGAGGCTGCCTTTCCCGTTTCAACGAGCGCTTTGTGTAGACGACCGGCAGGTGCCGCACTGAGAATTTCAGAGAGCACGTCAATGGCGGCATAGTCGGGATGTGCTCCGGAAGGGACACGGTAAACCGTGCCGACCATTTGGGTATCGCCTGTTCGCCGCACGGTCACCTGTCGCTCACCATCTTGGGTGGGTTCCGAAGTGTAGAATTTCTGCAGTACCCGATCGGGCTTCGGAATGGGCGCAAAATATTTTTCAACCAGTTTCAGTGCTTTTTCCGGTTCGAATTTCCCTGTGGATTAACACGTCCTTGCCAGCGCTGTTGGCCAGTTTCGCCAGCTGGTTAGCGTGGGGCGTGAACGGGAGTATCGCGATTGTGACCGCGCCGGGCAGCTGTACAGCGCGTAAGCCTCGAGATTTGCTGTAGCCCACGTCATCTATCACAACGGTTAGATCTGCGGCGTGTGCAGGCACAAGTAAAGACGCGGCCCACACTGCCAGTGCCAGGCCTACTCGTTTAGTGATGTTAACGTGCCACCCCCCAGTGTCACTTGTTATTCAGCCGGTGAAAGCTGTTTTAGACGAGTGTATGGGGGGTGCGAGTCAGGTGCAACTTTTACGCGGAATTGTCAAAAAGACTTCATAGGAGGGACAAAGCCCGGAGGGATTTTGGGAAGGGATCTGTAAGTCCAATTTTGTGTCCATTTCTGATTAAGCTTTGCTATTTTAGATAAGTCCTTTCATATGAATCGTTGCGAAATCTGTGAAATCGCCGTTCAGTACTTTGACACTTTGCTTGAGGATGACAGTGTGGAGGAGAATATTGATCAAATCCTGGAAAAAGTGTGTCGAATTATTCCAGCAAAGAACCGACCACAGGTAAGTCTTCTTTTATAAATTCATTCTTAAGTACTTGGTTTTATTACTTAATAATATACTTAAAGTATCATGAAGAACAGTACTTAGGAATTCAAAGATCTGCCCGTCTGACCAAATCGTTTATCTTGGTATTCCCATTGAAAATACCATTTGTCATGCTCGTCACCTTCTAAAAGAAGTCATCAAACGCCGCATATCAGCTTCCTATGCTTTCATAGTCTCTGCTAAGCTTCGTTTCAATCGCCGTTATCTCGCAACACTGTTGCTTTACCCACATCCTATACATTGCACCCTTCTGGAAGATTCTTAGAAATATTGATAAGTTGAAAATCCCCTCCACTTTTTTCTGTTTCGCCAAATACCTACTGAGATATTCAACTTGGACACGCAATTCAAAACTCATCAACAGTCGTCGCTCCTTACTTTCAGTTAAAAAAACTAGTTTTTTTTATTTAATTTTATTTCAAAAACGAGTCCATATTTTTCGGAAAATTGACATCTTGGATTTTTCTGACATACATAAGCGATCTATATAGCTCAAAAGCTTCAGAAAATTTATTACGAGCCTTAATTCTGTTTTTTAATATCCTTTAAGTGACTTTACATTTATAATTATATTTCAAGAGCACGTCGTAACATTATATTTCATGTCGTAATATTTGCCTGCGTAAGCAAAAGTAGAATCTATTTTCTCTCATTATTCCGGGAAATTTTCAGAATAAGGATTTTGCAATCATTTATTTGATGTGGCAATTGACACAGGCCTCGGGGTCTTTACTGAAATAGGAGCCGCCCTCGGCATATTCAAAAGTGTAAACACCGATTCCCAAGCTGATTCCAGCCACAAGCACGGAGATGACCGCAAAAAGACCCGGCATTTTTTGGGAAGACGAAATCGCTCCACCTCAAATCTGAATGATGAAGAGAAACAATAAATAAAATTGTCAGAAGCATTACTGTTTGAATTCAATTGTATCATGAATGGGGTTTTTGAGTCGTTGTAAAAGGTGGCGAAAAGGCCGGAACTTCACCCGAATTGTGGCAGTCAAGCCGGGGAAGCCTAACGAGAGCGCGTCCGAGGCCTTCACTGCGAAATCAAAGGATCCAGAACACCCCAAAATCAAAGAAGAAGCCATTCAGATTTTTGCGGTGGAAACAAAGAAACATCCAAAGAGAGGGTAGTTTATTATCAAAATTAACTTTCGGCATCGACACAGTAACATTATGGGGATCTTCGCCACCTAGGCCTCCAAAGAATTTAGCAGTTCAGAACACAAGTGAATTTATAACGAAAAAAATATTAATGAAACGTGCCTCTATATAAGCGAATTTTTTACAAGTTGAAGTATTTTTGCGTCTTGATTAAGAAATATATAGGATTTTTCAAGTCTTCAAAACGAGTTCGCTTCTTGTTAGGATGTTACAACATTAATAAAAGGTACAAAGTTGTCACAAAAGTTGAGGGACCTGCCCCTTTCCACTCCTATGGTGGAGACCCTGACCTTAGCATCTAGGAAGGCACTCACTGATATACTAAATGACAACAACTGAAGAATTTTACTAAAAGATAGCAACATGGAGGAATAGCGTTTGGGTCTTCATAGCTCTTAAAAGATTTGCGTGGATCCGATAAATATATGCTTACCTATTAAATGAAAATGATATCTGTTGCCCAAAGCAAAGCACATTATTGCCGTCATATGCAAAACTTGGGTTCATATGATTTCTTAATACAAGGCCTGGTACACTGAATGTTGTGGTGCTATTTCCGTTAAGATTCCTTAGGTTTTATTGGGTGAATCACCCCCTTTTTTAAATAAGGCAAATTTTCTTACACTCGTACCTTTTTATAGGAAATACTAAATTTAATGAATCTTATATATTTGAAATAAGCCAATTCTTTTGATGCATTTAATGATATAAAAAATTACTTTTTAGCGATTTGGTTACTAATGAGCCGCGTCGGTCCTTGCTACATATTAAATAAAAAAAAATAGTTTTTTTTAACTGAAAGTAAGGAGCGACATTAAAACTTAAAACGAACAGAAATTATTCCATGTATGAAAGGGGCAATCAGTCACCATCCAAGCTGAAGATTTGATGAGTTCAAGACTACTAGCTCAAGATCTAGACAATGCTACTTTTGTGGTGGCAGCTACAGCCCTAATCACGCATGTCCTGCAAAAGGAAAGACATGCACCATGTGCTGCAAGCCTAACTATTTTGCAAATGTCTGTAGAAGCAACAAGGTTGTAAATGTAGTTTCAGGCATGAACAACACACTTGAAAACTCTGATGATGAGGATGAGATATTTCTGTATGAAGTCTCCAAAACAAATGACAAGGAAGAATCCATAGTCTCCCTCACAATAAACGTCCAGCTGCTAGTTAGCTTTAAAATTTGGAATCTTTCTATTTCTTTGCATTCTTTTTTCGTTATTCTGAACATCCATACTGTGCGGAAGATTTGAATCCAGTCTCTCAGTATTTCACTCGGAAATCTACTTTTGATGGTGTTTCTAGTAATTTTACCAGCATTTTATCGTTAAACAGGATCCAGATAATATTGCCAATGGATCCTCCTGATCCATTGGCAAGTTCATTGCCAACTTCTATATTGACGGTCAATTCTACATGTTCCTTAATAGCGAGTTTTTGCTCAAATTGTAAGCCTTGTGCCTCATTAAGTGGTAGATGTTTGTCTTTTTGAGAAAATATTGTTTAAGGGATCGGACGTTGCCTTGTGTTATTCCGGCTAATAAATTTGATTATAAAAAGAAATATTTTTGCATTGCAAATTATTGGGGGGGCACGTACCCCCCTGGTCCCCCAGTTCCTACGGCCCTGTGCTAATTTATACTAGCAGCAAGAAGTAAATATAAAGTCGGAGTCTCCATACAAGGGCAGGGCATGCATACGTGTATGCAGAGTATGAGAGAAGCTGACTCGGTTCCAAAGTTATGGTATCATGGTACTGGCCTCGATCCGTACACACCACGAACATGCAAACAGGCTTCGTATTATGAAATTAATTTAAATCCGATTTGCGACCTTTTGTTTTGATCTCGAATAAAGTAAGCTTACCTTAGTCATTCATTAATTTTAAAAACATTTTTCCAAAGATTAAGTTTTTCAATGTTTTTTCAAAGTTTCTGCAAGCAGGTGCCGTAGTGGACAGCGCCCCTTAAATGCATTTAAGAAGAACTATCTTTTCTTCTTTTTCTTCTCTGTCTATCATTTATAATTCCGTAATTGCAATTTTATAAATAATTTAGTAAAACATCAATTTTTTTTTACTTTGTTCGCTTCATACTTGAATAACCTGCAAAAATTTCTGGTCAGACAATATTAGAAATGGTGAGCGGCTTGTAAGCAGTGTGCAGAGCACGCAGGTGACAGGCCACTTAATATTATCAATATATCTTTTTCTTGTTTTCCAGATACTGCATAGGTGTAAGTTTATTGATCACAATGTCAAGCTGGCGAGTGAGCAGACTCTTTTGTGACCTAACCCAAAAGTCATTTAGCACTTCCTCTGTAAATGCTTTTAAGAGTAACAAACATTTTCTTCCTAAGTTTAAGAAGCTTCGTTCAATGAAAGTAGTTCGCGTGGAAGTTCCATCGTTTGATGAGAAAACCCAGCCTACAAGTGAAGAAATCAGAACCAAGATGAAAGAACGAGGTCTTGTGCCACCAAGAATGTGGCAAGAGAAACCGGTTTTTATTGCTAGTTGCAAATGCCATTCTTAAGAATCTCCAAGGAATAAAAGAATATGCAAAGCAAATGAAAAGCTTTCGAGTAAGCGTATGAGATAAGATTAATATTCTTAAACTGCCTAGTTTGTATAACATGTGGTACCTATATTAAAGGTAAACGTTTGGAAAATGCAAAGAGATTAGGTTTTTGAAGAATTAACAGGGTTTAGTTGATAAAGTTCAACTTGCAAAGGGAATCTATTTAATTTGTCACTATTTCATGACTATATCTTTATGAAAACTAGTATAATTTTCTTACTTACTTACTTTACTTTACTCGATCACAGTCGAGCATGCCTTAACAATACTACTTATTATGGACATGATCTGGTAAAGACCAGAGGCATTAAAAACCAAAATGTATGGGGGGGGAGGGAATGGAATTTACCAACTGGCTGCTCGTTTTTACCAATGGATTTGGATGATATTCTATTAAAATTCCTTCATTTTTTTGTTCTCTACCAGCTGAGACTGATCTTCTGTTTTTGATTTTGCTTCATATATTACTATAGGCCCATTTGCCCTTAAAAAAAGTCCATTTGCCAATTTGCCCTAATGTAAAAAAATTGATCCAGTAAAATATAATAACCAAATTTTTATCTCAACACCTCTAACAAACAACCTTTTAATTTGACAATGGGTAAGGTCGGTAAGGAATCTACCACTGGTAATTTTGCTGCTGTCACGTCCAAAGGTCTTATGTGATATTTTTACGCTTCTTAGATAATTGACAAAACCCGTTACTAAGCTGTTCTCAAAGGGAGAATCAGCAGAGTAATGGATGTCCCAGTTCATCCTCTTGATCTACTTTGTCTTGTCGATACTCCCTTTGAGAGCAGTTTAACAAACAGTTCTTTTGCTTAGAAAAAATTTTGTTGCAGCAAATTAGCTTAACTGTTTTTTGCACCTCAAACATTGTTAAGGAATCCATGACTGCTAACATTTCTGCTGCCATGCCCAAAGGTCATATTATAATGAAAGAAAGGTTGAGATGGCTAGGCCAAGTTCTGCAGATGAAGGATGACAGATTGCCAAAGATTTTTCTTTTTGGCCAACTGTCTGGGGCTACACAGAAAGCAGGTCATCCTTGTCTGGTTTGGGAGGATGTCATAAACAAAGATTTAAAGGAAATGGGAACTTCCCAGGAGGGTGTAAAGAGGGAGGCCTTAATAGATTAGGTTGGAGGAGGAGCGTGCGTAGCTGTGTTGGCTTCAGATGGCTTGGTGCTGCAGTGAGTTATTAGTAGTAGTAGTAGTATTCTTTTAATGTAGGCTATCTCTCTGTTTTCAGCCATAGAGTAACAGGGTTGGTAGTTGCACTTCTGTTCCATAGAAAATGACATCCCTGATTTTGGGCCTATAATAAAACATTTTTCCTTTTCCTTATGATAAATCCTGCCTGTAAACAATGGGCAAATTGCAGAATTTACATTCTGCAAAATTTAAATTTTGATCAGTCTTGAGGAGAGCGGGCATCTATTAGTACAAGGAGGCGGGACGCCCTCCAATGACATCAATATCCCCCTCACCATACCCTGCAAGTTTCAACTTCCTGCCCCTCAGCCGTTCCTAAAATATTTCTGACAGGGACTTACGACAACCAACATGCAAATTATAAGTTTTGACTGTGTACAGCTGGAATCTGGACTGCTGAAATATGGTCTGGATGCATGTGGTCACTGTGGGAGTCCATGTTTTTTGTCCAAGAAAATTTTTTGCTGGATGTATGTGTTCTCCCGTTTTCGAATGTTATTTCTGTGGGACTGTTTAGTTGGTTAATGTAGGTCAATACTGACAGGAAAAACTTAGAATCACGCTGACTTCTGCGATTCAGACAAATCTAGGGATGAGAAGATATGTGTACCACAGCGTAAACTTTGACAAAAGACAACCCTATGAAAAATGGACTGAAGGACCGCGTAGCGTTTGTCTCGATACCAGACTCGCGCGATCGTCTACTACATCGGTGGGTGCACCGTGAGCGACCGGCTGAGCGGCGACGCGCTGCTCGACGCACTCGAGGCGGGGCGCGTGCGCGTTGCGGAGCCGGGCACGGCGGACGGCGAATGGGTCGTCCACGACTGGGTGAAGGAGGAGATCCTGGCGATCTTCCGGTCGTCGCCCGTCGAGGCCGACGGCGCGGGCTTCGTGGACAAGGCCGCCTTCACGCTGCGCGGCTTCGACCCCGAGGAGGGCATCCGACTGGTGCCCGGTGGTTCAGCGGTCCGGCGTGGGGCACACCTGGGCCGGGGCGTGGTCTGCATGCCGCCGATGTACGTCAACGTCGGCGCCTTCGTCGGGAAAGGGAAGTCCCTAAAAATATTCTCGCATTCCTGCTTGGAAAACATTAAAAATCAGCTCAAAAAAAGTATCATTGAATAAACTGATAGCTTGTGAAGTTTACTGTTGTGGAACTGCCTTGATTGAAATTTTTGCGGACACTCGATGTACATTATTTATGTTGTATATACATTGATTAGAAAGCTTTTCGTTTAACAATTGGTAAGAGATTATAGGTTTCCTTTGTTTTAAATTAGCCTCTCGTTAGTTTTTTAACAGTTGACACATCTAATGTCCTTCATCACTTTACATCAAAATCGCTTGAGAAGCTCCCTGTGGTGTTAAAATTTTTGGGGGAACGTGCCAGCGTCATCAGTGTGATGTCGTCCTGTTTTTCAAGCTGAATTCGGGATTCTGACATGACTGCACTTCCGGTTTTTCGTTTCACTGACCGCCGCACCCCTTCTTCAGTGTTTGTTAGCCAAAAATCAAGAACTCGCGACTAGGTTTGTGTCAGTGAGTGTGGTTGCGTGAGTGAAGGATGCTGCGATGAGTTTCAGCGCGGGACCTGAAGCGGTCCGGAAAATTGCCGAAAGCGGCGAAATTTCAGAAGAAGATGTTTTGACTTTGAGGCGTGAGGTCTTCGGCGACGCGGTTGTCGGCGAGGCTGAAGCCGAAATGCTTCGCCCATTTTCACAACAATGAAAAAGTCGTTGCACACATTTAATGCCACATTTCACGTCTGTTGTTGTCTCACAGCCCATGTAATAAATGTATTCGAGAATAAAGATACTCGTTAAGTACTTCATGATGTACACTTTTTAAAAGGACCCGCTTTGTGCTTTGATACGGTGTCTTTCAAAGTTGTTTGTTTACGTGAAATTACAATTGCCCACATAACCACATTCATATACGTCTGTTCGCCTGCTGTATTTTAATGAAATAGATCACCATTTTTCTCATTTGCGCACGGCCACATTTTTGGTGATTCAGTTTTTAAGACTGCTTGGGGGTCGGGGGTTGGAATAAGAATGTCCTGGGTGGAACATTTTTGAAAAATTAATTAGCGGGGGGGGGGACGTCTATTAGGCACGCGAGAGTAATCTTCATTGTGCTGCTCTAACTGACTAACGAAATCAAACCAAATGGTGTTAGTAGTAACAACTGTGACGTTACGTGTTTTAATACGTATTTTCTTGGTCGTGCCAGTATTATAAGCTACAACTGCACTAGAATTTGCCTTCTAATAAAATATTTCTTACACCACGATATATTGAGAAGATATAACAACAGTATACAAAACATATTATTTTGGAGGAATACAAAACATTCGGTTGAACCCAGGTAGACTACGTACCTAATTTGACATACTAAGTGGTTAAGTTACGTCAAGTATGTCTTTGACAATTAAACGAGTTTTTTCAAACTTTACTAACGCTCACCATAATCATCATCTGAAACCACTATAATCATAGTAGGCAAGCTATTCAAAAATTAAAAATGTGGAATAGAGACGAGGATTCAGGCTCTGATAAAGCGTGGAAGGATTTCTAGGAACAGTTTATTACTTTATTATTGAGATTTATCAATTGTTAATCCAGCAAAATAACTTCGACTTTGTTGGCTTTTCCATAACGCAACATCTACACGCAACACATAATGTATTCTATGCAGGGATCGTCGCCTTGTCCTGCACCAGTTCGATGGCGCCGAGCATGCCGATACCGCGCACTTCGCCCACCAGCGGGTGATCCGCCAGCTCGCGCAGACGCTTCTGCAAATACGGTGCCGTTTCCGCCTTTACCCGCTCGACGATGCCTTCCTCCTTGAGGATGCGCAGGTTCTCCAGGCCCACCGCCGCCGCCACCGGATGCCCGGAATAGGTGAAGCCATGGTTGAAATCGCCATGCGCCTCGATCACCTCGAACACCTTGTCGCTGACGATCAGGCCACCCATCGGCACGTAGCCGCTGGTCAGCCCCTTGGCGATGGTCATCAGGTCGGGCTGCAGAGGAACCGACTCGGGGATGCAGGGATCGCCGATGCCGCTGTTCGGGCATCCGGTCATCGCGATGGCTGCGAAGCCAAACGCCAAGTGCGCCAACACCTTATGAAAAGTGCTCATTCTTGCTCCTGATCGTCGAACGACGAGGGTGCTCAAAGACAATTGCCGCTTCAACGAGAACTCGCTGGAACGACGATGGGTCTTTTACCGACAATGGGGGCCTCAATTCCACCCCAATTTTCGAGGAGGTCAGAACCTGCCTCGATTTGGCGATTGAGCACGAAAAATAATCCTCGTCCCCAATTCGCGGTTTGAAGGGGTGTCACTCATGCGTCGTTCCAGTAAGTTGCTAGACCATTAATGACAAAATAAACTTGGGCTTATGTTGGCCGTCACGAATCAATAGATTTTTTTTTCTAATATGTTTTTATCTTTATTGTTTTTAGGGAATGTGATTATAGACAACCTTCAATTTCCAATGGATTGAGTCCCCTCCCAAGTTTCGGTAACCATCCTTTCGTGAGAAGTACCCAGAGAAGTTTTTAGCCCTCTCTCTGGCCCATTTTCGGTAGAACTAATAATATATTTTCTGTGTTTCCCTTCGTGTTTTGTTTCCTTGTATTTGTGGCGGAAATCAGGCGTTTCCACCCAGCCCGGCTTCGAGGACCGTCAGGGCCGTATCCATTATTTTTCGAGGAGGGTAACTTAGGGGGGGGGAGAAAAGCTTAGAAACATTTAAAAAAAATTGCATGTATTTTTTTCACGTTATTACGATACAGACAGATATTTAAAGGGGGGATCAAACCCTTATCCCTTCCTGGATACAGCCTTTGGCAGGGGGCATACCTCTGGATTTTTTTCATGGCGAGTTGAAAACAAATTTTTTCCGGGCAGGTGATCATTTTCATTCCTACGTGATTTTACATTAAAAAAAAAGTATTTGACTCTTGCAGGGAACAGCAGCCCCTTCCCTTTCAATATGTGCGTCATTCAATTCAGACGTATTTTTTCTCAGCTGTGAAGACACAAAATTTGATGACACTTTAAGAATAAAACAAAAAAAGATGATATGAGACGCAATTGCCATCTTCCGGATTGAGGGTATGACCTGCCAACCCTGTGTCCAGAATATAGAATCCAAACTTGGTGACACCCTGGGAATTATCTCAGCTAGTGAGGATTTAAGCAAATCCCGTGGGATTTTCAAGTTCAAACCCAGGTTGATCACTCATCAAGAGATCTCTAATTCTGTCGAAGATGCTGGCTTTATTCCTAGTAATTATATTGGGGAAGTGTTTGTAACTATAAATAGAATAACTTGTCTGTCCTTTGTTACCTCTCACATACTTGAAGAAGATTTGTGCGCATGCGTTTGTCAGTACATTGCCTCGCCAGATCTTTAGCCAAACGAGTCACTTCTTCACTGGCTTCAGCAATTTCCTTGGCGCAAGCAATGAGGTCCCTCTTATTGCCACCCTCTCCGCGGACAAGTTGCGAAAGACGAGCCATTAGAGACGCCATTCTCTTGGCTGCCTTAACTAGATCGTTATCTTTGGAAGACCATTGCTTAACTTCTTCATGTAAACCATGGGCGGCAACCTAAAAATTCACGATGTTGGTATAAAATAGAACTAATAATAGATGTTTCTCCTTCCACATAACTTTTCGAAAGAATTTGTATTTTATTGATTTTTGATCGTAAATTCTGCTCATTTTGGGGTTTATTGTTATTCTTTACTTTCACAACAACAGCGTACACCTGAAACACTTCCAGAGATCGTAAGGGAGAAGGTACCAATTTGACATTTTGGTTGCGTCTTTAAAGTGTTTGTACCCCTCCCCTCCCTCCAAAAAAACTTTGCTGGAGAATATCATTTTGCTACCTTTTTCCTGAGAAACATTTCCAACGAGGGGGGGGGGGGTTATTGGCATGATTTTGAAAATAATCGGAAAATAAAGTCTTTTTCAAATGAAAGTGCGCTAAGAAACACTTTTCATCTTTCTCCACCAGTTCGCGGTTGTCGGACGTCGTCTTGACTTTGTACTCCTTATGCAGGAAATCGAGGCGTTCGGCAACGACATCGGACACAAATATACTTTTGGGCTCGACAAATCCGGCGGAAATCAATCCTTTAATCATGGCCTCGGCCATGTTTCCGCCACCGATGAATCCCAGCTTTTTACTTCTCAACACGTTTTCAATCTCCTTGGAATTATCAAAACCCGCAAACTACACATTCTATTCTTTTACGGATGCCCGGTCTCCAAAAATCGCCGTCCCCACGCGTACCATCGTTGCCCCTTCTTCTATCGCCACACTAAAGTCGTGAGACAAAGGGTCACCAATATAGACAAAAGACTCAAGTACAATTTATTGCACCGGTTTTTAACCCAAAAAATTTGATGAAATTTCTCCAATCATCGAGAAACTCACAATACAAGTTAACGAAGCTAACAGAGCCTCAGAGAAGGCACAACCTTTGCAATGATTCGTAGAGTGATTCGTGATTTGTTGCGTAAGAAAACAGCTTCAAAATTCTTTTCTCTATTCTGCTTGAAACTTACAGAGCATGTGTGATGTGCCACAAGGACCTCAATGTAAACAAAAAACCCAACCGCATCGATTCTTCACGCCTCACTCGGGTCCAAAATTTCCTCGATGTCAAGTTCTAGAAGTTGATACGATAAGGTATGTAGGACTTGCCTAGGGTATGGCATAGTATAGTATTTGTTATTGAGAAGTATGCATACATTTTGGGGTGGAAGGGGGGTAATTTCCTGCTGGGAGTATTTTCCGCGAGGTTATTTTCCATGAGAAAGGAAGTTTCCGGGGGGAGAGCTGAGCTTTTTAGGGAAAGTTTTACCCTGGGGGAGTTTGCCAGAATTAGTTAACAAAATTGTTTTTACTTGTCTTACTTTCTATTTGTCGACTCAATTTTACGTGTGGAGATGTTAAGGGTAATTGTCCGGGGTAAATTTTCACCAGATTGGATTGAAGGTGAAAATTCTGTTGCGTCTCTGCAACAGCTTTCAGCAACCTGATGTTGCTTTTCGGACCAAAGCCTTCCAGTGCCATTTTGCATGAAGATCGTTTTATGCATATCGATCATGCGCTTCTTGGAGCTTCTAAATGTGAGACCTGAAAGCCGTCCGGTGTTGAGAAAATGGTGCAGCGGAAATTTCTACTTTGCACTGCACTTCGGGATGATATGTTCAGTCGAAGCGTCGGTATTCCTCCCCAAATAGGGGCCTATTCGGTGAGGAAATGCGACTCGAAAGTCAGCGGGGGAGTTAGTGATGGGGCCGAAGGCGTCGCCTCTCGTCGAGCATTTTCCGGTAGTATAAAGCCTCATTTTCCGGTAGTATAAAGCCTCATTTTCCGGTGTTTGTGAAGACGACTAAGATTATGATAATGACAAAGACAACTCAAATAGGGAAAATTATAACATTCAAAAGTTCAGACTGATTTTAATGTCGACAAAAAATATATGTTTTAGGTTTTACTGAACGCATATAATTCTTAAAAGCATCGAAAATATAAGTTGGACCAATGGAGTGATAAGTGCCAAAGGAAACTAAGCATTTAAACAATAGGGAATAGATTGTAAGTAAATAGTGGAATTGTGACACTAATGAAAACTTTGTTACTGCAGTTAAAGTGTAGTAATCTGATTATAAACCTGGTACCTAGTCACCAGGACTATTGTGAGTATAAAAATAGAGGACATGGTAAAAATGTCGGAGAATTTGTGTCATAGTAAATGTCCCAATGGCTATGCTGTAACCAGCTGTGGCTATTTAACGGCAGCACGCACAGTCGTAACACCATTGTCATTCTCCTGTGTCACAATGTACTAGCAAATTGGTAGCAAGATAAATATTCAAACTGAATGATAATTACGCTTAACAAATATAAAGCGAAGACAAAGAGTATTAGCAAATGCAGTAGTTGTCTCATTTCCTATCAGGTACCGCCCCTCCGGCCCCTTCTCCAGTGTTCCAGTGTTTATTTCAGTCAACATTTCTGTCTTTCATAATGTCTTCTTCTATCATTTTGGCAGTATTAATCCTCATCAATCTAAAGTGCAAGTGATCAACATATCTTTTGTCAGTTAATAAAGTAAGAGTTACTCCTCGTTAGAAAAAAACAAGGAATGGAAATTGGAACTTAGCCATTCAACAACATTCTAGACTCCAGTAAGTACTGCCAACAAATTTTGTGATACGCCATGACTGTTTTGAATGTCAATTCCAATGGTTCCTGATGCTAAGGAAATAAAATTGCTGGGATTCTCGCCCTCAATTTTCAGGAGCACGGTGACTTTGTTGTATAGATCTGTCTAATGTAGATCTGTCTAGCGTATATCCGTCTAGCATTGATTCTCCTACTTTAGAGTAATATAGTATAGATCCTTGCTGTATAGATCTGTCTAATGTAGATCTGTCTAGCGTCTATCCGTCTAGCATTGATTCTCCTACTTTAGAGTAATATAGTATAGATTCTTGTTGTGTAGATCTGTCTAGCGTATATCCGTCTAGCATTGATTCTCCTACTTTAGAGTAATATAGTATAGATTCTTGTTGTATAGATCTGTCTAATGTAGATCTGTCTAGCGTATATCCGTCTAGCATTGATTCTCCTACTTTAGAGTAATGTGACTCAGAGCTCTTATTTTAAATCCTGACCGGCATTTAGCCTCTTATTTTCCTTTTTAAATCAATCTATCGATTCATAGAATTTTGTTAGAGCTCATAACATATGATCTCTTGGCTCTTCGCTGTTCATGCCTCGTCACAAGTGCCATATGAGCTCTTAGCTCTTGTTTTTTTTTGGTGAGCTTTATCTCTCTTTGTTGTTTGTTGATATGTCTGGCCAATTTGCCTTAAGAACTTTCAAGCTATGCCCTGGGGGTATATAAGGTATATATAGAAAGGGTGATCGTATAAACTTCGGAGGGGGCTCATTGGATTTGCAATAAAAAGTTCTGTTCAAAAGGGGTTGTTCCCTTCTCAACACCCTGCTCTTTATGCTAAAGTTTTTTACTGTTTAATAAAGTAGAATTGAGAGAAGAAGTCAAACTTTAGCATAAAGAGTGGGGAATTGAGAAGGGAACAATCCCTTTCAAACTTGGAGTAATTTCTGTTTGTTTTAAGTTTTAATGTTGCTTCTTACTTTCAGTTAAAAAAAACTTGTTTTTCTTACTTAGTTTCTGAACGTTTTTGAATTAATGCATGTTTTTGGCTCTCCGCACATAAATAATTAAAATGAAATTTGCATATTAATTCTTTTTTCTGATAAAAGACTTTCTCATAATTTTGATCTGTCATCTGCAATACGTATCCTCGCTGTCCTAATCCTTCTTTTATTACAGGCTTAGAAAGTGGGAGCAAATCATCCGCACAGCTTAGTATTTGATAAAGAGTCAGTCAAACGAGTACCTAAAAACGTCTGTTGGCAACTCTTAGTTATCAACAGATGTTGCCAACGTTGGCAAATCCGTTGACAACGCATAGTGTTTGATATACAGTCTGTCAAACGAGCACCTAAAAGTGCCCGTTGACCACGTTAGTGTTTATTATAAAGTCTGTCAAACGAGTATCAACGAGATTCTGTTGATAACTCTTAGTTACCAACTTTGACAACTCCGTTGTGGAGTGAAGGGTCTCAATGAAAATTGAACCAAAGATGCCTATGACCATGACACGCATCGGGAGTTTTGTGTGTGTCACTGCTCATGTCTTAGATGGTAACAAGCATTTTTTGCCAATGGTTCTTGCTGCTAGAAGATTAACTGGTTCACATATGTTTGTCAGAATAACTAAAATGATCTTCAGCATTTTTCGAGAATATGGTTTGGACACCAATTTAGAAATAGTGAGAGCTATCGTGAAGGACAATGCATCAAACTTTTTGAAAGCATTCAAACAGAATTCAGAGCTTGCCATTGAGCCACACATTAAAGAAGGTGACTTGGATACCATATCAAAGTGGTATTCATAGTAAAATTCTAGTTTTGTGACTTTTGGGTATCTTGGAAAGGGGTTAGGTTAGGAAAATGAAACTTTCAGGGATGGGCCTAAAGCCTAAAGTATGTCCTGGGAAGGTATTTTGGAGTACCTACCTCAACTCCCTCTTCCTCTAGAGGGTCCTGACCTTTAAAAATATATGTCTTATAAAAGTGAAACCTTGCAAAATAGATCTTCTGCTTGAATGAAGTACAACAAATTGGTTTTAGCTTCACAACTTTGCTCAATCCCAATAAATAAGGTTTTAAAGATATGCAAATATGTTTCCTAAATTTTGAAAAAAAAAACATTAAATTTGCATTTTCTCATGACATTAGTTTAATTAAAACGGAATATCTCTATCTCCAGCACAAAAGGCGAGAATTTAAATGTTTTTTCTAAGATTTTCCGGAAAGTAGATATCATCTTTTAGTTTTCTGTCATTTATAAACATCACTTACTCAAGTTCTGCAAGCTATGGCAAAAAAACTCAATCAATCCTAAATAGTTTGGCCACACAAATTAAAAAAAATTACAACGGACGAGAAAGGGTGATCTTTTAAGGTATCGCATCTTCTTAAGATTGAAACACCACTGCCTTTGTAATGTTGTTGCTCCAAAGGTTTATCAAACATCTAAATCCACTCATAAGTTAAAATACCAATTTTTCCTCTCCCTTAAGCCCCCTAGATGGTCGAATCGGGGAAAACGACTTTATCGTCAGTTTGTGCAGGTCCCTAAAACGCCTACCAATTTTCATCGTCCTAGCACTTAGCCTAGCACTTAAGACTAGTCACCTTTTATCTTCACTTGTTCCTAGCCTTAGTGAAATAGTCTTCTTAACATTAATTTTTAAGCCTATTCTAGCACCCTTAACTCACAAAACTTCTTAAGAGTTCATTCATTTTGCTCACACTTTCATCTAAGATGCTTAAATCATCAACATAATCTAAGTCCAAGACAGTTTTTCCTCTAGGAAATATACCTTCACTATGTTTTTTTCAATTTAAGATCAGTGATCGTAGTTTAAAGTATTGTGTCCGTGTCTAGTAAAATATCCCTGAAATCTGACATGTCACTCCAATACATCCAAAGAATAGGTTTACATTATAACTACCAGATTGATATTTATGAAGTTCAACCTTGGAAAAATAATCCCTGTTTTCCGAGGTTTTTTGTTTTAGAAATGTAATTTAAAATAGAATAAAAATTAAAAAAGAAATTCCCCTGCAATTAAAAAAAATATTCTGTACGTGAATCATTCCTCCACTCAAAAATTGCTTCTAAAAATCTTGTTGATAAATGGATTCTTTTCTTTTTTAATTTCTCACACATGTCTAATGGCTGTTGCAGTTCTTCTTAAGGTCACATCCCCTTTTAGTCTATTTTCCCTTTTTTTTAAGACTATCTAAACTTTCCTCTGATAATGACTTGTGATTGGCTAATAAATTAGTCAATCACAAACGTAATAACGTAGTAAATCTTACGTATTTATGATTTTTGTAAAAGCTGATACATTTTGTTTAAATATTTTCTTTATATGAAACACATGGGTTTTAGAGTTTAGGTTTTATTGACAAGGGGTCACTCTTACATACCTATCTTCACCATTGAACCGTTTGATTCGACTTACGTTTCGGTTCTATTCCAAAGTGCGGATTCTATTTTCATATCATTATGATATCTTCAGGTGAATAAAAACGTTGACTGCCATATCATCACCCCTTATAGCACACAGCAACGAGACGTAGGGGTAATTTCATGGGTTATCAGTGCGGAGCAGCTGGCACAATTCCGGAGCGCGAATTCTTTTTTCACTTCATTATCATATCTTCAGGTGAGTAAAAACATTGACTGTCATATCAGCATCCATTAGAGCACACAGCAAAGAGACGTAGTGGTAATGACATAGGTTATCAGTGCAGAGCATCTGGTTCTATTCCAGAGAGCGGATTCTTTTTTTATTTAAGACTACGAAAACGGAAGCCGAAGCGCTGATGCTTGAAAGCAATTTCATCAAGAAACATCAGCCCCGTTACAACGTTTTATTAAAGGACGATAAACATTATCCTTACATCCGTCTGACGACGCAGGATTTATTCCCGCGCCTGGAAGTGGTGCGCAAAGTCAAAAAAGACGGGGCGACTTATCTCGGGCCCTACACGATGGTTAAGGAGGTGCGGGAAACCATCCGCCTGATTTATAAAATCTTTCCCCTAAGGCAAAGCAAGGACAAGCTGGACGGCCAGCCGCAACGCCGTCCCTGCCTGAACTATCAGATGGGCCGATGCCATGCCCCGTAAATGTTAATTTTATAATCTTAATAATGTGCTAAAACATCACATTGACCCGAAATAATAAAATTTAAATTGGCCCAAAAAGAAATTTCAATCAAATACCGGAATCTGATTTGAAAAAGGATACGAAATTAGATGAGGTTGGTACTAATCCGTCCCTTCTTCTGGAAAAACGATAAAATTTTAAAAAATACTTAACGAAAAATTGCGTAAAGAAAAAACAGGTTTAATTTTTATAAAGCAGTGAACAAAAATAAAATATATAAACTACACTTTAACTAAAAAAATAAAAATACTCCGAATATTTTGGTCCCACGTCCGTGAGCCTTTCTCAACACGTGACTATCATCGGAATCATCGGAAGATTCAAAAAGAGAGCAAGAAAACTTCTTATTCACTGCAATTACTAAGCCGTCGGAAGGACGACCATATGTCAGTTTTAAGGGCCGAAAAAAGAATATGTGCTGACGCGAGAGCTCTAGCTTTGAGATATTATAAACACTTCGAAGATGTTCGCTGGTGTACACAATTTCGTAACTACTAAAAGCCCTTTCGAGAGTTCCAAGCATGTCACGAGCACGATTAATAGTTCGATAAAATAATCGATTACTCATTCTCCTGAATAGGATAATACAAGCGGTTACACTAATGCTATATTAATATATACTTCAAATTTTGCTTTTATCAAAATAAGTTAGTGGGCGCAGTTGGCAGTAAGTAAGAGCAAATTGAATCTGAAATTTTGATTTTTCCCATATCTTCATCACCATTCCCTGAAAATAAAAGCAAGTAGCAATAAAGGTAAAATATTGTGATGATATAGATCTCATTGAGTTGCTCCAGGAACTCCAAGATATGAAAAAAAAAAATCAACACCAACGCATTTCCTTAAAGAAACCTATAGATGTGTCGGAATTAATTGTGCAATAAGGAGATAAAGGGGTCTTCGCAAACGTATGAGTTGTTTATCAAATATTAATTAGTGATTTCAGTTTCGAAAATTCTTCCTCACAAAACAAATCTTCCTTCACATCCAAAGTATCACAAAGTTTTTCAATTTCCTCTATATCTTTTCCTGCAACTGTATCTCGGTTTAGCACATTCTCAAAATGTTCTGCCCGTCTCTCTTTAACTCTTTCCTTATCACTTATTGTGGCCCCGTTTCTATCTTTAACTGGGACAAGCCCAGTTTGACTACTCCTTCTCAATTTATTAGGATACTAGGCTAGGATACCATCTATCCCTATTTCTACCGACCTGGGCGTTAAAATCTCCTTGTAAAAACATCATATTTCTACCTAGGACCCTGTCTATTTGCTCCTGTTACTGTAACAAGTTTCGAAATTTCTGCAAATGACATGAATGTATTTTCGAGGTCTTTATTGAACCAAACAAAGAATTTTAGTGGTGACGGAGAAATTGTGGCGCGAAGCGTCATAATTTTACCGAATTTTTTTTACCGAGTGACCAAAAACACTGGGGGGCGTCCCCATCCCCTCTTCAATACTTGACGACCCTGGTCTTAGCAATCACAAGCAGGTACACTTTCCCAACGCAACTTTTATCAACAAATTTTTCCAATAAGCTAATTCTATTATATCTCTTAAAAACTAAATATAAATTCTTAGAGAAATTCTTGTGAAATATATTCAGAAAAGAAAAACGTGCCAGGACGAAGCGATACTGGGACGGGAAAATCGTCAGGCGATCCGGTCCGAACGCCGCCAATCCGTAGACCCTGCCATTCGTTAGCTGATCGCCCCGACTTTTCTTTTCGCTGGCCCAGATCTCGTCGATGCGGGCCAACAAAGCAGCCGGCGGTATCCAGGGGGCGCCGATGTCGATCGTGAATTCGGAGGAGAGGGGGTGGCTGTTGACCGGTCGCATTGCCTATTCGCTCCGCACGTGCGGCTGCTGTCGGACAAGTGCGGCGACCTCCAGCAGACCGGAAACGGTCGTTATGCCGTCGGGCGTCGATTTCTGCACCTTTGATATCTGAAACCTTTTTTATAAATTTTTAGGCCTTCGCTGTTCATTTGACGTGTTCTTTTAAACAAAATTTATGGTCGTTTCTCTCATTTGTCATAGATTTCTTTTCGCCTGTCAAAAACGGGTGAACATATTGTTATAGGACAAAACTATGATTTCTTTTACTTTATTTCAGAATTGCTGACAGAAGCTGAATTCTTGTGAGTATTAAGCCTAAAAATCATTATGAGATTCACAAATATACATAGTCAGAAACAGTATATCAAAACTGTTTTTTTCGTTATTCACATGTTTTAAATAATTCTTGCTTGTTTGATATTTCTTCAAAATTCTTATCGGGAAAGAGTCAAACTTTTGCTTTAAGAGCGGGGTGTTGAGGAGAGAACAGCCCCTTTTATATATGAAGTAGTTACTCTTCTAAGTTTTAATGTCGCTCCTAACTTTCAGTTAAAAAAAAAACTTGGTTTTTTATTCAATACTTAAAAAGATCCAGTTTGGCTGTGCAAAGATATTTGCAAATAGAGGGAAGTAATCATTAGTAATCATTCTATCCTTTATGCTTCAGGTCTTTTCTCCCTTCTTAACAATGGCAAATTATTAGCATACGTATACATATACGTATGCTAATAATTTGCCAGCATACGTATGGTCTTGGTGCTATTTGGCTTCCCGTCTGTGAAACTTTCATTGATTGTAATCATTTTGTCTATGTGGGTGACATAATAATTGTAATATAATTGAATGTTGAATCAAATCCTTTAGAAAAGTATTTTTTATAATTCAGAAAGGACAATTTTCTTGCTTTTTCAATTTCTTCTACAAAAATAAACGCTCATGTGCAATGAAAATTGTCTCTTGCCAGTTGATACCAATAGTATTGATCAATGGCTTCAATTCACTGAAATTAGGGGGGAAAAGGCCATATTCAGTGCCCCCCTCCCTCCCCGATAAGTTTTTCCGACTCGTTAAAACGTAACGCACTACATTTAAAAAAATTTCCGATCGGCGATCAAATAAAAAAACAATTGTTTTTAACTGAAAGTAAGGAGCGACATTAAACTTAAAACGAACAGAAATTATTCCGTATACGAAAGGAACTGTCCCCTCCTCAAGGCCCTTGACGCTAAAGTTTTTTATTGTTTAAAAAATTAGAGTTGTGAGAGAGTCAAACTTTAGCATAAAGAGCGAGGTGTCGAGGAGGGGACAGTCCCTTTCATATACGGAATAATTTCTGTTTGTTTTAAGTTTTAATGTCGCTCCTTACTTTCAGTTAAAAAACAACTTGCTTTTTTTATTTAATTTCTGGACGTTTTTGAATTAATGCAGGTTTTGATTTAAAAAAGAAAAGAGGGTTAAAATCAGCAAAAACATGTCTCTAAACAGCATAAGAAAGTGTGGCTTATTTGGAGTCATCTTTGATAATCAACTGATTATTAATGTTTGGGTTTTTATGAATGAACAGCTTTGTCAAACTTAATTAATTAGTTTTGCTTTTTAATTTTCATGATTTAACGTGGTAACACTGACACAGGTGTGAAACAGCCCTAAAAGATACATAACTTTGAAGCAGGCAAAGAAAACCGTTAGAATATCGTTGTTTTCAAGTATGAATAAACCCAAGATTTCAAAAAAAGAAGCTTTTAGGGCAGTCTTTCATCAGTGTTGCCACGAATTTTTTTCATCACTGGAGCATTACAAGGATGGAAAATCCTTATATCACTCCAAGCTGCAATTTAATGTAATTTCACTCACACTTTCCTCTTGGATGCTTAAATCATCAGCATAATACAAGTCCAGGAAAGTTTTTCCTTCCCATTTGATCCTGTCATTACTTTCCTGTGCTCCTTAAGACAAAGTCCATCAAAATGATCCATATAAAGGAGGATTGAGCACAACCTGCTTAACTCCTGATTTAATACAAAACCAGCTGACATACACATAATTTAACAATTTAATCAATTAGATCAGCCATACAATGTAGTAAGTTTTCACTTACTGATTAAACAAATATAATATTTATCATTGCCTGCATCGCCTTTTGAAAAAAAATTCCTTACTACATTTTTTTTAAGTTGTGGTTTGCTCTTAACTAGGTTGTAGCTATTGGAGTAGCGATGATTTAGATTAATTGACTAAGTGTCTGAGCGTCTGCGGCGAAGATACGTATACTTCAAAAAAGCCAGCGCTATTTTAATTTCACAACGCTTGTTATTTCCAATGAATATTGCACGACAAGCAAAAGCTTTCTGTGTTATGGCGATAATAAATATATGTGGAATCTTAAAAAGTGAATATCTAGGTTTTGAATCTTCGTCTTTATTCTGTATTGACAAAAGAGTGCTGGGTGAAAGAAAAAAATTAAAAAGGAACAGGTCTCTTCATTTCTGAGTCTTTGACTAAAGCGAGGCTAGACATCCTCAATGCCACTAAGGACAAAGTTGGAAATCGGAATGTTTGGACAGTAGACGGAAGAATCATAGCCAAAATCGGGTCAACTACAAAGCGATTTACGAATGTCGATGACACAATTGCATTGCCTGATTCTTTTCATCCAGTATGTTAACAAGACAGGGAATAATCGACTTGAGAAGGTCAGTGATTAATTTAATAGCTCATTTAGTGCGTTATACAGATGAATCGACTAGAACAATTTGAAAAAATCCTTTATTGAATTTTATTGATCTTTTAAAAAAAATTTCATTGATTTTGTTGACTTTCCGCGTTTATTTTTGTTTTTTCTTTGGCTTTTTCCTTGATTATATTATTTTGTTCGCGCTGAAGAAGAGCGGCTGTTGTTCTCTCGAAATATTCACTTTGCGTGTTTCTTCAGTATTTTCGTTTGGCCTTTAACAACCCCATTGTTGATCGTTTTCTTTCTTTATGCCACCATGTTAACGTTATTGCTGAAGCCCAAATTCTATTTTATATATTTATTCAAAAATTTATTTGAGGAAAAAAACAACATACCTTGTAGCGAAAAAGAGCAACACCAGCTTTCGAGTGTATTAAATTGTAGGCCTATCGGAAACAAAACAAATATGAGCCCTTTTTGGCTGTAACGAATCAACAGAATAAATTGTTTTCAATAGTTTTTGTCTTCGTTGAGGTCCCCTTGTCCCTCTCTGGATGACCTGTAATTTTATGGAGAAAAAAATTGCCCAATTTCAGTTATCATATATCAATACAACATGACTTTAAAGTACTTTGTTTCCATTGAGGTCTACCTGGCCTTCGTTTTATGCTATCTAAGTTTCAAGCCTGGGAAAAGCTAAGTTCTGTTCAACTTTAAGAAAATGTAGAAATGATGATATTCATCACCCTTTGAAGTTAAATAGGAAAAATTAGAAAAAATGAGGTATTTTTAACTTACGAACGGGTTATCGTATCTTAATGAAAGCTGATGTTTGGAAGGATATCGTGTCTCACAGCTCTTATTTTAAATCCCGACCGGATCAGGTGACATTGGGGGGTGTTGGGGGTGGGAAAACCTAAAATTCTGGAAAACGCTTAGAGTGGAGTGATCGGGATGAAACTTGGTGGGAATAATGAGAACAAGTCCTAGATACGTGATTGACATAACCGGAACGGATCGGTTCTCTTTGGGGGAGTTAGGGGGGGTAGGGTTAATTCTGAAAAAATTAGAAAAAATTAGGTATTTTATGAATTTTGAAGGTTATGAGGGTTCAGGGTGCAAGAATAGGTTTGAAAATTAATTTTAAGAGGACTGAGTCGCAAAGACTGGAAATAAGTGAAGGCGAATAGGTGAATTTGGGTGATGAGAAGATCGATCAAGTTAACAGCTTCACTTACCTAGGTAGTATTATTTAGTAAAGACTGTGCTGTGAAAATAAAAAATGTAAAATAGTTAAGACCGCGGGTGTTTTTTCATAGTTGAACAACGTTTGGAAGGAAAAAGTTGAAATAATTTTGATCATAAGAAAAAACAAAAGCTTTTTTTTAGCTCTATAATACTTTAGTCTTTCTTTTGAAAGTCCTGCACGACGAACGCCGTGCCCGAGCTGGGGACGATGCGCCAGCCGGGATGCAGATCGAGGGGGATCGTGTCCGCGGCCTCGATCAGGGCGACGCGGACGCGCGGCTCTTCCCCCTTGACGTCGTGCGGCACGGGGGGCGGCTCGATGAGTGTCGCCAGCGCGAGGCCGAGGGGCACGAGGAGGAGCAAGGGGATGGCCGTGAGCCCGATGGGCGTGTCCTGGGTGTCATTCACGGCGAGAGTCTATCGAAACAACGATCCCTGGGGCGAGTCCGCAGCGGGCTCGGGGACGTCGATTCCCAGCAGGTCGAAGCCCTTGGGCCCGAGGACTTCCGATGGGTACGGGAGAGAAACATACCTTTGGCATCAAATGAGAGAAAGAGGCTGGTAAACACTGAGCTAAGTACAGGGCTAGAACTCAAGAAAAAGAAACAGCTCTGCAAACAAATGTCTTCGGGAGTAACATCCTTAAGCCCCGCTTACACGAGTGTCTAGCTAGAAATCAGTGTTGAGAATCGTCATTTGGACAAATTGGGATTGAATTTAGTGATAAATATGACCGAAAGTTATTTTAATGAGACACTGATACCTAGCTATGCATAGTTCCAAATTGGAATTTTGCGGGACAAAAGCTTTAAAAGCCAATTAAATAATTTGTCACCTACTACTACTACTACTACTTTTACTACTACTACTACTACTACTACCTTTACTACTACTGCTACTACTACTATTACAACTGCTACTACTACTATTACTACTACTACTACTATTACTACTACTACTACTACTACTACTACTGCTACTTCTACTACTACTTCTACTTCTACTTCTACAAATACTACTTCTACTACCAATATTACTACTACTACTACTACTACTACTACTACTACTATTTCTACCTTTACTACTACTACTACTACGACTACTACTACTACTACTACAATTACTACTATTACTACTACAACTACTACTACAATTACTGCTATTACTGCTCGAAGTGTGATAACGATGAAGAAGAAGGAGAACGAAAATAAAGGAAGTTTGAGAGGAAAGGAAAACAGATACGTTAAAAATTTGGATGATGATGATTGATATGCGTGTAATTTGTAAGATGGGAATACTATAGCAGTTGTAACAGTTACAAAGTTTGAATGTGAAATGGAGCAGCGTTGTTTTTAATACATCTTATAATGATATATATAATAAGTAATAAATAATATAAATAATAAGTAATAAATAATATATAATAAGTAATAAATAATATATATAATAAGAAATCAATAATATATATAATAAGTAATCAATAATATATATAATAAGTACTGTGTCTTTCCAAAGTCTTGATAGCTCTAATTATAATGATGCAGTGAAAGAACAGGCTATACCTATAATACCAGAAGGGATGTCTTTGGACAATTTAGCCGAACAATTTCAGAATGCATATGATAGCAGAGAAGCCGCTCCAATTGCACCACAGCGAAGGAAATCAGGTGGGAAGAATAAGGAAGTCGCTGAAATTCCGACATTATGCTTAAAAGAAGAAGAAGAACACGTGGAAGCTCTGTTTCCTATTTCTTCAGAATATGCTGCAGAATCAGTTAGAAAGGACCAAAGTTATCCACTTGAAGGATTTATTTTAGAATCCACTGAGCCACACAAGTGTCATATGTTAGCTCTTGTTTTTTTTTCGTTTTTTTGCAAACCCTTTAGCGTTAAGTAAGCTAAAGTATGAGTTTAACCCCTCTTGCATGTTGCAGGGTCATCTTGGTAAGAGATTAAATCATCCAGATAGTAGAGCTATCTTCTTTGAAGAAGCCATATACTCAAAGAAGAAAATTTCTGCGTTAATGTCAGCAATAAATGGTTTTAAGAGCTCACTTGAAATCTTAGATTTATTTAAAGGTAATATACTTTCTTTGCTTCTTCCTTTCTTGACTCCCTTAAGAGAAAAAATAAAAAAAAAAAGTAAAAAAAAAAAACTACATACGCGCTGCGTGCGACACCAAAGTCCAGCAACTTGATCGATCCGTCGTATTGCACGATCACGTTTTGCGGACTGACGTCGCGGTGCACCACACGCAGCGGCTTTCCGTCCGGTCCTGTGGTGTCGTGTGCGTAACTCAACGCGCTCGCGACCGCTTCGCCGAGGCGCACAAGGACGATCCCATCGGTGGCGTCGGCGGGCGGGTGCTCTTCGAGGACGAGCGCGTCCGGATCTGGGAGCTCGTGCTGGAGCCCGGCGAGGCGAGCGATCTCCATCGCCACGACCACGATTACTACCTGATCATCATGGAGGGCGACTACGTCGCGGGCGTGACATTTGAAAAAGCGCTGAAAAAATAAATATGAAAAGTTTGTTCTACTGAAAGTAAGGAGCAGCATTAAAACTTAAAACGAATAAAAATTATTACGTATATGTGGCGTTTATCTCCTCGTTATACCTCACTCCTTACGCTAACGTATTTTTAGTAATTTCAACTATTTATTCTACGGCCTTTGTGATTCAGAGGTCATTCTTAAGGTATTGGGACAAAATCTAAGCTTTAGTGTAATGAGCGAGGTATCGACGAAGGTTGATCCCCCTCATATAGGCAAAAAAAACATACGAATATAGAAGGTCGTTAAGTAAGTTAATTCGTACGTTACGTATAAACGTTTTTTCAACCGTGAAAAAACACCCTGAGCCTTAGCTATTCTACTTTTAACATCTTCACTGTTACCACCGTCTTTACTAATAATACTACCAAGGTAAGTGAAGCTGCCCACCTGATGAGTCTTTCCGTTACCCAACGTCACCTTTTCATCTTCACTTATTCTTAGCCTTAGTGACTTAGTCATCTTAACATTAATTTTTAACGGTCAATTTACATAATTTACACCCCTTGTCCCAAGGTCTGCGGGGGTCATTCATCCCTGGAGATTCAATTCCTGGACTTTCCGACCCTTGTAAGCAAAATGACTTTCTCAAAATGTTGATTGGATAATTGGTAGTTCCCAAACCCCTTTCTGTCATCATAATAAACAATCGATTCTATTGCTATAGAACAATCATCGCCAGCGTCATACGTGTAGGATCCCATACTCCTTTGCGGTAGCAAAGATGTCACAGAATTCTTAAAGACGAAAACTCGGGGTCTGGGAAGAGGGTATGGCTTAGAAGCGGGGGAAGTAGTGAATCCAACCCGAAATTATTATGTATGTATGTATGCAATGTTATGTGTATTTGCCCCAGAAAGGTTTTAATACAAGCGTATGCATTTTGATTTCTGCCGTCATGTGCTTCTAAACGTGTTTGCCATTTGTTGCGGCTCGCGAAGGCTTACGTGTCTGTAATTTCAATGCCCACTATACTAAAAACAATAATTTTTTTGTTTCTTTTTCTGGCAACGCTTAAACAAGTGATGTTCTTACATTTTCTTTTTTCTTGCTTGGAAACATTGTCAGTTAAATACACAAGGATTTTCCATCCATATTCGGCGTATAGTTTGTGTTTTTAGTCCATATACCATTCAGAGAGTAAATCAAAAGCAAACAACAGACAGAATTCAAAAAGAAGATTCATCCTCAGCTTTAGTTTTAATATAGTAATCATATGGCGAAAAAAATATCCAAGATGATCTTTAGTGTTCACTTATTTGTTTGAATAGGAATAATTTTTTCGGGACGGCGAATTCTCTAAGCACGCTTGAGAAATTAATTGGTTTTTGAAAGGTTTGTTACACTCTTTTTTATTGAGCTCTCTCTGTTTAGATGATTAAGATCTAACGGTCAGAAAATCACCTCCGAGTTTCCATATGGGTTTATAGCATACCTTGTATGCAAGAAATGCAAAGGCTACTGGTAGTTGCATTGAAATAGGCAGTGGAGGTAGGGTGACAATATCACATGTATTTTTAATCCCCTCTCCTCAGCCCCCAATTTGAAAAATATCTATTTTTGGTATGCTCATTGAAAAAATTGTAAAAACATCCAACGTGCTAAGAGCTAATCGGCTTTCTTACTAAGCTGTTAGTGAAATTAAGCAAGAGTTACAGTATAATGAATAAAGTTGGACACTAATTGTATACAAATGGCGCCAAAAAAATTTGGATGACTACAGTCTCAAGGCCCCTTTGAAGCCACCGGTGGATGCTATTAAATACTTACGCATTTCCTGGGGCGGTAGCATCAGCTTTTGCCACCAACCTTGTGCACCCACAAGCAAAAATTTGTTTTACATATTAGAAATACAAGTAAAACGCTCAATTGAAAAAAAAAACACGATTTAAATTAATTTTAAAAATATAAGTGATGGAGCTTGCGAAAAAATTTCGTGAAAAAAAAATTAATTAATTTCTGTTGGCTTTATATTCCCTCAGTCCTTTTTCAGGGAAAAAGAAAATAATACTTTAAATCATTTTGGTTTTTATTTAAGAATATACAGTTTGTCCTGCTATTTGTATGCTGGAGAAACTTTTTAAACTATTTTTACCAGCATACACTCTTTTTAAAATCTGCACACAAATAGTAGTATTGGACTTAGTCTTATACCTCTTATAGCTGACCTGAAAAGTAAAACTTCATACCATCCACAAAAAAATTCTATTTATGTTCTTTTACAGCTATATGCACTTATACTCTTTTGATTTAGTTAAATTTTAAGATTGATTTAAAAGGAAAATCAGAGGCTTAATGCCGGTCGGGATTTAAAACAAGAGCTCTGAGTCGGTTCCTTCTAAATATCAAAATTCATTAAGATCCGATCACCCACTCGTAATTTGTAAATATCTCATTTTTTCTAATTTTTCCTCTCCCATTAGCCCCCAGATGGTCGAATCTGGTAAAACGACTTTATCAAGTCAATTTGTGCAGCTCCCTGACACGCCTACCAATCTTCATCGTCCTAGCGCGTCCAGAAGCACCAAACTCGCCAAAGCACTGAACCTCTCCCCCCCCCAACTCCCCTAAAGAGAGCGAATCCAGTACGGTTACGTCGCATCAAGATCCGATCACTCCTTTGTAAGTTAAAAATACCCCATTTTTTCTAATTTTTCAGAATTAATCTTCCCTCCAACTCCCCCAAAGCGAGCAGATCTGTTCCGGTTATGTCAATCACGTATGTAGGACTTGTGATTATTTTTCCACCAAGTTTCATCCCGATCCCTCCACTCCAAGCGTTTTCCAAGATTTTAGGTTCCCCCCATCTCTCCCAATGCCACCGGATCCGGTCAGGATTTCAAATAAGAGCTCTGAGACACGATATCCTTCCAAACATCAAATTTCATTAAGGTGAAATCTCCCCAAAAAGACCGGATCCGTTCCGGTTAGTCGTATCTTAAAATTCTCTTTTAATAACCAATATTTTCTTTGTAAACTTCAGGTCTATTCTTTTTATTAGTTATCTAAAGTTAACATCGTTTCTTAATAAAACGTAGAAAGTGAGATGGAATGACATTTTCTTTACAAAAATGGGTTTTAGATGAACGTTTTCTAGTGTAAGTGTCTGCTAGTGTAAGAGGGTTTCCGTAATCATCCGTCATTTCCTGTGACGAAAATATATGTTAGGACCTTTCTCCACACCAGTACCCATAAATTGCCCTTTTTGGATATATTATAAAAAATATCGGATAATTTTAAAGAAAGATCAATAAATCTCTAAATGAAAGGAGTTGTCCCCTCCTCAACGCCTCGCTCTTTACACTAAAGTTTGACTCTTTCTCACAGCTCTACTTTTTAAAACAATAAAAAACCTTCAGCGTAAAGAGCGAGGTGTTGAGGAGGGGACAACCCCTTTCATATACGTATAATCTTTGTTCGTTTAATGTTTTAATGTCACTCCTTACTTGCAGTTTAAAAAAAACTTAGTTTTTTGAATTAATGCATGTTTCGATTTTGGCTCACCGCACATGAATAATTAAAACGAAATCTGTACATTTTTTTGGAGGGCTAGATGGCTTTCTCATAGGTTTGATTGACCACCTGATGTGCTGAGGATTGTTTTTGAAATCTTTCTTTTTAAAGGGTTTTGGATTGTTGTAATGCCTTGTTAAAATACACACAAATACTTTGCAATTACCAAGCTAATCTGATTAGGTTTGCACTTTCTTTTTGTTTGGCATGCTCTTGTTCATTTATATTTTCTCCTTTTTGCAATCAGGATTATTGAAGCTATCAACGTCTATCAACGATTTCTACTAAGCTTCAAATTTTTGATTTTCTTTTTTAAGGTTTGTGGAATGTTGTAATCCCTTGCCAAAATGGAAAATCATCATTTATGTTAATTAAAAATTTGGTTTTTTGGACCTTCCTATTGGTATTATATAGACAAAAAGAGGAAATTGTATCACGAAAGTGCTACAAATTGTAGCACGTGTTACAGGGCTACATTTGATGAAATAGCGTTAACATAGCACTTTTGTGCTAAAACCTTACGAAGTTTTGCCCCTAATATGACTCTAATTTGACCTTGCTTGCTTAGCCTTGGTTCACCCTGCTCCCCTTTCACGGAAAAACAACCATTTCGCGCTACGCCAAATTTTATCAATTTTTAGCTGCAGGTTTATGCGTCATAATGGTTAAACAGCTGTGAACTCTTTTTATTAACTTCTAGAACTTAATATAGCTTATTCCTATGGATAAGCTGGTCTATACTGGTAAATTAAACATGTCCCCAGTTAAATTCAACATGAAACAAGTCAAATTCAACATTTCCCCATTTAGATTCAATATGTCTTCAGTTAAATTCAACATGTCTCCAGTTAAATTCAACAAGGCCCCAGTAAAATTCAACATGTTCTCAGCTAAAATCAACATGTCCCAAGTTAAATTCAACACGTTCAGAGTTAAATTCAATCCGTCCCCAGTAAAATTCAGCATGTCTCAAGTTAAATTTACAAGGTCCTAAGTTAAATTCAACGAGTTTTCTGTTAAATTCAACATGTTTCCAGTTAAATTCAACATGTCTCCAGTTAAATCCAACATGTCCCCCCACTCCCCCTCCTGTGTGGAGGTATGTTTAAAGAGCTGATATTTAAAGTATTAAACCATTTTGTCAAAATATTGAGCAATGTGTATGTATGCTGAAGTATCGAGCCAGATACTTCTGGCTTGAACCATGGTTCCATGTACCAGAAAATGTTAAGTTAATTCAATTACAAGCAAAATATAAATGAAAGAACGAAAAACCAGATAAAAAATATATAACTTCCGTTTATCCAATAGCACGTGTTTTAGGCTTACTTTCATAGTATCTAATGCCTTCGAACTTACTGACGAGTTTTCAGTTTTGAGCCGATGACGGAACGTATTTGAAAAATAATTTACATGCCTCTTTCTAGGTTGTCATTCGTGCCATGTAGGACAAGTGGTGAGCTTGTGATAAGCATACTCTTTGATTTGTCAACATTGATGATTAGCCGGATATTTTCAAGCTCTGTTTTGGCTAGGCGGATTTGCTAGATGTTTTGTAGAGAAATTATCTATGGATTGTTTAGGGTACCTGACTGACTGACCATGTCTCCAACAGTTTGCTGTACCAAAAGTGTGGTTCAATTCGGCTTTATAGTGTTGCAATCAAGGTTGCAGCGGTAGCTGCAAGCTAGTAAAGAGCGAACAGCAGCTCATAGTAACCAAAAATTAAATTAGAAAAAGCAGGCTTATTATTCTAATTACACGGGCCCTCGTGTGTAAGGAGCCATTCCTAAGTAATTGGAGCCAAAGGTAGAATTTTACCATAAAGGGCAAGATATTAAGGGCTAGGGGCAGCCCCATCATATAAAAATAATTCCTGTTTGTTTTAAGTTTTAATGTCACTCCTTATTTTAATTCAATAAAAAAAAAGTTTTTTTAACTGAAAGTAAGGAGCGACATTAAAACTTAAAACAACAGAAATTCATCCTTGTGTGAAAGGGGCTGTTCCCTTCTCAACGCCCCGCTATTGACGCTAAAGTTTGACTCTTTCTCTGAATTCTACTTTATTAAACAATAAACTACAACTAAACTATAGCTTGGGAAGAAAAGAGATAAAGCCAAACTACGAAAAATATCACATAGATGTCACTTCAATCTTCTGATACGCCTGTCACTGTCACTGATACGCCGCGTCTCTTATTGATAATTGTATTGTATTGTATCGGATTAACGACGCTTCTTGACTACTAAGGAACCTGCGTCGGCCCTGCAGTGCATTCCTGCAGCATGATTCGACCTCTGGGTCTCGTATTACCAAACTAAGGTCAAACCCACTGCGCCACCACAGGACTCTTATTAATAATATTTTTTCATCACTAGATGTCTTAGATAATTCGGTGCTGGTTATTGAATGGGCTAAATACCACGGTTACTATGCTTGTCCCATTTGCGCCTTGACTTCTTCAGCAAAGTTCTCTGTCTTTTTCTCAATGCCTTCACCAACAACAAAAAGCGTAAAATCATTTACAGTCGCTGATTTCTTTGTTAATAGTTTTTCTACCGTCTGATCCGGGTCTTTGACAAATGGCTGGCCGAGTAAGGTAACTTCGGCCAGATACTTGGCGATGCGTCCGTCGACCATTTTTTCTATAATATTGGCCGGTTTGCCACTTTCAGCGGCTTGTGCAGCAAAAATTTGGCGTTCATGCTCAAGTATTTCTGCCGAAACCTGATCTTTTTTTTGTAAAAACCATCAAACATTTGTGCATTTTGAGTTTCTAGGTTCTAAGTCCTGGAAACGCTTTTAATATATACTCAAAGCATTGGCTTTCCTTCTCGAGCGATTTTACAAATTGTTTCATTAATCCCAATTTGATATGTAAGGGAGGCAATATGATTTTTTCCTCTGTAAGAAGTAGCACGAATAATATTCTTTCACCGACCTTAAGATCTCAGGGAAGCCATTCTTTACTGTTCTGGGCTCCATTTTTTCTTTACTGTTACTCACACACAAAAATCATTTTGTGTAACCACTTTCTTGACCAAGCAAGAAATTTACCATTTTCAAATTTTTGATTTATGAGCACATAAAATGTCAAAGTCCTGAACGCGATAAGGGGAATTTCTCGCTGCTGTCTATCGTTTTTCGGGTATTCGTACAAACTTTTCAAATATGGCATATTTACTGCCATTCCTACTTACACACAGGGAAAAATTGCTTCTAAATTTTGAAAATACTTTTTTGGTATTTTCCTTAAAAATTCTAAAAAAAGCAGGAATCTCAATAGCCTAAGCCTAAATTCCTATTCGAAAAATAGACGCTTATGAGTGTGTTCGACATTGTACTTGGGTATTCATAACACCAGAAACTACAAAAAAAAAATATAAATCGTAACGCTAGACAAACAGTAAACTGTACGAAAAATGTCGCTCAATCTCGCCTTTTAGTGCTGTAATAAGGGTTGTAACACATTCCGCCGATAAAGGATGACAACTTGTTAAAGATCGTCCTTGTGGCTAACCGTGTAGAGCCAAACAAAAAGCTGGTCGTTGCCAAAAGGGAGTGCTTTGATGTCTTATGAAAAGAGTTAAAGGAAATAGAAACTTTTTGGGAACGAGTAAAGAGACAGGCTTTGTATTAATTAGTATAAAGGAGCGTGTGTTGCTGTGTTGGTCTTGGGTGGCTTGGTAGTGCTGTAAGTGTTTGTTTAGTAATACCAGTATATCTTTTCTGGTGGTATCCCAAATATAATTCAGAGGAGGCTGCAGCATCAAAATCAGGTATGTATGTAAAACTTATTTTTAGAGGGTTGTGGTGGACAAATTCTAAGGGAAAATCATTGATTGAGATGACAAAATCTAGAAAATATTGACAAAATGAATTGGAAATAAGTGAAAAGTTTTAAAACTCTGTTCACCCCTGAATGTACAAAGCATACCCTGTTGATTGGTACTGCTATCGTTAACAACTCGCAGCAGCACCAAAATACAGCACAGAAACCAAACAGAAACCACAGAAAAACCAGCACAGAAACCAAACACCAGCATCAAAAACCAAAAACAACCCATTCTAACGAATATAGTTAAATACGTTTGTTAGGTTAAAAAACTAAATGAATAGTTAAAAAGAATAAAACTATATGAATAGTTAAGTTATCAGTTAAAAACTACATGAATATTAATTAAATATGAATATTAGTTGATTTTACTATAATTCTTTTTTGCAGCTCTGTCTGTTGCAATGTTATCGTTGAAATGAATATTATTCATTTCATTAGTTTCTATCCATTCGCCGGTCAGAATAATGGTCTTCTCCACACCTTTTCTTCAAGCGTTATCTTGGCTCGATTAGAAATAGCAGAATATGATTTCGCATCTTTTCAACATAGTTTTAACTCTCATGTTATTATTTCCTTGCGTGAAAGTTTTCTAAGTTAAAGTTGTAGCAGATAATGTTGTTTCCTTAATCGAAGGTATCGATGCTTATTCTTCGAACTAGTTGAGTGTATCATTATAGTTTAAGTTAGCTTTGTTCTGCTCTAAGAAGTTGGTCTTCACGAGACCCCTAGCAAGCATTTTTCCGTCATTTCCACCCTGAAATTTGTATGAGCTAGAACTTTCTGTCTTTTACTTTATTATGTCTCTTATCATAAAATTGACTTTGATGAAATTCCTTATCAAAACGGTCAAAATTTCCGTTCGAAAATTGTATGGCTAAATTTCAAGTAACTTGTGCTTTAGAACTCATTTTAGATCCTGACCAGATACAGTGACATTGAAGGTGGTTGGAGGGGGAAACCAGAATTCTTGGAAAACGTGAAAGTCGAGGTATCTTACGAATGAGTGATCGGATCTTCACGAACCATGATATATAAAAGAATCCTATGTCTCAGATACTCTATTTTCAATTCGAATCGGATCCAGCGACATGGTGGGTTGGAGGGGGGAAACAGAAATCTTGGAAACCGGAAATCTTGGAAAACGCTTTGGGGCAGCTGGGGTTTGTTAATTTGGAAAAATTAGAAAAATAGAGGTATTTTTAACTTAAGAACGGGTGACCTGTTTGCACAAGGTTAGAAATTTGCAGTGAATCAAATAGATAAATTTAATTTTATGGCAAAGTAATTCAAACAACAGAAGAAGTAACCAGCTTCCTTCGACACTATGTTTTGTTGTAACTTTACCTAAACCTCGTGAAAAAAAGGCTATATCTTATAATTAGGGTACAGCTAGGAGGGCAGGGAAAATTATTTCAGTTTTAAGAAGGATCTAGCATGTCTATCCGAAATATTTCATTTTTTCGCACCAGAGGTGCCATTTGGACCAAATCTTGGGGTGGGCATGAACTCCATCTTGCCCCCCCCCCGATTCAGATTATGTCGCGTAATCATCTACAGTAAAGGATTTGTCTTTTGATCAGCAAACTCCATTTTAAGGTAGGCACTTAAAGGAAGCTGATTGTTGTCGACCGTTACCCCAAAATGTGGTAGGAACAACCAGCAATGTTAGCAGCAAGGTGCACGAATTAAATTTGTAGTGCATTTGCTTATGCTTGTTCTATCTTTTGTAAGACTTGGTACCTTGTATATAATATTTGTAATAAGCGTACGTAGGTGGTTTTCTCATTCCCAGAAATGGATATGAGGTATAGGCCAAGCTGATTGACGTTATAATGCCTACAGTAGGAAATTACCAAGTAGAGGAATGTACCATGAGAAAAGCAAATCTTGCAAACCCAGCCAGCGCCGATTTAAGGAATCGGCGCCGATCACCCGTAAGGTGTCCCCGAAATACTGAAACCGCATGGGAAAACTTTTCAAGCCGAGACTTTGCCAGTCCAAGCGGGTATTGCCGTCGCCTATTTGCGCCAGGAGCCGTATTAAACTTACGACGACTTCATCTCCGTCCATATTGCCAAGTTGATTGCTCAATTCAGCGGTACGACTCGAAAAAGTTTCCGCGCTGATACGATGAAAAGCGTCGATATGCGTTTGCGGTAATTGTTCTTTTAGATACTGGATATCCGCTTTCCAGGCGTCTTTATCAATATCCAGCTTTGTAAACTTTGGAAAGGGATTATTTGATTGGAAATTGAAAGTTCTAGTTCACTTTTCAAAAGTGAAAAGGGATCAGAGGGCAAATAGCCCCCCCCCCTTCCACGCCCTATTTTTACCAAACCCACCAAATAAGATATTTGAGAAAAAATAGTTCAAAAATCAAATAGCGGAAACTCCGGGGTTGACACAGTCCCTCAGGGTCCGGGGGCAGGCGTTGTAAGTTATGCCCTTGGGGCATATATGGCTGTTATGGTGGGGATGCTCATATGAACTTCAGAGAGGGCTCATTTGATTGGAAATTGAAAGTTTAAGTTAAGTTTTTCAGAATCAAATGCCCGGCTCAATAGTAACCGAAACTCTAAAAAACGGGATTTTGATGCCAATAGATACATTGAAAGCATCGGATTTTTACGCTAATTTCAAATATATAAGTTTCATTAAGTTTAATCTTACCCATCGAAAGTTACGACCCTGAGAAAATCGCCTTATTTTTGAAAAAAAGGACAAAACGGCCCCTAAAAGTCATAAAATCTTAATGAAAATCTCACCATCAGATTCAGCATATCAGAGAAACCTACTATAGAGGTTTCAAGCTCTTATCTACAAAAATTTGGATTTTTTTTTGTCAGAAGAAAGATCACAGATGTGTGTTTGTTTTTTTTTTCCCAGTTGCGAGTTCTGCATCGCGCCGGATGCGGGACAAAAAGGGTCCCAGCGATCAATAATCGAATATTGGCTTTTTTCCCGCCACGATCAGGCAGGAATACTCGCCATCAAAATCAAACTATATCCATTCAAGGTTTTTTGGCCTGAAGAGGTACACATGAAAATAGTCCATCAGCATTTGCGACGTACAGCCTTGCTCGGCTTTCTGGTTTTGTTGGTCAGCAATCTCTTGCCGCCGAAACTGGGAACGGGCCAGGAAGAGAAACCGGAGCCTACGGGGCTGACTGAGAAAACCATCTACATCCCGTTTGAGAAATTACGGGAAGTATGTATTGGCGTGAAAGGAGGATCGCTTGATTAAAAATATCGATATTTTACAGAAAAATATTTTTTTCACAAAAAGGCTTCGTATTTGTTCCGAAAGCTAGGCAATTTTGTACTTTTTGCATATAGTCTCGATCTTCTTGAGGAGAAGATAACTTTTAAACCGCATTGGCCTGCCATAACATAAAGAAAGAAAACAATCAAAAATAAGTTTTTTAAAGGCCAAACGAGAGTACTAAAAACCACATAAAGTGAATATTTCGAGAGAACATCCTTCTCTCTTCTTCAGCGTGAACAAAATAGTTTATTCAAGGAAAATGAAGCTCCTTGACCTTTCCTCCTCTGAAGTTTTTACTACCGTCCCTTCCACAAAACCTAATGATTATTGTAGTTCGTATTTGTAGTTCATATATCTTTTTAAAAAACAAGGGGTAAATCTGTCTATTATATTGATTTGAAGTTTACTATAAATAAAAATAAAATTGGCTGCTATGATCTGAACTGCCTAGAAGCTAAACTCTCCTGTCTAACCTTGTAACCAAAATTCTCAGAAATGTAATTTTGACACCAATAGATACATCAAAAGAATCAAATTTTTATGCTGATTTCAAACATATATGATTCATTAAGTTTACTCTTATCCATCAAAGGTTACGAGCCTGAGAAAATTTTGCTCCAAGACAATGCACTATCTGTCGTCACTTTGTATATTTGGCTGTAATTACGCTCTCAATAACTTTTCACTAAATTTTCTGACGTTTACTAAGGAAATGGTCTTTTACGTCATTTCGTCATCATCAAGAGTCGTTGAGGTCATGACAAGATTTTAGCATAATGGGCGAAAAATCTGTCTAGGCCATTATAAACACAAATTAAAAAGTCTGTTTAAAAAATACCTACGATGCATGGCTGAGTTATTAATATTTGTAATTTTCTCCGTTTTAGGCATTTATTATTTTATTTTAGCAGTAGTAAACCAAGTGACTTCATTTTTTGTTAAGTGATAAGAAAAATAGAATAGTTTATATACTTTTACTTACACCCTAACCCTGAATCTTCTGGTTGTCTCTTAATATTTAAACTGCTAAAAAAAGGACGTATTTGAAGCAGACGAAACTAGTTATTCAAAGCTGCTTCTCTCCTACTACAATTGAAACTGGGGGAAGACAATTCTTCTGCGATCTTTACAAAAAACTATATATTGCATATAAAAGAGAAATTATTTATATATAATTAATATACAAATGATGAAATATGTAAAATAATTAATATAAATAGTATACATTACATATAAATATACAAAATAGTAATTTCAAACCCATGGGCAATTCTTTTTGGAACCCAAGACTTACAAATGGCTTTTTTGCTTAACTTAGATTTGAACCCAAGACTTACAAATAGCTTTCTTTGCTTACGATTCTAAAATCTTAACCTAGATTTGGACCCAAGATTCACAAATCATTAACTTTATGCTTTAATTCCATAATCAGTTTTGACCCTTATGCTTCTAAAATACTCTTAAGACCCAATTTGCTGGTTTTTACTTTCCATGCTTAAGCATGAAAATATTACAGGTGTCTTGGCTTTAATGCTCGTTTGTTTTGTAGTAGCTTATTCAATTTTAAAGAAATTTATTTGTTTTATATACAAATATTTATAAAACTATAGGGCGAAATTTGGCAAAATTTGTTATAAAATGCGTCCAATCGGGTGTAATTTCAAACAACCTTTTTAGGCCTAACGGCCGAATTGCATTTATTCTGAAATTCCTTGTCACTCATTTATTATAAGAGATTGTCGAAAAAAAATCGATTCTGACTCCAGAAGTCGAACAGATCCGTTACTTAGAAGAAAAGCATCACCTTAATTAGGTTAAAAACAAGAGGCAGGACAACGGAATGGAGAGGGGAGAGGAAAAAATAGCAAGACCTCTTACATTAATGAAATATAGTTTTATTTTGAAGTTTCCCTTAACTTCTCCAAACATAGAATTCAGAAATTTTGAAAATAAAGGCAGCATCAAAACCGGTCTGCTATTACCTGTATCTGACCTGACACCTCCTTTATAAAGTGGAATAACTTTAGCTTGCTTCAGTGCTTCTGGAAAGGTCCCTGTTTCCAAAGACAGGTTGATAATAAGTAGAATACGTATCACATATATACGTCATCACAGCTTTAAACGTTTTAAGATTCACGCCATCTACCCCAGAAAAATTTGATTTTATGCTTTCTACTATCTTAATCCATTCATGACTTGTACACTTTTCAAGCTGGAACTCAACACTGTCACCGCGAGAGTCCTTGAATTCCTCACTGAGAACATTTTTCCTGCGCGAAATCACTGCAGCCAAGCTCAAGCAGCTGTTCCTCGATGCCTTCGAGCACAGCCTGCGCTCGGGCAGCGTCGACTACATCGCCGCCACCGAGGAAGCCTTCCGCGACGTGCGCCGCATGGAGCAGGACTACCAGGCACTGGTCACTGCCGGCCCGCTGATCGAAGCGCTGGCCACCGGCGTCGGCCAGCGCGAGATACTGCGCGGCAAGCTGCATCGCCTGTCGCCACTGCTCGACAACCTGCTGGGCACCTGGCACGACTACGCCGATGCGCGCAAGGAAGAGCTGGTGATCCAGGCCGAGCATTACCGCAACGAGCAGGACGGCCTCTTCAAATGTTTAAAAAATGTTTAGTTTTAATTTCCTTAAAACAGATTAATGCTCTGCTAGAAAAATTTAGTTCGAATTTTTGGTTCAAATCTATGTCTGAATATCTTGGATTATGTAATTAGTATCAAAATTCTATTTTTTAAAGTTTTGGTTACTATTGAGCCGGGTCACTCCTTACTACAGTTCGTTACCACGAACTGTTTGACTGAAAATGCAGCGTAAACAATGTTTCGGGTTGGTGATTTAAAAATGTTTTATACACTCGTTTTTTTTTCATCAAGATTTACGACTAATGTTGCAGTACATATCACCCCTCCACTTCCCCCAACCCGTAGTAAGGAGCGACCCGGCTCAATAGTAACCAAAACTCTAAAAAACGGAACTTTTAAAACAATAGTAGCATCAAAAGAATTGCATTTTTATGCTGATTTTAAATATATAAGTTGCATTAAGTTTAGACTTACCCATCAAAAGTTACGAACCTGAGAAAATTTTCCTTATTTTAGAAAATAGGGGGAAACACCCAAACACCCCTTAAAAGTCATAGAATCTCAACGAAAATCACACCATCAGATTCAGCGTATCAGAGAACCCAACAGTAGAAGTTTCAAGCAAACATCTACAAAAATGTAGAATTTTACAATTTTTGTCACAAGACAGATCGGCTTCTCAGCAGCGCGCGCGCTTTCGACCGCCTACAACGACACCCCAGAAAAAGCGTCGCGCCCTTATGACGAGGGACGCGACGGTTTTGTGATGGGCGAGGGGGCTGGCGTCGTCGTCCTCGAAGAGTTCGAGCACGCAAAGGCACGCGGAGCGACGATTTATGCCGAAGTCGTCGGTTACGGACTGTCGGGCGATGCTCATCACATCACGGCACCGGCGCCGGACGGCAATGGCGGTTTCCGGTCCATGAACGCCGCCCTTAAGCGTGCAAATTTGGCTCCGAGCGATGTCGACTACGTAAACGCGCACGGGACTTCTACGCCGCTGGGCGGTCGACCAATTCTTTTTTGTCGGATACCTGCTTGAAGGTTTCTCCTTGATCGTTCGATCTATACAAACCGCCTTTGGGAGCGGGAGCCTCGACCAAAGCGTACAATAGTTTTTCATCCGCCGGGCTGACGGCTAGATCGATTTTCCCTTTAATTCCTTCAGGCAGGCCGTTTTCCAGTTTTTTCCAGTTATCCCCGCCGTCGGTAGATTTATAAATCCCGTCCTGATCGCTCCCGCTAATAATCGTCCAGGGTTTGCGTTCGGCCCGCCAGGCGGTAGCGTAAATGATATCCGGGTTCCCTGGTGCAAATTCTAGATCGGCAATCCCAATGGTTTTGGTTACTATTGAGCCGGGTCGCTCCTTACTACAGTCCGTTACCACGAACTGTTTGATCTATGTAGTTCTTATAGGGATTGCCAATCCTCATTCTTTTGTGTTTTTGTCGTAGTTTTTAGATAGTTTCGTTTGAGTGCAAAGGAAAATTACGCTTTTTCCCAATTGCTAGCTAAAATCATTTTTGCGAAATGATTTTGGAAAAGGTTCTAACGAAATAAACAAACTTCAAATTAAATACCTTGGGTCAAAGAATACAGCTAATCGTCAGTGCTTTTCCCTGTAACATGTAGGGGAGACCGGGATTATCCCAGACAAGGGGTTACTCTGTTGAAATTAGTTGAAGTCGCAGTCGTAAGTAGCTGCGGAAGCAAGTTTTTTCTGGAATCAGAATGACATATAGTCACAATCGCAGTCTCAAGTTGTAACAGTCACAAGTAATCACGGTCACAAGTAGTTGGGCTGTTGGAGTCACCGTCATAATAATCGGAGGGAAAATTAGCCACAGCCGTGAATATTCACGGTTACAGTTAAGAACAGTTTTAAGAACTCCCAATCGCAGTCACAAGCAATAACGGTTAGTTGCAGTAGTAGTTGTAAGAAATCCCAGTTTTAAGAACTCAAAGTCACAATTAGCTACAGTAGCAGTCATAACTGGTCGTGTCAGGTCAAAAGCAATTCTAGTTTTATTCTCACTATACTCCCTGATGGATATTATGAAAGATGTTAATGGGCCACGTGTTTATTTTAAATAAATTTCATTCCATTCAAAATATGCCTCTGTTTGACTTGTTATTACAATGCGTGAGCGTCGGGGTGCAGCAATTTGAAAAGAAAATTTTTAGTGACAAAAATTAGTCAACATTGTTGACAGAAATACGTACGAAATATGCAAACTCATCCTGGGTCAATAGCCTATAAACTTTATTGTGAACAGCAAATTATATACAATGTCGCGTAGTAAATGGAATAAAGAAAAAGTAAAATTCAAGTTAAACTCTGCTACAGGAACTGCGGTAATATACCAGTTCAACCTGGAGTGCGACAGGGTGGAATGCTATCGCCTTCTCTGTTCAATGCTTGCATTCAAAATGTGTTATCAGGAATCAGGCCTGCGTATTTTAATAATATATCTGATGTGTCTTAAATTGCTTACGCAGACGACCTGCTAAACGTATTTCTATGATGTTCCAGGATGTTGGTCAGTTTTTGAATGTTGATAAATGCGAATATTTAGCTATCAGTCCCAAATCGTCAGCTCATAATTTGTCTTGCGGATCCTCAGTAATTCGGCATGTTGGGAGTTTACAGTGGTTAGGGATTAGATAAGATGCTACATCGATATAATACAATTCCGGTTATAAAGGAATGCTCAACTTCTATTTGGTTTGTCACCATTGAATGTTGCGGAATTGACCCAGACAACTACAAAGAAAGATGATTCTCTTATAAAATACGGAAAATAACCCAGAAAAACTCAAAGTCAGTGGAAACATGAAGAAATGGAAAGATTTTGGCCGATATGTCTGTTCTGTTGGCGTTGGTGCAAAACGTAGACTTCGGTCTATATTTTCAATCATTTTGCTACATCGCCTGCCTAATTTTGTACTAACCGATTCAATACTGAAAAATAACTCTAGACGGCTGACAGTATTCTTCTAGTGCAAAGTTCAACACGGCGATTGTAGGCTTCAGTTTAATATTACCCACAATACGAACTTTTAATATACCGTGTTTGGACGTAAAAATATTGCTAAAATATGTACTGATAAATATATAAATTAAATATTGATAAAATACATAAAATATATTGATAAAAATATTGACAGTTTTTGGCAATTACATTAAAAGTGTCGAAATATCAAACACGATCTTTAAGCGTAATAAGGGTGCCGTTTTTCTGTCAAAAATTATATTATGTTTTGATGATTACAAAGGTGCTAGATATAGCAGTTTTCTAGCTAAGATTATTCCCGACAAATTCACAATCAAAATTTTGAAGATATTTGACAACCTACACCTCGGCCTCTTAATCTGTGTGAGAAGATTGCCCACACAGCATGGAACTAAAATCAGAATGTATAGCTTCATTTCGATGTGCGTGCCACTAACCTCATGTGTAATTGAACCGATGTAACTAAACTCTCGTGCCAACTGAAACCCCATTCAACTTTCGGTGTGCGTGCCACTAACCTCATGTGTAAGTGTAACTGAACCCATGTAACAAAACTCTCGCGTAAACTGAAACCCCATTCAACTGCGATTTTAGGAAGACCTTAAATAAACCACTGTATAAGAAAGGTGATAAGAGTGAGTATGGTGAAGGCGAATCTCGACGTCGCGGAAATGAAAGCCGCCTGGAATGCCACAGAGCCTGTAACGAGACAGCGAACAGACATTGCTGCCGAAATCCTCTCACAGCGACCTGGCAAGAGAGGGCGTTTCGTCTACTCCAATCTTGGCTACATCGTCATTGCGGCGGCGATTGAGCGGATTGCCGGGAAAAGTTATGAGAACGTCCTTTCATCTGAACTGTACGCGCCATTGGGAATTACATCGGGCGGTATTGGGCCACCTCCTGACATTTGGGGACATAAGTCGCGGTGGCGGATCGGGAGTTTCTCGTTTGGCCGCGGCAAGCCACTCGACCCGGTGAGTGACTCTAAAAAACGGACTTTGATATTAACAGATAAATCAAGAAAGTCAGCTTATAATGCTGATTCCAAATATATAAAATTTATCAAGTTTAGTGCTACTCATCAGAACGTACGAGCCTGAGAAAATGTGCCTATTTTTGAAATAGAAGAGGAAGCATCCCCTAAAATTCAAGGAATCTTAATGAAAATCATACCCTCGGATTCAGCGTACCAGAAAGCCCTTCTGTAAAAGTTTCAAGCTCCCATATACAAAATGTGGAATTTTTCTATTTTTCCCGGAAGAAAGATCACAGATTCGTGTTTATTTGTTGTTTTTTCCAGGGGTGATCAGGGGCCAGGAACATACTAGAATTTTCGGATGATGGTAGATAATCTTTGTATGAACCAAATAAATATTCAGGGGATTTTAGATCAACAGTAGTACTAAAATGGGAAAATTAATTACAGAAATAATCTGCAACAACATCCTTCCCCTTCAATTCAACACCATTTTCATTTATTATCACTTCAGGGTGTGATGTCTTAGTATTGTTTCCATTTTTTCCATGTAGTCTGAGGTGAATCCGATTTTTCAAATGAATTTTCATAATAAATTTTTTTCACTTGTTCTAAGAGCAAATTTTTATAATTTCTGAATCGCTGTACATTATGAGCTGAGGGGGGGACAGAAAATAAATCAAAGCTGTGAAATTAATGTTTAATTCCTCTTGATTTCTGGGAATATTTCTGGTCTACGCTGTTATTATGAAAGTAAAGAGTAACATGAACCCCAGAATGAGCAGAATCTATTCTATATATGAGGGGGACTGCCCCTTTCTCATCTTCATCTCCGACTCGAGGTCGTATAAACTTTAGGGGATGCTCTTTCGATCCGAAATTGAGAATTCTAGTTCTGTTTTTACAAGTTAAAAGTGATTTGAAGCCAACTAGCTGCGGGGGGAGGGCATTTTACAGGAAGTTCTTTCCATGGGGGGAGGGGATTTTTCCACAGGGGCTCAATTTTGCCGCAAAAGTAAGAAAATATTATGCATTTTAGTCCGCTGTATTCTTCAAATGAAATTTCGGCCGCAATACTGATGACAGCAAGGTTGAAAAAAATACTCTGCTAATCACAATGTTACATTCAGGTTGTTTTAGGTATTATCCACTAAAAACAGACTAGAGAAATAAGAGTACGTAAACTTTGGAAGTCACCTGGCTCAGTTCATAGAGCACACGCCGCGGGTTGCGTGGGTCACGGATTCGATCCCCGGTGGTGACATGTTTTCTATTTCTCTACTGTTCTTTACAAAACTGATGTTTTCGGTATTTACAGAAAGAGGCTCAGATCTCTAAAAAGGATTTCGATGAGAATGAATACGAGTAGATTGTTTATAATGAATTACACCGGTGGTCTACCCCTTTCAAGTATTCCGTCGCTTGTCAAGGCCATTCCCTAAAGCACTCTTGAGAATCAATGAACTCTTTATCAAGGCCATGCCCTAAGGCACTCTTGAGGATCACTGAACTTATCCGTAGCTGATTTCTCTGGCCTTGAGTGTAAGCTGTGGAATGATAAAGCCCAAAGTCATTCTTGAGGATCAATGGACTCTTTGTCAAGGTAAATCGCCAAGGCACTCTTAAGGATCAATGAACTCTTGCGAAACTGATTTCTCTTGTACCGCATGGTACGCCTGCTCGGAGAATTGATAAGGGTCGATATAGCCCTTATCGTCATTTAAGCCTTCGGCGATAACACGATAAATTTCACCCTGATATTCTTTAGGTAATGGTGTTTCAAAAAGACCATTGTTGGAGGTCGCGGTTACATTTGCTAGCGCTGTATTCTCCCATTTAATCGTTATTTGACTGGCATTGGGGTGCCAAACGCGAAGTATCGATTCTTGTTTATTGGTAATTACACCTAAATGGGAAAACGGCTGTGAACATAATACCTGTTCAAACTGCTGCGCTAATTGCATTCGCTACTCCTAGTAAAAACCCGCATGGAAAATTAGAGTATATAAAGACTTTTATATTTATTGTTCATACAATTTACTAAAATTTGCTTTATTATTATTGCAAATGTTTGCCACACTGCTACATGGAATTTTAAACTTCTCATAAGAAAGTATATCTTTGCTAATTTTACTTCTTGGACTTGAACGTTTAGGAAAACTGACTATTAAAATCATATTATTAAAAAGAATACAATTAAAAAGTTTGGAAAATTCTCCGAATTCAGGGGGTAGCACCCTTCCTCTACTGTCAAATGATGTGCCTGTGTATGACGACAAAACCATTGAGCATTCAAGTACCCCTTAAACAGGGTGGAAGAAGTGGCGGTGTAGACAACGCCGCCCAGAGCAGCAACGGCTGCGGTCAGCACAACCCAGTCAACGGTCACGGCACCGGATTCGTCTTTGCGGAAATTTTTGAAGAATTTGATCATGGCTTGGTCCCTCCAAGGAAACTTAAATACTGTATCTGGTCCGCCGGGCAGTCTGGCCAGCTCTCTCCTTCTGGCCTGCCCGCCGGTTGATGAGTCCATTAAGCTTTATGAATGGGGCGTTAATTGGGCGTAATACTGTGCTTTTCGCCCAATAGTGCGGAAACCGGGAAAAGAGTTTTCCAAGGCAGTCCTGCGTGGCGGCTGTCCGTTCTGGCGGGGGCATGGCCACGCTGGTCTGTGCACAGTTGCTGTATCTCGAGGCCGAGAACCCGAAAAAGGAGATCGCCCTCTACATCAATTCGCCCGGCGGCGTCGTGACGTCGGGCATGGCGATCTACGACACGATGCAGTTCATCAAGCCGGCCGTGTCGACACTTTGCATCGGGCAGGCCGCATCGATGGGTTCGCTTTTGCTGTGCGCCGGAGCCGATGACATGCGCTTCGCCACTCCAAACGCCCGGATCATGGTGCACCAGCAGACCGGCGGTTTTCAGGAACAGTCATCCGACATCGAACGGCAGGCCCGGGACGTCATAAATCTGAAGCGTCGCCTTTGGGGACGGTGAAATCACGATTGCATCACGCGTTAGAAAAGTTGCGACAAAAGAATTTGGCGGTGAACCTTGTGGACAACCAAGGGAAAGCAAGGGGTAGCAACGATGAATGATTTCCAATCTCCCTGCGAAAAATGGTGCCAGCGTCTCAGCTTAGCGGCAGCAGACTGTTTGTCGGCTGACGAAGCGCACGAGGCAAGCGAGCATCTCGAGACATGTCCCGGTTGTCGCGAACGTTACCGGCAACTGGCGGAAGTGTGCGAAACGCTATCCGAGTCGCTGTTGCGATCTGATGGTGTCGAAACGGCGATCGTGGAACGCGTGATGTTGTTACTAAGTCCACCGATGACTAGAATCTATATTAAATAATTTTAAGGAATTCTGAGTCTGGGGGATATGGAAGATGTTTTCCTTTTTCGTTTTGAAAAATTTTATGAAAACTCTCCACACCAGATGCCTTGTGGTGAAAATATACTCTAAATATTATAGAAAACAGGTTATTTCAATAATTTTCTAAGTCTATTTTCATAAAATTTCCAGGTTTAAAATGCTTGCTTTTGTGATTACTATGCCTTATGTTTAGGTTTTTAGCTTCACGTTTTTATAAGCAAGTGAATAAAAACTGCACAAAGGTAAAGAAAGGCCCGCTTCCAGAAACTTCCCCGACTAAACACGTGCACTCGAAACACAGGCCCGCGCTCTAAATCAAAGGGTCGATACGCCTCCTCTTCAAGCCTCGCCTGAAACAGTTCAGGAGAATCTTCAGAGGCATCAATGAGATTAAACATTTCATCGTGATACGGTCCCACCGTTTGCCGAAGAAGTCCTCCTGTTTCCAGAAAGGTAGTTCGCAACGCGGAATGTCGAGCGATGAGAACCTGTACGGCCTTCTGAAAAGCTGGGACGTCGAATGCACCAGATACCCGGGCGGTAAAACGAATTTGATAGACATCGCTTTCTGGTTGTTCTCGCTGAAGGATCCAAAGTCCCTGTTGGGCATTCGAACCTATTCTGAATTTCAACTGAGTGCTATTGGTGGAATGCCACATTTTTTAGTTTCTGGGTGTCCAATTTTGGCTGGCGTCGTTCTAAAGACTGGGCTTTAAGACGCAGGTGTAAGTTCACAGCAACCAATCGATGGTCTGTATTCTCTATCTCAGCATAACAATATACTCTACAATTCTTAACTAATGAGCATCATCTTTGGATGACTATGAAATAAATAATCAATTTTCTTCCGCGTTCACCCATAATTACTACACGATGGTGGCTTACAGATATCCTTTTAGTGAAATTGGGTGTTTGTTTGTGCGTAGTGCACAGCTGGGATCAATTAAAGAGTAATATGTGTTCCATGGGCTAAGGGAAATTGAAAGCTCTAGCGTTATTTTTGAATGACAAATAGTGACTGGATGGCTACAAGCTATAGTTTGAGACCTTTTTGCTCATGGGTACCCTCTTACCCCGCCATGGTACCCTACCACAACTATTTTGACAGATATTCCACTCCTAATTTCTGAAAAGTTTAATAGATGTATCTCTAGGTGACATGATCCGCACAATCACCAGGATAAAGTCTCAAATTCTTATATACTGGATAGGGTTTTCAGCCATGGCGGTTCCAATGGTGTACTTTTGGCTTCGATCAGGTGCAATATCTGGAGTATCAACACGGCCTTTACTGTGTTGGAAAACGGCATGAACCGCTTCATGAGCCCCTATGTCTCGCCGATTCCCATCACGGCGGTCGGCCTGGCGGTGGGCCTGGTTCTGGCCGGCCTGCTGATTGTCGGCCGGCCCTGGTTTTTCTTCACCGACAGCTATCTGACTCTGGTGTTCGGGGTGTTCTTCGGCATCATCGGTTTCTTCCTGTTCAGTACGCGTGGGCGGCTGCTGGAAGCCCGGGCTGCGCTCGCGCAAGCCGAAGCCGAGCAGGAACGTCAGCAGAAACTGCTGACGCAGACCGAACTGCGCCTGCTGCAGGCACAGATGGGACGGAAAATATTTTATACTATTTTTTGCTATTAAAAAAAACTTTTTCGATTTTTTGCTGTATCTTTTTTTTTGTGAAATAAGAGGTATCCAGTAAAAGTGGCTATCTCCACAAAATAGGCTGTTTAGAAGATTCACGAAGAATTTAAATTGTGGATTTGTATACTGTATCAAGGCTGCTAACATGTTTGACTGGGCAGTTCCATAGGATTCTATTTTGAATAAGAAGGCAGTTCGAAAAACATGTGGAAGAAAGCAGTTTTGTAATATGGGAAATATATGAAAAGACAAATTGCAAATACGCTATAGAAAAATCTCTTCGTCTGAGGGGCGGCACAATCAAATCGTTCCTTGCAACACTGATTACCAATATTGAATTTTGTTTTTGAATTATTTTATTATTTTAATTTGGACCGCTTTATGTTCTCTATAAGGGCATGTTGTTAATCGGTGTTACTATCAAGCAGGATGTAAGTCTAAGATTACCTGTTTGGCTTGGGATTCGTTCGAGGATCATCTGGAAATATTATGGTATTAATTTTTTTAGGTCAAAAAGAATTTAAGTTATTTTATTTCCATGTGCATTGCTTTTCTTATCCAAGTACGGTAAGGAAGAAAAAATTTATTTTTATGCGGCGCAAAAATCCCCTTGAAAACGTCTCTTTTTAACTTTCGTTTTTTTCTGAATAAGAACTTCATGGAGGAAAATAGCCACTAGAAGGAAAGTTAAAAAAAACGGTTTAAGGGGCTTTCCTTTTCTGATTTACACATGAGGAATAATGAGATCGCATTATAAAAATATAGTACGTCAGAGACTTAAACATTGTGTTTAAGTCAAAGAAATATTAAAACCGCTTTAAAACCAGCCGGGAAATATTTTTGAGCACACTTTTATCCCCCTGTCTCTATTACAGAGATGCTTACACAGAAAATCAACCCTAAAAAATTTTTTTCGAGGAGAAACCCCGTGGATAATTTCTCCCGTGGATAGCCCTGGGGGATTAAAACTTTAACGTATAAAAAATCCCTTCTTACTCACCCAAGAAATAATTTGAATAGTCTCCAGATTTAAATTTCAAGCACATTTCTTTCCATAAATACATACCCCACCCCCTTTATACATTCGCATGATTCTTCTGAAACTTTGGCTGTATTGCACAACCATAGATTTTTACATAGATAAGTAGACTGATACTACTACAATTCACTTTCTACAATCAGGGACATAATTTGCCATGGGGCAGGGGGTGCAACTTTTCCTCCCAGACCTTGAACCTCTCCCCTCCCAGACTAGTTTTCCCTCTCCTCCCAGGCTCCAGTTAGCCCCTTAAAAGAAAAGTACACAGGTTGTTTTAAATAGTAGTTTTGTATACTACCTAGCGATGCAAATTCGGTAAGCTTTACTAAGATTATGAAATATAAAAATATATGCAATCATATCAAAGGATCGCGAGCTCGATACTACCACCCCTGGGGGAAGCAAAAGGAAACAAACAAATATAGACGAATCTGTGATTTTTCTTATAGCAAAAAAATGCCAAATTCCACATTTTGTTTATAGGAGCTTCAAACAGCCACAGTAGGGTTCTCTGATATGCTGAATCTGATGGTGCGATTTTTTCATTAAAATCGCTTCTTTTTCGAAAATTGAGCAAGGTTGGGGGGGTGCAGATCGGGTAGCCCCTTCTCCCTGGATACGGTCCTGCTTAGATGTATATGAAAGTTTGCTGTTGCATTCAAATAATCTTTTCGTCAGAACTGAGTCTTATTATACTTTAATGTTAAAAAAACTTTTGTGGGTTAGTTTTTGTGGTTGTTGTTAAATAATTGGTTTTGGTGCAATATTTTTTCAATATTTGTCAACCATTTGTTCTTTATTTTTTAATTCATACTGCAAGAAATAGTCTGAAAATAGATCTGTGACGACATTTGAAGAGTGATGACGACATTTCAGGGAATGAGGTAACAAGTCACTCAAACATGACATCATGGCTTGGATACCTCGAAGCACTCTGCCGCTACGCTTTGACGCGCGATGATTTGGCCCATGAAGCCAAGCGGTTGTTTCGACAATTGGGTGCCTGAACCCCAGCGCCCGCGGTTTGAGCACCTGGGCTGGATGGCTTAGGAGAGATGTTTTTCCAATACCGAAAACGATTGGTTCAACGCTTGGGCCAACTCTTCGGCCACGGCTCGTTTTTCCGCATCACCTGAATGCATGTCCGGGTGGTACTTTCTCATGAGCTTTTTCCAGGAAGCCCTGACGGTTTTCAAATCGCTGCCATAGGGCACTTCCAAATTGGCGAAATGTTGGGCTAACCCTGATGCACCTTCAGCGCAAGATCGAATCCGCGGCCGTGCGGTGTGGTCTGACGCCCGTGTCGCGGAAGTACTCACCGCATGTGACGCTCGCCCGCATGAAATCCGGCACCGTCGAAAGCGCCGAGCGCTTTTGTCTGGAGAACCATATTCACCAGCCCATCCGATTTGGCGCCGAACGGTTTGTGCTCTACTCCAGTTTTCTTGGTCACAATGGCTCGACCTATGTCGAGGAAGCGGATTATCCGTTGCGCCTGCCCGCCTGGGCGTGAAGACTGTCACCTTCCAGCACAGTGATCGCGCCGCCCCGCCGGGGCCCATAACGGGGACACCCTCATTGTAGTGAAATGGTTAGATAACAACACGGTTTGCTTGGCTTCGATGTATGCAGGAATAAAACCACAGGATATGTGCAGATGCTGGAAGGTCAAGGATAAATCCAGGGTTGGAGTTTAAAGGCCAGCCATTGTTTATGAGTACAACTATAATATGGGTAGCATAGATCTAGCAGATATGCTTGTAGAGATGTGCCTAACTCATCTTCGGACACGAAAACGGTAGATGAGAATCTTCTGGTGGCCTATTGACACAATAATCTGCAATAGCTGGCTTCTTTTCAGGTCAGACGTCAAAGCGCTGACTTTAAAGAGAGACGAGCCGATGATCTTGTAAAACCTCTCCCCTTGACCAAAAAAACTCGGATATGCCCTTGCATCGGAAACCTCTAAAACTAAAGGGAATTCCTACAAATCTCAAGGCTTCGATGATGCTTGGGTTAGTATACCTTCTCGCGTCCGAATACTGAGCCTAAATGATAACTCATCATGGATTTTGGCATTCTGTTCATCCCTTTACAGTAAATTCTGCAATGCTAAATAACTCGAGGTTAGACCCTACGTGACCGTAAGACGGAGCAAAACAGAAGAGCTTTGGAAGAAGGAAGTTGAATATAACTTCTAGTCAGAGGCGCCATTTGGGCCAAATCTTGGGGTGGGAATAGACCACCCTGAAATTGTCTTCGCTCGTACATCTCCGCAGCAGAAACTTATCATTGTTGAAGGTTGTCAAAGGCAGGGTGCTATCGTGGCTGTAACTGGTGATGGTGTGAATGACTCACCTGCTTTGAAAAAGGCGGATATTGGTAAGTCCTTTTATTTTTGAAACACTTTTAACGTTTATTTACTTTTATTCAATAATATAAAGAATTTCAAATGCCTGTTTACAGGTATGGCATTCAACACATACAAGCAATGCTATGATTATTGGTTGTATGACTTTTGGACCATTGTCATCAAACGCACAAAAAGGGAAAAAAACAGTCCCCCCACACGCCCAGCGGCTCGTCGCCGTCGATCCCTATACCGCCGATGTGGTGGAGACCTGGGACCGCCGGGCGGGCTGGTACGACTTCCTCTCCGAAATCCACGGCACCCTGCTGATCGGCGACACCGGCGACCGGCTGATCGAGATCGCCGCGGGCCTCGGCTTGCTCCTGGTGCTGACCGGCCTCTACCTGTGGTGGCCGCGCGGTCGCGCGGCCTCGGCTTTTGTACCCAATCTCGCCGCCCGCGGCCGCGCCCTGTGGAAGTGCCTGCACGCGGTCGTCGGCGTCTATATCTCGCTGATCCTGGTGATGTTCCTGGTCTCGGGCCTGGCCTGGGCGGAAGGAAGGGAAGATGATCAATTGACCAGAAAGGAAATATTTGCACGCTGCTACTACTACTACTGCGATTACTATTACTAAAGCTACTGCGTCTCTAGCAGGTACTACTAAGATTGAGAATATTGAAATAAACATATGAGGAAACATTGAGGGAAAGTTGAACTAAACTAAACTATATTATGTGCATACAGATTGCTGATATGGGCTATCAGCAATATTTTGGAACGGCTAATCACATCAAAAGAAAACTTCTGGGGTATCAGGAGTGGATATCCAATTGACCAAAAGGCAAAATGTACCTGCTACTACTGCTATTAATGCTGCTGCTATTACAAGTTTAATAGATACATAAATAAATGAATATTTTTATATGTTATATAATTAATATTACATGGACTCGTCTGAAATACGCAATAATTGTATATGCGTCTGGAATGAGCTGTAGGCTATCACCATTTAGGTACCTGTGTTCGGTTTATCTTTCTACATAACTTTTCTGCTCTGTCGCTGTAGGCTAAAGCTTTAAATTAACTGTAACTCCAAGTCCGCATCCATGTCCTCTTTTTATTCATAATTTACTTATATTTCTTGGTTTTCAAGCCACCCTTCCTCCATAATTTTTGTCCTGTGTACGAGCCTGACGGTAGCTCATATCATTAACTAAGCCCTCATAAAGTCTCAGAATACGTCTGTACACTTCCCAATAACCATTACTATGTGTAAACACTGGTCAAAGTTTGTAACGGGGACTGCGGGGGAGTAAGTCGTCCCCAAAGACATAGCTATTAAGTTTTTCGACTATGGTGACTATGGTCGACATTGGCTATCTCAAAATTTTCATCCGGTGGGACAAAATTTAAGATTTGATGTAAAGAGCGAGGTATCGATGAGGGGTGAACCCCCTCATATACGCAATAAAAACATATGAATATAGAAGTTCGTTACGTAATGAAGGGGGCAAAAGATTTTCTAGCATTATTTGAATGAACAATGAAAAACTGACGAAGGAAGACAATTTTTAGGTCAAACCCTTAGTTTTTACGGCTTCTCGTTTGGGCCAATATTTTGAAATTGTACGGGCCAATATTAGGAAAATACTGAACTGTAGTTTTACGGTACTTTTGAAGTCGTAAGCGTCTCAAATCTTTGTGACATCAAATCTGTCACTATCAAACCTAGAAGTGAATAAGTTGACTGGCCATATATTCCTAAATTCGGACAAAAATCTCAAAATTTTCCTCAATACCTAAATTTTCCTCAATACCTAAGCCCTATTTTCCTAAATTCGGACAAAAATCTAAAAATTTTCCTCAATACCAAAAATGGTCCCAGAGATCGATTTGAAACTTCTATAGAGATTTTTTGAGGATTAGGGAGGTAATATGACTTATATTTTTATTTAGGGGGCAAGATATTATATGGCAGACAACGTAAAAGACAGCTCCCCGCCAAACTCTTCTAGACATTTTCCAAATACGCTTGATATTTTTTTCACTATGTTGTTTTATGTGAACCACGGTTTCTAAAACTGCATAATGGCTAATTGGATCAGTTGATAAGACTCCATTACCTAACAATTGTCAAAAACCAATTTATACTCCAATTTAAACAACTATTTCTCGTCATTCCAAGTGAACTTCAGCAAATTTAAGGAAGCAGTAGAGTTCGTGGACAACCCGAATCGCTACCCCTGGGTGTTCCGTCAGGGATTGCTGCTCGACCGTCTCCTGCGCGACTTGCTCGACGTCGAGCGCGCGCCGACCGAAGTCGAACAACCCGCGGCTTTCGCCCGCGCGCGCCTGTGGGACTTGGTCACGACTTGGAACGGCGACCTGGGCCGCGCCGCGCTGGCAACCCGGCGGCTGCTGTGGATGGCGGATCTCGGAGGCGAGCAGCCGTACAACCAAGTCGTCGCCGTGCGTGGCCTGGCTCGGCTCGCCCGCGAACTCGGGTTCGACCCGCTGGCGATGCAGGTCCCCGACCCGGAGCGCACTTTAGCGAGATTACTAACCATAGACTTCTCTGGATTTGCGGCACCTTTAATGTGTCTGAGCCATATTATATTTCATCCATGAATCTTAACTCTTAATTAACAGCTTTTGACCTTGGTTAGGCCCGGACAAAATGTGTTCCGTGTAACTTGGTATCTTTAGTTTTTTTTTTCGATCTCGTTCCCCTTGCCAAAATAAAGTTGTGGGTAAAAGCCTGCAATAGTATCAAAAAGAATTTTGCGTGAATTCATGCTCTCCGGTAGTTCGCTCATTCCTTTTCATTTAGACTTTAGACCAAAATTCTTTTGTCTTTTGGAATGCTAAAAGGGGCTTGCGCCGTGTGGCGGGACTTCTAAGCCAGCACACCAAACAATTGCGTTGAGCATCAGTTTGCGGAACTGGTCATGACCCCAGTTCCAGTGGAAATGTCCGCCCGTGAAACCGAAGCCGCGGCCACCGTCTTTGCGTTCAGTTGCCCAAGCAGTATGTTGACTTTCACCCGCCGCGACCGCTTTCCGCACGGCCGGATTACCACTATGCGCACCATCCGGGCGACTGAGTGTCGATTCGGGTGGTAAATCGCTGAGGATCGGCGTCACGCCGGCCATTCCTTCGCGAAAACGCATGTGATAGTACCATTCGTCATTGATGTTGAACGGCTTCACGATGCATGTTTTGCATTATCTGTGAATCCTTCATCATTTGATTCATCATGTTATTCATCATTTGTGGATTATTCATCGTCCAATTACTGTTCAATATAGGTCCCATGTTCATCATACCCATCATTCTATTATTGTTCATCATGTCATACATCATTTGTGGATGATTCATCATGTCATACATCATTTGTTGTCTTAATTCAGGATCATTCATTGCAGTTACCATCATTCCAGTATTATTCATAGAAGACATCATTCCATGATTCATTCCCATCATGTTGCCACCCATCATGTTGCCACCCATCATGTTGCCACCCATCATGTTGCCACCCATCATTTATACTTTAAATAAGTTGCCCACCGTTTATATATAAGGTTGGTTATTGGGAAAGGGGCATATTTGATCCTGAGTCTCCAAAAAGGCAGGGGTATAAAAGTAAAACCCTTAGAAAATCTTGCGGGGTGTCAAACACTATCAAAACGTACTATATATAGGAGGGCTGTTAAAAGGCTACAATAGAAATGTCTAAGGCAGTGGCTCTCAAAATTATTTACGCACTGCCCCCCTATTTACCCACAAAACATTGTATTGTTTCCCTTCTCAGTTACCGGTACTAAGTAAACTATAGCTAAAATATAAATAAAATTACCAGTTCTAGAGTCAAGGGGTCACGGTTTTGCTACTTTAAGCACTTCCAGGTAAGCTAGGACGATTAAATTTGGTAGGCGTATCAGGGACCGGACCAGATTAAATCAGAAATAGGCGTTTTCCCGATTCGACCATCTGGGGAGAGTGGGCGGCCGGTTAATTCGAAAAAAAAAAGAAAAGATGAAGTATTTTTAACTTATGAACGGGTGATGGGATCTCAATGAAATTTGATGTTTGGAAGGATATCGTGCCTTAGAACTCTTATATTAAATCCCGACCAGATCCGGTGACATTGGGGGGAGGTAGAAGGGGGAAACTAAAATCTTGGAAAACGCTTAGAGTGGAGGGATCACGAATCTTGATCTACGTTGATTTTTCGTCGTGAAATATGTTGCATGTAGATTTTTTTTTCTTAGTCAAACTTGTTGTATCTTGAATTATCTTCGAGAAGCTTGCTACACGTTGGCTTTTTGTTCATGAAATTTGTTGCATGTTGATTTTTTTCTTTCTTAATGAAACATGTTGTGTGGTGATTTTGAAACCTATTGTATTTTAATAGTGTTGTTTTCGTGAAACCTGCTACATGTTGGCTTTTTGTTTGTAAAACTTGTTATATATTGATTTTCTTCTTTCTATGTGAAACTTGTTGTATGGTGAGCTTTTCTTCTTGAAACCCTTTGGATAGGAGGATTGTTTATGATGATGGGATCGATGGCGCTCCTATTATTGGGTCTTCATTAACATGGGGACGAAGACGCACGATCTCCCGTCGTTGGCGCTGGTTTGGCTGTTGCTACTGTCACCGCTCCAGTTACCAGGAGTCACACTCACATCATTTTTGTTCTTTTGTCCTCTCTCTCCTGAAGGCGCGCAGATCTTTCCGTAGCAGGAAAGATCTAAGTAAGGGTGTCATTAGGGAGTGTCCACGGGTTGGAGTCATTTTTGTTCTTGTCTTGGATTGTCGTTGAAGGTTATTAGGGCCTTTATGTACGAAACTGTGAAGGGACAGTCACCCATTTCAAGCGAGCTCTCATAGAGCGTTTGCTGTGCCGGAAGTCCAATTTACGAACTAAAAATTGTGAAAAAACAAATTGTCAACTTAAAAAGAGTAATTCAATGTGAAGGAGTTATTGTGAAATCCGCAGAACTATGACATAACTTTCCTAAATTGCAACATATAGCCTAGGGTTATGAGTGCATATGCTCATCTATTATCGTAGTCATATTGGTGGATATAGCTTCATTGGTATTGCAAATACCATTCAAAAGCTCTAAAATACATGAAAAATGAAAGGCAACCAAACTTCGGAGGGAATTCCATGAGATTTCTTTTTTTTTGCATGGCTGAATTATCCCCTGGCATTCAGGTACAGCCCAGTCGATGATCATAGCTTGAGTAGATGTGTCCAAATCGGGACTATGTCTAAAATTTGTCCCTATTGCAAAGCCTTGAAATTTAATAGCGAAACAATGGGAATGTATTGCGCCTCAGGAAAAGTTAAACTTCCTCAACTGGCTGGACCACCAGAGCCATTGAAGACTTTATGACGTTATAGACCGGGACACCGGGACACAAGGAATATAAATGACGGCCGGGACACTCAAAGAGAAATTACAGACCGGGACACAAATGACGACCGGAACACAGGGACACAACTACAACGGGGACGCCGGAAGGGAAGCTGAGATCTTGAGGCTTGGGGCTCCAAGGTTCTCCAGTCCTAAATCTATGTTAAAATCTCTCACAAATATTATTTTTAAGTTCCTAAAATTCAGCCGTTGTGTAAGATCATTCAACTTACCAATAAAACTTGAGGCGCTTGATCCGGAGGCCGATACAAGAGGCATAGCAGTAGTTTCTCTTTACGAGACATAATTTCTACAATCAAGAATTCAAACTCAATCTCTTGATGTAAATCACTGAAATCAGCGATTTCAGTAAAATACAGATCCTGATTAATAAACAAGAGGAAGTTCACCTTTCGAATGGGTAGTCCTATTTCTAGTAACTATATTAAAAAGAAAAAATACGTCTGATGTTTAATATTATTTAAGGACATCGTATTATATTCTTAATTGGCGCAACAAATACTGGACTTCTCCGGAGCTATAACTTTTTAAGTAATAAACTTTTCTCTCTCTTTCCTATTTTTTTTCTTTGGTTTTGTTGTCGCTGTTGTATTGCTAAATATACTAACTAAACATTCCTGTATATCAAATCCTGCTGTCCCATGTACCATGACAGGAGAATAGGGCAGCAAATGTTACTGTATTATGAAGATGATCAATAAAGGCATTGAGTTTTAAAAAATTATTGTTGTTGTCGTTGTCTTTGTTGCTGTTATACTATGTTGTCGCCAGCATAAATGGACATGAAATTGGATCTGCTTCCTTTTACATCACTAACGGTAAGGTGGTTAGGGAGATAAGGGAAATTAAGTTTTTTGAATCGGGTACTAATGTTTCAGAAAACAAGGTATTTAACGAAAGATTCTCGCGCAACGACACTAGAAATGTGTATACATATTTAACATTTAATAATCCAAATCACAAACTAACCGATTTCACAACGGACTTTGTTATAAAATACTATAAGCCGGATGGTAGTTTAATGGGAGCTCCAAAACTTAGGTTTTTAGTATCTAAGGATTGGCCGTCGGCAAGTGTTTGGAATGATGGCACTCGGTGATACACAGATTTAAATTGTTCTTACCATCAAATATGTCGGAAGCAAATAATCTATGTTGTGTTTTGAAGTAAAGTAACGAATTCGTAGCTTGCACATGTTGAATTTTTAGAATAACAACAAAGAATTTTTGTTCTGAGGTTTTTAAGATCTGCGTTTTGAGGTTTTGTGTTTGAGGTGTTTTTCAAAGGTTTTTCTTCTGAGGCAAAGCAATACGCCATAAGGCTATTTACATTGTGTATTTTGAAGTAACGGCAATTTTGAATGTCAGAAAATAAAAAATAACGTTTGTTTTAATAAAGATGAAGCGCTCCCTCCCTCGAGGGGAAAGATAATTTTTAGGGAGATGGATATCTAAGCAGAATTGGACATTAATAACTTTTTTCAAGATACAATCTTAGAATTGATGTTTACAAAATATAAATCAAAAACAGCTCTAGCAAGCTATTAAAATCAAAAATTAATTTTTACTAAAAACGAAAAGCATCATTAAAACTTAAATGAGGAGTTTAATTTTTTTATAAATATAAACTTAATACAGTGGTAATGAGCAGCTTATTTAAAGCCCTGAAAATTATTTGCATACCGATCGATACTGTATGAAGGGAATGTCTAAATCAAAATGGAAAAAACTTATTTTCATTTAGATCCTAATGCTTGTCCGGTGTGGCATTTTGGTCTTAAGGTGGATCAGTCCGATAGGCTAGAAATTATCCAGAAGAGAGCCCTGAGAATTATATAGAGAATGTAAATTGATTTACATTCTCCTCCTCAAGGAATTAAACCTCCCTACCTTGGCAGCCCGGAGTGTTACTCTGTACCAATTTCGGAAATAATCTACGTCGTAACCCACGCTTTCAATGTGTACTCTCAGCCCCTTAATGCCCTCCGAAGCCCTGTTTACCCCGATAAGAAGCACAAAAAATCCTGATTTTAAATCCTATTAATGCAAGAACTGAGCATTACAGAAAGAGATTTGTGCCAGTTATTCTTCGTGAAACATTATGCATGCTGATTTTTCTTCGTGAAACTTGTTCCATTTGCATTGCTTCTACAGGAAACTTAATGTATCTTGATTTATGTCTTCGAGAATCTTGTTATATTTTTATTTATTCTTCATGGAACTTGACGTATGTCAATTTTTCTCTTCGTGAAACTTGTACATTTATTTTTCTCCTGGTGAAATCGATTTGTTCCTGAAGCTTGCTACGTGCAGATTTTTATTCTTGAAACTTTATTTATCTGGATATTTTTCTTCGTGATACTTGTTGTATGTTGAGCTATTATTTCGTGAAAATTAATTTATCATGATAGTTTCGATCGGAGACAGCATCAACGATTTCCACGGCTCTCCAGCCGGCGCCACCGCGCTGCAGGACGTGATTGGACTGGTGGCAAACCAGGCCTTTGAAAACGCGCTGTTGGCGGGCAATTTCGGCCAGGCGCTGAACATTGGCCTGCAAAATGCGATCGGCAGCAGCTCGGCGCGTGAGGTTCTGGTTGAGATCATCTATACGGGGTTAGCGGTACGAAATCTGGAAAACGCCTCCCTATCGGACTACCTGGGCCGCGCAGACAACCTGTTGCGGGTTCTCGGCATCGTGGATGCCGCGCTCACGGGCCTTGATGTGACCGTGGCAGGCGCCGCCCCTTCAAAGGAAATCTATAGCTTTTTTTAGCTTTGGTACCTTATCCTGATCTTTTTAGCTGTTTATATTGCTAATTTTTAAAACGCATTTCTTCTTCTTTTTAGTTTGGGATCCCCCTATTACCAAAAAACATTAGTTTTTTATCTTTTTCAATAATATTAAATTCCCATTCACTTCTTTTTAAAATTTACAGGGTTATGTAAGCTTCCATCCAACGAATTCAAACACTCAGACTTCACTTTCACTGTGCCTTCCTATTCTCGGCATTTTAATGTAAGGACCTAAATAAAAAGAGGAGAGGGAGAGAGAGAGAGAGAGAGAGAGAGAGAGAGCATCATTCCTAGTTTTTGCTCTGTTTTACCCCTCCCCCCAACTAATTGATCATTATACCTACTTATTGTGTTTTTGTTAAATTCGGAGATAATTCTGATTTGATGCTTTCTCTATTTGAAACATTGCAGTTGTACAAAAAATTGATTTTAAAAGCCAATTGCCTTTTTGAAAATAAAGAATGCTGTTATGTAAATATTTAAGGCGATTTAAAAGAAAGTTAAAGTGATAGCCTCAGTTGTTATTTGTGGGGTTACATCTGACTCGATGTTGCAAAAGGGGAAAAGGGTCTTTCATAGATATTTCGGGAATTTTTTTTTTTTTTACATTGCAATCTTAATATATTCTGAAGAACAGATTTACCACTGTGAAAATTCTTCTCACATTAAAGCAGTCTTATCACATCTTAGAAAAATATACACAGAACTAAACATCCACTTGACTTAGTGAAAAAAAAGGATAAGCTTCTAGTTACAAAGGAACAAAATTATTCGTGTTTGTAATATAAATATAATCTATTTTTTGAAAAGATCTGATTTTACTGAGTGTTTTGCTAGAAATTCATTTTGCTAGAAATTATTCCCTCTTCTGAAAATATCTGAAGCATTTTTTTTTTTTCGCTTGTTTGACATGGTAGACATACCTTATTATTTTGTTATAATTCTAACAGCAATAAAAAAATTAAAATAAAAATACTCTTCAAATATGGTGGCGGACTTACATACTTCACATTCAAGGGTGTCAACAGGATCAGAATGCTTTGAGCAATGTTGATCGCTAGACATGTTCAATCCATATAAATAAAAATAAGCATATACCGCTAAAACTAAATTCAAATTTCGCCCACAGTTTCAGTTACAATCCAAAATTTTAGCACTTGAGCAGAAAAACTGAAGAAATCACATATGTTTCTAAAATTAAGCATTGGTAAAATTCGTTTAGTTGAAAGTCAAACAGATATTAATTTTGAAGTTTAACTTCCAAAAAAAATTCCAAACGACACGTTGTTTTGAAGGAGTTGTTGTAGAAACTTGTAAAGAGGGTTTCATTTAATTGGAAATTACCCTGCCCAAAACACCCATCTTTCCCTCAAATACAGCAAATCAAAATTTTGGGATAGCAATTTTGTTCAGCGTAGTTAAAAGTTCCAGTGATTATGTCTTTGAAGATAAAAGCCCTCCACAGCCCTCAGGGTAAGGTTGCAAGTTATGCCCCGGGGTATATAACATTAATATGCAAAGGGTGGCCGTATAAACCTTTGAAGGGGGCTCACTGTATTGTAGATCAGAAGTTCTAGTGTCCTTTTTAAGTCAAAGTGTCGTATTCCTACTTTAATTGTTATTCAGATCTCTCAATTTTCATGCACTGTTTTTGCATTTCAGCACAAACAACTAAAAGTTTTTAAAGCTCAAATCAGCACCATTTTTGTAGCAAATTGGACTCAATTTACCAAATCAGTGCTGAAAAACAAATATACACGTTCTAGGCTTTAAACTAGGTAGCATTGCTTCAGACCCAATGGCCAAATGATGCTACTTTCTGTGATGTTTTTAATGAAAATATTATATAAACTTTGATAAAAGAGAATAAGTAAATGTAAATAAGGTGGTATGCTCTAGGAGAAGGACTAGTAAAGTAATGATTTATCATTCAATCATAAACGGATGTATCCGTGTGCAATTGGGAATGCAAAACCACTATGCTTATAAATCAACATTTCATCTAAAAGGAAATACTATTAAACTATAAAAAGTAGATCTATAAACAGATTTATCGATCGCAGTAAAAGTCTGCTCATTACAGAAAGCCCTCATATAATTTTTCTTTCCCAGAATACTCTCTTTGACCTTCGTGGTCTATCAACTTGTTGCTGTTTTCCTTACAGAATAGGGTGATGTTGATATAAGAGAAAATTTTTCAAAGGTTGGCCATAGAAGAATTGGCATAAATTTGCCTTCTTCACAGATGGGATGAAGGCAAACTCCCGCTTTCAGGTCGTTTCGGCTCATTATCGGGCGCACCTGTTTGGCTACGCGTCAATGAAAACTCACTTTGAAAAGTCCGATCGGAAGCGCAGCCAAAGTTTGGGCCAAATTTTCGTGAAAGGGCCCGAGGCCAGTACCGAAAGGGGTGATCTGCCCCGCAAAAAAGCGCCTATCTTTCGAATCCCAAAAAAGGGGTCGGATCCATTTACGCCAAAAATGGATCCGACCCCTTTTTTCGACGCAAGGTCGTGGTCTTGCTGAGAAAGATGGCACATTTGTCTCTGTTTTCTCGCATGATGAGCAAGACGTTGAAATATCGGGAGATTGTAGTGAGACATCTAGTATAAATTAGTTTTCCTTGTTTCAAGGAAAAAATTGCTTTCCGGGGATATGATTTTCAATGTCATTAGGGAAGAGGCCTGGCTTCAAACTATATCCTGAACGAGACTCGTCCTTGAAACATAAACATTCCTATAGGTAAAACACATGAAACAAACTTAAACAAATTAAATCCCTTAGGTGTAATTAATACTGCCAAATAATACGGTTTAAATTATCATTAGCATTCCCATTAAAATTCTCGATTTATTAGATTCGGATTTTACTCCCTGAGGGCAAGAGGGCCTTTGATACATAGTTTTTGTATTTATTGTTAAGAGAAAATAATTTTAGCAAGTTAACACTAAAAACAAAGGCAAAATTACACCTGAATCAGCTCGGATTTTGTTAATGCATGTCTATTAATGCAACAAAGGGTCGTAATTCATACAGATTTAGAAGGGAGTAAAAAAAAGATTCCAAAATTTTCAATTAAAATACAAAAAAGGCATTTCTTAAAATATGATTACATAAAAATATGCTTTTCGAAATAAGGAGCCATTTACCGCCCCTCCTCCTCTAAGTGCCACTTTTGATAGCGAAGTAAAGGCATCCTGCCTTGGAAAGAGATTTTCCTATCAAAAGTTGTTTTTGGCATTACGAAACTTTTGCATTGCTGTTACCTTTGTCGATGTTCAACGGTGGATGATTGGGAGAGATATTGTGGCGACTAGAGAAATAGAGTATATTAACATCAGAGGTCACCTAGCTCAGTTTGTAGGGTACACGCCGCGAATTTGATCCCCGATGGTTTTCTCCAGTGTTCTGTTCAAAATGTTTACATTACTTTGGCAGGGATCCCCTATAAAATGGTACATAAAGTTACCAAACAGCTTCATATTTGATTTTACTTCTTTAAGGTGTCACACATTTTGTATTAGTTTGTCGCTGATCGCTTATCTTCAAGTTGGAAAAGTGAAAAGTTTGAAAACGATTTTTCGCAACGTTTCAGTGTCATGTCAGTTTTGACTGAAAAAAGGACTAGAACTCTTAATTCCTGATCTACTGAGCATCCATCGAAGTCTTATTATGATCATGAGGCGGAGATAAGGACAAGAAAGGGACAGTCTCCATCCTATACGGAATAAATTCTGTTCATTTTGAGGTATAATGTTACTGTTTACTTCCATAATAACAGCTTAGACCAGAAATATTCTCAAAACTCGAGAGGGATTAAATATCTGTTCCACATTTCATATGTTTTTTTGTTCTCCCCAGAAAAATACCCCCTAACAAGAGTTCCCCCGTCAGGAAAATTCCCAACTTCGGCAGGAAAATTGTGTTTTGAAATGTTAAGGTAGGAAATGAGGTTAGCAACTAGTTTTGTATTAAATTAGGAGTTAAGCAGGGTTGTGTTCTATCCCCTTTTGTATGGATCATTTTGATGGACTTCGTCTTAAGGACCACATGAAAGGCAATTGGAGACCATGGAATCAAATGGGGAGGCAGAACACTCCTGGAATTAGATTTTGTTGATGATTTTAGCATATTAGATGAAACTATAAGCAAAATGAATGAATTTTTAGAAGTTTTGTGATCTCAGGGTTTTAAAATAGGCTTGAAAATTATTGTTAAGAAGACTTAAGTCGGTAAGGCTAGGAATAAGAGAAGATGAAAAGGTGAGACAGCCCAGATGTCCAACTTGGACTAGGGATTAAGAGGAGTTTTTCCAAGGGAAGATTAACAATGCCTATGGACAGCATGGTAAAACTGACAGATGGATTGCAAGACCCTGATTTTTCCTACATGAATAAGGTAAAAGATCTTGAACTGCGTTGATATTGCATCCTTCTTTCTGACACTACCCACCCAAGCTTAAGGAGAGGGCGTTTTAGCCCAAAACTGGTAAAATTCTAGTTAATTGACTTCTACCTATCTCGGAAAGGGCTTAGGCTAGGAAAATGAAACTTTCAGGGATGAGTATACAGGCTAAAGTATGGGTAAAATTCTAGTTAGTGTTTCAAGTATCTGAGACTTTTGTGACACTGGACAGTATGTGTGGAAGGCTCTATGGGTAGCCATTACCTCACTACTTTGTGCATCTAGTATATAGCTTGAATAAGTAGATGATGGCTGCAATGGAAGAAAAACCCATCTATATGATCATTGTTTGTATGGGAGGGATTTTTAAATAAAGAATACCTTCATTCCATTCATGGTTGTATTTTACTGGAAGATATTACAGCACCTTTACACTAACAAATTAGATTATAACGTATTACAATAATGTGCAACCTCTTTTCCTGCTCTTTTTTTTCTTTCCCTGTGACTTCTGCTTTTTGCTGACATGAGCCTCATAAAATAGAATAGACATACACTACTACTTTAAAAAGGGCTCATTCGATTGGAAATTGCAAGTTCTTGTTTCCTTTTCAATAGTCGAAAGTGATTGGAGGGCACCCAGCCCTCCCATACACCCATCAATTCCTAAATACATCGAATCAAATTTTGAGGTAACCATTTTGTTCAGCGTGTTGAAAGGTCCAGTAATTAAGTCTTTGAGGATGACAACCCCCTCCCCCTCAGCCCTTAGGACAAGGGTTGTGAATTATATTCCGGAAGCACATAAGGTTTTTTATGGAAAGGCTGATCGTATTAACTTCGGAAGGTGCTCATTGGTGGTTGGCCCCCGGCGCACTTCCTCGTTGAAGGGACAAAAACGGAGATCAGCATCGGCGGGAGGGGTAGTCAAGTATAATGCCGTATCTTTTAACGGGCATCTATTAATATTTTTGATTGGCGTCAAACTTATTCTTAAGGATCAAAGGCGATTCTTCAAGACCATTAAATTTACTCTTCTTTAGCTTATGGTACATCATAAAACGTAATATTAATGGCAGTTTATGGGTTATTTATGATGTTAATATTAATGGGCATTTATTAACATTTTTAATGGGCACCAAACTTATTTTAAGTATCAAAGGAGATTCTTCCAAGACAGTTAAATTTACGTTCGCGGTTACTTTGAAAGGAAAGTTGGTAATTCCGGACCACTAAAGCAACTATTTCAGTGTTTTCTCCAATATATAAGTGTACTCAAAGACACTATATTACTAGACCGTCAATGACGGTAAAATACATTGATAAACCCAAGATGATTTTGACTCTCCGTGGGTATAAAATTAGAACTGTAGAAATAACTTCCAGTAACGCGGCAAAGGAAAAAGGAACGGGGATATCACATAAAATGTTTCCATTTATCGCTAATGCTGGCTACCGTTGGCTACCACTTAGTGTCTTAACGTTGAGCGTTGGCCATATTTTGGCGTTGGTACCTGAAAAGGCAAAGAATACAAAATTCCACATTTTTGCAGATAGGAGCTTGAAACCTGATTAGTAGGTTCTTTGATACGCTGAATCTCTTGGTGTGATTTTCATTAAGGTACTATGACATTTAGAGGGTGTTCCCCCTTTTTTTCGAAAATAAAGCAATTTTTTCAGGCTCCTAACTTTTGATGGGTAAGATTAAACTTGATAAAACTTATATATTTAAAATCAGCATAGAAATACAATTCTTTTGATGTATATATTGGTAGCAAAAATCTGTTTCTTAGAGTTTCGGTCACTATTGAGCCGGACCGCTCCTTAGTGGAGTTCGAACTTTTGATATTGATCCGAAAGTTCTGAGCCCGAGAAAATTTACTTGATTTTCAAAAAAATTGGGGAAACACCCCATAAAAATCAATGAATCTGAATTAAAATTACAAAACCACATTCAGCGTGTCAGAGAACCCTACAACCATCAAAAACGTCGAATTTTCGTTTTATTCTCATAACAACGATCACGGATTCGTGTTTATTTGTCTTCTTCCCAGGGGTTATTGTATAAAAGCAATGGTCCAAGAATATTGGGAGAGGGACCATTCTAACGGAAATTAAAAAGCTCTTGTGCACTTCTGAGTGACCAATAGAATTTGAGGGTAGCTAGCCTCCCCCCTACCACGCCCAATTTTTTTGGAAGAATAAGATAATAAGTCTGCAAACCAAGATTAGAATATTGGAAGCAACAGTGATGACAGTGGTCAAATACGGTTCTGAAGCATGGGCGCTCCGAAAAGCAGATAAAGATTTGCTAGATGTTTTCCAGAGAAATTGCCTACGAAATGTTCTGGGTTCCCGGTGGACTGACCGTATTTCGAACAGCAGGCTGTACGAAAAGTTTGGCTCAGTCCTGCTTTCTACAGCTATTGTGAGTGAAAGTTTGAGATGGCTTGAGTACATTCTGTGGATAAAGTATGACAATTCACTGAAGATTGTCCTGTTCAGCCAACCGTCTAGTAAGTAGTTTACATAGAATTACAAATTTTAACAACTTTTATAATTAGTAACTGACAATTTTCAATTAGAATTTACAAAGTTGGGCAGTATTTTCCCCTTTTTTGCCGTAAGGACGGACCATATTCAGCTGTTTTTTCTCCTAAGCTTACTTTACCTAAGTAACATATTTGGAACTTATTCCAATCTGCAATAATAATGTATGAATTTGAGCAATTCTTTTATTTTTTATGTACGAAAATTTTAATTATAGTTGGACAAGTAGTTTACATAGAATTACAAATTTTAACAACTTTTATAATTAGTAACTGACAATTTTCAATTAGAATTTACAAAAGACCTTTCAATCTTTCTGGACAAAATGCTGTTTCTAGATTTTAGACAATGTCACGAGACTTGCATAGGGGCTGAGCAGCATAAAAAGACCCGGGAGGGAAGCTGGTTTTGCCCGTAAATTGTTTTATAGCCATTAAAGGAGCGTTAGAGCTATGTATGAATAATTAGCGATTTGTATTATTCGTTGACCCTGCCAAAGGGATTATGAGGGCGATGTCATGCCCGGAGTACTATTCATTGGAACTTTAGACTATTTTGAACGCATTGACAATCTCCAAATTTTGATTGAACCTTGCGTCAAAATAAAAAATGTCAACTCTCAATGTCGTTTTACTGACTCCGTCATCGAACGTGTCTATATTATCGGATGACTCCTCGTTGGAACATAACTCGAGCTTGCGACATGCGACACCTGCATCTCCTGACATATCCTATTCAACCGCCAAAAGCGGAGGGTCTACGACGTCGTTAGCTCCAACACAATACTTCTTGATGCGCGTCACAGCTCCACGGGGGCTAAAGATTCTGGACGCCCCTCAGTTTCAAGTTAACAATCTCATTCACAGAAAGCAAACTGTCCCCAGCACAAATGTTTCCTCATCGCACGCTGTCAGTCAAATCGAATCTAGTATCGGGCCACCGAAGACCCACCAGTCAATCTTCCCCCTTTCTGATTCTTCAAAATGTTTTTTTTCCTCCTCTTTTGTTTCCTCTAGCAAACTGTAGTCATGCTCTTGGAGCGGGAAACAAGTTCCCTCCGTCGGGACAGAATTTAGCACTCCAAGAGGTGTTGTATCGTTTCCTATTTCAAAATATGGTGGCCATGTTTCTGGTTCTGGGCATAGATTTTCTTTTCTCAGGGTTTTGAATTTTCCTCCAAATACTTTCATGCCATTCATTTTAAAACTCTCCGATAATTGTTTTATATCCCTTATTTCCGCTTCTCTTTTTTTTGTTTCAATAACTGTTTATAATATCGCTGGATCGCTTTCATCTAGCAGTATTCCTTTGAAGCTTTGCCATTGTTGTTCTAAGGAATTGATTAGGACATTATTCCAAGAGATGTTACTGGGATCTATTCTAATCTTCTCATAGTTTATAAATATCTAAAATATTTATTTTAGATAGAGCTGACGTGAAATCTTCAGGTTTAGAATTTTGTTTTAAGGACAATGAAATAGAATTATGATGTTGTACTAATCTCATTTTCAAATTCTGGTTAGTACATTCCCCATAAGAGCTTCTACAAGTACATGGGATATTATAAACCCCACTTTGTTGCTCTACAGAAGTGCAATCCTTTCCAAAATTTAAAAAGCAAGCCAAAGTCGTCAAAACTTTATTTCCTCCCTTGGGGAAACCAATACAACCTCGTCTCTTATAGTATTCATTAGTTTACCCAATATTCCCCCTTCCCTTTCGTCCAAGAGAGAGGAACCTAGAAAAGTCCCTTTGGAACTATTATTTGACAATCTGTTGCCTTTGTAAGAGACTTAAGACTTCTCCGATCGATATCTTTCTAGTCTTATGCGTCACAATTCTTATAAAAGAGCATAAATCAAAAACTTTGGAAGGCATAACTTTTAACGATTAAAATAGCATGATTTGTATAAAAAAAAAATCCGAAAAATTAGGTATCAATGTAGGAGCACTATCTTTCGGCACAGCCGCGATGATGTGACGGACCTGCGCACCGCCGCCTATCTGGTGTCGATCGACAAAGTCGCCAAGAGCTATCACGCCAAGGGGCTTTGACGGGCCGCGCGAGCGGACCACAGAGCCAACAGACAGCACCGGGGTGGAGGGGAAACTCTCCGCCCCGTTCTTTTTACCGTCGGCACCATATACGTCATCAACGGTCGCAATTAATACTAGACACAAGTGATCAGTTCGTGTGATTTCCAGCAGAGCCGTGCTGATGTGCCGCAAATCGAGCGTTTGGGCTAGGAGCAGCAAGCGAAAGCGGGTAGCAATGCCGCCAAAGCCCGGGCCTTTTCTTTCCAAATACAATGTCTGATATTGCACCCATTCTTTAAATGACAATGTTTGAGGATAAGGGGATTATTGCTTATGTTGTTACTGATACTGTTGGCAAAGGTACTCAAAAGCAAAGGAAAAGGTCAAGGAATAAGAAAAAGCCTAGTCAGTTAGCTGGGAAAAAAAGATAAGTTTTGGTGAGGCTACAAAGCTTATCCCAATTAAGGTGAAAAGCAGACACGGCAAAAGATTGACAGAAGATAAACAGTGCATTCAAATGCAGTGGACAACAAACTCTTGAGCCAGTTTGATTTTTTGTCCAAAATTTGTCTCCAAGAGACTAGAAAATCTCGCCGAAAAAGTCGCCATCACGCAACTCGGCGAGGATCTGTCCGCCGGGCTCGTAAACAATATCGACTGCGCCATGTTCGACGATATACATGCCCACGCCGGGCTCGCCTTGCCGAAAAACGACCTCCTCAGCACGATAGTCACGGCGGTACAGGATCCGCTCTACAGCCGCCATCTCGCGGCGGCTCAGCGCCGAAAAAAGGGGGATTTTCTTTAGCAGGGTATAGGTATCCTGCTGATCCTCGCGCTTAAAAATGTTTCCCCAGAAACTGTCCACCGATAGCCAAGGGTTAGAAACCATAGGAACGCCTTAGATGAACAGGAGCACGGACCTATTCTCCGTAGAGTAAACGTAGAGTAAATAGAGGACCTATTCTAAGAAGTTTCCATAGGGTAAATAATTTCCAAGTTATAACCAAATCAAATGCCTGAATGACAGTAATTGCAGGCACTCATAGGTTTACTTCTAATGTTAAATTAATAATAGTAAAATAATGAGTAAATTGGCAAATGAGTTAGTAATTAATAAAAGTACAATTAATATCACTATATCGTTAATGGATGTAAACCTGTTTCTTGCTCCTCCTTACTATTCACTCACAGGTTCACTTCTGATGTTTGATTAATAATCTAATAATAGTAAATCGGAAATTTATTTAGTTTGATATCCATAGGGGCTTATAGGGAAAAAACATTTGGAGGATCATAAACAAAATTTTTTTATACACTCCCCCTCCCCCTAAGACTGAATGTGAAGTCCCATCCCCCTTTCTTTCCTTAATAGTACCTAAAAGTCTCATCTTCATCCCTCTTGCCATTCCCGAGATTTTGCAGAAATTTTACTTCAACGAACTGAATGCCCGCTGTGTCTTTCAATATACCTCCCCCTTCTCATCAAATTTAAGGTTTGAGATTCTCACTTGACTTTTAGATCAGGACACTCCACCTAAGATGCACTAACAGCTTTGAGTTTATGGATCAACAAAGTGCTGATGGTCAGATTTTAATGTGAGTTTTTTTTTCATTTATTTTGCTGAAAACGAAATATAGGGTCAAAATATCCATTTAAGATTAAGGATCCACTGTCTTAAGAACTGTTTCTACTTACTGTTTGTATTTATGATGGAAAGGCAGTGTGGTCTTCGTCGCTGTTTATGAAATAAACTCAATTAAATAAAACAAAAAAATGTTTCGACTGAAAGTAAGAAGCAGCATTAAAGCCTAAAGTGAACAGAAACTATTATATATATGAAGGGAATTGCCCCCTCCTCAATACCTCGCTCTTTGCGCTGAAGTTTTTCTTAGTACTTTAAAAAAAACTTCTAAAAATTGATTTGACTAAGAAAGAAGCCCCAAAAAATTTAAATTTCTTACAATAATATTGAAATTTTTATCCAATATTAAGCTGGTTAAGAAAGAAGGGGTGGAGGAAACAGCAAAAAGGTCAGATTATGGGTCTGGCTACAAAATAATCGCTGTCAACTCTTAAAAAGAACGCTTGAACTTTCAATTTCAAGTCAAATAAGGGAAAAAAATAATACATGGGAGGTATAGGGTTGTTCACTAAGGCAGCGCATGAGTGTTGTCCCCTAACTGTAATGTGGACATTGACCTTGGTTGTAGGTCACGTCCAGCATTTCCAAAGTCAGGTTCAAAACTTGGTAAAACAGATATTGTCGCTTGAGGATTAACAATGCACGCAACCCATTCCGGCCAACCTGATCCATTGTCGCAAAACTCCACCGCTCTTGCGTGGCACAGTGCCACCATCGGCGTTGCGGACCTCGCTGCGGCGTTGCATCTTTGGCACGACAGTTTCGGTTTTGAGATCAAACTGCGAAGCGCCGGACCGGACCCGGAACTCGGGCAACGCTGGGGGCTCGCCAAAGATGCCATTGCCGAACAGGCGGTCGTGGGCATGGCGGACAGGCCCTATGGACAACTGCACTTGATTCAGTTTGCCAATCCTGGCCCGGCAGTGCGCGACGGATCACCCGTGAAAAAAAAACGAAAAACCTTTCTTCTTGTAAAAAAGAAGTGGAAAATTTTGCATTTTTTAATTTAGCTGCTTGAAACCTCTACAGTAGGGTTTTCTTACATGCTCAACTTGCTAAAGTTATTTTCATCATGATTAATTGGTATTTTAGGGTGTGTTTATTCCTTTTTTTCAGACATTAGGCAAATTTTATCAGGCTCATAACTTTTGATGGGTAACATTAATGTCTATGAATTCTATAAGCTTTGAATGAGCATCAAATCCAATTCTTTTGATATATATACTATTATCAAGACTTTTTAGAGTTTTAGTTACTATTTTGCCGGTCCTAGAATGTCGCGAGAGGGCTCATTCTAACGAAAAATAAAAATTCTAGTGCCATTTTTAAGTTACCAAAAGAATTGGAGGGTACCTAGGCCCTCTCCCACGCTCATTTTTCCCCAAAGTCGCCGGATCAAAATTCTGAGATAGCGACTTTATTCACCATAGTAAAAAAAACTTGATACCTATGTCCTTGGGGACGACTTACTCCCCCACAGTCCCCGTGGGAGGGGCTGCAAGTTACAAACTGTGACCTGTGTTTGCACATAGTAATGGTTATTGGGAAGTGTACAGATGTTTTCAGAGGGATGTTTCTGGTTTGATGGAGGAGGGGGTACCAAAATGTTATATTTTTCTCCCTCTCACCATATTTCCCAGGAAAAATCCTCTGATGTTTGCTTATTGACCTATGTTTATTTATTTTCATAAATGTATGCTAAGTGTACTGAACAATTGAGTTTGATGATTATAAATAAGACTAAAAGTTATTGTTTTTGGTTCTTAGTGGATATGTATATCAAAACGGCAATATCGTAACAGGTGAGAATAACTAACAGATAATATTGTACTCCTCGTAAAAGTAAGGGCAAAGGTTAAGAAATTTTTAAGGTGATTTGTCCTGCGTTCAGCATAGCCAATTGTAATCTATTGCAATAGTTTTTTTTTGACGCGAACCCTAATCGGTTTGCATGCGAAAGTTTGCTTTTTGTTTGCTCCTCATTAGTGCTAAGCTCGAATAGCTCCTCTTTTAATATAACATTGCTCAATTTCGTTTCATACAATGGATTTATGATCCATGGTGGTATTTCCAACGTCAGAATATCACCAAATCTTTTTTGAAGTCATCATGCAGGGCAATTAAATATTGAACGTTTGTCTGAATATCCTTATCAAGGCAACCTACCCGTTAGAAGTTTAAAAACTGGGAAAATTCGCGCCGACTATTGTTTTGCTTCATATATTTCGATTTTTCAAGAAAAGCTGAAATTACACCCTTTCCAAATACAACAATTCAGAATCTAAAAACTCCTGGGAAGTTTTATCTCTGTTTGTTGTTTATTATCATGTCTGGCCAGTTCGGCTTAAGAACTTTCAAACTTAAATATGGACAAATATTTATTGTCCATTTTATTGTAAGAATTATATTATATCTTATTTTATTTATAACTGTTTGTTCCTTCGAATAAGGCTATTTTGAGTTCATTTATTAAAAATGTTTCTGTTTTGTTGTAAAAAAAAAAAAATGGAAGCAAGTCAGGAATCAATGCTTCTATTGTTTCGTGATTAGATTTCCCTTGTCTCTTACAATCTAACTGAAATGTCTTCATAAAGTTGTGTATGAGTTGAAATAAACATTGACGTTTATACATTTTTTGACACCTGTTTCAATTTTAATTCCTATAAATGACAGCTGTCTTTTACTGTCACACAAAACAAATAACAGCTGTCATAACTGCTAGAGACTAAACAACTAGAAATGCGACTGTAATCTGATATGTTAGGTAAAAAGGGAATATAGTGAAAACAATTCACTTTTGAAGGGACAAAAATAGAAATCAAAATTTAAGATGATGCAAAAATGATGCAGTAATCATATATTGAGTAATTATTATTATATATTGTCTCTCTCTCTCTCTCCGTTTAACTGTGTTTTCGGAGAGTGGTTTCATTTTCAATGTTCTTGGTGCTTGCATCGATCAAACCTATTCAAGTTCTATTACTACGTCACTGTTTTCGCCATTTTATGGACAAACCTAGTCACAGCGCTTACATCAACTTGACCTTAATAGGTCAACTTGACGTTTAAGGTCAACTTGACATTTAAGGTCAATCTTGACCATAATAAGAGTTTTAAATACACCAAAGTCTCCGGCTTTGGAATCAAACGTTCATTTGTCTAGAATATTAAGTAAAAAGGGTTAAAAGAAAGAAGAATTCGCGTCATTACCTTGAAAAAAGTTTAAAAATTTCATTACAAAAGAAACACTAGGTGAGCTGCCTCCAAAGGCACCATTGGGTCAAAATTTGTTTATAAACATATTTGTTACCACAGTAAAAAGATCCAATAACTGCATCTCCAAGGATAACGAGACTTCTTACAGACCCTTGGGGCAAGGGCTGTAAATTGTGCCATTTGCCATTTGTTTACATATAAGATTCATTTTTGCGAAAGAATGGTATGTTTTGCCCTTGGTCCCAAAAAAAAGAAGAGTATTAAGGTGAAACTTTCCGCATGGAGGTCCTGCCGCGTAGTACTACTACTACTAACCACTACTACTACTACTACTACTACTACTACTACTACTACTACTACTACTAGTACTACTTAGAACCTTATTGTAGAAGTTTCAAGCTCGTATCTACAAGAATGTGGTATTTCACATTTTTTGCCAGGAAACAAATCATGGATGCGTGTTTATTTGTTTTTTTGTTGTTTTTTTTTTCCCTAGGGGTGATCGTATCGACCCAGTGGTCCTAGAATGTCTCGAGAGGGCTCATTCTAACGGAAATTAAAAGTCCTAGTGCCCTTTTCAAGTGACCAAAAAATTGGAGGGCACCTGGGCCCCCTCCCACGCTCATTTATTCCTCAAAGTCAACGAATAAAAATTCTGAGATAGCCATTTTATTCACCATAGTCGAAAAACCTAATAACTATGTCTGATAAAAACCTCAGTATGACGAAATTTTGTGGTTTTTACAACTGTAATATTATCTCTACATATCGAAGTAATTATCGCAAAATCTCAGTATTATGGAATTTGCTGGCTTTTATACCTATCACATCACCTCTTTTTATCGAATTAATTATGGTAAAACCTTTGTATGACGAAATTTGTTGGCTTTTACAACTGTTACATCATCTCTAGATATCAAATTAGTTATGGTAGAACCTCAGTATGACGGAATTTGGTGGCTTTTATACCTGTCAAATTACGTCTGCGTCGAATTACAGTAAAATCTCTGTTTGGTAATATTGTAAAATTTCACCTCCGTGGCGCCGTCGGTTTGAACTAGAGTTGGGCAGGCATTTTTATTACAGAAGTGAATTCTCTTTTGACCAATGCCTTATAATATTCTTAATGCGGCTGAGTTCAGTATTTGATTCTCTCATATAGCTCGCAAATGCAGCATTGCGCTCTTCATTTATTGATTTAAATTCTCTTTCAGCCGATCTTCGAATATAATCCAAATGAGTCAAGATTTTGGATGGATCAATTGATGATTTTGATTGCATTTCTTCGATTGGTTTCTTCAGTCCATAAGTAATTTCAATTATTTCTCTCAGTTGATAATGTTGTTTTAGATCATCTTCCTTAATAATTACCCCAACCATATTGACAAAAAAAATGGGGTTAGTTGTCTTCCAATCACTTTTGACTCTTAAAAAGGGCATTATAACTTCCAATTTCTGATCGAACGAGTCCCTTCCGCAGTTTATATGACCATCACTTCCATATGAAGTGCCTCTGGGGAATAAATATTGAAGCCTTATTGCCTTAGGGCTGGTGGCGCGAGGCTAGTTGCCATTGGTTCACTTTTAATTCTTAAGAAGGGAATTACAACTTTCAATTTCTAGACATTTGAGTCTCCTCCGAAGTTTACACGACCACCTTTTCCATAGAAACCTGGGCATGACTGCATAGGTTTTTTGGAGTTTTTTTTTTTTTTTTTTTTTTTTTTTTTTTTTTTTTTTTTTTTTTTTTTTTTTTTTTTTTGGAAAGCAATGCATATCTTCCGTGTTAAAACTTCCTTTTTATATAAGAACTGATTCATGATAGCCATGTATTTTAGCACCACTTTTTTTACATCTCTTCACAGCAACAATAAGTGCGGTTTCGCTCCATTTTTAAGATGTTAGCCAGCACCTCCATGGTAAAAATCTCAAGAAAAATCAGAGCTCTAATAAAAACAGAATCAAACCTGGGAGTGGAGGCACTCTTTACTAGGTCAACACCATTGCTCAGAATAAGATTCTGGATTTTCGTTGGACGGCACCGCGCGGGCGTCCATCACGGCTCGCTCGACCCCGCGACGTCGTCGCGCGGCTCGCGGCACACTCGCTGTCGGATCGTTTCTACCCAGCCGGCGGGCGCGTCGAAGACCGCGCCCACGCTGCGCCACAGGGCGCCCCCACGTCGGTCATTCTAGCAGAGATCCGGACCGATACCCTCGTGATAACAGGGGTTTCCGGCGATCGTTTCGGCCCGTCGGGGGAGCTCTCGACGGTCGCCCCGAACCTCAGAGAGCGCGCACCCGGCGGGCAGGGCGAGCCGTCTCTCCGCGCCGCGCCGGGTGCGGGCCGCGGCGGCGGTGGGGCGTAAAAAGACGTGAGCTCAATGAAGTAATAGTTTTCGCAATTATGAACTATTGCTCTAATACGATTAATTGTGGTTTTATCTTCATGAAAATTAAGGAGATGGTAACATCTAAGTTAGTTTTAAAATAGCGGAGGATTTACTGTCTTCGGATTTTTAGTCAATCACATTATTCCATAAATGTATGCTAGAATAGGAGACCAAATTAAATTTGTCTTTTTTTTTACCCGTTGGTGTGTTTACTTGTCGTTACTATGCCAAATTCTTAGCCAGTAGAATTAACACAAAACCAAATCGGCTGTTTCCATGTTTTGTAGAAAATTTTAAGTAAGTATGCACGACAGAACGCGAACCATTTTACATTCAGCAAGGATACCTTTCTTCAGGATTTTTGGTTCAGGATACGCCCTTTGCCATTGTGACCGAAGACGACTTGTTCGCCAAAGTTTCGCGGCATCGGCCACAACCCAAAAGTAAAACCGCGGCCTTTCTCTCTTCACTTGAAGACCTCAATGCCGGCGATTATGTCGTGCATGTACAACATGGTATCAGCCGGTACAACGGCCTTCGCCATTTGTCAGTGCAGGGTTTCGAAAGCGACCTGTTCCGCTTTCCGTTGATCATCAATACATCGACATACGCCATGGCAAGTCTTGTCGTCACCGGGTTCAGGAATTCGACCGAGAAATCCGATGAGCCAGTTTATATTTGAAAAGTATGTGTATGTTGTTATATTGCTAGTTATATTATAGTTATATGTTATATGTTGTTGTTATATTATATTGCTGTTGTCAGCTTTGGGAAAGGCGCCATGGATTTCATGTCATTCTTGATTATTTTATTCCTTGACAAAATGGATCAGAGAATTTGTATTAGAGTTCACTCTAAGAATCGAAATAAACCAGGCATTGTTGTAGAAATCGGTGCTTTAGTTGAATCTGTTATAAGTAATAAGTAAAACAAGTGTTATAGAAGCGGTATAGGTGTTTCCAAGAAGAGATTTGTTTCACACTGTCTTGAGAAATTTCCTGTTGTTCTTCTTGTTTTTGGTGTTTGTTATGGGAAGGCAATGTGGTCTTAGTCGCTATTTACGGAAAATCCCCAACACAGTCTCAACTCCTTTGAAAGTTTTATCCAGGCGATTTTCTCGGAATATTACCACGTGTAAAATTTATTTGTTAAAGAGAAAGTAAATCAAATAAAAAGAATTTTATATAATATCTCTGGTAAATTCCCCCGTCCCCGTGTATAGTTTCCCTTTGAAAGTTCTTCACCAGAAACTTCCCTCCCCACGGAAAGTTCTTCCCATGGAAAACTTCCTCTCCACAGATCCAAGTTTCATCAACAGAGAAATCGCTGAGGTTCAAAGCAAAAACAAGTATATAATCTATTATTATGATGACTCGTTTTTGAATGATGATTTTGTTTATTCCTTTTTTAAGTGCTTTAAATATGGTGCAGAATTTGTTGTCAGGTTACTAATTTGTTTTGCTTTATAGGTGCAAGATGAGAGAGTACAAAATTGTTGTTTTGGGCAGTGGTGGTGTTGGTAAATCTGCTCTGACTGTTCAGTTTGTTCAAGGAATTTTTGTTGAAAAGTAAGTTATGCGTTTCATAAACTAAATCGGTACTTGTCTATTAAACAGAACACATTCAAGAATTAAGAAACAACAAAGGACCTTCAAGTGCCTTTTTTTAGGATTCATTTTTACTCTGTTAAATTGTTTGTTATCTATTGAATTTCTTATTTAATTTTATTTATTTTATAAATTTCATTTCTTTCAGCTGTTTGTACAATTGAAAGCCACACTGGAACCGTCAAGAGGGTTTGCTTTTTGAAACATTCCCAGTTAGTTCTTAGCTGCAGCGATGATTCTACTATCAGAGTTCATGATAGGAGGTGTGACATGGTAAGTTTATTTGAAGATTTTTCTCGAAGACGTTTTATCACCGATGCCTTCGTTATATTGTATTTATTGCGTTGTATTGTGTCTGCAAGGGCCCATTCACTTATGAAAGAATTACTGGACAACTGAATGGCGTATTTGCCAGGTACAAAATTGCAGTTGATAAAAATGAATGAGGGGTTTTGACCAATAACGTCTTTAACTTTAGTAAGGCATTCAGGGAATATCCGATGGTTTCCAATGAATATGTACAAGACACTAATGAAGAAAATGAAGATGAAGCAGGCCAGTATGGCTCATTCTCTTTTGAAAATGTTGGAGAGATGCTCAATCCTCTTGACGACCCCTAGTATTTCCAACTTCATCCACACTTCAGGTGTGTCAGCCACACACTTAACCTGCTTGGATCCACCAATGCTGCTGGCAAATTCCCCAACCATGAAATTTTCCCCTGAAAAGTTCTCCCCCGGAAACTTCTCCAAGGAAAATTCTCCCCTTGTAAAATTCCCTGAGCAGAGAAAGTTCGTCCTCCCCTACTCATCCCAAAAATGTAAATGCATAATTCCCAATAACAAATACTATGTATAAACAACGGGCAAACCTTACAACTTCAAGAACTTACCCCAGGGGCTGTGGGGGGTCATGTTATCTCCAAAGACACAGTTATTGGGCTTTTTAACTATGCTGAACAAAACAGCTATGAGAGAACTTTGATCAGACGATTTTGGGAAACATTGGCGTGAAAGGGGGCCACTTACTTGTGATCTTGTCTGTTTGTTTTGCCCCAACTGCGATTGCTAGTGTTTGCGTCAGCTATCGTTGCCTTGCAGACTCCCTCCCCCCCCCCAAAAAAAAAATCACTAGGCCTGATGTATTTTGAAAATAAAGATGTTTCTGCCTGACAACTTTCAAATAGATGGCCTTGTCATTAAACGAATAGTGAAGACAGAGTGAATTCTTGCTCCTTAAAGCTTCTTGTTCACCAGTATTACTAGTACTGTCTCTATTTTAATCTGTTCTTTTCTGACAGATACTGCCTACGGGTCGTTGTTGACCTTGAAGAACAGTATTACTGGTGGAGGATGGTACAATATTGCCCGTTGGGACAGAGTCCATAAAACAGGTGGTGGCCTACTGTCCCTTGTGAAAAATGACCTATTCTTTAAAAAACATAACCCCAGTCCACAAGGGGAGATGAAAGTTGGTATAATTGACATAAAACTACTTGGAAGTGATAAGTGGATTAGTATAGCTAACTGTTATGCACCAAAGACAAATAAGTTCTCCCTGAAACAATTCACAACTGATTGTGAATGCATGTGGCCCTGTAAAAATAATTAGCAGGGACTTTAACCTACACCACAGAATGTGGGACAGTGTATCACCTGAAGATTCAATTGCAACCTCTTTCACCAAGACCACCCCAATTTTTACATGAAGAAGATCCGAAACAAGACACTTGATCAATATAGCGATCACTGAAAGTTGGCAGGCGTATCAGGGACCCGACCAGATTAAATTATGTTACTTCCCTAATTCAACCGTCTGGAGGGGGGAGCGGAAGGACGGTTAATTCGGAAAAATCAGAAAAAATGTGGTATTTTTAACTTACGAACGGGTTATCGGATCTTGATGAAATTTGATATTTAGAAGGAACTCGCGTCTCAGAGCTCTTATTTTAAATCCCGACCAGATCCGGTGAGATTGGGGGAAGTTGGAAGGGGAAACGGGAAATCTTGGAAAACGCTCTTATTCTTTTATTTTCTTTTTGTTTGTTTGATCAATATTCTTTTCGGCTTTTCGAAATATCCACATTTCAGAACAATACTTGGTGCCTATCACGACCTTTGCTTTTAGTATCCTTATCTTAGGTTTAAGATTTATCTTTTTACTCCTCCAAACTCATTTCTAGCTTCCTTTTATTTCACGTATTCTTACCAGTTAAATTTTATTCTTCAGATTGTATTAGTTTAATACTTACATTATCATCACGGTTTAAGCAAATCTGGTACAAGATTGTAAATTGTATTATTTATAAACTATACTTGTGGTGATATTTATACAACTTCGTTTTTTATTACTAGTCGAATCACTGACGAAGGATAGAGACTCATAGCCTTTAGCGGGTTTAATCAGCATTTTGCATAGCCTTCCTCAGCTCATTATAACCTCAAACAACTAAACAATGCTTCATTCTGCCTGATACTTTGACCTCTGGTCATCACAGAAGAAAACATTCGTCGATCCTTTTTACTAACACGTTCTATTGTTGCAAAATATAGCTGTTGACGCCAGGAAGCATGTCAAGGAGTACTTATTGCGTGTACAGACACATTGAAGGAGAGAAGAGCTATCATTTTTTAAAACTTTAATGCAACCAGTTAGTTTATATTTACTCTGAAGATGTCCACATGTACTTTTTTTGTAATAATTTTTCTCAGCCTTAATTTTGTCGTTGACTTGATTTTCATAACTAAGGATTTGAGAGAGTGTCGCTCTAGCAAGAGTTTTAGCTTCATTACTAGTAGCACAAGCGGTAAGAATATGGACAACTAGTAGACATAATCCGAATAAAAGTATTTTTCTCATTTCATTTCCCTCGTTATTTACTATTTGTTTTTACAATACACCTGCGCCTATAACTCCAAGTGCTACTGCTTGTGCTGCGCGTATGAAGTTAGCAATATTCTCAGGAGTTATACCGCCTTCATGATATGCAACTAACCCTTGCAATCCACGACGAAATTTGTTTTCTTCTGGCACTTTTTTCTGGCACCTATTGCACTTATTTTCTTCTGGCACCTCTGGCACTGATTTATTTTGTTCTGGCCCTTTTTTCTGGCACATATTGCACTTATTTTTCTTCTGGCACTTCTGGCACTGATTCATTTTCTTCTGGCACCTATCGCGCTTTTTTTCTTCTGGCACCAAAGGTACTGATTTGTTTTCTTCTGGCACTTTTTTCTGCCACCTAGTGCGCTTATTTTCTTTTGGTACTAATTTGTTTTCTTCTGGCACTTTTTTCTGGCACCTATTGCACTTATTTTCTTCTGGCACCTCTGGCACTGATTTATTTGGGAGAGAGATGCAGAAAGTCCAGGAGAGGCTGTTGTCTTTTCTTCTATTTGTCTTGTTTTTCCCCTTTTTTATTCATATTTTAGGTACTATCTACTGTAGGTTGCCTCAAATTATTTGCCATCACTAAAAGAAACAAAAAACAGCTGGTTAATAAACCTACATCTATGCTTACAGAAACAAGTCCCAAAAATTTCTTTATCTCGATTGTCTTCTCCGAGCGCTTACATAGCATTATGAAACAAGTACTGAACTTGTTTTTTCAGTGCAATAAACTTACCTGACTATTTGGTATCTGCATACAAATTAGTAAATAATACAATACTAATAGGCTCTGAAAACTCAAGGGCAGTTAAATTGAATTCAATAGTAACCAAAACTCTAAAAAAAGAAATTTCGATACCAATTGATACATGGAAAGAATAGAAATTTTACGCTAATTTTAAATATGCAAGTTTTCATCAATATTATCCTACCCATCAAAAGTTACAAGCATGAAAAAATTTGGTTTATTTTCGAAAAAAGGCGGGAACAGCCCTAAAAGTTAAAAAATTTTTAATGAAAATCACACCACCAGATTCAGCGTATTCGAGAACCCTGTTGTAGAAGTTTCAAGCTTCCATCAGCAAAAATATGGAATTTTGTATTTTTTTGCAAGAAGAAAGAATACTACTACTGAAGCTAAAATCGCTGCAAAGGCTGTGTATTGTATTTAGCAATTTTTTAGTGTGAATTGCGTAGTTTTCTGGTATAGATTTGGGTTTATGGTTAGAACCTACAATGTGATAAATTTGAGTAAAAGTAATACAGCTTTGTTGAGTGAATAACGCGTTTACTGGCGATTCATTTTCCATGTTGTATTTATTAGTTTTTTTTCTGCTCTTGGAAATATTAATCTTTAATTACCATGCACTAAAAGAAACAACATACACATGCAAGGATGCAAGGTGCCACTTATATTTGTCCAAGTTTAGGGGGCGTGCTATTGTTTAGCAACGATAGCCGTCGGCTCCATCCCAAAAAATGACATGATATTTTAGGGCATCGTAGCATCGATGAGTTTAAGTAATTCTTGTCAACTGATTGTTTCACCTACACTCATCATCGCTATCATTTTCAGTTTTGATACGTTTTGACTCCCGCTGACCAGGTTGATTTTCATCTAACTGCGCGGTTTTGCGTTCTTTAGCCGCAAGCCTTTTGGCATTAATTCTTTGAGCAGCTTCCTCGGCTGTTTCTTCTGCCATTGTAGGATTTTTACTAAAATTTCTCTTTGAATTAACTATTTGAGCAGCTTCCTCAGCTGTTTCTTCTGTCATTTCAAGACATTAAGTTAACATGGTATTCACGTTATGGTAAGACAGCAAACCTTATTATGTTATGTAAACCGAGAATGGCAGGATCAATACAAGATACTAGGGCATACTCACTATATTCATGCCTACCAATATTATGCTACTGTGGCGAGATAATCCATAGTAGAAAAATTAGCAAAGAAGAGGTTTTTCAGAAGAGGTGTTTCCGCAAGGTCCCCAGTCTTGCAGGTACCCCGAAAGGGTTGAGGCAGCCCTTTGCAGAGGAGTTAATCCATAAATATGGATCTTGCGTCCTGCCATAGTTGTCCTAATATAGAGGATCCTTCCACGAAGGTGCTCTGCGTCAGTAGATTTTTGATTTTTTTATCAAAATTGATACCGTTTATAAAAACGCTCTTTTTAAAAAGAAACAGTGATTGGTTAATGCTTTACTGCCTGTACTTAAAACTCTCGTTTCAAATTTCTTCTATGCATTTCTATTTCTTCGCTCTGTTTTTCTTGTTACACCCCTAAAAGAACTAGTATTTAATGTTTAATATATCTTCTACTAATATACAAGTTTTGTCTTTATCCTCATTTCACACTCTTCATTACTATCATAGTTACTAAGCGATGCCACAAAGTTAGGCAACATGCTAAATGGTTTGACCTATACAAATTGTCACAAAGAGTGCATGTCCTTCTGGCAAAAAAATTCAAAATTCCACATTTTTGTAGATAGGAGCTTGAAACTTCTACAGTAGAGTTCTCTCATTACGCTGAATGTGACGGTGTGATTTTCGTTAAGATTTCATGACTTTTAGGGGGTGTTGCTCCTTATTTTATAAAATGAGGAAAATTTTCTCAGGCTCATAACTTTTGACGGGTAGGGTTAAACTTGATGAAACTTATATATTTAAAATCAGCATTAAAATGCGATTTTTTGATGTATCTATTAGTATCAAAATCCCGTTTTGGTTACTATTGAGCCGGGTCGCTCCTTACAAAAGTTCGTTACGACGTACTGTTTCGGGGCGTTGAGAAGGGAACAGCCCCTTTCATACACGGAGTAATTTCTTTTTTCGTTTTAAGTTTTAATGTGGCTCCTTACTTTCAGTTAAAAAAACTAGCTTTTTTTATTTAATTTCTATATAAAAGAGCAGAAGCTCAGGATTCTTCTTTTTTAACAGATAAAATCGTTTCGCAGGATGTAGAAGTAATTCAGACTGCGAGAGAATTTTCTTCTATTGTCATACTGCATAAGAAAAGACGTTAGTCTCAATGTATTCTATTCTCTCGTCTAAGCGCAATAATACCCAGCCATCAAAAAGTTGTAATCTTCTATTAGTAATTGTGGTGGAGCTATTTCAAAAACAGGTAGAAGCCGAAAGCCTAAAATATACCAACTAAGTTATGATGGGGCGCTGTAAACCATATCTGGGCAAGGTAGACTCTTGTATTTTTGAGCTCATATCCACAGTTCAGGCATACCCATCACTTTACAATAAAGCAGATCCAGGATACAAAAAATCTAGAAGTAATAACGTTATTTGGGAAGCCATAGGATTTCTGATGAAGCAAGATGGTAAGTAAGTCTATTAGCAGGTTTGAATCATTAAGCTATGGCAAAATACCTTGTAGTTAGACAGGTTTTCAGCAAATAAACCAATATAGAAATTTTACCCATTTTACATAGCAAGGCATCAGCTTAATCTTAATCATCAGGTTGGGGCGTTGAAGACATAAGACATATAATGAGTGCTTAATACATGGTCCTAACCAAGAATAAATGAATTCATATTACATTTCAGATACAAAAACTCTTGTTTGAAACCTTTACCGCCGACAAGTTGGTCCAATCCAAGTCTGTTAGCACGATCATTATTATGAGTCGGTCACAGGTCACTTAGAACAAGTTCGTTAAACAAAGTGGAGAGAATTCAAAAAGGTTTATTGCTGATTTGGTGTTCCCTTATTTAGTCCAAATGGAGAATAATCTTAAGTGAACTATAGAATAGCCAACGGGATTGTTAGTCTCCGTGCACACACGCATCCGTGTCGATGGGGTGTACTCGAAAACGTTGCTCTCTACAGAAAAAGTGCAGCCAACATAGAGATAGAGGGGGAAGTAGCCCCGTTGTCCCATAGCAAATTTTGCCCCAGCTTGGTTGCATAATCCCTCAGAAAAGTATATTTTCATGCTGATTCTAACTCCAGAAACACGTTGGACTTTGAATTCTCCGAAGCAGAATCCTTACCTACACCATTGATCTAAATCCAACTACACCTCTAGATTAGCTTTGGTCGAGATTGTAGGGTTGATTGAAGGGTCGATTGAAGATTAATTGAAACACGCGTAAAAAAACATTTTTGAAAACAATTGATGCATTGAAATAATTGGCCTTTACATGCTGATTCCAAATATATAGGATTCATGAAGTTTATTAATAAGCCATAAAAACAAAACAACCTGAGGAAACTAAGTTGATTTTCTAGAAAGGGGAAAACAGCCCCCAAAAGTCAAGAAACCTGATTGAAAGTTGTACAATCAGGTTCAGCTAAAGAAGACACTCTACTGTGGAGTTTTCAAGCTCCCATTTTTAAAGACGAGGAATTTTGTATTTTTTTTTTGCCAGAAGATCTGGATGAGTTTTTAGTTTCTTTTTCTTTTTTTTTTCCCAGAGTTGATCGACGGATGGTCTGTTTTTTCTATTGAACTGGATCGTAATAAAATGAGCCGGCTAGGACTTAACGTAGCCGACGTTCAAGAAGTAATCCAAATTGCTCTCGGAGGAAAAAAAACAGGTCAGGTTTTCATCGGAGATAGAAGGTTTGACATGGTAGTAAGACTTTCGGAAAACTCTCGAAAAGATCTTGAATTATTGAAAATGATTCCAATACCTCTTTCAATCAAACACACGCAAACTTCCAATCACATGTTAATGAAGCAAAGCGATACCACGAACCCCGGATATATTACTTTGGGAGCGGTCGCAAACTTCATATCAACGAAGGGACCCAGCTCAGGATAGCAGAACAAGACATGCCAGAATTCTTATTGAAAATTGCTGTTCTAAGATACATTTGCTCGTATTCTGACTCCCCTTCTCATTGATTTTAGGAAAGGGGACTTTGGCCTAAGCTCACAACTACACAAAAGGCCGATTCTTACAGCAAAATGTTCTTCCAGACTTCGGAGTCTGTTGGAAATGTCCTTCTAATAAGTAAATCAGAATAGTTTTGGGCTAATCAGAACTGTTTTCCAAAGAGAATTTTTTAGGCTACTGTTTTAAAACATTAAATAAAAACAAGAATTTTTTCGAGGGTGGGGTGGGGTGTTCACACACAAAAAACGTACCACAATAATTCCTTAGATAAGTTTCTTCATCTTTAAGCCCAGAAACAAGTCTGGAAGCAGCAACAACTATACCGTCGTCAGCAAGCAACTCGTCGACTAAGAGATTTTCTACGGCCATCGCAGATATCATCCAGAAAAATTCTACCATTTCATTTCTGCTTGTTGGATTCCACAAACTTATGAGCTAAGTGTAGACAGTGAACTCCCTTATGGGTAGTTGAGGAGTTGAGGAAACCATTGTTTCAGCAGGACTTCTTTCAGAAGCCACCACGAAACAAATTATTTTCTGGTGTAAATATGTATCACTCGCTTAACCCACAATTTTAAGATCGAAATTTTTCGTTTTTCTTGCCTACCAGATTTTATTTTCATTTATTTTTTTCTTCTTTTCTTCATACGTCAGGTTCATAATGGTCTTAAAATGTATTCAAGCTAGTCTTTCTGGGAACTTATTTGCTAAGGAACTACCACTACTTTTTTGAATTGTAATTACGCTCACTACCACAAACGTTCTAGTTCAACAAATAGTTTATCTAATTGAAGTAGATTGAAACATACAAAGAAAAACCCAAGCAATAAAAAAATATTAAGGAAAAAAAACTGACGTCAAATTTACTTGCGAACATAAAATATTTATCGAGGGAGAGCATCATCGCTAGTACTATAATGTATACTCGTTGCTTAGTTATGCTTGCCAAATGTTTAGCACAAGATAGTATCTAAAATTCTTTGTGTCCAAGTCTTATTCACTGTCTTCCAAGCATTAAAGATTATACTCTCTTTGAAAGAATCAAATAAACTTTATTTCTCATACCATTTTTTTTTTTTAAATAAATTTATAACGAAAATTATCAGAAAATTCGTAATCAGAATTTTCGAAAATTACTGTGTTCGATAAAATCGTAATTTGTATCGGAAAAAGTAATCAGAAATTAGGGTTGATTCAGACATCATCACCTAACACTTTTAAACAGAACGATAAAATCGGAAATTTGAACAATTTTCCTCAATAGAACTTGGACCTAAAGAATTTAAAGTTAATTTTAAAGTTTTTCTTCATCTCTTGTATTAAACTATTATTATGAATGTCTTTTTTGCTAAGATTATTCTTCCAGTTTCTGAGAATCTCCCTGCTTTTATTCCCTTAGCAACTGGCGGAAGTTTTACAACACTTCTAGACATCTTCTGATTCCACTAGTAACCAACAAATGAATGTCTTCAGTTTAATGAGCGATAACTTGCTATATGAACGTTGATATTCTGTGAGACCAAAATATTTCTAATGAAGCTGCTGAAGCTGGCCGGTGCTATTCTAGATGAAATCACAGTCTTTCCAGTTTCCGTGACTTTGCTTCCTCTTTTAAAACTTGCAGTGGTGTGAATTCATGAAAATGTAGGGAGATGCAAGGACTTACCTCTGTCCTAATTCTTTCTTTTTAATAAAGATATTTAAAAAAGTTTTTCAAAATATATTAGGAGGAGGGCTATTTGTTAAATTTAAAATACTGAAAAAATTAATTTTCTAAAAATCTAAGGGGTAAATTAGCCTCCTTGCACCCCCCTCCCAAATTCAAGCCCCTGAAAACTCAGCCCCTTCAAAAAATAATCCGTGTGTATGCATGGTTTGGGAGATTTGAATGTCTTTTTTGTGATTCCGCCACTATCCATTACTAGTAATTCTATTAAGTACGTAGAATAGAACAGAATAGGTTTATTTGCATAATCTCTCGTAGTCATAAAACTAAATGGCGCTTGTGCTTACAAAAAAAGGATTAAATCAAACAACGAAAAAATCAGAAGACGAATCGGATTAAATCAACAATCTTTGTTTCTTTGATACAAAGAAAGGGATGCATGAGTTTGAAAAACGATTTGTGCGTGAAGAAGGTCCTGCTATTCTGTCAATGTTCTTCGGCCTAGTACTTCGATGTTTTTTTGAACTAACCTATGTAAACTAACACAGGAAATATCACACTAAGTGACCTCTCTCGCCAGCGAAGGCAACGCCTCGTCGAACCCCAACCTGCTGGTGCAGGTCAACCGCAACGGCGACGTCATCGCCGAGGTGCAGATGCCGGTCAACATCGACCCGGCCGCCGACCCGTCGCTGGGTGGCACCGCGCAGGGCCCGGCGGGCGGTGAGACGATCCGCAGCAACGGCTTCGAGGGCGTCACCCTGTCCTCCGACCGCCGCTACCTGATCGCCTGCATCCAGCGCGACTTCAGCAACGAGTTCCCGACTGGCGATCGTTTCGCCCGCATCGCGCGCTACGACCTGCAGCAGATCCGAAACGGCACTGCGCCGTCGAACGGCCTGCGCAGGCTCCCACTCCTGATTAATACTGTTGGCTAGGTTTTCTAGATCTTGAGCACTTTGACTGAGAAGCCGAGAGCGTCGCAACATGACTTCGCCTGCTTTGGTTAAAAAGGCTTTTCTTCCTTTAACTTCTAACAATTGAACGCCAAGTTGGTCTTGGAGTTTTGCCACCGCATGATTTAGGGAGGATTGGCTTTTATTCAGCTTTTCTGCGGCGTGAGCATAACCTCCGAAGTCAACTACTGCTTGTATGATTCGCCACTGCTCTAGCGTCGTTTTGGTTCTGTACATTAAGTATACTTTTTTAAAAAAAACTATTCGATTTTTTAGTATTTAATTCGGAAAAGCTTCATTTGATTTAAACTGAAAGTTCTAGATTCATTTTTAAAACTCAAGAGTAATCAGACGGTAAGCATCACCCCCCAAACCTTTTTTCTAAACGCTTTCAATCAAAATTTTGAGTTGGCCGTTTTGTTCAAAATCGTCCTAATTTCAAATAGCTATGGTTACAGGTTTGAACCCCCACCCCAGGCCAACAGGAAAAGAGCTGTAAGTTATACAAGCAGCCAATCGCTAACATATAAATCTTCTATGGAAGGTTTGGTCGTATAAACATTGGAGAAAGTTCATTCATTCAGAAATCGAAATTTATTGCGCCCTTTTTAAGATTTGAAACAATCTAAGATTAATATTCGCCATGTTCACTGAATGTAGACAAAAGTGTAGAAAGGCAGCTAGTTACAAATGTACCTGAAATGAGTCATCCTGTTTATCCTCTTTAAAGCGTTAAACAGTGTCCTTGATGTAAATACTTACTTTTCCAAGCCTGTATTTCATGGTGTGCCGCCTCTATTAATGTTTGACATGCCTAATTGATTTTAAGTTATGAGTGTAACATGTTCAATATTTGTGCACATATTTTCTTCTAAAAATTATTAGAAATGAACAATCAAGATTTGAAAGCCAAATATAGTAAAAAGGAGTAAACAAAGGAAATCTGGAATTGTGGCTGCAGGTATAGCTACAATCTTATTAAAATTCAAAGTATTCCCTTTTTACTGAGTGTAAAATGATTATTGTCAGGAATTCATTTACATGTTTTTACCCTAAATACCAACCTTTTAGAGACAGTATTGACTCAGACAGACATAAAATGTCTTAAACTGCTCCCAATTGCCAAGTCCCATCCAACCCCCTGAGTCCTTTGGTGAAATATAAGTAATTTGAAAAAAAAATCAATAGATGGCACAAAATCGTCTGCTCTAAAATCTTCTTGTCTGATGGAGGTGTCGTTTCAAGGGGAAGGGGGGCAGTTTCCCCCCCCCCCCAGTTTATGGCCGCCCCAAAAAAAAATTCAGGTGCGAGTGCCTAGTCACTGAAACTGCAAAGTCCCGTAGCTATCGAAGTTAAGAATGTGCAATCCCTTAAATATTATCTCAGCATTGCAAAATTTAAATTTAAAATATTGGAAAATGTAATCCGTGTGAGCAATGCCTGAAAAAGTGTTATGTATAGCAAAAATATAAAAACTATAAGAACCGTAACAAAGGGTAGGACCAGAAGTGACATGCGTCTAGGCCATACATTATGGACTCCCCAAGGTATAAGATAAGGCATGAAGGCTCTTTTTGGTGATACTAGCTAATCTTAAGAAATTCAAACCAATAAGACGGTACTAGACCCTTAAGGTCCAAACTTGCGGTGCTGATCTCCGTTTCGCGTCCCTTCAGCCAATAAGTGCAATGGAAGGTTAGGGGCCAACCATCCTGTGCTTTTGCACACTCTTCCTGCTTACCTTCCCCAGGTTTCTCCATCAGTATCAGTATTGCGAAGGCGTGACCAATAAATACCAATTCTTCTTCTATACATCACACTCCATTTCTTCCTATTTTGAAGAATTATTGCAACTACATATTGAAGTCTCCTTCAACTTTGTCTTTTGTTTTGGTGTCTCAATTTTGTTTTTGTTAGTATAATTTACTGATACCGCTGCTAGCTCTCGGTGGTCGCCGCAGCATCAAAAAACATGGAAGTCGTGGAAGCCGACGCGGTGGTCAAGGGCCAGACCGCCTCTTCTTCCTACAAGCCCGGCGTGCTGGAAAACGGCGCCCGGATCATGGTTCCGCCGCATATCGAGGCCGGCACCCGGGTTGTCGTGAAACCGGCCGAGGGTACCTATGTCGAGCGCGCCAAGGATTGACGCGAACGGCGCCCTCCTTCGAGCCTAGAGACCCAGATCCGCCACGGGAGATGTCATGGCGACGCGCAGCGCGATAATCAACGTCATGGCCAAGACCTGTTACAAGGTCTCTCGTGGCCTGTTGCGGGGGAGAAGAGGCTGATGTACGTCCAAACAATTTTCACTCTTAAAAGGGGCACTTGAAATTTCAATTTTTAATCGAATGAGCTACTTTCGAACTTTCTACGACCGCTACTTCTATACATAACACTAGCAGTAGCATTGCTGTATTAGTAGTATTAGCAACAGTAATGGCGATTTGAAATTCCTCTCGTGAAGCCCTTGAAGTTTCAGTTCGATACTGTGAGCCGTTCTAAAGATATTTCTGATACACTCTTTTGACAGTTTGTATGCACATAGTATATTTTATTTATCTCAATCTGTCCCTCAACATTCCCTCAATTTTTTGAAAACTTACAGGGCGTGTCCGATCATGTCCGCATCGAGCTGGGCACGATTGTGAACAGCGCAGATCAAGTGAAGAGCGGAGCAGACAATGTGACGGTGACAGTTCTGTGTCACGTGTCAGGCCGACCGGGAGCGATCGCCACCGCGAACGTGAACGGCGTAGTGGGTACGATTGTTGCGAACACCACTCTGGACGGTGGCTCGGCCGAGGACTCGACTCGAGTTGCAGTTGTCGAACCGCATCTTGAGCCGACCGTTGTGTCTGTGGATCGTGTCATCGGCGATGCGGGCGACGAGCTCGTGTACGTTGTCCGTCTCCGACACTCCAGCAACAGCAGCGGCAGGTTCTTTGGTTTTGTTTTTTTTTTTTTTTTTTTTTTTTTTTTAGGGGGAGGGAACCATAAAAACAAATTTTATTTGATGATTTGAATGATTAGTTTCGGACAATTTAGTGATTTGGGGGGCGGGTTGGCCCCAGAGTTGTACCCCTTCGTATGCCATTGTCTTCGGACGTACCATTTCTTATAACAAACATTTTCATATTTAAAGCTGATCTGATAGCCATAAACGATCGTAGCTGAAGTATTCAGTCAACACTTTACAATTCCAAGAGAAACACCTATGTGCTATGGAAATGGTGTGAACTACCGAAGATTCATTCACAACTAATATCTATTCTTGCACCTGACCGTTGCGGCGGACACGGGCCGTCTCGGGCGCCAACTCCGCCAGTGCCTCGATCGCCCGCCGAGCCCGTCCCATTGCGTAATGCTCCAAGGCGTGGCCCAGGCTGAAGAGAAACAACAACAACGCCCCTTCAGACCACTTTCCCAAAGCCGCCGCTCCGCCCGCTGCCACCAGCATCAGAAAATCAATTTCGAACCGGCCGGCCCGGATGTTCTCTATCGCTTCCCGGACGGTGAAGAAACCGCCGCAGAAAAAGGCGCCCCAATAACAGCTCAGCGAAATCCACGGCTCGACCGCCGTGGCAACTTCCAGGGACCAACCCGGCAACCTGGCACGGGCCGAGGATGGTTGCGCGTTCGGGTCCGAACGCTTCGCCGCCGATCACGTCGAACAGCCCGTTGCCCACGACTTGGACGTGGACTGGCTGCGCGCCGTCGGCGGTCGCGCGTTCCCCCAGCGCTTGGGTCAAGAACAGCAGGCTGTAGACACCGCGCTCTTGGCTGTCGTCCAGCGCGTCGAAGTCTGTCGCTGGCGCGTCGGCCGAGACCACGCTCCAGGTGTGCACGATCCGCGCCGGCGCGATGCCGTCCGCAGCCAAGCGCGCGAACAGCGCGTCGTAGTCATCGCGCGCACCCGGTCGCACGGCGTAGGTTAAAATGGACGGGGGAGGGGGCCTAGTTACCTTCCAATTTTTTAGTGCTTAAAAGGGCCGCTGGAACTTTTATTTACGAATGTTTTTATTAGTAAGAAATATACATAGCCTACAAATTAACTTACGCAACGAAATTATATATTTGCGTATTTTTATTACGTATATGAGGGGTTTCGCCCAGTCTTCAATCCCTCGCTCTTCACACTAAAGTTTGAATTTTTGCTCCAGTTACTTAAGAATAACCCCTGAATCACAAAGGCCTTTTAATTAGAATAAATGGTTGTTTTGAAACTACTAAAAATACTTTAGAGCAAAGAGTTAGGTATTGAGGAGGCTGCTAAGTGGGAACTTAACTACGTAGCACTAGACGGTAACGTAGGTTGTATGGTTAACGGTGCTGGTCTAGCGATGGGTACTATGGACATCGTTAACTTGCACGGCGGTAGCCGTGCAAACTTCCTTGATGTTGGTGGCGGTGCCACTAAAGAGCGTGTAGCAGAAGCATTTAAAATCATTCTTTCTGATTCCAACGTTAAAGCCGTACTGGTAAATATTTTCGGTGGTATCGTACGCTGTGACATGATTGCTGAAGGTATTATTGGTGCAGTTAAAGAAGTAGGCGTAGAAGTACCTGTAGTTGTGCGTCTTGAAGGTACTAATGCTGATACTGAGTTGAAACTTTCAGGGAACGTTGAATTGAATCTAAAGATCTGAAGGTTGTCAAAATGATCATAATAGGAAAGAAATATTCTTAATATTAACTACAATTAAACTTTTGCATTTAAACTACAATTTAAACTTCTTTTACCTTACCTAAACTTAAAACTACCACCTAAACCCCAAAACGAACAGAAATTAAAATAGATAATCATTTCAAATATTCAGAGAACAGATTCTGATATAGATTGATAAATCTCAAAACTTTTAAAAATTAAAATGAATCGTCAAGTAAAATTTTATAACGGACAGATACAAATTGGAGGAGGGCTAGTGCCCCTCATCGATCCCATTCCCGAACTGATGATCATGGAAGAACTTCCCGAGCCGCGCCCCACCTTTGTGCTCCGTCGGGGGCAGTATGACGCCCCTGAGGAACGCGTCCAGGCGGCCACACCCGAAGCCGTCCTCCCTTTTGATGAATCGCTCCCGACCAATCGTCTCGGCTTGGCCCGCTGGCTCTTCTCGCCTGACAATCCCCTCACCGCTCGGGTGACGGTCAATCGCTATTGGCAATTGTTCTTTGGCGTTGGACTAGTCGAAACTACCGAGGACTTTGGCAAACAAGGTACTCGCCCTAGCCATCCCGAACTCCTGGATTGGTTAGCAGTCAATATACTGAAAGTGATTAATACTGTAGTGGTGAATGTGTTCGCGAGTAGTTTTTCGATTAAGAAGGCAAAAAGTCAACCTCGAGAGTAAATGGCAGGGGCTGATGAGGGAATTGGGAAAGCAACCACACCTCTTATATACGAAATAACTACCATTTCTTCAAGTTTTAATGTCTTTCCTGACTTTAAACTGAAAAAAACGATATTTCATATAGTTATTTATTTCGAATTTCCTATTGTTTATCAACTTGAGTCGGCTATCTACAGCTCTTTACTTTCATTTTAAATACTTAATATATAAGAAAAGCTTTTTCATTTTAATTTGTGTTCTTTGTAAAATTTAAGATTTATCTTAGCTTTTCAGATCAATTTCTTACCACTTCAACTTTCCCTTCTGTTCAACAGGTTCGACAATAAAATAAAGATAAATAATCATGTTATCCATAAATCTTGTCTTTCTGATAGATAAATTACTGATAGATGATAGACTATTTTGCGGTTTGGGCATCAAAGACTGAAATAAACTTAACCAAAAACTTAACCAAAAGACTTAACCAAAGAGAAAACGACACATAATCAAATTATCTCCACAGACTTTGCAAAAAGGGTGTAACCAAAACAGCCTGTGTCGTTTTCATTCCTCTCATGTAGAATAATGCCCTAATACTTTAATTATAGTTTCCTTAGGAAGACACCCGAATGTATTCCTCCATTGTTCAATATATCAACCTTCATGGAAAAAGACAAACGACATTATTCACTTGACTGCCCATAAGGTTTCAGTTTCCAAACGACATTTTTACTCGAGAAAGATCCCACGCATAATACCTTACCGTTTGACAGACACTTATGAGAACAAATGGTCCACTTCTCAACAGGAGACGTACGAATACCTCTTCTGAACAGTTGTACCCTAAAGACACGACAAATAATCATTCCTTAGAGTGGGATTTGTCTTAGAGAATTACCTGTAGCTTATTCCAAAATGTCATTTGTTCCCAAACAATGGAAGAGACAGCTATATCAGGAGATAATTTTATAAGAGAAAGTACACCTGAATTAGCAGATGTTCTGTCTGAAAATGAACTACAATTACCTCCGAATAATGATGAACTTGTTGAGCCGGTGATTAGATCACAAATAAAAGTTTCAGAAATAGAAAAAGGACGCGAAAAAGAATTCAATTTCAGTAATTCAGTTGAAATAAGTAAGTACTCTGTTGAGCTGTCATCTCAAGGATCATTGGATGAAACTGTTATTGATGTTACAAGAATGAGGGGAGTTGATCTGCTTGATGAGCCGATTGAACTGGTTGAAGTTGTTCCTGTGGGCATAAGGCGCTTTACCTTTGCAAAAGTACTCGGGCTGTAAATTTCGCGCAGTTCTTCGCACATTGCGCGTTCATTGGCGGGAAAAACGTCGATTTGATCTTCCAGCACCTGCTTTGCCAATCGCCCCCACTTGTGATGCAATAACTCAAAAAATAGGGTTTGCGGCAAACTTGGCGGCCGAAGTTGATGGAAACGGTAAAGTTCGCTAGCAATTTTGCGTAAATTCTCAGGCTCAAACAATTCCTTTGCCCGCAGAGTGCGACCCTGGTAGAAGGCTTCAATTCGACAAACTCGATCATAATAATGGCAATGAGCGGCGATTTGACGGGCTGACTTTCAGTTGAAAAATCTTTTTTTAAATTAATAATTAAAAGGTGCAGGTAATTACACAAAACCAATAGCCAACATAGATATTTATTCCTGCCAAAATACTGTCCCATAACAAAGCAGTGTTTTGAAGCTTCTTATGATGTAAAACATCAATTCTATTAAAAAGACGCTCAAAATTCTATTGGATGAACATTCCAAGATAGTCGATTGATTCGATAAACTATGGCATGAAAAATCTGAGATTGTCAATTGATTTGATAAACTATACGCACATTCAACCTCGAATTTTAGTGGCATTAAGGCAATACGCTAGTGCATACGTTTTTATAGGTAACGCCGAAAACGCTTTATCATAGGCAGCGCAATAGCACTGACTAAGTAAAGAACGATGAGGGCCCACTGCATTTTTTTTCCGCCAAGGCATTTTGTATAGAACAAGTTGTCATAGAAACATCGGAAGGAGCTCATTCGATTGGAAATTGAAAGTTCTAGTGCCGTTTGTTTACACATGATATTTGTTATTGGGAAAGAAGGCTTGGTTGACCTCTAGTGTTAAAAAGGCGAACGTTACTACCACTTCTACTGCTATTAATACTATTACAGCTACTACAGCAATATCTCAGAAACGGCTTGCCATATCAATCTGAAATTTCCAGATCATCATTTGCCGTGCATATGGTAACCAGCCAAAATATCAATACAATGCTAACGTCACCCTTAATGGCAACAGCGTTACATCTGGTTCAGCAAATTACACTGATCACACCGACAAGGTGCTAGGAGCTGTCAAAGGCGACAATATATTGTCTGTGCGCCAAGGCGCGACAGGTTCAAAAACTTCTTACAATGCAGAGTGGCGCGTTTATATAGACATGAACCAAAATGGCACTTTTGAGGACTCTGAAAGTGTTTGGTATTGGGTCGGAGCAAACACCGCAAATGATATTGAAAGAACAATTTCTATTCCAAGCTCCGCTCTGACAGGAAAAACCAGAAGTTAGTTCATTTGCTAATAGAGATGACTATCTATTATCCGTCCATGCGTCATTGCTAGGGCAGTAGAGCCATGGTAGATAGTCATAGAGCTAAGATAGTGATACAACCTATAATTTTCCAAGTGTTTGGTTAATTTGGCTGGTAAACGGCAGAAGTATGGGGATGCCTCTCTTATTGAACCAATACACGGTTTGTTATCTTTTAGCAAGTCATGCCTGCCTAGAGTCTCAGGCAGGTTGACCAAGAATTTAAATCGACATATGAATAAGATAGGACATAGGAATTGCCTGGAATGAGAGGTAAACAAAGGACACTCACCAATGGTTTTAGGCGTAAGGTTTGAGACCTGTTTTTCAAGAATGAATTTATGTCAAAGCGAAAAATTTTTTGTGGATACGAAGAAACTACGGGTGACCCACTCTTTCAAAGACAATTGGCTCCTAAAACGTATTTTCAACTATAGAAACATTTGGAAGTACTGAATAGTGATAGCAGCCGAGTGCGCGGGAATTCTTTCGAGATCCAATGATAAAAAACCAAATTTTTGAGGGCTTAAAAAAATGCCAAGGAATTCCTGAAAAAACAAAAACCAACCTGAAGAAAGCATAAAAAAACACAACAAACATTGTATAAAAAGAAAAAAGAAAGGATAATCCAAATCCCCTGAGCCAATAAAATGAAAATCTAGATTTTTAGGCAAAATTGAAGTGGATTGGGATACGAAAGACAAGGTCGAAATCCTCCACGGTCTATAGCCAAAAAAAGTAGTTAAGGATGTGCCCTCTTACTTCTTGCGGAATTTTTGGTACCGTCCTTAACATTCCACTAAGCTTGACTTACTGTATAATTATCAGCTCTTGATGGGTTGCGCCAGAAACGGTACAGCAAACAGGAACACTTCAGAAACCAAAATTGTGTCATATGATGAAAAATGAGCAATTGGTTTTACAGTTATCATCAGCAAAGGATATGGCAACATTTAGAAGGGATTAAAGAGTGTCAATTAACTTTTCTATGCCATTTTCAATCTTGAATCCCGCATTTGTTTGAGATAGCACATATCCTTTTGAAGCATCATATCTTACGGTTTCAACCTCAGCATCATAGATTGCTCCAAATCCAAAAACCTCCTCTTTGCCATCATTATTTATATCAAAAGTTTCAAAGCTAAGTGTTGGTCCAAATTGCGCTTGATTAGGTAAAGCTATGTACTCAAAAGTACCATCTCCTTTATTCTTCATTATATACGAATCAAAACTGGTCACTCGCAAATGCAACGCATCTTCAATTTTATCTTCGCCATAAACATCGTAGATTGTAGATTTTGCGTAAAGTTTTCACATTAATATGTGAATGATTAAATTTCAGAGTCGCGCATTGAAATTTGGGTTTTGATTAATCCATTTCAATAAATTAGAAATTGGAATGAAACTTGGAAAATCTGATTGGAAAATGGGAAATTGGAACTTGAACTGTTACAACGTTAAAAAATGACTATCGTATCGGCATTTTGACTGAAGAATTCAGACGATATCAGCTGGACTTATTAAAAGCTTCTGAAACTCATATCCCAGAGGTAGGTAGCATGAAATTATATGATATAGAATTTGTTTACTCAGGCAGGAAGGACGGGGTACATAGACAGAGAGTATGGTTCATGTCAGCATGAAAAGTCCATTCCTTTAGTATATGTATTTGTATCAACATCCCAGTTACAATCAATATCTATTGGTATCAAAAAGCTACTTTTTGTTTCGAAATTAACAAAAAATAGTCAGAAGTTGAGCCCGATGCCTGGTGAATAAACGTGAGCTGATTTATCTCTATACACTTAAGTGTAAAACGGAGGAAGACTATATTGAAGTATCGAAAACAATCTATAATTTTTTGGACTACAGTTAAAGTCCCCACATACTCTCTTGTTGCTCTAATGCTTCGCTAAGAATCTGCTAAGACGTGAACAAGCTCGGCTAAATTTGGCTTCAGATTGTTGGAAGAGTACCTAGAAAAGCAGAATGCGCTAAATAAAGATTACCTTTACTTTATCTTTAATAAAGATAATATGATCCAGGGGAGCTATTCCAGTATCATTATAAAGATCAGGGGAAGGGTAAAGTCGAGAGAGAAGAAAAGTAGCCTTCACTGTCCTATTTTGGGCTCTGATCTGAGCGGAGAAGAAATGTATGAATATTACTCCAGACAGAGCAGAAAGGTAAGGATAAATAGAATCATAATAAAGAGAAACCATAATATTAGGAGGAAGAAATGAATTTACCCGGTGCAACATACACACCAAGAAATTTCACCATAGTAGCTTATGGTGTGCTCGATAATCCGCACGGCAAGCGCCGCCTGTGTGTGCAAACGGCTGGCCACCCGCAAGCCGGACACGATGCCAAATTCGCACTCGCCCGCCGCAACCGCGTTAAGCAGTTGCTGCTCATTTTCGAATGGCGCCGCGGCCAGGTTTTGCATCCAGTGGCGCACCATGCGTTCAGTTTCCTTGCGGCCGTGCAGGTCGATCAACATCGCCAGCAACGCGCGGTTCGTCGCCAGCTCCGACGTGCTGAGGCAAATTCGCCCCTGGTAGCGCCGGTTTGCAAACGCATCGACGTCGGTCGGTAACTCGGCCGCGCTGCTGCGATGCACAATGACGAGGGTAACAGACCTCTATGAAAACGATGACACTTTTTAAGGACAAAAAGAAAAGAATGGCATAAGTCCGATGACAGAAAAAAAAAAACGATGGAATTTTTCAGTGAAAGAAAAATCGGCAGAATGTTTTCAATGACACTTATGGCATCACCTGAAAAAAGGCCAAAATCGTTTTGTGCTTTGCACTGACTGAGTTTTGTACTAAACTACGAAATATCTTCTAGGATGATTAAGGATAACACACGCTTTGGAAAACGACGATGACACTTTGTAAGGACAAAAAAAAGAATGGCACATGCTTGATAACAAAAAAAAAACAATGAAAATTTTCAAGGACCGGTTCCTGTCGGGCGGGCGCGCCTGAGCGAGGAAGAAGCGAACCGACGGTCCGTCGTCAACGCCCCAGTGCCGCCATAAAATCGGAGAGCTTGTTCGGGCACAATATGTCGTCGGTCCGCACGCTGGAGCAGAGATCGACGCCATAGGGTCTCACCTGCTCGATGGCTGCCTGAACATTGTCGGCGCGAATCCCGCCGGCCAGGAACACCGGGCGCGGCGAGCGGCGAACGAACTCGGCACTGATGTCCCAATCATGCACCCGGCCGGTCCCCCCCAGTTCGGGCACGGCCGCGCCTGGACGGCCGGAGTCCAGCAGGAACGCATGCCCCGAAACAGTATGTTTCTTCAAAAAATGGATGCCACATATTCCTAAGACAATCCCTAGGAAACAGAACCCTTTATTGAATAAAGAATATGAAAATATGATTTCAACTCACATTCCAGTATTAGTTATTTCAACACTTGAAATAATTGACCAATAGCAGAAGAGACTTTATGACTTCAATTATATGACAAATCACGAAGGGATGTGAGAGTACAAAACATAACAGTAGTGCAAGGGGTTGTAAACTATGCTCCCGGCCCCGTACACAAAAGTCCTCCTGCATGTATCCCCTTACACCAAGGCCCTTATTTTATAGCACATCGAGATAATTTTGCTCGAGCGCTGGGGCGAGACCCTGCGCGGGGAGCGCATGGGCTACTCGCTGGAGAAGCGCTTCGTCCGCCAGGACGGGGGCACCCTCTACGCCAACGTCGCCACCCGTTGCCTGTGGACCAACGACGGCGAGGTCGACAGCGTGATCGTCCTCGTGCAGGACATCACCCGCCGGCACGTGGCGGAGCACGAGGGCAAGCGCCTCGAGAGCCAGTTGGTCGACGCGCAGAAGCTCGAGAGCCTCGGCCTGCTGGCCGGCGGCGTCGCGCACGACTTCAACAACCTGCTCACCGGCGTCATCGGCAACGCCCACCTGGCCAAGGCCGAGCTCTAGATCACTTACACCTATGACCCCCCCGCTGTGTCGACGCTGGTTGTTCCTGGTCAGTGCGCATGCCATTCGGGACGATCTCGGTCTCACAACCGAACATATTGCCGGAACCTTCGTCTCGATTGCCGTTGCCCTTCCGGCTTCAGCGATTGTGATCAATCGTGCGCTCGGCCTCGGCATGAGTGAACAGGCCACGGCTGAAGCTGTGAAGGAGATCGCGCGCGCTTACCGCGAACGAGGTATCGTGCGGCATTTTGTGCATCTACACCCCGAGGCACGTCCCGGCGACATCGCCGACTGGATGACAAACGAAGGATTGGCACCAGCGCGGGGCCTTGCCAGGCCAGCGCCCAAGCAGCACCCAGCGAAGCGGTGGCCTTTTCGGAACCCGTGGCATGTTGGGTTGCCAGTTGGTAGGCACGGTGAGCCGCTTGGTGATCGGAAGCGGCAAAGGCGGCCGATCCGATCTGAAAGCACAGCTTGACCGCGATTTGACGCTGCGCGTCGCCGGCAGCACTTTCAGGTCCCAGCGTGTCGGTGACCGAATCGAGCGCTTCGGAAACTCGGCCCACTTGAGCCAGGGTGGTTGCGGCGGCAAGTCGGATCAAAACCAGCTGTTGAGGCGAGACCGCTGCTTCACTTGCCAGCGATGCTGCTTCGACGCTCATCGTTCTACGACTCAATGCAAAATAACAAATCTATTGAGACAAACTGCTCGGATCTAGCAAAAATTGCTAGTTTTTGGGCAATCGACGCAGCCCTGCAACAAGAGGATCAGTTTATGATATTGGAAATTACACTTGAGTGAACTTTATGATGTTAAATATGATAGTTCTTATTATTGACAAGAAATTAGCATTATAGTGAGTAATCAGCTCGTTTCATCATTTTTTCACTTTTTTCACAACATATTTAATGCCCGAATTTAATTCCGAGTGAACATATATATCCAATCAGGATGAGCTTGTTAAAAACCCACAAATTCAAGTCCGTGCGAGCACCGATTTAAGGTTTGCCAACATTTGTATAGTCTAACGATCCAAATCTATAAAATAAATTCTCCAACAACATTTATTTTAGCTAGAGAATTAGCCAACAACAAATGTCGGCACACATTATCTGTAGGTTTGTTGGTAAAAGTGAAAAATGTTACGGAATGTTTTTAGGTTGGCGAAAAAGAGAACAACAAATAAGGGAGCGATTCCTGAAATTGCAAAAGAATACAGCGAAGATAAGTAAAAAGTAGCATGGGACTGCTTGAAAATGACAAAGGAAATGTTTTCACTGTAGCACATACCTATAGAAAAAGCCTTTTGTTTATCAATATTTGATGACGTGCGCAAGGCGGGCTCGTCGGTGGGTGCGGTGATCGAGGTTCATGCCAGCGGCGTGCCGGTCGGGCTTGGCGCGCCGGTCTATGACAAGCTCGACGCCGACCTGGCCAAGGCGCTGATGAGCATCAACGCCGTCAAGGGCGTGGAGATCGGCGACGGATTTGCCACCGCCGCGCTGCGTGGCGAGGAGAACGCCGACGAGATGCTGCCGGGCAATGACGGCCATCCGGTGTTCCTGTCCAACCACGCCGGCGGCATCCTGGGAGGCATCTCCACTGGCCAGGATATCGTTGCCCGCTTCGCGGTGAAGCCGACCAGCTCGATCCTGGGCAACGATGGCCCGCCGCCGGATACCGGGCCGCCGCCTTCGCCGCCGGTCGACACCTCGCCGCTGATCGAAGAGCTTGGCCGCGCCCGCGACCTGCGCATCTGGCTCGCCGCGCTGGAGCACGAGCTGGCGGAGGAAAAGTCCGCCTGCGAACCGGCGGAGCTGATCATCCCTTATGTGCCGCCCGAGGAGGATGAGGATTCGGTGGCCGAGGACGAACCCGCCGACGAGGAACCGGCCGAGGATGAGACGTCCGACGAAAGCCCGGAAGAAGACCCTGCCGACGAGGAACCTGTCGAAGACGACGCGCCGGACGAGGTAAGCGACGAGGCCCCTGGCAGATGTTATCACCTTGATGAGACCACTGGTCTTGTGTTCGGCCTGCGCGCGGTCGTTTTCCGCGTATGGCCAGCGCAGGACCTGAATTGACCCGGCTGCCTTGCGTGCTTCGTCCTCGGTCATGCCCACATGGGAAAGTTCCGGGTCGGTATAGGTGGCCCATGGGATGATCTGGCGGTTCTGGCTTATCGGCAGGCGAAACAGGATGGCGCGAATGACCAGCCCGGCCTGGTAGCCGGCAACATGGGTGAACTGGAGACCGCCTGCAATATCACCGATGGCATAGACCCGGGAGTTCGTTGTTCGCAGCGACTTCGATACCTTGAACATAACTTGAACGTGACGAGACGGAAAAGGTGGAGTCAGAAGGGGTTCTACGCAGTGACAAGTTTTTAGTCTAATAGTAATAACAGCTTATTCTGCTATAAATCCTGTCTCTTTTTCAGATTAAATAAATTGAAAAAAATAGGTTTTCAATTGAAAGTAAGGAGGAACATTAAAACTTAAAACGAACAGAAACTATTACGTATAAGAGGGGGGTCACCCCCTCCTTAATGCTTGCTCTTCATGCTTAAGTTTTTTTCTTACTTTTATAAAAGGTTCTCGTTGTTCTAGTTAAACGACCCCTGTGTTTCATGAGTTGTTCTTAAGAATTGGAACCCGCGCCAGGCCTCATCCCCCATGCGCCGGATTGCCCGCCTGCAGTCCATGTTCACGATACCGCGGATCTGTTGTTCCGTGGCCGGATCATGCCCCGACGCGTATAGCCGAAGGATCTCTTGTAACGCCTTAAGCGATCCCTCGAACTGGCTGAGCGACAGAAAATTCAAGGACAGATGCGATACCAGACGCCACAAGGTCTCGCCATCGATCGGCGGGTCGATCTGGCCCGTTGGCTTGGTCAGTGTTTCAATCGAACTGACCGGTGCGCCCTCCTCAATCTCAAGCCGCGCGCCGACGGACAGATGTTCCGCCAGCCCTCTGTTCGTATCCAATTCGACGAAGTAATCACAAACGAGGTGACTTTCTATAACAATACGGAGAATTACAGCCCTTTAAATACCGTAATTGTCATAGACGAAGTAAACGAACCGGTTCCGATCTACAAAGAACCTTCTACCCAGATTCTAAAGGCTAAAGTTTTCAGCGACTTTCAGGGTTTTGACGAAGAAACGCCCAACGGACTGGTGCAAACGGAGGTCAGCAAACGCTTTTTCTTAAATACGACTTCGCTGACGTTGGGCAGCTCTTTATACCGGGGATACTTTAATTATATTGAACCAAAACTAGTGTTGTCAAAACTAGAGGAAGAGAATAAGTGGTACCAGATACCGCCACCGAGCAGGACTTTGCCGGTAATCTCCTCTGCGCCTTCCGACGTCACCTCGCAGGTTTCATTGGGCCGGCGGTGGCGATCGGGGTCGGCGTAGAAAAACCTTAGTGCTTCCGCTTCGGCCTTGAAGTTTGTGCCGCGCCAGTCGAACAGACGCATTGCCTGGGTTGCCACGACGTCGCCATGTGCGTTGCGACCGAAGACGATGAGGCCAGCGGCGTCATCGGCCCCGCCGGGGTCTGCGCGCAACGTCGTCGTCAGTGGCCGCCAGCTATCCTGGTTGCGCCTGTTGACCTCAAGCAGTTCGCCGAATGTTCCTTAGCCGTCAACTTATTACTCGCCAGTGGTTCTCTGTGTTTACTCTGACGCTGGCGTGGTTTGGCATTTTCTTATTAGGCGGTTTGGGTCTGGCGCTTGTCGTTAGTCTTACTGCGGCCGCCGTGCCCTTTTTAGCCATTTTGTTGGCCGTCGCTCTAGGCTTTGCCGTCGTCTGCCTTATGCCCGTTATTTACATTAGTTATTATACTTCATTTGCCGACGTCGTCGGATTCCCCGGCGAAGACGGATCGGGAAGCGAAATAATGGATCATTTGGTTGATTAAGGGAATTTATAAAAATAAGAATGTAGGGAAGGAAGAGAGAATGTTTTTTTCCGTTCATGGCTAGACCTAAATGTTGGTATTTAAAAATTTCAACAGCTTCTCTGTAGTGCTGGACAATACCTTTGTCATGTGAAATTAAGCTAGCTTGGTTAAATAAAATAGCATATTCTGGGTGATCAAAGATGTGTTCTGCAAGGGCAGAGTCAAGATTTTCCATTTTTTCTGCTTTTTAAGGGTGTTTTAATTGAGATAGAGTGCTGAGTTAATCTATCCATAAGCCCTTGGTCAGTTCTTTGGATGTACTAAAGACCACATGAGCATGGAATTCTGTAGACGCCCGAGTTTTCAGCTTTTGGTATAGGGTCTTTACCTTGATAAATTGACCGCATGGCTTACGGCCACTTCCTCGTCCAGGTTGGCGACACCGAGGAACGGCAGTTCCAGCACGGTGATCGTACGGTTCTTGTCACGGTGATAACCCGCACAGAACTGCGCCATCTCGAAGGCCCCGATAGAGATCCCGTCGAGGTTTTCCTTGTTCTTCGAAAGCCCGCCATAGCTGATGTTCAACGTGAACTCGCCGCCGGTTTTTTCGCTGACTAGTTCAGCCAGCTTTTCCACGTGTTCGGTAAACGCCCGGCGCTTGCCCCAGAGCGATACGTTCCATTCGGTCGCCAATGCTTCGGATGCAAAGGCAAGAGTCATTGTCGCGGGTTACGCAAAGGGCGCACCGCTGACCCATCCCGGTGGCTTTGACGTACAACTCTCGCAGCCCTTGGATTTTTATGCTGTTACAGATCATGCGATGTTTCTGGGCGCCGTTCCCGCAGCAGCGGATACGACCCACCCTTTTTCTAAACACGCTCAGAATGCCGATATTCATAACATCAACGATCCAGGTAATTTGAATATCGAGAGCATTCCGCAAAGGGTCACCACGTTTTCCACATTTTTGACCAACACCGTCGCTTCAGTCACCGGTGGTGACATAGATCTCAGCCAGCTCAACAATATTGCCATCGACGCCTGGGCGGACATCATTCGCAGCATGGTCTGCCTAAAAGACCCAAAAACTAAATAGGTTTGAGACCCCGGACTGCTTAATTACAAACGGTGCGTCATCGTGATACACGGCCGCTGAGCCAGTGTAAACAGTATTAATGCGGGCAATATTTTTTTCATGCATAAGTTTATTTATATATAAACACATGTCTTATGAAATATTTCTTAATATTTATGTCTCTTATATTTTTCACACAACTCACCTTTTTTGCGTTGTTTTTATCACCCCCCTCCCTGTTAAATTTTACTCCCCTTCCTCGCAATAAATTTATGAGTAGCCTACATGCCTAAGGGTCACGAAATTCTTATGTGAGTCACTTTTTATTGCAAGATTCATGATGCTACCAGCCTTAACAACTACACTATTGCCAATTGCATGGGTGATCACCCCGTTTAACGGACTAAGTCGTGGATGCATCTTCGTTTCGTCAGATTTGAAATAATATTTTAGTTTCAGTAAACGTGCTGATAGTCTTCATAAGAGTCTGAAGGAACAAATTTGGCGCCTATCATGCTCAAGTTCCGTAGACCATGTAGCCTAGCCCTAAGTTACTGAATGGGGCCAACTACAATAGTGCCTTCATGGACACACATGCAGTTGGTCTTGGGAGGAGCTCTTTAAAGGCCGTTTGAGTCGCCTTTCCTGTAATTTTCTTCATTGTCATGCTGAATCTTCCATTTATAAACATGTTTTATCTGCTGCAGCTAACTTAGCTTTTAACAAGTGTAATGGTTATTTTAATTTGTATCACTGTCCATATGATTATTTATGCTTTGTTACTGCTATTGTTAAATTGGCTTTTCTTTTTGCTTTTTCGCTTTTTCTAAATTTTGCTTTTCTTTCAGGCAATCAAATGTTACTATGAAACCTTGACTTCTATTTCCGACATAGTCAAAAATATTGGACCCTCAGAGGGTGACTCCAGAAAATATCTTGACATATTTGATGATTTGAGGTTAGTATTTTCTAAAAATCATTGTTTTACGAATTAAATTAAGAAAAATAAGATTTATTTTAAATATTATTTTTTGTTAATTACATAAAGCACTGGATGTAGCAATTCCCTGGTGAGAATAAGAAAGAATATAAATGAATAATGTAATAGATAAGAGAAAAAGATCAAGCATGTTTTTTCTTTTTCTGGCGCAATCTTATTATGGAAAGAATTGGAAGGTATAATTAAAATGCTGGTGTTGGCATAAAAATCTAATCTCAACACTCTACTATACACTTCCGTTTGTGGTTGCGAAGAGATAAAGTACTGAGGATTATGAATACGATTTTTGAAATAGGAGAAGTAATCAGTGATTTCAGCCGAGCAAATCTCCATGGAGACACCAAAACATGTGAAAAGAGCTGTAAGAGGTTTAATTTCTTTTCAATATTTGTGTATAAATTTATAATAGAAATATAATAAGTCTATTATCAAACAGTTCGTGTTCGTGTTAACGAACTGTAAGTAAGGAGCGACGTTCCTCATAATAGCCAAAACTAAAACACAGAATTCTGGCTTATTATGCTGATTCCATATAATAATGTATTAAATTATATACTGAATATATATAATTTAATGAATATATAATATACAGCTTGAAAAAATTTAAAAGCAAAGAATAAAACTTAACTGATTTCAAAGAATCTTTGACCCACTCGTAAGTTAAAAATGCTGCATTTTTTCTAACTTCTCCTCTGCTTTACAACCACCCACCAGATGGTCGAATCGCGGAGAACAACTTTTTCAAGTCAATTTATGCAGTTCCTTGACAAGCCTACCAATTTTCGTCGTCCTAGCACATCCAGAAGCACCAAACTCGCCAAAGGACTGGACCCCCCAAACTCCCCCAAAGAGAGCGGGTCCATTCCAGTTACGTCAATTATGTATCTACGACATTTGCTTATTCTACCCACCAAGTTTCATCCCGGTCTCCCCACTCTAAGAGTTTTCCAGGATTTCTGGTTTCCCCATCCAACTCCAGGATTTTTTGCATTTAAGCGAAATATCATAAAGGGATTAAACATCGATGCAATAGGTTACAAAATTCTTTTAGAAATTCTAGTTAAAACCAGAGATGCCAATATTAAAGAAATTCCATATACTTTTCAGGATAGAGAATTAGGAGATAGCAAGTTAACCACCAAGACCATTGTTGATTACTGCAGGTCAGTTTGGAAATTATATAGACATGGAAAACCAATGGAAAAACAAGAAAAGCGATTATCAGTAAAATTTCTCTATAAAGCTGGTAGGTTTTACACTGTAGGGGCATCTGGATTTGTTGTAAATTATTTAATTTCTTTACTATTTGCTAAAAATTTTGTCTACAGCATCTCTCAGTCTAAAAAGTACCATATTACTAAGTGATTTTATACCTGCAGAGACCAGACTAATGCCTCGATAATTACGATACTCACTCTTATCACCTTTTTATACTGTAGTTTAATTTAGGTTTTCCTAAAATCGAATTTCTAAAATTAGGTTTTCTAACCTCAGAGCCACCATATTTAAGAAGCTCATTTACAACACTATCAGCACCTGGAGCCTTATTATGTTTTAATCCTTCTAGCACTGTCGCTAATTCTTCCTCACAAAAAAAAATCTTCCTTCCCATAAGGTATCACAAACTTTTTCATTTTCCTCGCCGAGCATGACGGCGGCCGACATGTTCATCACGAGTTTCGCGAGCGGGGTGCCCCAGAGCACGATCGGCCCCGGATCCTGCAACAGCGGTGCATCGGCACCGCCTCCGACGACGAGCGCCACCACCAGGGCCACCAGCGCGGCGACGAGGAGGATGACCACCCCGGCGATTCGATACGCCGAAATCCGACTCGTCGACTCGCTGCGGGAACTCACCCCTCCAGCCTAGGCGCGCCGGGAGGGGCGAAAGCACGAAGGCCGCTCCCGTCGGAACGGGAGCGGCCTTCGAAGAGGTGCGGTCTGCTTACTTGACGGCAGCCTTGAGCTTGGAGATTTTCCAAGATTTCCGGTTTCCCCGTCCAACTCCCTCCAATGTCACTGGATCTGATCTGGATTTAAAACCTGAGTTCTAAACAATAAGATCCTTCTAAATATCAAATTTCATTAAGATCTGATCACTCGTTGTTAAGTTACAAATATCTCATTTTATCTAATTTTTCGAATTACTCCCCCCTCCTCCAACTCCACCAAAGAGAGCAGATAAGGTCCGGTTATGTCAGACACTTATCTTGGACTTGTGCTTATTCTTCCCACTAAGTTTCATCCTTATCTCTCCGCTTTAAGCGTTTTCCAAGATCCCCCCCAATGACACTATATCCAGCTTGTTGCTTTTCGAATGCTTGCTTCTGGACACAAAATTATCAAAAATTAATTCGTTAAATGTCAATAAGTGGAGAAAATATTCTCCCTCTTGCTGTTAACTAGTAACTGACAATGGTTTTATAGCTTGCCTTGCAGTATTTAAGCAAGCAAAATCGCGCTTACCATAGTGCGATTATTTTAGCTCTATGACATATAATATTTTAGCTCTATGACAAGTAATGAAACGCCCAAAAAACACAACAAATAGACACTCCAATTCTTAAAACAGGAACCAAAGGTTTTTGTCAAATTGGAGAAAAACTGGGGGTAATCTGAAGATTATTGGGGACAGCTTTATCATAAGTCTAACTTAACCAGTTCCCCTCCCCTTACCACACGGGCCTGATTAAACATTACACCTAGCTACTAACAAAATGTGCACTCTATTCTGAAGGAGGGGGGACCATGTTGTGAGTTACGGAAGTCTACGAACCGGAAAACACCTGCCCTAAATGACAATTTATTAATGGCTTCAACTACTAATGTAATCAGCTTTGAAATAATCATTTCCCAGCATTGCATGCAAAGTTCCCCGAGACAAGACAAAAAGACGCATGCCTTAAACTAAATATAATTCTGCTTCTCTGGCTGTCACAACTATTTTCAAACATTTACCTCTTGAAAATCGGGATAGAAAATGAAATACTGGCATAATTCTAGCCATTTGGTCTTGTGTTCAGGAGTTTCGATTTCCTAAAGAAAATAGAAGCTTTCATTCTTCAAAGGAGTGTTTAGGGGTTCATTCTTCCGAGTTACGCCTCGCGTCAAAGGTTTCCGAAACAAATATTGCTGGAAGCAATTGTTATTTATAGTCTGTGCAAAATCTTCGATCAGAAATGCAATAATTTTTTGAATCGTTATTCAATTTAGGGTTTCACATAGCGTAAACCCATCATATACTTAATATTTCTTAAAAGAAATAGCCCATTTCCTCTATAGTCAAATGTAGTTAAACGGGCAGAAGAAAATTCCACGGAGGGGGGCGTTTCCGTAGTGATTGGTAAACCGATTAGAGGCTAAATTCTATTTCAAATGGAAGTATGCAAAGAAGAATTTGTCATGGTTAATCGTCTGCAAGACATTTTACGGTGAGAGGGTCAGTAAGGATGGAACTGTCTCGAGGGAATTTGCGGGGGGTGCATTAGACATATAAAATTACCAGGGAGGAGTTTCCCTTGAGGGAGGATGTATCATTCATTGAGGGTGTGGCAGATTTATTACTATTATTTGAAAAACGATCAGAAATTAAATCAATAAAACAAGATTTTCTTTTTAACTCAAAGTAAAGAGACAACCAGAGTATACCCTACCTACCCGGAAAAGTACCAACTCTACATGCCCGTTGTAAGCGTACGACAAGAAAAAAAGAATTACCAAGGAGTGCCAGCAACAGGAGTGCTTGAAACAGGCCTCGACTTGTCTTGTTGAACAGCCGGCTTGACAGACTCTGCCTCCTCCTTTTTCTTCTCTTCTTTGGGTTCTTCTTTCTTTTCCTCTTCCTTCTCATTCGGCTCTTCTACGGCAGCTACAGCTGTTTCTGCCTCGAATCTCTCAGGTTCTGTAACAGCTGGCGCGATTGTTGTTGCTGGCGTTGTTGTTGCCATGGTTACTGATACAGCTACAAGATAGGATAGTTGTATGCAAGTAGGCCAAGGCCAAGTTGTAAATAATACGTCAAGAGGGGTCATGATGTCGCTAGTAAGCAAGTTACTTGCACTCGTGGAGAATTTACTACAATGAAAGCGTATCTGCACTGTACACAAACAAGTTAACAGACGCAGAATGATGCCTAAAGTCGATATGCCTAACAATCTTGACTATAACATTAAAACGGCAGTATGACGTGAGTAGGATACGGATACAATACACGAAATTATTGAGTAAGCTAGGTCAAGCGGGGCAACGCGAGGGTAACAGGGATTATACTGTGTGTCAAGTGACCGGGTCACATTACTGAAATTACTAAAACTACTTTAGCGTAAAGAGCACGGTATTATGGAGGAGACAAATTCCCTTATATACATAATATTTTCTCTTCGTTTTAAGTTTTAATGCTGCCCCTTACTTCCAATTGAAAAAAAAAACTTTTTTTTATTTATTTTCTCATTGTTTTTTTTTTAATAATGCTAGAAAGCCCTGCGCCCCATTACTGAAAATTTTTTCCCATCATGATAAATTCCTCCATGGAAAGATCTTCCAACGTAACCCCTTCCCTGATCCACCCCCACCTCAACGCGAAAAAATCTCCCTGAAAATTGCTGTACACTTCGCAATAATCATTACTATGTGTTGTTTTATAAAATAGGGCGCATCCTTTTCTTGTTGCTTATTTTCATTAGAATAAGATTAAAACACTCTAATTGAGAGGGGTTATTTGTTTTTTGTACAAGGTCTTACCGATTGAACCTCTAGTTATGAAATCAAGTCTTATAACCTATCTCTTAAATGACAGAACAGCATTATGTTTTTAAACTTAACTTTTTTTAAATATCATAGTTGCAGTGATGGTTAAATCCTAGTAAAGAACGGACCACGGCGTATAGAGACAACAAATTTCAAAAGATGTTTTAAAAAACTAGCACACACAATTTATAAAGACACACAATTTTAATTCCCCTTTTATGGTAACTTTTAAATACACCACCTAGTCGATGATATATGACAAGATATATGATATATATCGATATATGATGATACATGACAATAGAAGCATACTTTAATATTAGGACTTAAGCAGTCATTTTTTATGGTAACTTTTGAATAGACCACCTAGTCGATAATATATGACACGATATATGATATATATCGATATATGATGATACATGACAATAGAAGCATACTTTAATATTAGGACTTAAGCAGTCATATTTTATGGTAACTTTTAAACAGACTACCTAGTCGATGATATATGACACGATATATGATATATATCGATATATGATGATACATGCTCCAATCTGGAACGTTAATTTTCTATAATATAATACACCTTCATTGCAAAAGACCATCACAATCATCATGGGTAAAAGCTTTCAATTTGAGAAACATGGCTCCAATAACCGGTTACAGTGGAGATGATTAAATAAAAAAAAAGTTTTTTTAAATGAAAGTAAGGAGCAACACTCAAACTTAAAACGAACAGAAATTACTCCGTATATGAAAGGGGCTTTTCCTCCTCAACGCGTCGCTCTTTCCGCTAAAGTTTGACTCTTTCTCTTAACTATATTTTTAAAACAGTAAGAAACTTTATCGTAAAGAACGGGGCGTTGTGGAGGAAAAGCCCAAATGACACAAAAGCCTTTTGTTGTGACTAAGATGGGCCCAGGATTGCACAAAGCCTCTGTTCTTACTGGAGGTCTTAGGGAGTTTTGCTGTTTAGTTCTAAGCCGGCTTAAGCGCTTAAGTGTAGACTTAAGAAGATTTGTTGGTCCTTGTCCTGCACTGGCATCCAGGACTATTGGTTTCCCTGAGACCAAAATTGTTTCAATGTTTTAAAGGATATGAAAATTGCAACTTGGAATGTTACGACGTTAAAAAATAACTATCGTACCGACATTTTGACTGGAGAATTCGGGCGATTTGAACTGGTCTTGTTAGGAGTATCAGAAACTTATAGGCATCTTATTGATTAAAAGTGGGTTCAATTTACTTTTTTCAGTTTATAGAAAGCCTACTCACAGTGATAAGTATTTGAACTTTCACTCTTGCCACCCTATTTCAGTGAAACGAGGGGTTGTGATTGCACTGATGGATAGAACTTTCAGAATTTGTTCCCGGGAGTTTTTAGATTCTGAATTGTTGTATTTGAGGGATGTTTTATTTTGTAATAGTTACCCGATTAAATTCATTGATGAAATAATAAAAAATAGACGCATTAAACACAACAATAGGGCTATTGGGGTTTCACAGTGCACAGAATTAAACTTACCGAAAAGTTTCATTTTTTCCTTTATTTTCCTTACCCTTCACAAAAACTTAATAAAAAGTTTAAAATAGACCTCCCACAAACATTTTATTTTGACAGTCTGGGCGGATACACTATTTGTTCATTTACCTCACCTTTTCATCGTGAATACATTCTAATTTTCAAAAGGGCCAATAGCCTAGTGCCCCGACTTTTAGACTGACTAGAGACACATTTTTGGTTTCAACTCTCCTTCACTCTAAACACAAAATAAGAAGTACCCTTGCCCCCCCCCCAGCTCAAGACTTCAGAAGTTTCAGCTCGAACCCCACAATTGGAACCAAAGAAGTTGCAGATTTGTCATTTTGATAACCCCTAGCACGTCCAGAAGCACCAAACTCGCCAAATCACTGATCTCCCCCCAAATCCCCCAAAGAGAGCGAATCCAGTACGGTTAAGTCAATCACGTATCAAGGAAATTTGCTTATTCTATTCACCAAGCTTCATCCCGATTCCTCCACTCTAAGCGTTTTCCAAGATTTCTGATTTACCCCCTCCAACTCCCCCCAATGTCAACAGATCTGGTCGGGATTTGAAATATGAGCTCTGAGCAATGAAATCCTTCTAAATCTCAAATTTCATTAAGATCCGATTACCCATTCTTAAGTTAAAAATACCTCAAATTCTCTAATTTATTCAAACTAACGCTTATTTTTCCAAGGGCTTGGGGGTAAATTAGGGAAGACTATGGGTATGATTTTTAAAAAAAGCGGAAGTATCTAGCGATTTTAAGAAAACTTTAATTATACACCTCTGTAAGAATGGCGACAAGAGTGAATGGGGTAATTTTAGAGGCATTAGCTTGGTTTCTGTAGAAAGGAAATTACTTAGTATGATGAAACTTTTTAGACATAGAGAGGCTGTAGATAAAGTTCTAAGAGAAGAACAGTTTGGTTTTAGGAATAGGAGAGAATGCGTCGACCAAATTCTCACTTCTTAGGTTCCAAACTGAGAAGTACCTGACTCATGAAACCCCTTGGCTCGGGACAGGTCGTCGTGGCGAACCACTGTTGCTGCCTTATGCGCCCTCAGGCGTGGGAAGACTTAAGTCTAAGTTAGTCTATAAAAGAGCAGCAAACAATGGAGACGGATTTTTGTCTTCAGTCATTCAGGTGTGACCCTTCGCTAGATATTTGATGATAATGCTGTTAGGCCCACATTCCAGATTCACAAGCATCATTAACTCACTGTAAAGGGCATAATTTTTTTATATATACCACAATCATCAATATAGAACCAAAATCACTTCACATCATGGTTCATCCCGATAGCCTTGTGGCACGATCTGTCAACATCAGGTTGCGTCATGTCGAAAGTTTTTGTTTTTTTTTTTTTTGCAAACAGCAAGTGGCAGGTTTAGTGTAATTAATCACTTTCAATGCATTTATACTTTCAAATATGATAATTCAATACTTTTTATTAAACTTGGAAGAAAGTATGTTAATCCGCATATTGTTTAAATTGTTATCTAAGTCCTTTGGGGTAAACTATACCATAATATAAATATAAAGAAGGTTAACAATTAATTAATTACAAAAATTATAGATTTGCCTTGGAACGGTTCTATAAACCTAGAATGGAAATTTTATTTACCAGAAGATGGTTCAATCAAGGAATGTTTTTTTCTGAAAGTTTCTTTTTTACGGACGTTACTTTGATATCATTATGTCAGCGAATATGATAAGTTAGTGTTATCTGTCTCATTATGTTATTATTTTTTGCCCAAATCAATAGGGCCATATCTGCACACAGCTAGGGGACCTTAAAGCTTCTTTCCTGATGGTATTCTGAAGGACCATCGCCGATGCTTAAATAAAAACATGAAAAAGATGAGCCTAAAAGAGTTCTTTTCGTACGTTTGAACCTCTCTTTGACCAGGAAAATTTCAGACTCTCACTCAGGGCCATGACTGTGTAATCTGGATGCAAGGACTGATCCAGATCCACCTATCTGAAAATGGATTATTGGTTTCTTAAAATCTGGACAAAAATTGTAGAATTAAATTTGGTTTTATACCTTTTCTAGTTGACATGAAAAATAAAACTTGATACCATTCGCAGAAAAAAAATTTCTATGCTCTTTAACGGCTTGGATACACTTACATTCTTTGATTCAGTTAAATTTTAAGAGTAGAAGTAGTAATAAAGGTGACCACAAAAGTTTGAACATTATGCCCTCAGTCGTTCGTTGGATACTGCCGTGATGTCTTATTGGCAATCAGCATACATAGTTCATTTTTATTTAATCTTAAGGCAACATTTAGTTTTTAAGTATAATGAGCAAATTGTGTAACTGTGGGGGTTGACAAGTCATTTATTGAATTAACAAATTCATCATCGTTAATTTCCCGATATCAGGACCATCAAACACTCACACTCGAGGTTTCTCGGTGCTAAGTCCTTAAAACAATTTACATATATACTCAAAGCATTTGCTTTCTTTTGACAAGCGATTTTACAAACTTTTCCTTCAATCCTAATTCGTTATGTATAGAAAGCAACATGATTTTTTTCTTCTTTAGTAAGTAGCAATGCACTAATAACATTCTTTGACTGACTGACTTGGTATCATGGAGTGAAACACACTTTAATCTACATTTTTAACAATTAATCTGTAAATTCGTCAAACGGCTTATCCCGGTGAAGGCATTTTGTTTCGGATGCTGAAATTTTTATCTCGTCCTCCAGCTTCAGAGTCGACGCCTCGCAGGCGTATAGGGCAACAGAAATGATTAAGAAGTTGAAAAATCCTGGTTATTTATTAACAAATAATAAGACGTAAACACTTAACACTTAAGTGCACCAACAGTGTGTGCACGAAAAAGGACATTCAGAAAGACGAATTTTTCAGATAGTTCCTTCTTTCCCCAATCGAACAAAATTTAGTTTTTAATTATATAAACTATTAGTCCGTCTCTACCTGTTCCTGAAGCATATGAACTATATTTCCCCAAATTTCTTTAACTTAGCGCTTTCAGACCAATAGTTTTGATATACAGGAAATTATAGAGAAATTTCTTATGGAAGACGGTATTTAATTTTTCAAGATAAAACAGCCAAGCGAAGCTGCTATGTCAATTCTGTCTGTTAAATCTGATTGGAAGTGAAATTCTCTAGTTGTCCTTAAATGTCCATTTAAAAAAAAAAAAAAAACAACTTTCAAACCAAACGGTTGATGGTAACGAACTGTAATTACATTCTAATTGCAGCCGCAATTCTAAGAAATCATTAAAACCAGGCCTATTGTTTTTTTATGATGATTCCAAGTATGTAGAATTCATTAAGTTTAAAATAACATATCAGAAAAATTCTACCTAACAAAAGACAACATGGACTAATTAACCAGTATCAATATGGAAAAAGGGCTGCAGAAGGTCATAAACGTGAATAAAGTTGATAGTCACTCACTTAAGTTGATAGTCACCTGTAGTACTCACTTTTATTGACTATGGGCAAGCGTTTGATTCAGCTGATAGAAAAAATTTAACAAAAATCCTATGCTTGTATGAAATACCAGAAAAGCACATTAAAGTGATTGGTGCTATGTATGAGAATAGAATTGGTGCACTTAAGGTATCAAATGAGGTTAGTAGCTGGTTTTGTATTAAATCAGAAGCTAAGTAGGGTTGCGTCCTACTACCAAGATATATTACGAGAGACAAGACTTTGCGAGGTTTCACTTCAAAATATTACGAATTAAGATTAGAAAACAATCTTCACCTTTCCAACTTGACAATGAAATTTTAATCCTCTAAGTATTAGGTAAGTAATAAGGTGGACAACACGTGCCATGGAATTTAGAAAACTAATGTCTAGCAAAGTTCCCTGTTGTGGCTACTTTTCCTTTTATGTAATATGAAACTCAATCAGATCATTAAGAAACTCATGATTTTTTAATGGGATTTTTCTTATTGTCCCTGTTTCAGGTCTATTGTGATACTTGTATCTGCCCTTATTATGATACATAAGCAAGGTATAACATATCCAGTTTCTGTTAATGTGCATTTATTAAGCTCTGTCTTATATACTCTTAAGCTCTCACAACATAAGCTCATGAAGATCTCTGTCTTATTCACAACATAATTTTGACCCTTGGTTGTGGAATTGAATGAATCAGGTCTCTCCTAAAGAGAAATTTCCGGACCTTCTTCCATTCTGGCATAATTGGATATCTTGAAATATTTATCTACTGTCATACGGGGCTGAAGGTGCGCAGAGCTTTGAAGGGGAGCCGAGTTACCATCCGTTAGATTATGGTCCTTAATGGGGTATTAGAAATTTTAATTTGCAATTGGTTGAAAAATGGCTATCTCAAAATTTTGATAGGGTGACTTTGGGGGAAAATGAGCGTAGAAAGGGGTCAATTAAAAATGGCACAAGAGTTTTGATTTCCGATAAAACGAGCCTTTTTCCAATCTTGTACGATCACCGGTTCGATATGATAACCCCTGGAAAAAAAAAACAATCAAATAAATACGCATCCGACGACAAAAAAAATGCAAAATTCCACATTCCTGTACACAGGAGCTTGAAACCTCTACAGTAGGGTTCTCTGGTATGCTGAATCTGATGGTATGATTTTCTTTAAGATCCCTAGATATTTTTAGGGTGTTTCCCCCTTTTTCAAAAATCACTACTATTATAACTATGCCTAAGGGTAAGAAGCTGAAATTTTCAAGGAATTTTGTTGTGAATCAGGGGACTATAAACGAACACGCCATCTGTATGCATATTGTAAAAAGGACATAACTGCAATACCTCAGGAACAGCTTGGTGTGTGCAGTTGAAACTAACATGGCTTGTTGTGGGGATGTTGAACTAACCGAAAGAAAACATTTGTATCCTTTTCTACTGCTCTTATGCATACTACTACTACTGCTACTATAAATTCTACTTGTACTAATACTACTACCTCTAAAACTAAAGTTAATACTTTTAATTCTGCTGCTACTACTACTACTACAATGATTCATTGGTTGATATTCTAACCATGAAGTCAGATTTTAGCCCTGTATATGCATGTTGTAGGGTTTGGTACTCCCTGCCGAAGAATATCAGAGATTGCCAATCCATCGAAGTCTTCAAAAGATTAATGAACAGTCATTTGGGTTAACTTTTCTTCTTATTGTTTTTTATAAGTAATAATTGCAATATAATAATTGGCCTCTTCAATTGAGTGTGAATAATGAAAAAAAATGGTTTGAAATGAACTATTTGGTTTTTTTCAATTTTTCTTTTTTGTTATTTTTTTCCTCTCCGTGTTTATTTCCCTTATCTTGTATTATAAATCTTGATAGCTGGGTCGAGTTCAATGGGGTTTGGTTGATTGAGCTTGATTTGAGTAAGGCTCTGGTTGCATGGGATTGAGTTATGCGGGGTGGAACTTAACGGGGATTAAGCGGGTTGAGATGAATGGGGGCTGAGGCGAGCGGGATGGAGTTAGACGCATACTGCAAAATAAAATTATTCACTTTGGTGCTACTTGCCTAAAGTTAGCTTCTTGTTATTAGTTGTACTCCATTAACTGTACATCATTAGTATTATTAATTTTTTCTTCTTTTGTTATGACATCTTTTTTTTTTAGTATCAGCGTTTACATCCGTAACGTCTAATGCGTCACCTTCGATTAAAATCAAAGGTCATATCTGACGTCTCTAAAAGTTTTTGATGGAATATATCCTCGGCCATTTTCGATTTATATTTCTTCCATAACTCTGTAGGAGCTGAATGAGAGCAAATTGTTTGTGTGATTCCAAAGAATACACGAATTTGACTTGGAGTTGACGTTTCGCACAAGTCATTGATGCAGTTATCCCAGTGTTGGTTATTCTCCAATAAATTTTGAGTTTGGCATGCACTACGGTAAGCGTCATGTATAGTACCGTTTATAGTTCTGAAATACTCAAAGGACATCGGACCGGGTTAATTCACCAAAGGCAGGTGGAGAAAGAAGCATTCAGCTTGCTGCTCAAAGAAAACTTATGCTCAAAGTTATTTATGGGTACACCTAAATACATTGAAATTAACTATAAAGATGCGTGTCCGATTGCAAAACGATCACTTTGCTGAAATATTTTCAGTTCAATTGCTGGTAATTGGAAACGGAAAGCTCCCAGTTGACTCAATTTCAGGACGTATACAACTGCCTCCTGAATTCTTTAATTTAGTGACGTCAAAAAATGATTTGGTTGAAAAGGTATTTCCGTATATTCTAACCAATTATAAAAATCAGAAATGCCTAAGTGAACGAGCGATTATGGCAGCCAAGAACAAAGACGTACACAAAATCAAATCTCCAAAAACTGAAAGGTTTGGAGAAATCGTATAAAAACCAAGAGCATACAAGGACTTCATTGAAACAGCATTTAAAAGTTTGCTCTTTATAAAGATGATTTTCTGTAAAACTTAGAAGACTATTTTTCTTTTAATAAGCTAGATATTTAGGGATTTCTAATTAACTGTACCTTCATCTGGGTTCCCCGCAATCAATAACTAAAAAAAAAACAGACTTTCAAACAGAATCCTGAAAGAAGGTAAGACAAAATTATAGTCCGACTTTACCCAAGTTTAGACGCAACTGAAATCCAAAGACAAAATACTCCCCTTAGATAGACCTTAGATAGATAAAAAGAATAAAGTTTTGTTCATAATGCTATGAAAGATCCTCACGATGTCTGGAGAAAGTTGTGCAATTGGCGCAATTTTTTCTTAGTTATTGATAAATATAGTGTTGCCACTTCGATTTTGCTAAGAGTAGGGTTTTCTATCTGTCCAAAAGTAGGATTATGTGCGACAATGAATTTTCTTTTCAAAATGAGAAGGAAATTCACGAAAAATGCTCATCTCCACATACTCGGGCCCTCATCTTATTTTTTTCCCTTTAAAACCACCTTATCTTCAATCACATTAGTCAATTTCTGATTTCAAGCAAGAGATGCAATTTATATTTATCTACCAACAAACAAACAAACAAAAAAAAAAAAAAAAACAATTACATGGACATACTACATAATTATAATTTCACTGTGGAACACCTCCTAAATACATTGGTTGGCTTATTTGGGGAATTAATTGATCACATTGATAAACAGCTTTCACTCCATTTGCCCTTTCGATACGAATAACTGGCGGAACAGCATTCGAAACCCAAGACGATATACCCAGTGCAGTCAATTTATCCTTCATTGCAAATAACTTTTTTCTAGCAACACGAATAGAAATAGGCGCATCATCACTCAAATGAATGTTAATGTGATTAGCTACTGACTTGCCTTTCAGCCGTTTACCAGCAGCCGGTTTTATTAAATCAGGAGTTAAGCAGGGTTGTGTTCTCTCCGCCTTTATATGGATCATTTGGTAGCACTTTGTCTTAAGGAGCTCAGGAAAGGCAATAGGAGACCACGGACTCAAATGGGGAGGAAAGACATTCCTGGACCCAGATTATGCTGATGATTTAAGCATCCTAAATGAAAGTCTGAGCAATTTCAATGAACTTTTAGACGTTTCGCGTGTTCAGGGTTCTAGAATAGGTTTGAAAATTAATGTTAAGAAGACTAAGTCACCAAGGCTAGGAATAAGTGACGATGAAAAGGTGACGTTGGGTAACGAAAAGATTGATCGCGACCATATGAACAGTGCCTTTTGATTTAGTTTCAAAGCGTAATGGGAAAATTGCATAACTGTAGGGGCTGACGGGTTAATATACTCAATATCGCTAGAGATGTAGCTAATGGACCATTCTACTCTGCTCAACAAAATGGGTGTCCCAGATCTTAATTGAATTTGTTTGGAAAATCAATGGGCTTGAGGAGAGGACTGCTTGCTCTCCATTCACTTTTGACTCTTAAAAAGGGCACTGGAACTTTTAGTGTCCAGTCGAATTAGCTCCTTTAAATGTTTCAATGACACTCCTAGCTATTGTAGAGTAGAACTGTCTATAGTACTGCTAATAGTATTATAGTCTAATGTGTCTGGGTTCTGCTGGTATTGAATACCATCTTTCACTTAAATTGTACATCCCTGACCAGATTTTGTATGTGTGTAACTACAAGTTGGTAGCCATTAATGAAGATCTGACTATCCTGGATTGCTATGTTTCTTTTTGATTTGACTTCTACAATACATGTAACTGATGGCTTGCTCTGTAGTGACAATGCCTGTAGTTCACTTTGTTTGTTTAGAAGCTGTTCAGCATTTGTGTGTATTTGTCAATTTTGGGGTAATAATGTCATTTTCCAGGTATCTTCCTGGTGTTGTCAGTAGGCCTATTTTTAGAGTCAAATTTGTAGAACTATCAGTGATCAAAGAAGGAGTAGTTTGAAGGACTGTGGGAACATCACGATGAAGTTGATAAAAAGTGAATGACGTGCATGAATGTAGACTTTAGACTCTAAAAGACTGTAGGTTTCTGTTTCTTAACCGCAACTATAAGGTCATTAACATAAATCAAAAACAGAAACGGTCGGAAGATAGCCTTGAGGAACACCAAACTCAAATTCAGACGAAAAGCGGGAAAGGGAACCTACGGATATAGTTCTACCTGACGAATAGGAATCAAACCGAGCTTGAGCCTGTCCTCTTACACCATTGTGTGATAGCTTTTTGAGCAGACTATCCGCGGTGGGCTTGTATATATTTTAATTCTCTAATAATTTATGACACACACTTGAATTAAATTCCTCCTTTCTGTTATTGCATCAAAGAATCATCGTTCTTATAGGATTTGTTTTCTTCTGGTGCTCGTTGTGATTCTCTTCTAACCGCAGATTTCTTTACGACTCGTTGCGCTCGTTGTGATGCGGGTTGTTACATGTCTTCTAGCTGCAGATCTAATTATTGTTTTTTCTTTACACTAAAATAACTCATTCCTTATCCCGTTTTTTTTCCTATGCCGCCGATCTCATCTTATTCCTGGAAACTGGTAAAGGTCTAACCTGTGCGGTTTCTAGCCTATTCTAGCACCCTGAACTCGCTAAACCTCTAGAAGCTCATTCATTTTTGTCACACTTCCATCTAGTATGCTTAAATCTTCGGTATAATCTAAGTCCAAGGGAGTTTTGCCTCCCCAATTGACACCGTAGTCTCCCATTACCTTTCCTGTACTCCTTAAGACCAAGTCCATATAAATGATCCATTTAAAAGGGGATAGAACACAACTCTGCTTAACTCCTGACTCAATATAAAACCAGCGGATAACCTCATTTCCTACCTTGACCGCAGCAGTATTATTCTCGTACATAGCAGTAATCGCTTTAGTGTATTTATTTGTTATACCATAAAGAAGCGCGTGCGCACGGAATTCGCAGGCGAGCCCGGTTCTTCCTAAACTTACTCATCGTCACGCCGGGCAACGACCCGGCGTCCATTTCGACGCGCGTTTCGGCGGCTTGATGGATCCCGGATCGGCGGCGCGAGGCGCCTTGTCCGGGATGACTGGAGTTAATGGTGCGAAGAGCGTGCGCATGGAATTTGCAGGCGTGCCCGGTTCTTCCCAAACCTACTTATCGTCACGCCGGGCAACGACCCGGCGTCCATTTCGACGCTCGTTTCGGTGGCGCGATGGATCCCGGATCTGCGGCGCGAGACGCCTTGTCCGGGATGACCGGGCTTGGCGTTTTGAGGCCCTTCAGTCAGGAAGTGCAATGGGGGGCTGGGAGCCAGCCATCCTGTACTTTCGTATTCTGTACCTATACCCTTCTTGCTTACCTTTTCCAGATTCTCCAGGTATCCATTAAGAACTGGGTCGACTCTGGCTGAGCTTACAGATTCGCCCCACTGATCCTCGTCCTAAATTAGATAACGGGTCACACCCGAAATCGAACCCCCAACCCTCGGACAATGGATTCCAAACCCAGCGTGCCAACCACTCGGCTAAAACAGCGGCCCTTCACGAGTCACTGGGGATGACCGAGGTGGCATTTATCCAGGAAGTGTTAAAAACATGAATAAAACTAACTGCTTAAGCAACACCTTGTGATCTTGTAATATTTTTTTTATTGTTGTTTCAACATTATAAAGTTTTTTCTGGCAGTAGGCTACTGCATTTGTATCAGCGTTGCCGCCTTAAACCTTAAAATCAACAAGCAAAATTAATTAGTTGAATTTGAAAAGGCGATTTGTCAAATAAAATTCTAATATTAACAATACGTCAACTCCCAAAGACAACTACACCTTGTGTTTATCGTAATAGCTTTTAGCTTATATTTTGCTGATTTTTCACCCATGCCTTTTTCTATTTGCTTTGTTGGGAAATATCAAAATAATATTGAACTTATCATCGCGCTAAGTAAAAGACTGTAAAATAACAAGTTACAAGCGTTAGCACGAAAGCACGATTTTTTCACCACTTTTTGAGAAGGGGTAGGTAGAAGGCGTCGAGAATAAGTCAAGCATCTGATTTTAAGCATTTATAGTAAAAAGAACCGATCAAAAATTTTTCACAATAAAACTAAGGTTGAGGTTAAGGATAAGGTTGAGGTTAAGGATAAGATTGAGGAGGTTTCTCAGCCACAGCCTCAACCTTCTCCTCAACCTCAGCCCCATTTTCTCTCTCCTTGAAATTATTTGCCGTTTTGCTACGTGTATAGGGAAAAGGAAATCGTTAGTCACCTTGAAAAAGCATCAACGCAATTTATAAATTGTTCATTATCTTTGCAATAATATTATTTTACTATTTTCTAATCTACGACAAAAATATCACATCTTTGCCCTTTCAGAGGACAAAGATGAGAGTCAATCCTTACAACATCTACTTTAAGGGACTTTGGTTCTTTATGGGGTCATCCAGAGCCGTTCTTAGGGTTAGTGGTGCCCGGGCCAAAATTGATTAGAGCACTCCGCTCCTGACTCAAATATAAACAAAAAAGGCACAATTAAAATAATTTTTTATAAGATCCTGGCCCCAGCCGGGCCAGGGTAGCTGACCCTGTTCCTTCCCTCCCAAAGAAAATAAATAATACGCAAATTTCGTTTTAATTATTCATTTGCGGAGAGCCAAAATCAAAACGTGTATTAATTCAAAAACGTTCAGAAATGAAAAAAAAAACAAGTTTTCTCAACTGAAAGTAAGGAGCGACATTAAAACTTAAAACGAACAGAAATTACTCCTTGTATGAAAGGGGCTGCTCCCTCCTCAGCGCCCTGCTCTTTACGCCAAAGTTGTTTATTGTTTTATAAAGTAGAATTGAGAAAACGAGTCAAACTCGTATCCCAGAGCTCTTATTTCGAATCCCGACCGATCCGGTGACATTGGTGGAAGTTGGAGTGGGAAACAATTGAATAAGCCGTATCGACATAGAACGATGCAGAATTCTTTATATAGAATTAGGATATCATTAAAGATAGATCAGTCCAAGCCCTGTATTGGCGCAGTGGGATTGATCTCAGCTGGGTAATACAGAACCCAGAGTTTTCAACTCAGCTGTAGCAACGCACTGCAGGGCGAAAAATTTGATTCCAGTGACAATATTATACGAAAGCGTCTATATACTAATCCAAAGAAAATGAAAGGTGAGCTCGAACTGACCAACTGCAGGGCGAGGATTTTGATTCCAGTGACAAGATTATGCGAAAGCGTCTCCATACTAATCCAAAGAAAAAGAAAGGTATTTACCCTATATTTTCCGAATATTGGTAAAAAGAACCACTTTTGCTGTTAATTCTTCTCCTACACAATAAAATTTCAGGTCTTAAGTTGGGCCACCTTGTGTTAAGCCAATATTCTCGGAACCAACGTATGATACAGAAATTAATAGAATTGCTATGCAATTGTAGAATTATTCCGTTATTTCTTCCTGAACAAAAATTATTAGACCCTCCGTTCAGCATGATGTTTTCCAAATAGTATCAAGTGCGCTCGAGTCATCATATTATATAAGGGGGGACACGAAATGATCCAGTCAAATACCCGCTAATTTCTCTGTTGTCTGTGTTTACCAAACAGATAAATTTTCTTTTTTTTTTTTTCTTTTTTTTTGATGCAGGAAGACGTGTGATTTCCGTCAAACGGGGACTCTATTTCACTGAAACTGATCAAACAGAAAATGGATAAGAAGCCCTGGGAAAGCGGCTGGTGCTATTTCGGGCAATATAGTTACTAAAATTTCAATCTGACAAGGTAGAAAAACGTACCATACTTGATAACGTTAACCGAGTAGAATTCTTCTATACAGAACTTGGTGCTTTTATTGGGCTGAAATTTTACTTTCTTTTATTTGACAAAAATTACAACAAATTTGGCACAAGTTTAAATGGGTGTTGAAACAAAAAGGTAGGTGGAAATGATGGATAATAAGAAGCTAAAAAAAGAGAATTGGTAATACATTTCAAAACCAATTAAGAAATTTTGGTTCACACAAATTAAAAAAAACTGACTAGGAACAGATCTCCAAAAAACTGTGCTGTCATCTTTGGGCCAAATTTCTATCCAAACATTTGTATTGGACACTTTTAGTATCTAAATGATACCCAAACAAGGCCGTATCCAGGGTGGGGGGATTACTGGGTTTGAGCCCTCCCCGAAATTTGTGCAGGACTCGTAAAACAGTCGCAAAAATACATATAAATGAATTTTAGATGCGTTTTGTAATTTTTGTTTGACCACAAAGATAGATTTTAGGTAAAAGAATTAAAAATAATATCTGGTTTGGTCAATTGAAACTAGAATAAATCCTGAAAATTGTAACAGAATCGCTAAAGTTATTATGTAAACTGCAAACATATTATTGGGGTCTGAGTGATAATTTTAATTTTTTACTTCAAACTAGAAAAATACCAGAAAATTTTAAAATTATTTGGGTTTTCCTTTCGCTTAAAGTGAGTCGTTACGTCATTTTATGGGGTAGAATTCTTGTCTAGAATGATGATTTGTTTAATCTGTAAGAAAGAAAAACTCGAAGCGGACGAGAAAGTTGTTGTGACTGAAGTAGGAGCGTTTGGCATGGGGGAAGAGAATTTTCCATGAAGGGAGCGCAGGATTTTCTAGCATTATTAAAAAAAAATGAAAAAAATATGAAAGTTTTTCAACTGAAAGTTAGGAGCAGCATTAAAACTTAATACGAACAGAAATTATTACGCATATGAGGGGTTCACCTCCTCCTAATACCTCACTCTTTACGCTAAAGTATTTTTAGTAATTTCAACTATTTATTCCATGGCTTTTTTGATTCAGGGGTCATTCTTAAGGAATTGGGACAAAAATTAAGCTTTAGTGCAAAGAGCGATGTACTGACGAGGGGGTGAACTCCCTCATATGCGTAATGAAAAAGTTTTTTTCATTTTGTGTAACATGGAAAAACATAACTATCCTAGCTGCGAAATTCAACTTTTTTTTTACAATTTTATATCGTGCTTTTGCAGAGCATTACATTATCTCTCTGAGAGTTAGAGAACATAGTTTAACATCTTTTCTAAATTTCTCGAAGATAATTCCGGAAAAGTCGATCTTGAATGCCAAACTCCGATCATTTGGGTTATTTTTTGAAAATTTTGATTTTATGCCTCAGATAGTTCCATTGATTAATTAAATTAAAAAAACAATTTTTTTTAAAATGAAAGTAAGGAGCAACATTAAAACTTAAAACGAACAGAAATTATTCTATATATGAGGGGGGTTCACCCCCTTGTCAAAACCTCAGGCTTTACACTAAAGTTCAAATTTTGTTCCAATTCTTTAAGAATGACCTTTGAATCTCAATGACCGTTTAATTAGAATAAATAGCTCTTTTAAAAATACTAAAAATACTTTAGCGTAAAGAGCGAGGTATTGAAGAGGGGACGAACCTCCTCATAAACGTAATAATTTCTGTTCGTTTTAAGTTTTAGTGTTGCTCCTTACTTCCAGTTGAAAAAGAAACTTTTTTTTAATTTATCATCTTTCTTTAAATAATGCTGGAAAATCCAGCACCCCCTTCATGGAAATTCTCTTCACACAAAGATCAAGGAAGAGAGAGGAGGGGGTGCCCTCTAATCACTCTTCAGCATCCCCTTAATATACATCAGAAGTTTCAAATTAAGACCCTCGACTGTTCCTTAGATATTAAAGACATTCTTTTTGACAATCAGCAAGCATACAGTGCGTCTAGATTCGTTCGGCGTCCCTAAAGTTGTATGAATTTCCACATTTTATCAACAATTTACAAGTAAATATTTGAAAAAAAAATTATGCCAATCCACTGATTAAAACTGAGAATTCAGAGACCCATCTATACCAGCTAGATAAAAAAAAAACAAATAAACCCATAATTATTTGCCTTCTTTTATTGTATGAATATTATTGCTATGTATTGTGTATACATTAGTGGATCCTTATCTTATTGAAATTCTCCTATTTGGGTTAGGATAAAACCTATGGCTGAATATTACAATTGGTTTATGACAACTTATGCTTACTGACAGCACAACTGCCTGTCCATGGATTATTCTTTGCAGTTGAATGTGTATGGCTATGTTTTCAACCTATGTAATTGGATAGGTGAAAGGGGTTAAGGTCTCATTCAAGTACTTAACTATCTTAACTACTAAAGTAGAAAAACTGCCTTCCTTTCTCTTGGTGTTGTTCGATTGATGATTTCTTTTTTCATTATAAGCAAACTGCCAAAACCTTCTATTTTGAAGTTTCTTACGAAATCTGCGAAATAATGATTTACCTCACTTTGGAATCGAAGAAGCAGATGAAGATACAATAATTCTATAAATAAGAATTGCCTACTTGAATGTAATAGACTGACGTCTGCTCAGCTCTTCCTTCAAATTAAACTGTCAAAGTGCTTCAAACAGGGATACCACCAGAAGGCTAATTTGACATTGTATATTGCAAGATAAACAAGTACAAACCACTCGCAGTAGTCTAACTCATTCTAAATAGTAAGTCAAAAGGTAAAGGGCTGAATAGTCTCGACAGAAAAGCCCGCTCATCCCACAACAACAGAAGGGTTGCCACCCGATGATAAAAAAAATCACTTAGTGTTTTTTTTTGTTGATTTAGTGATTTCCTTCAACAAAATAGTGATTTATGTGCTAATATATGGATTTTTTATTTTTAAGCAATAAAATGAAATCATTCGAAATAGTGAAAAGTCATTTGGGGAGGTAACCCTGGTTCTCAGCTCTAGTGTACTTAAAAAATAAGTATAGAAACAAATTAGGTATCGAACCTGGTTAGCATCATTGACTCCTGAAAATAATAAGTAATTACAAGCAATATTTTCCTTCGTAATAAGGACAAAATGCTTAGAAACGAAGCTCATGTTGTTTACCCCAAGATATCTCACACCCCATCCAACCCCCTATATCCCCAGATTCGATGTAAAAATAGAAAATCTGAGACATAAAATCATTCTATATATCAAGTTTTATTAAGATCCGATCGCCCATTCATAACATAAAGATACCACAATTTTCACGTTTTCTATGATTTTCGGTTTCCCCCTCCAACTCCCCAATTTCATCAGATCTGGTCGGAATTTAGAAGAAGAGCTCTGAAGCTCAAGATCCATTACATATCAAATTTCACTAAGATCTGATCACCCGTTTGTAAGTTAAAAATATCTCATTTTTTCCAATTTTGCAAATTACCTCGCCCCCACCCCAATGGACCAAAAATAACCGAAAAATACTGGTTATGAATGGAAAATATGAAAAATTAGTTTTTTCCGGTAGAATAAAGTGCCGACAATCCGGTACTTTTACTTATTATTAGGTGGTGGCCGCGGAGTTCAGTTTTGAAAAATCTCATACTTAAGATCTCATTGGCAGGCGGGTGGGCAGGCTTTCAAGGAGTAAAAGAAAACCGCTTGCAGCAATACAAGTGTTTTCACTTGAATTAATACGGCTGAGCTAAAGCTTTATCATCAGCTCGTGAAACAAAGCAACGTTCGTCGCATTTGAGTTCCTGTGACTTCTTTTCAAATCTGTTCAAAATATTAACGGATAAGGGCACATCTTGGCACAGAGATAATACACTTTTAAAAACCCATAATAAAATCACGAATGATAATAATACCAGAAGCAACATGAAAATTCTCAAACATTCTGTACATTGCAAAATCCTCACTGACAACAATATGCACTAACAAAAGAAAATTAAATCTGATTTTTCCAATGTCCTTCTACGCTCATACACCCTTTAAGCCAAAATGATATGCAGACTGAGAAAGTTTGTGGTCTGTGGATCTCTGATACCTCATTTCTAAAAATCCTCACATAGAAAATAACTTATATATATTTTTTGTATTTATGCGTTATGCGTTATTTTTATTCAAGCTCTTGACTCGATTGGGGTGAAGGGTTTAAGCCTGGAGTGGTTTTCATAATTTCTACACAATCGGTGTCAGATAGTACATAATGGATCGTTTTTATCTTTAAAAAAGAAAAAAGAGTGCGAGATCCAACAAGGGTCAATCCTGGGACCCCTCCTTTTCATCATTTTCATTGATCGAGTGAAGCATTACCTGTCGGAGGCTGGTGTCATCCTGTTTGCAGATGAGACTTTGCTCTTCTTGGTAGCACCTTCAATTGATGTTTTGCATAATAAAATCCAAAATGCAGTTTCTGAATCTCTATCTTTTTTTTCAAGAAAATCTGTTCTCTACCCACCACTTCAAGTTTCTAATCACTCAGCTCCTCCCATTAAGACATCATGCAGTACTAGCTGTTAGGGTGGCGCTTCGCGCCACCCCAACACCTAGTTGGAGGGAGCACTTCGCGCCCCCCAAGCCCCCCCGCGGGCGTAAGTCGTTACATGCCATATTAGTTACGCGCCATTGTAGTTGTGTCCCACCTGTGAATATAGAACTATTTCAAGAAATATGTATGTTTTTAATTACGTAAAACTTGCGAATATACAACATTCTCGCTGTCCCATTGTCTGTGCATATAAATAGATTGTCAGGTTTACCGACTCTTGAACATGCAACATATGGTCCCAAAGATCTGTAAAATTAGTAAAAATCGAGAATTAGGTCGGAAGAATCTAAGAGGGTAAGTAAATTCCCTTTTTGAAAAATCTAGAACGTTTGTATCTTTTTTTAAACTATTTTACATCCAAAAATTAAAAACGAAACAAGTTTTATTGCTATGTTTTATTTGCCTTGTCATCTTCATGTCTCTCTCTTTTTGTTTATTTTATTGCATGTTTTTCTGTCTAATCATCTTTTCTTCCAAACTTGGCGTTCTTTCCGATTTTCTACAAATGATATTATTATCTTTTACTAGCCCATTTATTAATGATTAAAACTTCACTTTAATTGTAATGAAACAGAGCAAATTGACTGGCTTTATCTTAAGTAGTTTCAAGCAGAACGGAGAGAATCCGGCCACCTAAACTTTTTTACCCGCCAAAACAAAGGGACGGGGTTCTTTTGTGCGCTATCTCACGTATACCAAGTATACTTGCTTTCTCCACATTGATTTTTGCGTCTCCAACAAATCTATGCTGCTCATGTAAGGAGCATGACTTCTGGCACGTAGGCAGGGAAAGAGTAATCTTCAGACCTGCCCCTTCAAGAATCATACGAACTTTAACCTACCAGCAGTTTCCAGTATCAAACAGTTCGTGGTAACGAACTGTAGTAAGGAGCGACAAGGAAAAATCGAAATTAAAAATTTTCCACCCTGAGACTTGAAACAAAAGAATAAATAACGATGATTATGCCAATACATAATTTAGATGCGTCAGAGAACATAGGCATTGGAACAATCCTGGCCGTTACTGGATTAGATAACAATGCAATTCAAGCAAAAATATAAAGACTGAGAAAAAGCTGGGAAGAATTTTTTTTGGTATCTATGACGTCATGTAAAATTACACATGGTTTAGAATGAATCCGAACAGCTAAGGCAAAAGGCGTGAAAGGCGAGGCGTAGAAAATGATGATTGTTTGATGCATTAACATGAAGGAGGAATTAAGTGCCCCAATTTAAGGTAAACATGCTTTGGAGTCAGTTAACTCCTAGACAAATCTCTGATGTCCCCTTGCTCTCTTTTCATGATTTGGACACAAGCGTATCTAGGTCTTGATGATAACTTGTCATTGCTAATAATTTATTATGAATGAATTAATGACTATTTAAAGCCATTTTTCAGGCTGTATACACACATACACAACTACAAACAAACTAAATCATGTAACACTCGACTTTCGAATAATAATACCTTTTCGGACAAAATTCTTCTCTGCTACCATGTTTACTCTCGACTTCGACTTCAAAATCCCAAGAAGCGGCTCACAATTCTGTATTCAGTTTAGGGTTGTTATCAGAGATAAACTTAAGCCATATTCAGAGATGTTTCTGATAGGCCTTGATGAAAATAAACCTGTTTCTTTGATCCAAGACTATGCATATTCACGCCACCGTGACAATATATGGCTGGCCCACGCCTCTAGCAGCCAATTCAAGAAGGGAAGCGTGTTTTTAGAGGTTAATTCAAACCATCTTAAGAGGTTTTTCTGTGAGTTCTTAATTAAAATGCCGTGTTTCTGTGAGCCAAGACTATGTTTATTCACACCACTTTGACAATATGTGGCTAGACCAGACCCCTAGTAACCAATTCTAGAGGGGGCTTGTTATTAGAGGTAGGGCAGAGTATAAGCCCAAGCAGTGTATAAAGCATCCCCCTCACGGAATTGGTAGGGGTGTTGAACTAACTAAATGGCCATATGCACTAAGATTCAACGAAAATATTTACATATACACCAAAAGTTACTCTTTCAAGTTGCCTTTAAAAGTTGCCGCGTTTCTTTTAAAAGTACTTTAAGAATCGCTGACAATATTCCCATCTGATTGCCGTGAAGCCAATTTTAATCCACTCAGACCTGGCCAAAAACTCCTTGATTTTTTTTTTTTTTTTAAGCCGGAAATCAAACAGTTTATGGTAAGAAACTGTAGTAAGGAGCGACCCAGCTCAATAATGCGACACGCCTCCTTGCCGTCAGCGTCCAGTTGCCGATCAACGTTTCTGCCAGCGCAGCCATCACCAGTAGCACCAGGAGAATAGACACCAGACGATGGTCTGTTGCTTCCAGCTCACTTTGCGAGTCGGACACCTCAGTGCTACCTCCCGCAGCGGCCAGGGCCTCGCGCCACCGCGTGAGCTGCGTCGCCGGCAGCGGCGCAAGATTCGATTCGCGCGGGTCTATGTTGACGGCCAAGGTGTTCATCGAAGCATCGCTCCCATGTAACTCATAGTAGCCCGGGCTCTCCAGCCGGGCCGCGCTACCAGCTAAGGTACCACGCAACTGGGGCGACTTTGATAAAGACAGGGAAAAAGATGAAATGCATGGTCGCCATTGCAATTTCCATCGAATTCAGTTCATCGTCAATGGGCATGCTGGCCCAAAGTATGGCAATGGGAAATAAAGTCGGCAGCATATAGGCAAGACTGATAGGTAAATAACCGGCGGTGGTGATGACAGTAATAGAATTAATTCCGAGTAAAAAGAGGGATTGGGCGACACGTTCTGTACTACTGAAATCTTGAAAAAAGAATAATGATAAGCCATGAATGCCGCCGTTAATGGCCCTCAAGGTAATTGCGATGTCTAGCCTGAATCGTTCTGTATATTGATCCAACTAGGTTCATATTTCACCGAGTCTCAAAACGTTTGGATTGACACCCCCCCCCCTGTTGTGAAAATGGAGTCTGTTACAGTGGAGATAGAAAGCAGAATGCACTTGCATTTCAAGGCTTTGTGGTTTCCATTGTTTATATTTTGTCCTAGTTGAGGCCTCCAAACTGGTAGTCACTTAAATTTTGTAAAGTATTTCCAAGAAGTAATTGTCTGTTGTTTTTCAGTCATTTCCCCCAACGAACTGAGTCCAAAACTTCCTCTGCTTTCTGCTGCTCACAAGCAATAAAAGCTCCTTTATTATTGTTACATATGCTCGGTTGAAAGGTACAACAATGTTGACATTGTTCGCCACGGTACAATGCCTCAGGGTCATGCTTGATTTGCCATTATAGATACTGGCAGTCTCCGCCGTATTGTTCGCGATCGTGGAATTCGTGATCAAACAGATCCCATCCGGTTCGCCCGCAAAACTACTTTGGAAGATGGCAGCTCCATCCCCCTCAGCAACGTTTTCGTAGAGGGTACACGCGATCACCTCGAGTTGCTTTGCACCGGAATAAATCCCTGCCCCGTCGTCAATCTCTCCCGTGGCAAATCCTCGGGTGATCGTCAGGCCCGATAGCTTCACGTGAACCGGTCTGTTGATGTTGAAGACTCTCACTTTATCCATTAAAAAATCAGAAAAAAATCCTGCCTTCCCCAACATTCTCGCGAATTGGCACGCCAATGGTCTCACTAGGACAAATCTGTACAAGCAATTATCTTCTTTCTCCAATTGGAAGAAAGTTAGCACTTTGTGCCGTATATTCCCTTAAATTCCTCCCATTTATCCCCGTTTTTTAAATGAATGTCTATCCCACAATTTTTTTTTACTCAGCAATAAACCCTCAAAGATGTCTAATTTATTATGTAATGTAATGTAAAAAGATCGGTTAAATTATAAAATAAAGAAGAACTACCTAGATGACTAACTACTTAAATTTTAAAATCTTCACGGAATGTGGGTCAACGCCTGCTCAAGCAGTGCCAGGTTCTCGAACTGATAACCTAGGGCCCTCTCGACCGCAGCTACTTCTCGACTTCGCGATTGAGGGTTTGAATTATTCGAAGACTCGCTGCTCACTGAACACCAGCACAATGTGAATGTTATAGGCCAAATGTTCGCGAACTTCGTAATTTATGTCTAACTCAGTTTCGTATTGAGAACGGTTGATTTTCATCATCTCCCGAACCGGAATCTGAAAATTTTCGATGCGAAATTGTTTTGTGAAGTGCTCACGAATTTCATTCTTCGACATTTGGCCGTAAACTTGATCTTCAGGTAATCGATCATGATCAACTATTTCCCCACGTCATTGGGGTCCTCGCTGGAACACCTTATTGCTTTTTTTTTCGAATAGAAGTGTTCATTGACTTGGAGGGGTATATATTAGAATTATTCAAATGTTCACAAACAGGCCCACAAATGCAGTATCAGGCCAGAATTCATTTATCTGTTTTTAAAAATGCAATCAACAAAAATTTGTTGCAAAACTACTTTTTTTGAATTCGTTAATCATTTTGATTCAGTATTCTATTGGAAAATGTTGGTTTTAAACTCGTTTCATTTTTCGAAGAGCTACTCCGGAGGACTATGAACAGATCTCTACGTTATCTGTAGATGAGGTTTGAAAGGTGATTGGCCTTTAGAAAGGCATTAAATAAAATAATATCATATTTAGCTCTTTCAATTGCTATTTAGTATCAGATTTTTTATTCAGTAACCCTTTTACCGTTAAATGGAAAGGCTGTGTTTAATTTAGTGGCTGTTTGTTTACGATTTTTTTTTTTTAGTGGCTTTGTTTTATTTTCTTCTTTTTATTTTATTTTTGCACTCAGGACGACTGAGCTGAGGTCTCGAGTAACATATTTAAATCGTATTAACTTTTTCAATGGCTGAAAATATCATCTTTTTTCTCTTTTTTGAAGTTTCTTCTCATCTTTTCATGCTTAGTCGAATTTTTCCATATGAAACAATAAAAAAAACAGGGTAATGGGAAGTGGAAATGGATTTGATGTTCCCGAATTGTCTCAGGTCAGTAAAGGTAGGATTTTCTCCTTTAGCCAATCTGCAAGGAATCCTTCATATAGTTTAGAGAATATAGCAGTGAGTGAAAAAAGACGAACACCTTAGTAATTTTTTCATCAAGATCATACAAATTATAAATATCCGACCAATCCTCAATACTCAGCCACATTCCGAGAGAAAGAAGGTCAGCATTTTGAAGGGGGCGGAACGAGCCATAAGTTACTGAGAATGCATGCTTAAAATTAAAAGGTCAGAAAGTATCGCCGGCGAACGGCCACGACGCGTCGATCATGTGCGGCGCCTGGCGCCGGAGCCCGTCCTCGGACTGAAGCACCATTCGAAGCCCCGTGATGTCGAGCGCCTCCGATTCGGTCTGGGTTGCCTGCTGCGTAAACGTGCCGACAAACGCCTGCACCGTCGCTTCGCAGCTGTCGGGCGCGCGCCGGCACTCCTCGCGCGCGCTCGTCAGGTTCACCTCGGCCGGGCCCTCGGCGCCTGGTGCCATCACCTCGAGCGTGCCGTCCGCGCGGCGCGTGACGGTGGTGCCTGGCAGCGCGGCCACGACGCCCTCGCGATACATGCGCTCGACCTCGCCCTGGGGAAAATACTAAAAATGGATATAATTCGAAAGAAAAAAGTTTTATATAAACAAACAGTTGCTCGTTTAAAGGAATCATTTAAAGGGAGTATATATAATCGTTATTCTTTTGTGTAAGTCATGAGATGTCGAATAAGCAATAATATTGGAATTAAGGAAGTCTGGTGTGAATTCAATTTCTCCTACTTGTTAACGCATCAAAGAATCATTCATTTCACTGGATTCTCACTGTCGCTTCTTTTAAAACCGCAGATTTTATTTACGACTCGATGAATTCGTTGTGATACTGGTTTTCAAATGTCTTTTAGCCCCAGATTTTTTCTTCTTAGACCTTAGATCTACCTGTGCCGCCAGAGGCACCCAGGGCATCCACGAGACTTCGTCAATCTTTTCTCAATTGGGTAGATAAGTATATGTCTTCACAATTGGGTTGAAGAGAAGCACGTATATTGCCCAGATCAGACTGGTCTGCTCGACGCGACCAGGTCTTCCCCGTCTTCGACTTCCGCTTTGGTGCCAATGTAAAGTGGCTTTTGGGATCTGAGTGTCCTGCGTTTGGAGAACATGGTCCAAGTGTCTCCACCTCCAAGCTCTAATGATATCTTTCACCAGAGGCTGGTTGGCAAGTTTGCTGACTTTTTCTTTTATAATTCTGTCGAATATTTTCCCTCCAAAACAATCCCTGTGTTTCCCATAAACGAGTACTATATGTGAGCAATAGGAACATTGTGTAATTTTGTGCTTACAGCCCTTTGTCCAGGGACTCTTGGGGGGGGGGGTGTCTTGTAGTCACCAAAGACAAAGTTACTGGATGGTTCAACTTCTTTGATTTCTTGTTTGAAATTTTTTGTTTGTTTGAAAATGTTTCTTTGATTTCTAGGGAACAAGGTTTTAAACAAATTTCCAGGGTAATAATCGAAATTTAAAAAATTTTATTCAAGAATAATTCAATAAACTGAGATACAGGTGAATTTGGATTGAAATCAATTGGAATAACATAGAAGCCAAGGAGGGGGGGGGGTAGGAGTCATCATGAAGCTGAGTTAAAGTAAATATGCACACGAAAGAGCATACAGTGACTCGAGATACAGTGATTCTCACGTTCATTATTAGATAATAACCGTAAGAGCTTAAAATTTGATAACGTAGAAGACGGATGGAATGACTTAAAAAAAATAGTTTGTGAAGCCAATGCAGCGTCTCAGGGAAAGATAATTTGGAAACACAGTTAGGAATAGCAATAAAGTACTTTATGCCTGCTGGAGAGGAGAAGGGAATTGTACAAGGATTATTTGAGTGATATATCATGCGAGAACAAAAGCACCAAATACACTTGCTCAAGTCACTAGAAACGAAAAGAAGCTAGCGACAAAGTATTTACAGAATGAATCAAGTTACACCCCGCATAATAATCGTAGAGTTCGCGGTAGTCAGTAGCGAAAAACGAAAGCCCTTTTTCCATTACAAATATTACAAGCAGATCTTTTGACTCTAGATGAGATTCGTCACATGAGACGGCGTCACAATGGTCAACACAAGTACATTCAAGTTGCGATCAGCCTCTTAGTCGTGATACATATGCCATTCCATTGCAGTCAGAGAGGGGTTATAAAGATGCTAAGGCTCTTGAATTCATCCTTTAACAAGATTCTTAATGTTTCCAGAAAAAAATTCTGAGTTTGGGAAGAAGAAAAAAAAGAATAATAATATAAAAATACTCGATTGATAGATTTTATCTTTAGTTTTTTTTTTAGTTTTTTTTTAGAAGCCATAGTGTAATGGTTCTCAACCAATATAATATAAAAATACTCGATTGATAGGTTTTTTCTTTAGTTTTTTGTGTTATTTTGTTTTTAGAAGCCATAGTGTAATGGTTCTCAACCGATTTTGTGAATTTGACGTTTTATTTCAACAAATGTTTTTTTTTTCAAAATCAAGGCTCTAGAGTACAGTGAACCGAATGGTACATGTCCATCACAAGACCCAATTGGAGGCTAAGCCACCCTCTCAAAAAAATGAAATACTTGATACTCCAGTTTGAAATATTGATATTCCGGAACAATGGGATGTGGAAGGGGCTTAGCCATATAATATTGAAAATAAGACGCGCGAATATGATTTTTCGGGAAAATGTTCAAAACTTCTGAACACTTACAGAAAATGAGACACCAACAAGTACATAACAAGGTGAAACGCTCACCGTGTCCTAGAAAATGAGAAAAATTTAGTATACGCGCGTTTCCTCATAATGTTCAAAAAATTTTGGTGCAGTATGAAAAACCAAATGTCGGGACCCAGTTCCAATTTGATGACAATTAAGATAGATAGTTAATATTAACATAAAGTTCATTTCCTTGCCAATACAATTGAACTCCTACTTTTGAAGCGTATAGACTTAGGCCGCGAACTCTAAGCGTTATGTGCATTTCTAGACAGGTTGGACTGGTGCAAGTCCTCGACAACCTATTACAGTAATAGATAGAGAGAGAGAGTTAAAGGCATCCGATGTCTTTAGGTTAACTATTAGCAATATATTACATAAATAGCCTAGGAACGGACTCTGATAGAAGTGTACAATCACAAAAGTACTGTTCTTTATACAGTCATTTTGTGAATATTTTACTAAAGATGTTTTACTTAAAAGTCAGTCGCGCCGCCTTTGTGGTCAGCGCGAATGAGCGAGAACGGCACTCTGTGCCAACGTCGCCGTGGGCTCAGATAGTTCGGGTCGGATGCCAGGAGACGCGCTGCTAAGGGAGGATTGGTCTAGACAATCCCGGCCAGGAACCCTGCCAGATCCTCGATCACATGATGCACATGGTCGTCCGCTTCGCGGGCGCCGGCGCTGCGTTTGATGAATTCCGCCGACTCGTTTTCCGGTGACTTTACCAGAACCGTGGTCATGCCCATGGCGTGCGGGTGTTTGAGGTTGCGCGCCAGGTCCTCGAACATTGCCGCCTTGGTCGTGTCGATGCCCACATGCCTGCTGCTGGTCTCGTCACCCCCGTTCGAGCAGGAGTGACCGGCCCCTCTACTGGAGGCGCGGGTTCGGCACGTCGAGATCGTTGACGTTCTCGTCCGGGCCGGCGTTGTAGGCCTGCCACAACACCTCGGCGACCTCCTCCGGCGTGTTCATCTTCGATCGGTCCCAGTCACCCGGCTGGTCGTCGAAGATGGTCGTGTCCGTCGCGCTCGGATACACGGTCGACACGCGGATGTTCTTGTCGGCGAGGTCGAGGCGCAGCGCGTCGCTGAGTCCGCGCAGACCGTACTTCGACGCGCAGTACGCGACGCTGCCGGCGTAGCCCTCTCTCTTGGTGGGAGGAACAAGCACAGGTCCAAGGTACGTGACTGACATAACCAAACCGGATCCGCTCTCTTTGGAGGATTTGAGGGGAAGGGTAATTCGGAAAAACTAGAAAAAATGAGGTATTTGTAACTTACGAACTGGTGATCAGATCTTAATGAAATTTGATATTTAGAAGGATCTTGTGCTTCAGAGCTCTTATTTTAAATCCCTACCCGATTCGGTTACATTGTGAGACATTGAGGGGGAAACTGGAAATTTTGGAAAACGTGAAAATTGAGGTAGTCTCTCTTTATCTTATGAATGGGCGAACGGATCTTAATAAAACTTGATAAATGATAAAACGTTCGTAAAAAAATAAAAAGTTCTAGTCACCTTTTTAAGTAACCAAAAATTTGAGGGCAACTAGGCCCCCTCCCCCACCTCTTTTTTTTCAAAATGTTCCGACCAACCTATGAGAGAGCCATTGAGCCAAAAAGTAATGTGCAAATTTTGTGCGGTGAGCCAAAATCCAAACACATTAACTCGAAAACGTTCAGGAATTAACTAAAAAAAGAAATTTTTCAACTGAAAGTAAGGCGCGACATTAAAACTGAAAACAAACAGAAATTATTCCATTTATGAAAGGGGTTGCACCCCCCCCCCATAACGCCTCGCTCTCCACACGAAAAGGGATATGATATCATAATTCATAGATTGATGCCATTAAGGTAGATGGAGGCCTTACATACAATGATCTTATCTTAGATCGAACTCCTGTCCTGTGGTAGCGCAGTAGGTTTGACCTTAGCTTGGTAATACGGGACCCAGAGTTCGAATCCTGCTGCAGCAATGCACTGCAGGGCCAACGCAGGGACCTTAGTAGTCAAGAAGCGTCGTTATCCTGATACAATACAATAGATCGAACTCCTGGTCCAGTATTACGACACAAAGATCAATCCCGCCACACGACCTTTTTCTTGTTTCGATTACCATTGAGAAGCTTCGGCATAATTTCATCGCAAATAAAAAAAAAACTAGTTTTTTTTACTGAAAGTAAGGAGCAATATTAAAACTTAAAATGAACAGAAATTATTCATGTATGAAAGGGGATGTTCCCTTCTCAACACCCTGCTCTCAACATCCCCTTTCATACATGGAGTAATTTCTGTTTGTTTTAAGTTTTAATGTTGCTCCTCACTTTTAGTTCAAAAAACTAGTTTTTTTTATTTAATTTCAGAATGTTTTGAATGAATGCATGTTTGATTTTGGCTCTCCACACATAAATTATTAAAATGAAATTTGTATATTAATTCTTTTTTTTTTTGGCTAAATAGCTTTCTCTTAGTTTTGATGATCTAGCCCTAAGATATGTGAAAAGCTAAAAGAAAACACTAAAATAATGAAATTCTTACTTTTTCCTGCATATTTCTATTAATCAGATTATCATATTTTCTTCCACTTTTTAAAGTAATTTCAGGTATATTCTTACCCCATATTGCAATTAATCACTCAGACGGGGGTAGAATTCCTCAGGTTGAGAATAGGAGAAAACCGGTCAAGACAGAAGACATAGCGCATCACGAGATAGGATAATTTGTCAAGAAACGACCATTGGAAAAAGCATATGGATGTTTGGACATAGTATAAAACAAGGAATTTAATACTAGGCCTACTACTCATTTTGCTCCACTCTTTGAGAATTTTAAATAATTGCAATGTGTCTGCTGAGAATATATATATATATATATATATATATAAACATTATAAACCTAGATCCCAGCTTTAGTTTTAATGTTTGTATGTAAAATGTTTAATATAGGGCTATTTTAAAGTCTGTTCAGTTTACATATATATTATATATAATGTAATCCCTTCAGCTCCCTTACTATGAAGAAGCAAGCTATTGTGGTAATGCTTCACCCATAATAAATATATAATAATTGCTATGTGCTGCTGAGTACTTATGTATCTCTGGCACTGATGAAGGCTCAAAGCCGAAACACAATCAATAATTATTAGCATTCATGATTAATAATTATAAATGATAACATACAACGAATTATTATTAATAAGCAATTGTAAAATTTTATAAGCAATTATTATAATGAGAGCCACATCGCTTATTACTTAGGAAGGATTGTTGTAATGCCTGTGATTAATTGCGGAAAACTCATCAGTTCAAGATTATATTTAATTGTTATTTTTATTTTAAATTTTTAATATGTACAAAAGATAACATTCGTAAGATAATTTATTTTTCGGAAAGTTTATAATTAATTTCTGTTCCTTTTGGGGTAAATTTTTCATGGTTCAAATTATTGACTTACCAATAAAGTGAAAATACCACTCGTAATCTGAGCTTCAATCTGATGCTCACTAAGATAAGAACTACAGTCGGGGCTAAGGAGATGGAATGGAGCCTTGATTTTATTAAGAAGCAATAACACAATTGCTTTGATAAACTTTTTACTTTTCTTTTTTTTCTAAGCAAAAAAGGTGTGTGGTTTTAGGAAGAAGAGAGGAAATCTTGACTAAAATGTCTCACTTCGATTAATAACTATGAACTGTTTACAACCCCGTTTAGTGCTTGATTTTCATAGATCATTAACAGACATCCGATTCAGCTGATAGAAAAGTTTTAGGGAAGGTCATACCTTAGTAAATACCAGATAAGGAATTAGGAGTTTTGTTTACAATGTCGGTTGTTCTTATTTATTTATTGTTTTTTTTCGTGTGTTTAGTGGTTGTCCTATTTTTTTTAGTTATGTTTTTTTTTTCTTTTTTGTCGTTGTTAATTTTTTTTTCTGTTGGGAAAGGCTCTCGGACGTGGGCTGAATTATTTGGAATATTTGATTTTTTTTAGTTTGAGTGTAGTTTTGTTTTTATATTCCATTTTTTGTTCACCGCTTTGTCAAACAGTTCGTGGTAACGAACTGTAGTAAGGAGCGACCCTGCTCAATAGTAACCAAAACTCTAAAAAAATGGAATTTTGATATCAGTAGCTACATCAAAGGGAACCGGAAATCTTGGAAAAGGCTTAGAGTGGAGAGATCAGGATGAAAATTGTTGGGAAGAGTAAGAACAAGTCCAAGATACGTGGCTGACATAACCGGACCGGATCCAATCTCTTTGGGTGACCTGGGGGGGAATTCGGAAAAATAAGAAAAAACAAGGTATTTGTAACTTACGAACGGGTGATCAGATCTTAATGAAAGTTGATATTTAGAAGGATCTTGTGCTTCAGAGCTTTTATTCTAAATCCCGACCAGACATGGTGACATTGGGGGGAGTTGGAGGGGAAACCGGAAGCCTTGTAAAATGTGAAAATTGAGGTATTTTTATCTGCCATGTTCGACTTCTTGCCGGATAATTCTAGTCAAGATGGTGTTCCAGTTCCTCCATCTGTGTTTAAGGTAGGTTCAGTTTTAACTACTCTTAACATTTTAATTCATATTGTTCTCGCCCAGACACAGTGGGGAGCTATGAAACAGGGAGAGAAAGAAATATTACATCAATAATACTCACAACAGGATTGAGATATAGGCGACAGATTGAAATGAGGTTGAGTGAAATGAGGAAAATGAGGTTAAAATGAGAGGTTGTTCATTACGCTTATTATCCCCTATCGGTACTTATTTCATATGTCTCCCACTTCATCCTTTTAGTCCTAGTGTAGCTTTCTTCCAAGAGATTGTATCTTCGAAACTGACCCGATTAGACAACGCACTGTTGAAAAGCCGGATGTCGTTTCACTATGTCTCACTACTCTTTACCGTATGGAAATTACAAATGGCTAGACAATCCTTGCGATTCAAGTTTTCCAACATTTCCACTGCTGAGAAGAATGGACCTCGCGAATGACTTTTCGGAATTGATGGTGAAATACTAGTAAAGCTTCATGATTCTGTAAAAGTATTGGTTTTCCCTTGCATAAACAGACTGGTGCCTAGGGATTCACTGAGTCCCTATAATATTTCTTTAGTAAAGGATGGTAGTATGCACTGGACAGCCCCTGGAAAAAAACAAACAAAGAAAAACAACAAATAAACACGCATTCATTATCTGTTTTCCGGGAAAAAAATACAAAATTTTATATTTTTGTAGATTGGAGCTTGAAACTTCTACAGTACGGTTCTCTGATACGCTGAATCTGATGATGTGATGCTCGTTAAGATTTTTTGACTTTTAGGGTGTGTTTTTCCCTATTTTTTAAAATAAGGCAAATTTTCTCAGGCTCGTAACTTTTGGTGGGTAAAACTAAACTTGATTAAATTTATATATTTAGAATCAGCGTAAAAGTGGAATTTTTTTTATGTAACTATTGGTATCAAAATTTTTCTAAGCCTGAATTTGGTCACCCCACGGTTCAGGGCAGACTGGATATAGTCGTGTATCTCTACTAGTTGGGAAACAGTAGAACGATTTTTACGGAAGCCATGCTGATGATCTGAGATGAGGTTGTTCAATTCGAGCGTCTTTTCATGTAACCATATATTACCATATATAACCATATAACCAGCGTTGTCAGAAATCTATTACAAACCTATCTATGTCAGAGTTTGGAATATCATCAATAATTTCGGTTACAATTTTTAGCTAAATCACTGAGGAATAGAAAGTTCAAAGTAGAATAACTGCTAATGCTAACTAGACTGTATAAATTGCGTAGCCTTACAATCAAGTTATCGATTAAATCTCGAGTGTAACCATTTCTTGATTCAATGTAATGCTGAATTTGGACGCTTCTTGCTCGCTGTCTGGGTTACCAATGAAGTTTCATTTACCAATGAAGTTTCATTTACCAATGAAGTCTTGAAGTTTTAGTGTCGCAACTATTTTTTATTAGGCATAGGTTCAATGAACATCAAAATGTTTTTCTTCGGATATTGCATTGAGAAACTGAGTCATTTCAGTAATTTTTTGATGATTGAATACTTTATTGACTATTGAAGTAATTACTTAATTGTTTGATATTGATTTTAGTTATTGTTTGATAAGTAAGTGAAGGGCACAGGGGGAATATATAAATGACGAAAAATGTCGAACTAGAGTCAACCTTGTTGGAGGGTCTCCCCGGGGAACACACGCTGGTTTACATTAATTTACTTGAAAATTTTCAACTATACTTGAAAATTTTCCTCTCGTGCCTGTCACTCCACAATACCGAACTACAGTCAACCTGTAGAGTCAGCAAGGTGTTGATTTGGCACGAAGCGCCACACCAACAGCTAGTATCTAGGACACAACTACAACGGGGACGAAGAGGGGGGCACAGGATTCTCTGATACGCTGAATGCGTATCCGTGAAAGATCACGGATACGAGTTTATTTGTTTTGATGGTAGCACTGGGGAAATCGTCGTTAAACATGTTTCGTGATCTTAAACCACTAAGGAAGAAAAGAGTAGTGGTATACCACCCTCCTATTTCATTATGGCATTAACTACTCATGTTAGATGGTAGATCATGTTAAAAGGAACAAACCTTCATATTTTTGCAGATTCGGTGGTTCTATTGATTCTTCTAAAAACACCGAACTTTCACGTTGCTGCTGCTTTGATAGTTCTTCGAATCTTCTGTAAATAGTGAACCTTCATATTTCTCAAGGTTGAATGGAAAAGTTTTATCCCTAATTATCCTTTGGAGGAGTGAATAGAAACGTCTTTCACGTAAAGAGTAACATTGAACCCAGAACGAGCAGAATTTATTTCGTATAGTAGGGAAACTGACCCTTCCTCATCACAACCTCCGCCACATGGTCGTAGAAACTTTAGAGGATGATGATTCGATTAGAAATGAAGAGCCCAAGTTCTTCTTTTTTTATTGAAAGTGATTGGAGACAAACCAGCCCTTCCCCTAAAACTGTTTGGATATCTGTGTCCTTTTGTTTTGTTTTATTTTCCGTGGAAGGGGGGGGAGAGGGCAATAGAGCTTACTGTATTTTGGAATAAATAAAAAAAATATTTTACACAGGAGGGGAGAATTTTCTTTTTTTTTGGGGCGAAGTGAAGAACAAATAAACCCTAATCTAAATTCTGGAAATCCAAGTTAAGATAGAAACTTTAAAGCTGGTCAATAGTCTTAATACTCCTAATAATATCAAAATGGCTTCACATCAAACTTGTCAAAAACACAATTATGAAATGTCCCTAAGATGGTTTATTCTTTTATTTAAAAAGTGTCCATAAATGGTTTACTTTTAGAGTACCAAAACGACCAAAAGTAAAGCGCTAGTTTTCTATAATCCCACAAATACAGGGAGAGATGATGAATTGGTTCATTTGTACTAGTCTTGTTAACCTATGTCAGATTAAATAAAAAAAATCTACAAACAATTTTCTCAGACTCGTAACTTTTGATGACAAAGACTAAATTTGATGAAACTTATAATCGGCATGCAAATTCGGTTCTTTTGATGTATCTTTTAGCATCAAGATTCCGTTTTTAGAGTTTCGTTTACTATTGAGCCGGGTCGCTCCTTACTGCAGTTCGTTACCACGAACTGTTTGAAAAAAAAAACAACAAAATACGAAAGGCTTTCAGGTGAGCCTTTCACAGAATATTGAGGGGAGTATTCAACTAAATCAGATAAGGGGGATGATAAATTGACCAAAAATGCAATATTTGCACGATACTGAAACCCCTACCACTACAATTACAGTGTCCAAAACAAACAAATGTAAGGAGACAAATATACACCGAATCAATATCTATTTTTTGATATTTCGGTATTAGACAACAGTTCAATGCAAAGGGGTGATGCAGAAAAAGATTTTTGCAGCTACGCGGACAAAATGCAGCAAAAAATTCCCAACACACTGCAGCAGAAACTCAGTGTGAAAATACAAATCGCAAATTTCGTTTTGATTGTTCACGTGCAGTGAGCCAGAATCAAAACATGCATTAATTAAAAAACGTTCAGAAATTAAATAAAAAAACAAGGTCTTTTAACTGCAAGTAAGGAGCAACATTAAAATTTAAAACGAACGAAAATTACGTTTGGGAGATCATATAAGAATTCATAGAAATGTTGGAACAAGTGTGGTTAAATATGGACCAAGTACAACTGTAAAGGTGAGTCTTGTTTTCGTTATCTTGAGAAAACAACAACAATATCCTCCCCCTAGTCAGGGTTAACTTGGAAAAATAAAAATAGGTATAGTAATAAACAAAATGAACAGAAATGGAGTGAAAACACTGGTAAATAATGGAAGTTTACTAACTTTCATTTCTTAGTTAATCAAAAAAGTAGGTTGAGAATTTGTAAATATGGAATCCTAGCCCGCATATAATATTGCTTTTGCCAGATACCAGCTGCCAAAACTGGACAAATATACCTAGGTTACGAATTAACTTATGTAATGAACTTCTATACTCGTATGTTTTTATTACGTATATGAGGGGGTTCACCCCTTTGTCAATACCTCGCTCTTTACACCAAAGCTTAAATGTCCCAATTGTTTAAAAAATGACCATTGAATCGCAAAGGCCGTAAAATAAATAGTTAAAATTACTAAAAATACTTTAGCGCAATGAGCGAGGTATTAGGAGGAGGTGAACGCCTCATATACGTAATAATTTCTGTTCGTTTTAAGCTTTAATGCTGCTCCTTACTTTCAGTTGAAAGACTTTTTCATATTTATTTGCTCATTGTTTTTTTTTTTTTGTTGAAGAAACAAGTTTTTTTATTTAATTCCTGAACATTTTTGAATTAATGCATGTTTGATTTTGGCTCTCCAGCACATAAATTATTAAAATGAAATTTGTATATTAATTCTTTTTTTGGCTATATGGCTTTCTCTTAGTTTTGATCCGACGATTTTGAGAAATAAGTGATGGGGAAGGAGGCCTAAGTGCCCTCCAATTTTTCGGTTACTTAAAAAGGCAACTAGAACTTTTAATTTTTAGCAAACGTTTTTATTAGTAAAAAATATACATAACTTAAGAATTAACTTACGTAAAAAACTTCTAAATTCTTATATTTTATTTTGTAGGGGGGGAGTGGAAGGACGGTTAATTTGGAAAAATTAGAAAAAATGTGGTATTTTTAACTTACGAGCGGGTTATCGGATCTTAACGAAATTTGATATTTAGAAGGACCTTATGTCTCAGAGCTCTTATTTTTAATCTCGACCGGATCCGGTGACACTGCGGGGAGTTGGAGGAGGAAACCGGAAATCTTAGAAAATGCTTAGAATGGAGAGATCGGATGAAACTTGATGGGACTAACGTTACAATACTAAACAAGAAGAGACTTCTGGAACACTGTATTTGCAAGTTTATCTATGTAATAATTGCCAATAAACAAAGAACAGCAAAATCGATAGAGTCATGCGTTAGAGAATTCTTTCTTGAACTGTTATTGGAAATAAATAGAAAAAAATTAGTTTTTTCTTAACTGAAAGTAAGGAGCGATATTAAAACTTAAAACGAACAGAAACTACTCCGTACAGGAAAAGGGCTAGTCCCTCCTCATCGCCTCGCTCTTTGGGCTAAAGCTTGACTCTTTCTCTTAACTCTTTTTTTTAACAGTAAAAACTTTAGCGTAAAGAGCGGGACGTTGATGCTGTTTACAAAAACAATAAAATCAAGTAAAACAGTAACAGTTTTTTAGAGTTTCATTTACTTTTGAGCTGGGTCGATCCTTACTACTTTTCTTTCAAAACATCCGTAACTCAAATATTGGAAAGTAAGCATTCTTCAGTATATCCATGAATTAAGCAAATAAAACCATCACCAATATTAATAAATACAATTGTTCTAAAAGATTTAGGAATCATTGATTTCGCTTTGCAGTTTTTAAGAAAATTTGCGGATTTAATAAATTTGCACATTTTTGAACAAAAAAAAAAAAATTTACTCAATGAGAAAAAGCTCAACGAAGAAGGTAAATTTGGCGCATTTTTCTGAGGTAACGACTTGAGTCATTAAGGGGTACATTACTTGAAGCTGTTGATGTATGAAGTAATTTTTTCTTAGAATTTTTTTCGGTTGGCATACTTCCACGTCTGTAGCACTTTCTCCAAAAACTGTTTTATTCCACTAAGTCTAATGTGTGTAAATGTGCACAAGACATTTGTAACAACGTTTTGTAGAGTTCGCACACTACTGGATGTATCTGGCCTGGCAACTTTATGTGAGAAACCAGTTCAACAAGTTAATCATCTCCGTCACCTTGGTCTTTATATTGATTGTCATCAGTCATAGAAATGCTACCGTTCAATTTGTCAAAAATCGCCGGTGGGGTTGGCATACTTCCACGTCTGTAGCACTTTCTCCAAAAACTGTTTTATTCCACTAAGTCTAATGTGTGTAAATGTGAGGCAACTAGAACCTTTAATTTTTTACGAATGTTTTTATTAGTAAAAGATATACGTAACTTATAAATTAGCAGACGTAAAGAACTTTTTATTCTCATGTTTTTATTACATATATGAGAGGGTTCGCCCCCTCGTCAGTACTTCTCTCTTTACGCTAAATCTTAAATTTTGTCCCAATTCATTAAAAATGACCCCTGAATCACAAAAGTCGTAGAATAAATAGTTGACATTGCTAAAACTACTTTATCGTAAAGAGCGAGGTATTAGGAGGAGGTGAGCCCCTCATAGGGGTAATAATTTCTGTTTGTTTTAAGTTTTAATGCTGCTCCGTACGGAGGGGGGGATTTCACGTGCCCCTACTCTTTGAAAAACCCTTTTTCAGTATATTTACTAAACAAATTTTTTTTTGTATTTTCATTGAAAAAATTGAAAAAAAAAAAATTGAAAAAATACCCTTTGCCCCCACCCTTTAGTTTCTGTGGATTTACGTCACTGAATGGGTTATATGTCTTGTAGGGATGTTTTGTCCAAAGAGGAATAGAAAGTAAAAAAAAACCTTGATAACTAAAATAAAACTTTCGCATGAAGAAAGTTAAAAAAATACATGAGTCAAGGGATTAAAAACCTTTTCACTGGGGCACCTTTTGATGTAGTGATGCATGAAAACAGCCCAATAGATTCTTGCACTAGGTCATGAAAATACAGCAACAGAGAGATAAAGGGGCTAGTATAAATAAAATATGACTTACATAATAAACAATTTTTATGTTATGTAAAGAATCAACGACAAGACTTTTACGAATTTCAAAATAGTAAAAAAAAATTAAACTTTTCGTTTTTTTTCTGACTTCAAATTTCGTATAAGAGGAGAAGAGGATCGATTGGGTTATAATAGTCAAGGCCAAACGAAAAACCATTTGTCTCTTCGTTTTGGCTTATGCTTAAGCGGTGCTTGCATGCGTGTCTAGCTAGAATTTCATGTCTAGACACGCGTCTGGTGACCAACTGAGACTAATATCGATAACTCCTAACTAAGCAAAAGTAGCTGAGGGTTTTATCTACCGTTCTTTGCTAGAACAAGTTGATCCTGTAATTGATCCATACCAATATGGTTGCATACGAGGCAGTAGCACGGCAACATATCTAGTGCAAATTTATCACTTAATCCTCCAGTGGTTGACACTTCTATTAGTACTGTCGACTTATTTCTGGCAGACAACTGAAAAGCATTCGACCTTATCGAACACATGACCGCATTAGATAATCTGAAAGAAATGGGAGCTAAAACACACATACTACTATTAGTGAGAGAATTTTTACAGGGGAGACCCGCAACGATTTTTTTGCCCCTCTTCGATTTTGAAAGATAATTTTTTCGGTTTTTTCATTGAAAGATGGCCTTTTGGGTACTTTGTTTGGATTAACTGAAAAAAAAACGAAATTCTTACTCCTCCCTAGATATTCAAAAAAAATATATCATAATCCCCCCTCTAAAGTTCCGCAAATTGACCCCACTAATTTGGTTTGGCTCACAATCGTTATTTGCATTGCATAATTGTTTTATTTATCTTGTTTCATGTTTTTTTATAATTTTTGTTTTGTTGAAGAAAAAACAAACAATATACTAAACATTGTTGACGAACTCTAAAATTATGAAGTTTGTTAAGAAATAATTCTCCTGTGGATGTTTAATCAGAATGTTTCACATGCATAAACATTTTATAGAGCTGTACCTTCATTGTTTAGTCTTTGAAATTTTCATCAAGTTTAAAAAAACTTAGCCTGTTTCTGGGAGAAAGGTTTACTGGTTTAAAGAAAAAGAGCAGATGATGAGTCCATTGTCTAATGAGTTTGTTGAAAGTTGTCTCCTCTGCAGAGTTAGCTTGTATACTCTCTATAATGAACTGATCACAAGCACCCTTTAAGAAGTAAATACAAAAAAAAACAAGTTTTTTTTAACTGGAAGTAAGGAGCGACACTAAAACTTAAAACGGAGTATACTAGCTTTGTTATGCAAACTTCCCTATTTAACCAGTGGCGCTTGAGCCAAGTGATAGTAGCTAGACTTACTGGCTATTTCTCAAGCCCTTATAAGAATGAAATATCTATGAATATAATATGAAATATAATATGAGTGCTCTCGTTTTCGCATTTGAATTTTATGAAACATTGACTAAATAAGAGATATTACCGTTAGATGAACATCATCGAGAAGAGTGGATTTCTCAAATGTTAGTTTTGAAAAGAACACTAGAGAAATAGAAAATATGTCGTGGGTCACGGGTTCGATCCCCGGCAGTGACATATTTTCTATTTCTGTAGTGCGAAACTTATCCTCTTGAGTCTTACAGAAACTTATCCTCTTGAGTCTTCCTTTTCTCCTGTCTCAACAAGAAGACCTATCTCAACAAGAAGACATCTTGGAGTCCTAAAGACGACTGCTACATATCAATCAGCTAAAGTTCCCTAGGAATCATGCAAAGTAATGATGAGACCTGTTTCAGAATTTGGAACTGTTCCTGCTTCTCCTTTTTTTGGGACATCCAACTTGCTGAAAGGGTACAGAAAAGAGCAACAAAACATACTACCACCCGTTTCTCTGAATAATTGTATTGCCGAGGAAAAGCCAGGAAACTACAGGTCCTCAGTAACAACCAGCAAAAACAGGTTGGCGAGTTGAAAGGCATTTTGGTCAAGCCATCAACTACTTTGAAAAAGCGATCGATCTTTATAAAAAAGAAAATGAGATGCTAGACAAACTCTTTGATGGCAATTGGCTCATGACATATATGGAAGCTCTTAAAGCTGAAGGGCAGGTCGATCGAGGGATCACCACAATCACCCATTTTGCGGATTCACTAAGCGAATTTAGCCGTGAATCTGAAAACTACCATCCCCAAATTCACAAACAAGAGCGTCTTGAACATATTCGAAAGAAAAAAGGATTTATCATGAAAGCCATTCGTCTCTACGAAATTGCCATGCGCTTGCTCCAGCGCTCGCCCGTCATTGGCGGACACCTGCAAATCCACGGCGCCGGTGCGGTCGATCCAGATCCTTGCCAGATGTGTCTTTCCGGAACCGGTTGGGCCGGCAAGAATGACCACCGGCGACGGCCAATCCGGCCAGCTGTCGATCAGTCCAATCGCCGCCTGGAGGGGTTCCGAGACAACCAGGTCGGCGCGATCACTGCTGATCGGATGCCTGAATTCAAGCGGCAGTTGCTGGGTGGCCGCTTTCGGCGACTTGCCGTCCTTATTCATTCGTCTTCCCGTCGCCTTCGGTCAGCCGATTGTCGGGGTCGCCGTCGTCGTAGAGGTCTTGCTGATGTTCGACATGATTTAGAAGTGTTGCGTGAAAAAGTGTTCCCAGATGAAAAGTGAGTTTTGATTTTATAATGCTTTCAGCTTACAAGCAAGTGGCTTTAAAAGGATTCCATAGCTGTTCTAAAACTTTCCAACCAATGAAAGTAAGGTACCTTTTAGTATGAAGCCTATTTGCACTATGGAAAACAATGATCGGTCGACCATTTTTTATTGGTACAAAATAGAAAGATTAAAGTTTTAAAAGCGTATTCTTATCCTGGTAAATCGTCAACGAATAATGTATATCAAATATTAAATATTCTTCCACTGGATCTTTTTCCTTCTTTCTTAGAGTTCGTCAGTAGAGTTCTTGCTGAGAGTTCGTCAGATAATATTGGGTTTGTTATTGGTAAATAAAAGTGAGTTGGGAAGAGAGCATCTTGGAGTTTACTGTCACTGTAATATCAACTGGAGAGGCCTTCACCCTCCAAATATATATTTATATATAAATTATTGATGACCAGGCTGTGGCACCTTGGCCATTTATAGAGACGCATACGCCCCGCAGGTTGTCGTACCACTTGTCGCACCGATACTGACTATAGCTGTGATGAACCCATAGCACGCATATCAGTGCGGAAATAGCCCATTGAATCCGTGGCCAATCAGAATTGACCGTGATGTCACAAGGTAAATACCAAGTGCCATAAAAACTGGATATGTACAGCCAGTGAAAATGAAATACAAATATTTCAGTTGAGACTTCCGCTAAACCATCCTCACTGCAAAAAAAACCCCTCAAAAAGCAGTCACTAAATAAATTAAAAACCAAACTATAAAGACCACCGCTAAAAATTTAATATATATATATATACACTGATTCTGAAAGAATACATCCTTCCTGAAAGTCATAAAAATTTTGGATTAATTGACCTTAAGGCAAGACGGGCTCTCAAGGAATCTTCCTATATGTTGAACATTTGGAGTTTGCCTGACGTTCCTGAATTAGTGAAATAATAGATAAAAATAAGAACATAATATGAGATAGGACATGAGATAAAAATTTACACTTCAAAGGATAAATTTAAGGACAAATCAAGAAAACTAGCAACAAAATGCAAAAAAAAAAAGAAGAAGAATGAGCAGAGAAAAAAGATCATGAGACTCCAAAAAGTACAATGGTATTAGGGTGAAATTTTCAGGGAGTATTGAGGGGGTAACTGAGCTAGGTCAAAGCCCACTCTACAACTCAAAACGCAATATCTCAGGCGCCAGAGCGTTGAGTTGAACCTTTCAGGACATGTTGAGAGGGATGTTGAACTAACCAAAAGGCACAATCTGCGCCCACGAACTGTTTGATAACCTGCGATCAAGACCTCGTTCGATTACTCATTGAATTACTTCGTACCGAATGAGGTTTGTAGAGAAAAATAATCGTATTCTTGTATAGGAAGATGCAATTTTTTGTCAAAAAATTATTTCATTTCAAATATTGAGTCTTATTAATTGTAAAAGCGAATAGATATAGTAAATTCCTTTAGAATGAGCCTCTAAACAGCTCTCTATGATGTTCCAGTAACCCGCTAGAGACGGAGAAAAAAATATATAAAAGGATGCTGTATAAGTGCTTCATTTATTTAAATAAAAAAAACAAGTTTTTTCAACTGAAAGTAAGGATCTAGGCAATTTGCTCAGCCAAATCAACTGAAATATCTAGGCCTAAGTACAAAACTTTCAAAGAATGGCTACATACAGTTACTTTTAAAATAGGAGTAGGCTAGTCAAATCTATAACTAGGAAGTAGCCTAATAAGAAGCCATACAAGAAAATCATTCCTACAAATGTCTGTTAGCATAGGCTATCAAGGATTGTAATCCTTAACTTGCTCTAAGCTGTAATTGAATATAGTTTCAAGATACAAGAAGTCTAAAAAGAGGCTACTAGGCTACATTTGGTAAAATTCTAGTTGTTTGACTTTTGGCTATCTTGGAAAGGGGTTAGGTTAGGATTTTCTTTTCATAAATCTGTAAGAAGCCACTGCTGGAAGTAATAAAAATAAGTGGGTGGCTAAAAAAGAGCAATAGAGTGCAATCTTTAGTTTGAAGCCACAAGAAAAAGGACACAAAATAGTAGCAGTAGCAGTAGTAGCGTGCAAATCTTGTCTTTTCCTGCAAGTTTCAACTTCCTATCATTAGCCTCAATAGAAGTGGTTGTAGCGATAACAGTAATAGCAGCAGAAACAGAAACAGTAGCAGCAGTAGCAGTATACACAGAGTATCTTGGGGATACTCAACACACCTTGAAAGTCTCAACTTAATATTCTGAGCTAATCTTGAGAAACGTCAATTGTTCCCACCACAAGCTCTGTATTGCATATATACACTTTTGTCGTACATAAACTAATTATCTCCAGCACCAGACGCGAGAACTTAAATGGTTTTTCTAAAATTTCTGGGAAAGTAGGTGTTGCCGTTTCGTCGTTTATCCGAAGCTTTACCGTCGTTTATCCGTCTGTTATGAAAGACCGCCCAATCAATTCTAAGTGGTTTGACGCACGAACTGAAAAGCTTATAATGGACGAGATAAGGTATCCCATTTAGGTATCGATATCGTATTTAGGTATAGGTATCATTTTGGGTATCGCACAAAAATTATGGTTCTTTGTTCTTGCTCGTTGCCCACCATGAAGATGATGGCGTTACCGATAATCCCATCGCCGCGGATGTCCTCGACCTGCGACTGGACCTTGATGTTGGACTGGCTTTCCAAACGCCCTCGCTCGACCAAGGACAACTTGAGATCTTCCAGCCCGACCTCATGAAACTGAAGCTCTGCCCGTTCCGAGTCCCACAACGTCCGTAACCGTGGATAGCCCCAGGCGGCGCTGACGACAACGATCACGAACACCGCCGCAATCCATCGCCCAGGAGGCTTGGCGAATCGATTTAATTGTTGGGCAAATTCCACGAGAATTGGACCTGCTCGAATACCTCGGCTACCACTTCACGCTCCAAAACTTGATTTGATGCGCTAGATCAAGATCTGGGTTCATATAGAGTGTTGCGTAAACAAAAGCGCAAACGAACATACCAAGTGTCCAAGGTGTGAACGGAATCAAAAAGTAGATAGCAGTGACTAGTAGTGGCAGTGCTACTATGAGGTTGAACTTTGCATGTGTTTTGTAATTTGCCATATCTCTTGATCCAGATGATCACATAGGTCGGGATAATTTTTCAGTAAAAATTTTCGCAAATCATAGGTAGCGGTTTCTAAGTGAGCTTGAATATGGACAGGATAAACAACGCCTGGATCGTCCCATAGCTCGCTGATGTCAATTATATCAGTTGGGTAAGAATTTCAAAAAAGAGAAACAATAGGAAAAGAGAAAATAGGAAAAATTAAAACAAAGGGGAGATAGAGAAATTACTAAACTGGAAAGACCCGACGAAAAACTGCCTTTGCACAAAGAAATAGAGGAATTTCCGGAGGCATGGAGTTCCATAGTAGAACTGATTAATAAACAGGAGACCTATGAGCTGCTGTAGATGATTGTTTGGGTGAAATAAATCTTCGAGAAGAACTACGTAAAAAAGAAGAGCACCAACATGAGCTTGTCCGTGAAAAAAATTGATGCAGAGGTGGTGGAATTGAACCTAGAGAAGCAGAATATTTTATGTTCTAGAGTAGTTTTCTACTTCAGAAAAATCTTATATATTTTTTTTCTATTCATTTTCTCTACGACACTCATTCTAATCCACCTCTTCTCATTTTGACTAAACATTTTGAGAAAACACATTGATCATATTTAAAGAACCAATCAAGGTAGCTGAACCATTGAGAGCACTTGAGATTAGAGCGTTCTCTTCAGCCTCAGGTTGTTTCGTTTGTATTTTTAGAGGAGGACTCATTAGAAAAAATATTTTCCGAGGCAAATATCCGTATCATATAGTTCTGGAAACCCATTGCAGCCATGATAATTAAAAGTGTGAAACATGCTATTGGGTCCAGGAGTTGCCTCAATTTGACAGACTATTAAACACAGCCCCTAGTCCGATGCTATTCTTGCCCCTTAAAGAAGTAGCTGAAGTAACACATTCTTTTCTACTTGATAAAGGGAATGTCTAATGTTGCTGTTGCTGATCCTCAGATTAATAATATATTTCTTTTCAGGATACTATCATAAGTGTTTCAAGGAAAAATAAATTTTTATCTTTTTTCCATGTTGCACCTTAAATACCATTGGTGATAATAATGATGAAAGGATCAAGCCGTTACTGCTAAATTTCTTTGGCAAGGATACATTGTAAATGGAAAGTATTTGAATCACGCCCTCTGTTTTTGATCATGGCAAACGCGACGTGTCTTCCTTTCCCATCGCTAATGGAACCTATTACAAAGTAGATTATTCTTCTGGCGTGGATATTTCCCGGTACAAAAACATCCCGGTTCCGACCTCTTATATGGCGGTCAATTCCAGCTACGATTTTGTAGGGGGCTTTGAACATGATACGCAGGGAGGAATCATCCATATTGCCAATCGTCACATCTCTCCCGGCAAAAAACAATGGACCTGGGGCAATGGGGAATTTGGCTTCGCCTGGGATCGAAATCTGACGGATAATAACGGCCCGTACGTGGAGTTGATGTGCGGCGTCTATACGGATAAACATCCCCAAAATGTCAAGGGATTTCATCAATGAAAATCATTATAACAGATTCAGCATGTCCAAGAACGTAACTGTAGAGGTTTCAAACTCCTATCTACAAAATGTAGAATTTTGTATTTTTCGCCGAGGAAACATCACGTATGCTTATTTGTTGTTGTTTTTTCCAGGGGTAACCGTATCGAACCAATGGTCCTAGAAGATCGGGAAAGGGCTCATTTGAACGGAAATCGAAAGTTCTATTGTCTTTTTTAGTTGAAAGAAAAGATTGAAGGGAAATAAGTCAGCCTCCCATGTCTCTTTTCTCCCCAAAGACATCCGATCCAAATTTTTCTAATGAGTAAGCGACGTTTCGCTTTGGTTGGCTTCGTTGGTCTGGTGTTCGCACCCATCCAGGTATTGTTGGCTCAAGAAGTAGCCAAAAACGCGTTTGTTGAGGAAGTGGTGGTGATTGCCCACCCGCTGTCCGCTGAAGGATTGTCTCAGGCAAGCGATAGTCTTTCCGGAGAAGAATTGGAGAGAAAAGCCGCCGCTAACATAGGTGAAACATTGGCCCGCGAGGCAGGTGTTCACTCCGCGTCGTTTGGTAATGCGGTGGGTCGGCCGGTTATCCATGGTCTGGGTGGACCGAGAGTTCGGGTGATGGAAGACAGAATTGACGCCCTTGTATCCATAGGTGCTGTCAAACAGGCCGCGCGCCGCGTCGCCCTGGACGATGAACGGATTAAGGCTGTTGAATGTGCCTTGCACACCATAGGAGATCCGCCCGCCCTTGGGGGCGCTGGAATTGACATACGGGAAACTGTCAAAGTCAGCCGGCAGAACAGGTGCGCCATGCATGGCGATGGCGTGCTGGGGCTCGGCAGTCGCCGGATTGGCGGCCAGCAGCACGGAAAAGGCGGTTGCGATGATCAGGGAACGGAGCAAGGCAGATCCTCCGGTGGACGGCGTTGATTCGCGGTTTACCCTATCATGCGGCGAAAAGCCCGCTCCAAGGGGGGGAATTATACTTTGAATATTATAAGAGCCTCTGACTAAACGATGATAATGGTCACAACCCTCTCAGAGTCAAGTTCTTCAAATCCGATACACGTTCTCCCATGAAAAGCTACCAGAAACCCTTCCACCCTCCCGCGGGCTGTGACAAGTCAGATTAAATACTTTTTATGGATGCAATTGTATACTCAAGACTACCACATTCCAAATATTATCACAGTAACGGAATAGAGCGTTCTAGAGCTCAAGTAATACCTTGTTGCTTCAAACTTTCTGCTTGTACTGTTTTTGGTCTTCAGCTTGGTAAAGGCTCCACCTTAGTGATTCGCACTATCGTGGGGCTGAAGCCCAGCCGCGGCCTGATCTCGTGCTCCGGCGTTGTGCCGGCCTGCCGCACGCTGGACTGCGTCTCCATCTTCGCGCTGACGGCGGAGGATGCGTCTCGCGTGCTCTCCGTCGCGGCCCAGTACGATGCGGCCGATGCCTATTCGCGCGTCAGGCAGGACCTGGGAGATCTTGTCTGGTCGGGTTTGAAGATCGGCGTCCCGAGACCGCAGGACCTGTTCTTCGATGGCGATGCCGAGACCGAGGCCCTGTTCGCGGATGCGTCGGCGCGGGCCAGGTCGCTCGGTGCAACCGTCACCGAGATCGACTTCGCGCCGTTGTCAAACTTTAGCGTAAAGAGCAAGGTATTGAGGAGGGGCAATTTCAGTCTTATACGTAATAACTTCTGTTCGCTTTAAAATTTGATGTTGCTCCTTGCTTTCATCTGAAAAACCTTTTTTTTAATTTAAATTTTGATCGTTCCTAAAAAAGGCCGGAAAATCCAGCTCCCCTCCATGGGAAATACCGTCCCCCATGGACAATCCTTCCATGGAAGCTCTTCCCACTTAAAGTACCCGTCCCTGCCAGGAAAATTCCCAAAGACAAATCCATTTTAGATAAAAATTTCCCCCCGAAATTTTTTTGTGGACGATTCCGTGCAAAAATGTTTCTGTTCTCGCTTAAATAGTCGTCTTGCCGGATAAAATTGCCAAAAGCGTTTCTTTGGGCGACGCTCACAAAATTCAATTGACCTAATTCGGACACTGTCGGAACATAAAGCAAATCATTTAGTCCGGAACCGTCTCCGTTCAGATCGCCGGAATAGGTATAGGTAAAACGGCCGCCTCTGGCATATTCGAAAAACAGGGCGATGGTCGTAGCCATATTGCCGTAGGTGAATTTCTGATGAGCGGCGCCTACGATGCGATGGCGATTGCCATAAAGCGAAGGCGTTAGAATGGCTTCGTTAACATTGCCTATAGCGGGATTGCGATCAAAGGCGTCTCTTCACTAAAAAGTGATTGATTGCTCAAGCAAAAACTTTTACTTCGCAAATGGTTTTTTTCAATATGCTTGAAAAAGGAATTTTGAAGGAAAAAGAGATAAAGATAAAAAAAAACACTTTTCTACAACGGTAAAACTGAATGAATTGCCATTAAGGCCTTACGTCAAGTAATATTTACCACTAATGACGGTAGTGGTGCTGCTCTAATACACCCCAAAAGGGCAGAGTGTCATTAACCAGCTTGTGGTAAAAAGCTAAAAGTAGGGAGCAACCTTGCGCTAAAAGTAACAAAAACTCTAGAACAAATATTTTGGTTAAATATATACATAACCCCTCCTCAATACCTTGCTCTCTACAGTAAAGCTGTTACCACTTTGAAAAAACATCCTATTCTAATTAAACGGCCCCCGTGTTTCAGCAGACGCTCTTAAAAAATTGGGGCAAACAGTCTAACTCTAGCGTAAAGAGCAAGGATTTGAGGAGGGGGCAACCAATCATATATGGAATAAGTCCTGTTCGTTCTTCAAATAATGCCGGCAAATGTGAGTCACCCTCTATAAAATATAACCCTCCCATCTCGTGGAAAACACCTCCGTGGAAATTTTGTCCACCGTTAGGTGCCCCATCCCTCCCATCAAATTTTCTCAAGACAGTTCTATCCTGGTTTTTGAAGGTGCTGGTCTGTAGATTCGTGACATTTTTGGTTTTTTTATTGGGCAACTAATCTCACCGGATTTTATGCGACCGTCAGTAATAGAACATTTATGTGATGGGTTTCAAGGTAATTTAATACGGTGGGTTTTTCTATGTGTGTTTTTACGTATGGTTGCACCCCTACTAGAAACTATACTCGAAACTAGGGGTTGCACCCCTAGTGATTTAACACTATTTCTAGTGATTTGTTATATTGCCTAAAGAAAATAAACCACTAAATCAGTACCAAAATCACTAGATTGTCGAAGAAAATTATTAACAAAAAATCCTAAAATCTAGTGGAGAATTCACTTAAAGAATTCATCAAAAGCAATTGAAAGGATTGCATATGTTTTTCCATCCAGGCGAACGCATAGCGCTGTTCATCGACGGTGCCAACCTTTACTCCGCCGCCCGCTCGCTCGGCTTCGATATCGACTACAAGCGCCTGCTGGACCTGTTCGCCGGCAAGGCGCGCCTGATCCGCGCCTTCTACTACACCGCCCTGCTCGAGGATCAGGAATATTCTCCAATCCGCCCGTTGGTCGATTGGCTGGATTACAACGGGTATACCCTGGTCACCAAGCCGGCCAAGGAGTTCACCGACAGCGCCGGCCGCCGCAAGGTGAAGGGAATTTATGGCCCTAGTTTACTAGCAACTAGTAACTTGAAAATATAAGAATAAACTGTGAATAAACAGAACTCGACATAGTGTCAGGAAGAACGGATGAGATTAATAGAGAGACACCAAAAATATAAAAGTCGGAAGTTACTTTCGGCGTTGTTTACGGAACAGCCCCAAAAGTATAAAATGTGAATAGACATAAGATGTGAATGAAGAAAACTCGACAAGATATAAGGAAGAATGGATGAGATTAATTGAGGGATTCCAAAAATATTTAAACCGAAAGTTTTTTGGGGTTATTTATGGAACAACCCCTAAGTTATAAAATGCGAATAAAGAGGCCACGACGACACCCGACACCGCATCCATGCCAGCCTGGTTGATACCTCGAACGGTTTTATTCGATGGTCCGACAGCTTCGACCAAGAATCCAATGACCTGCTCGACATTCGATTGAACGTCGCCCAACAAGTGGTTGACGCGCTCGAACTCAAGTTGGGCGACGACGAAAAACGGCGTCTGCAGCAGAAACCCACTGAAACACCAGCGGCGTATGCTCAATATCTAAAGGGACGGGCTTACTGGAGTCGGCGTACCATGGCAGATTTCGAAACCGCCGTCGGACACTTCGAATCCGCCCTCGCCTACGACCCCGGCTATGCTCGAGCCATCGAGTGTAACTACCACACGGCTAGAAGCTGAAACTTTTAAGAGTTAGGGGACAAAGGTATAACGGGAAAAGTCTTTACTTTAGAAAAACACTGTTTTTTTCTGAATCTTGCTACTTGATACATCTTTTGTGCAATTTTAGTCTCTTGAGGGATGTGTCAACTGCCCTTTTGTCTTTATCGCGAGTCCTAGACTTATAGAACTATCCTCTTTATTGATAATTTTATTTAAACTTACAACAAACATCAAATAAAAATATATGTTTTGAAAGGATAATTGAAGCATAAGAAAGCTGTTAGTGGCATGTTAGGGCTCAAGTGCTAAAGCTGATGTTTTACCATGATTAGCAAGAGATTCCGATTCTTGTTGTACAGAACACTTTGTACATGCCAGTTGCAATCATGATTATTGACATGACATTGTCAAGACGAAATGTTTGTACATGAGATTTCTATCAAGATTAACGAGAGGGTCAAGACTTTTCATGACAGTTTGCATGCATAATGACAGATGATAGTTGAATTTATGACAGATTGCATTTCCATCATGGTGAACGAGAGGATCAAGACTTCTTGTACACGACAATCTGCATTCATAATGACAGATGACAGTTGAATTCATGACAGTTTGCATTTCCATCGTGGTAAACTGGGGATCAAGATTTTTCCATATCAAAAAAATTCAAGAGTTAGGATACACAGTAGAATCAAAACAAAAACTAGGATACAAATTAACAAAAAATTCTGATGCATTACTTCCTTGGGAAATCACTTCAGGCTTGAAAACAAAAACAATCGGGCAACAGGCATTTTACTTTGATTCAACGGATTCTACGCAAAATCAGGCATTAAAGTTGGCAGAAGAGTCTGAAAACAATGGTGCAATAATAATAGCAGAAAAACAAACTGGAGGCAGAGGAAGATCTGGAAGAAAATGGGTTTCTCCAAAAGGTGGAATATGGTTTTCCATTATTTTACATCCAAGATTCGACATATCAATGTTGAGATGGCTAGGACAGGTTTTGTGGATGAAGCATGACGGATTGTCGAAAATCGTCATTTTGGCCAACCATCTTGGGACAAACGACAAGCAGGATGTCACCGAATGGACTGGAGGAGGTCGTAAGAAAGGATTTAAGGGCAAATGGACCTTCTTGGGAAGGTATAAAGAGAGTTGCTTTGAATAGATTGGGATGGAAGACGAGCATCGTAGCTGTGTCGGTCTCAGGCGGCTTGGGGCTGCAGTAAAATGTTAGTAGTAGCAGTAGAGTATTACTGCTTTATTTTTCACTGTCATTGAGCCTTTTTGTCATTGAACGTAGTTAGAAGGCTTACTTCACCTATTTTTGGCGTTTTTTCCCAAGTTACTCCCCACATTAAATATCACCCTCTCTCCAAAATAAATATAAGTGTGCGTGTCTGGATACAAGCATGAAAGACTACTCTTGAATTAAGACTACTTAACCTTGGTGAATTTTATTTGGAAAAACTGTTGTGATAATTAACCAAGAGCATAAGAAGTTGCAAATCAACCTTCTTTTAAAAAAAGATGCGAATTCATCAGACATTAAATAACTATACAAAAAAAAGGTTTGAGCTAGGATCATTTGAATAAAAAATCGATCGAGTTGTTTCTTTTAAGAAAAATATAGCTATTTCAATTTTAAGGAATAGAGGTAATAATGTGCTGATAGAGATAATATGGAATAATTTTTTTCTACAATGACCAACATTTTGGATGAAGATATCAATTTAGTCATCATGACAAAAATAAAGCAGATTATTGGTAAGATCTCGAAAATGATGAGATTTTGCTATGACCCATGGTAGCTACGCTACCCCGCCCCCCATCTTCCTCTCCTACCTACGTTTTTATCTTAAAGAAATAATACAGCGGTAAAATACATTGATTTATTGTGTAAATTTAGCATATGAAGCTGAGATTCTTTTTTGGGAAAAAATCCGGTGTGGATGCCGCTTTTGTAGCTTAGCTAACCAGGGTACTGTCACCTTTAGTGTATCAACAAATCCAGCGGGGTTATTAAGAATAAGCGGTCTGCCTTTCACATGTTTATCAGAAGCAGAGGGTGGAGACAGGCCCGCTATCAATGTTCTATTGCAGAATGCAACTTCTTCTATAACCGGAGGTATTTCAGGTTATGTTGATCCTGGCACTACAACAATCCAAATCCGGGAATCTGGGATAACTAATGATGGAAGTAATATCTCAAATTTTGTCGGAACAAACTCAACTTTAACAATTGGAGGTTGCTACCTAGCCACTTCTTGATGGAAAAAACATGGATAGAGAACGTCTGTCAAACATTTAAATAGACAAAAGATCACATTACAAAAACTCAGGGGTTGACATAACCCCGGGTTGTGTCTCCATAATAGGTTTATATGGAAGGGGTGTTCAACAGCTTCAGACTTCAGAGGGGATTTTTGTGACTAAAAGTGAAAAGTCACTGCTCTATTTTAAGAGCCGAAAGTGATTCAACTGCAAACCAGACACCCTCTCCCCTACCCTCTTTTCCCCAAGGCATCCAGTCAAAATTTTTATATAGCCATTTTGTTCAAAATAGTCTAAAGACAAAACAACCATACTTCCAAGGTTGAATTTCAAAAAACTTGGAACTCTGGCAATCAAATCGAACACGGTGGAGAGGTCGGGATAAAACTTGATGGGAAGAATAAGCACAAGTTCTAGATACATGATTGACATAATTGGAACGGATCTGTTCTCTTTAGAGGAGCTGGGGAGTGTTAACTTGGAAAAATTAGAAAAACTGAGGTATTTTTGACTTAAGAACGGGTGACCGGATCTTAATGAAATTTGATATTTAGAAGCATTTCATTTCTCAAAGCTCTTATTTCATATCCCGACCAGATTTGTTGACATTGTGGGGAGTTGGAGGGGGAAATCGGGAATCTTGGAAAACGCTTGGAGTGGAGGAATCGGGATGAAGCTTGGTGAATAGAATAAGCAAATGTAATTGTTACTGGGAAATATACAGGCGTTTTCTGGGGGATTGTTTTGGTTTAGGCGGGATAGTTGAGGGTGGGATTACGTGGGAGGATATTTCCATGGAGAAACTTCTTATGGGGGAAGAGAATTTCAATGAAGGGGCGCAGGATTTTCTAGCATTATTTGAAAAAGCAATGAAAAAATAAATACGAAAAGTTTTTTTCTACTGAAAGTAAGGAGCAACATTAAAACTTAAAACAAACAAAAATTATTACGCATATAAGGGGTTTACCTCCTCGGTATACCTTACTCTTTACGCTAACGTATTTTTAGTAATTTCAACTATTTATTCTACGGCAACCGGCAATGGGAAGAACAAGAAGAAACGCACGAAGATTATCTCGATCTCCGGCAATTAGAAAAAGAAAAGCAAAGACCCAGAACGAAAAATAAAAGATGGGATGAAGGCGATTTAGTCTAAGGCGATCTAACAAATGACCAAACGGCGAAAAGATCAAAGGGCGAACCTTATCTCTCTCAAAGGCCCCAAATATCTCTAAAAACAACCGACTTACGTTCTGAGAGCTCGATTTCATGCCCGCTGTTTAAATTTACTAGCAGTTTATTTCTGGACGTGGATCGTATATCGTGAATATGTTCGATATTGATTAACGCGTAGCGATTTGCTGTAGTGAGTAGTGAGTGAAGTGTAAGTAGTGAGTGAAGTGAAGTGAAGCGAAGTGTAAGTAGTGAGTGAAGTGAAAGTGAAAGCAGTAAATGAAGTAGTAATTGAAGTGTAAGTGAAGTAAGTGACTCAAAACTTAATTTTAAGGGAAGGTTTTTCACTTGTTACTGCAAGTTCTAGAAACGTTAGTTACGCATAGTTTTTTCTCATTTGTTAGAAAAGGATTCAAAAACCAAGATTTTGACGGGGGGGATTCTCTTGGCAAAATAAAACTTTCCTATTCAATCAAAAATCCATTACTATACATTTTTAATTTTTCAATAATTACTATTTTGTTTAGTTTGAGCACTTAATTTGTGATTTTACCCATATTAGAAAATATGATGAGTCAATAAATGTTATATGTGAATGAAAAGACATCATTGACAGATGGCACCTTATACCATCCCCCTTGTGATTCAAGGGTGATTCCCCTTGAATCACCAAGCTTTACGCAATATCTTCAGACTATCGATTTCAATCCCTATAATTTAGCTGTTCTGTGCTATTTGACTACAACCTTTGGGCTCTATATGTCATGTTTTCTTTAAAGCTGTATTTTTGGACCTTTTGAGTGTTTTACATAAGATCAGTATCTTGAACTTCTGGTGCAATAACTTGCACCTTCTGAAACAAAATTCAAGTTCTGATTTCAGAATGTATGGATTTTTAATAATACAATTTTGCAAAATTAAAACTTCAGAAACTTCTTAGCCGAAATTTTTCTAGCATACAACAATATTTCTATGAAAATTCCATTTGCCTCCAATTTTTTTTTCCGCTTCCATCTTTAGGATATAATGTTCTGCTCCTTTTTTTTGGTTTTTTTAATATATATTCATGCATTAGAATTAGAAATTCGTGTTTTGACATCAGAATATGTGCCATTATTTTCAGTTCGAATTTTCTTGGAAATATATAAAATATCACAGAAATATATGGAAGGGATAAATTTGAAACGAATGACGATAGTAAGCCAATCCTGCTGATATAACTACTGGTATCAAAATTTCGTTTTTAGAATTTCGGTTACTATTGAACCACGTGGCTCCTTACTTACAGTCCTTTACCAATAATTGTTCGATAAGTCCCTTACAAATGGCATCATCGAGAGGAATTTATAAAAAAAAACACGTAGAGTAATAGCTTTCAAAAGAGCGATTACACATTTCTCAACCGTGTTGCATTAGTTTGCTAGCCCCCTTGCTAGCCCTGGTAAAAAAAAAAAAAAAAGAGACACATCACTGCTACCAGTGCATAAAAGTGATTTTCCGCGTTTTTCAACATTGGGGTATATCCTCGGATTGCTCATCGAGCCGATCAAAGCCGACCTGGAGCTGACCGACACGCAAATCGGCTACCTGCTCGGGCTGGCCTTTTCGCTGTTCTACGCCACCATGGGGCTGCCGCTGGGCTATCTGGCCGACCGCACACGGCGTACCTATCTGGTCTCTGCCGGTATCGCCATCTGGTCGGCGGCCACGGTGGCGTCCGGCATGGCGAAGAATTTTGCGCACATGTTTATCGCGCGCATGACCGTTGGGGCAGGGGAGGCAACGCTCAGCCCCTGCGCGATGTCCATGATCTCGGACAGCTTTCCCCGCGAAAAACGCGGTCGTCCCATCTTCATTTTAGAGAGGATGCCCTCAATTTCTACAGTTTGGTCATGATTTCTATGAGTGTGTCTGGATTTCCACGGCTTGTTCTTGATGTCTATGGTGTGGTCTGGGTTTCTACTTGTTGTGGTAATAGGGAAAATACTAATTCAAGAAAAAAATTTAATTCTGCCACGGGTCAGCAATATAGTGTCACAGGCTGGGAATGGCCATGGAATATCACCTTCTAACACTGAAATGGAAAATTCCCGCCGTTCAAATAAAAACAATGGTCATTTTTAAGTTTATAAGTTTATTTTTGAGAGAAAAGGTTGAAAAACTCATTGTTGTGATAATATACGCAGCGAAAGGTGCGGCCACCAGGATGCCGGCCAACCATGGCATCTCGATCATCTTGGTGAGAAAGCTGGCCATCTCCGGCATGATTCGATCGGATTCTGTTTCCCAGCCAGGCAGCAGAACTCGAGCACAGCAAAAGATAATGACGATCGGAAAATAGATCAACGAATAGTAAACACAGACGGTAAAGATCGCCCGTTTTAGCGTGGACGAGTCTTTGAATGCCATTAGGCGGACCATATTGCTCGGCTGCCCCGCCCCGCTGAACGTCCAAAAGAAAAAGAAGGAAATGGCCAGTGCGAATGGCAAGAACGCATCGCTGGAATTCGCTTTCCGTATTCTTTAATGATGTAACCAAAAAGCTTTTGTTGCCAAAGTACCAGTATCGCAGTGACGACAATACCCATTAATGTCAAACACACCATCAGGACATTTACATAATTGAACCCTTCAACAACCGGAGAAAATACGGAGAATGAAAAAAGGACGAAGAATAGCACATGTACATTGGGCTTAAAATTGGCAAACATTCAACTCTCAATCATCACTACTGGTTTTGACATCACACAGAACCTTCACCTGTTGAATTAATTAAACCTCGGATAGTCTTACTGTGAACAAAAGACCTGGCTTTGAATTGACGAATTACCCAATAAACCCCGTATTTTTCTACGCTGATAATTCAAGCCCTGCAGTCATAAAATACTATAAATACAGTGTATAAACACGGGTCTACTTTTCCAGGAAGCCTACTAATTTTGCTTTTTAGTTTTAAACTCCTCCTTACATATAAGAATATTATTTGTCGAGTGTTTTTCTGTATTTATTTATTATCCAAAACACACCCTAGAATTGAAGTTAAGTTAATCATACCGAAACATACTAAAGTACAATGAAAATATAACGTTTTAGAAAAAAAATTTATGGTAACCACAACAAAGATTTATGGAAAGCAGGTCGTCCAGAACGCATTATACTAAATACCTAACTTAACCACGAAGTTTGACAATAGCGTCTTAGGAGATTTGTTGGCAGTGCCGGTAAATTACAAAATTGAACGGCGGAATAATCGGTTGTATGTTGCTTAGGTTATTCCGGCGCGATTGGCAATTTCTTGTTCGACACGCCAGATTCGGTCCTGGCCCCAACATGCAAAACTATCCTCGCGGTTACCGCCGCTTATTCTAAAACTCGGTACTCCCCAGAGGTTTTCGGTCAGCATCGTGTTCAGGTTTGCATCTAACACCGCTTGCCAATCAAATTCTTTGGCAGTCTGATGTAGCTCTTCCCAATTGAGGGATGCGCTCTCGACAACTTCTCGAAGTCCTTTGATCTGTAACGCGGTTTCTGACTTCGCAACCACACAGAACCCGCCACCAAGCAATTCGTCAAGACGCTGCCCCTGTGGCGCCTGCTCGGACCCACCCGCAGTTGGAACAACTATAGGTTGGCTGAACAGAAAACCGGTGACACCGTCCGCCCGCACCTGATCCTCTATCAGCACCCCGTGACGCAGCGGCGGTTGATCGCGACCCTGTCCATACCCGGCGGCTTGCAGATCTCCCGGCGCCTGGGGCGGCTCATCACCAGCCCGCTGCGCGGCCTCCACCGCCGCCGTGTGTTCCATCAGTTTGCCAATGGATACGGCCCAATCCACCAGAGGAAATAGCCTCGAACGAAGACTTTATCCTTCATAGCATCGAGCATTTAAACCCCGATGCGCTTTCAGAAATCTCGCCGAGTTTTGCCCTGTTTAAAGATCAAATTGGTGAATGGTAAGACCTCAAAGGTTTCCTCCCGTAAGGGATGGCTAACGCCAAAAACCTTTGAGGTCTTTATCTTTTTATTCCTCCTTAATTTTCCGCACCAACCGCCGCCGCGACTGCCGGGTGTAAAGCCGGTAGTAAAACCCCCGTTTTGCTAACAGTTGGCGATGGCTGCCTTCTTCCAGAATTTCACCTTTTCGGATTACCAGAATCCGGTCGGTATTTTTCACCAGTATCATGTTATTTATGAAAGGAACAAGACAGGAGTATTTACCCAGAAGCAGTAACTATGTCCAGGATCAGTAACTAACTAAGACCAGTAACTAACTAACTAACTAACCCAGAAGCAGTAACTAAGTCGAGGATCTGGCTTGACATCCCAAATTTTAGTTCTGCAATCCTTAGGCTTGACATTGATGCCATCTTCACTCGCAATTTATCTCTGTCTTTTTCATCCAAAGTTGGATTTTCTTGGCTTTCATCTATAAAAAAAAAAAAAAAAAAAAAAAGGGGAATTTTTTTTTCATGTTTCTTTTAAATTAACTTTTTCCCTTTTATTTACTCTGTATTGTGATCATTGTAAAATACTATGGCTGATTAAGAATATTTGGATGAGTATATGAAAAACATGAGAAAAAACACTTGCCCCACCCCCTGCATTTTCGTGAATTGATGCCACTAGTTTTGATACTCAACTATTTTTTTATGGATTGTGAGAACTGCACAAAATTACAAGGTTTTGAGGCAAATTAAACAATAAAAAATACTTACTTGCAAGTTTCAATAAAATGATCAGTACTCTGTATTGTGATCATTGTAAAATACTATGGCTGATTAAGAATATTTGGATGAGTATATGAAAAATATGAGAAAAAACACTTGCCCCACCCCGTTCATGAAAGTATACTTGGCAGTGAAGAGAACACACACCAGGCTCATTGACACCTGGTCCAATCATATACTGAAATGTACAGTGAACAAGGATGCAAAGACGACAGCAGGAATAATAAGAGAACAAATGGATGAGAGACAGACTGAAGCTTGAATTCTTATTATAACGATTTTCGCTGCCATCAGTAATGGTCTCCTTGCAAGCAGTCAACGTATCTACAAAGACATTGAAACATCACGAAGACAGCAGTCGACGATGACGCGATTACAACTTTCGTAAGATATAGTTCGAGACATTTTCACTACATGTGGCAATCAGTTCAGCAGAGTGGGGTGACAATTTATGGAGTCAACCAGTCACAGGTTCAAAGATATCTTAGTGTTCCCAGTATTAAGCAAGCGCAAAGGTTTGTCAAAAGATTCATACATAGTTAGATGAGTTAAGTCCAAATTCAAAGAACAACACAATCCTCCGTCTAGCTGTCAATTTCACTCCTAAATTGACAAGATAGCAAATTAGCTTCAATATCGAGGAAAAAGAAAATTAGAGCCATAAGAACTGTTGATATATATGAACTGTTGCTTTCCTAGCTTTCATATTTTTGCAATTAGAATAGGCTTTCACAAATGTTTGTAGGAAAAGTTTTTATTCTAAAAATGTGTCGTGCGACCGGAGCACGAGGGCCACGAGCGGCACGAGAACCCCCTGCGTCGCTGGTCCGACGCGCACCACGACGGCGACCACGAGACCGACCCGGGAGAGCACTGATGACGAGTTCGATGCCCGCTCCTGAGACCGCGCCCCAGGCAATCGAGGGGGCGTCACGGCGCTCCTTCCTGCGCAACGGCCTGACCGTGCTCGGCGGCATGTCGGCGTTCGTCGCCGCGCTGAGTCCGCTGCGGGACCTCGACCCCGACGACAAGCCGTCGATCTCGAAGTTCCTGCAGAAGCACTACAAAGAGATGGACGGCGACGACATGGCCGAGGCGCTCGCGGATTGGATTTTTTTCCCCCAGAAATCTTTCACTGGTAAAAGACATCTAGAAAGAATGCCAAAGGTTAATAAAGGAATAAAATTTACCTCAGATTAAGAAAATATGTTTCATAGAATTATTCACTAACAAACAGAGAGACTTTTAAGGAAAATGAAAAGAGAAAATAAATATAATTGAGCTATTGAGAAAGAAGATTTAGACATTGTAATGGAATGCACAATTAAAGCAATTAAATGTGTTACAAGTAATTATGGAAAAAGTGTTATCATTATCGATTTTAAGTGTCAAATGGTGGATCTATTTGCACCCTATGTGTGGCTTTGGATTGCAATTGGAAAACCTCCAAGTCCTGTATGCTGCACAGGTTTGTGCAGTCCAGACGGAGAATGGGCTGTCAGAGAGGCTTCCTTTCGAGTCCGGTGTACGTCGGGGATGTTTGCTATCTCCAATATTATTCGCAATATTTACAGAATTTATGCATCAAGCTGGCCACTCTCGAGGAGGCATACAACTAAGCCCCAAGCGTCAAATGCACGACTGCAATTCGGCTGACGATATCGCTCTCGTGGCTCACTGCCAAGAGGACATTGAATGTAATATGAATGAACTAGCATCGAACGCTGCCTCTTTGGGCCTGAAAATTAATGTTGGTGTGTGTCAAACGATAAAAGCAGTATTAATAACGGTAGTAGCATGCACATCTTGCCTTTTGATCAGTTGAAAAATATTCACCTTGGCACAGTAAGCCGTTCCAAAAATATTGCTGATGTGCACTTTTGACCCTCTTCGACAACTTTTTCATCTTAATGCTCTAACTGATTACAAATTGCCTTACAAATTGTTGCAATTGAAGTAGTAGTTGGAGTAGTTTAGTTGCAGTAGTAGTATTAGTAAACGTAGCAATAGTATTAGTGTTTGTAGTGATACACATTTATTACCTTTTTCTCAATTGATCCTCCCCTATAAATATTCTCTGAAAGTTCCAACTTAATACCCACCGAGACCGTCACCGACACCTCGCTCGTGGCGATGAGGTCGACGACGACGTCGTGCTCCTTGAACACGTCGAATACCTTGGCCATGAAGCCCGACTGCCCGAGCATCCGACCCGACGCGATGTTCACCAGGTGGATGCCGGTCTTGCTGGCGATGCTCGTCACGCGCGCCTTGCGGCGTCCGCGCGCGGGCTTGATGACCGTGCCCTCCGCGGCGGGATCCATCGTGTTGAGGATGCGCACCGGGATGCCCTTCTCGACGGCGGGCTGGATGGTCGCGGGGTGGATCACCTTGGCGCCGTAGTAGGCGAGCTCGCTCGCCTCCGCGTACGTTTAAGCTGTAGATATTTTCTGCTTCAAAGAAGCCGTGGCATGCCTACCTTTCAGCTAAAAATTTTCTGGTGGAGGAAGATATGAGGAGAGGGCATGAAAACACTCTGTGCCGATAAGTCTCTGCCACCCTGCAAAAGAGTTCACTTTCTCACAAAGATAATTTTCTTTCTTTTGTTTTATTCTGGGGGGGGGGGTCGTGTCACAAAACAATATCTTGTTAGGTTACTTTTGGCCCAAGCACTCACAGAAGACGCTTTTTGAAGGAAATTCACCACTAGTAAATAATTTTTAATTCCAAAAGCCAATGACAGCATGATATTGATTGGTTATTTCTCAATGCGGTTAAGAGCCTGTCCGGACTCTAGAACATACGCGTAGCCAGGAACGGGGGTATCAAAATCGTAATGCACTCATTAAATGAGCTCAGCTGTATTTACTCAAAAGGCAAAATGTCAATTCTTAATCAGTTCAAAAATAAATTTGATTTAACGAATGTGGTTCACGTGTGTTTGAGCTTTTGGCGTTTTATTGAGTGTTCAAACTTTTATGTAGTGGGATGTGGAAGTGGAAGTTAATCACGATCACCATTGATTGACTGCTGGACATATTAAGGTAGGACTACAACTTAGACTGTAATACATTATTTCAATATAAAACCGAAATGAGTGATGTCTGAAACAAATTATATTGGCTTTAATAAGCTTACAACTTATTTGGGGCGTTCACCCAGCAAAACAGATCTAATAGGACAACATATTATGATAAGTGAATCGTGTCGTTTCTGACGCCCCAGAAGGGTCCAAAGTTGTAATGCACAGATTGGCTTGAACATTTCAGGCTATGTAGTTTGTACCTAAAGGAATGCAATCAGGATAAAAAACTGTAACAATACACATTTTCCTGTATAGATTTGAAATGAAAAAAAAAAAAAAAAGAATCTGCAGATTGACTTGAAACTGAATGGGGGTATAAGCTTAGATTTCCGGTTAGTATTTGGTCATGTATAGTCCCGTTTACAGATCTCAAATACTCAAAAGACGTCGGGCCGGGTACATTAACCGAAAGCAGGCGGAGAAAGAAGCATTCATCTTGATTGGGGTGATTGGTGTAGAGTCTTCCTATCGTGGTTTCTTTGAAAATGCTAGTTTGGCCGTCGACTGACTCACCCCGTTTTCGACGTTCAAATGATTTCTTATTAGCATTCCACGTGTAATACGAAGGCACTTCAGAATACAGCAGTTTTTTTTGCAAAAGAATCATTTTGACATAACGCGAAGAAAGCAGTTAACGTTGTTTCCGGTGGATTCAGGGCTCTTTGTTGCACGTTGGCTTATAACATAGCTACATAATACATAACTTATAAATACGGACAGCTTACGGAATTTCTGTGTTGTTTTAAAACCACTTTTCTGTGAATAGGCAACGCAGCAGTAAAGTGCACCCGGTACTTTGACGATAAATCACACCTGTCCAGCTTTTGTTAAGAAAAAAATCGCTCGGTGTTTTTTTTTTAACTCCTTGGTATGGTGCGCCCCTAGGCTAAGGCCTACTGGGCCTATGCGTAAATCCTCGCCTGAGTTTAATTGTATTAATAGGCAGCACCAGAAACTGAGCCAGCATATTTAACCTCTCCGATTCACTTACAATTGCTAAGCATGTACAGCTAAGACTCTAGCAGACCATTCCTGTTCACAGAACTCAATGTATATTCTCTGATATTTAAACTACTAGAATCAAAAGATTTACTACAAGTTATATAAGTGGACTCAATATAAATAAAGAACAACCATTGTAGTAGCTCATTTTATGTCACAGAGCAAGTCAGAAGGAAAAGGGCTAAATCATCTCAACTGAAAAGCTCATATTTGCTGAAATAGAAGAAGAATTCTAAATTTAGCAACATTTTGTTTACAACTAAAAAAAGAAGTTACACCAACTCTATTAAGAATGTTCTCAAAGTGGACTAAAGAACTTAACCCCATTGCTTTTATAAATTTCTAATCCCCTTTTAAGAGTTAAAACTGATCGGGAGAATAACCACCACCCCCTCTAAACTCGTTTCCCTTAAATGGGTTTGATAACATTTTGAGATAGGTATTTCGTTCAAAACAGTCCAAAGGCAAAATAACTGCCTCCGGGGTGGACAGACCCCCGCCCCCGGGGCAAGAGCTATAATTTATGCTAGCTGCCCATTGTTAACGTATCAGATTTTTATGGGAGGGTGGTTGTATAAACTCTGGAGGAGGCTAATTTGATTTGAAATTGAAAATTCTAGTTCTCTTTTTAAGATTAAAAAGTTATCGGAAGGCAACCACCTGCCCCCCCTCCGAAAAGTTTCTACGAAAATTCCTTCCATTTGGAGCGCTTTGATAAAAAAAAAATAAAAATAAATAAATAATGCATTCAGCCCAAAGTTTGACTTTTGTCCTGATTCTTCAATAAAGAATGGTCAAACAAAAGAGCTGTTGACTTTGAATAAGAAGGGCTCTCAAAGAACTTTAAGACTTTAGCATTAAGAGCGAGGGTTGAGAAAGGGGTGGCCCCCTAATATTCAGAATTATTTCTTTTCGTTTTGAGTTTAATTGACTTTAATTGAAAAGACTTGTTTTGATTTTTAACTCCCTCTATAGTCCACTATTTTGTGCACCAACAAAAGAAGTAACATAATTGGTAGGGGAAGTAACATAACATAAACATAACCCGATCGGGTTCTGCTGTCAGCATAGTGTTGGCACTGTCAGTTTACTATCATTAAGTTGTGTTTTATAGATATGACCTTGAGTCATTTTGGTACCATCAAATGTCTAATCTCAATGGTAATTTAGAATTGAACGAGTTTCAGGTTTATTTATATGAGTTTATTGTAATTTTTTGTAATTTTTTTTTTAGTTTTCCACCTGAACAATTTCATCCTAAAATGTATTTAACAATATCCTCTGTATTCTACAATATGAGTAAATGACTAAATGTTCCGGTACTTTTTCCAGGGGTCGGGATCTTTTTCCGCATCGACTTTGGCTTGCAAAGTTGGGTTGCCCAATTTGCTTTCCTCTTCAATCCACTTTTGCAAAACCGGTGGAATCTCGATTTTAAAGTTTCGAGCCTTAACTTCGGGACGTTTTTGCAGCCACTCCAAGGTTTCGGTCAAAGCGGGAAATCGATTGATCCCTCGACTCTTTGAATACAAGTTCACGAACTCTGCGGCTTCACGAGCGTACTTGCTGATCGCCTGCAATCCGTAGTACTTGATCGTGTTTGGAATGAAACACTCTTTGTGCTTCAATTCCATGGTGTCGAATGCACATCCGTCGGAGTCGATGTGGTGAAATCACTAAATATAATTTTTACAAGTTTAATTTTCTCAGTTTGTGCTATAAATAATTTGTTGTCAGATTTCCTAAAATCTAAAGCCCTTGAGTCTTGCTCTGATAGCTTATCTTTGGCTTTTTTCTTGTTTAAATCATAAGCTCTTCACATTTTCTCATGACTTTTGTACCTATTATACGGCATTGCCAAAATAGCACTATTATCAGACTTAATTTTTTAAAGAGGCTGCGTCGCAAGCTACGTGAAAGCTGATTTCACTTGGCTTGAGCTCTTTGAGGTAAAAACAAAAGGAGCTATAGCTTCTAATTAAAATAAATAGAGTCAACAAACAGTCGATTTGAGTAAAATGGCGTAATAACGGCACTGCTACATTTCGATCAATTTTAATTAGTGACTTCGATGCCGTAAAAAGAAAACTGCAAATTCATTAATGTGAGTTAAATCAGTATTTGAAAGCGTTTGTAATAGACAAGCAGTCACATCAGTTGATGGTAGAGGAACAAAATACAAAGTCGTAACTTGATAATGACCATTATTCACAACATAGGCCTAGTTGATATTGAGAATTTCGTCTATGTACGTCTTTGAAGTTTGAAGTCGCATTTAAAATTTATTATCAAGCCCACAAGCCTGCAATTGCCCAGGAAATGCACATATATAACTTAAAATTTTTTCGTTTTTGTTCGCTTTCCTTTTATATTTTGTTTCCCCATTAAGATAGATTTCCAGAAATGAAATCTACATATTCGTGCTATATAAGTATAATCTCAATACTAAAATTTTTAGGCGTTTTATGTTTTTCAATTTTCATTTGTCTGTATGGTTTATTTATGTTTAAAGCCGAATATATAAAATTGCTTTTCATCTAAGACATTTGCTTCGAACTGCAATTACCCAACCCTTTTCTGCACTAATGAACTCATTTGATTTTGAACGGCCATGCTAACCTAAATATTTTTAAGAGAGATAAAAACAAATATTTAATTTCTGTTGCTCCTTACTTTCAGTTGAAAAAACTTTTTTTTTTATTTAATTCTTACTGAATTGTATTCACAACTGAACTCACTTTGACCTTTTCTAAGTGAGGACTGAAAACTATTACAAGCTAGAAGACCAATATGTAAATAATTAATTTAGTATAGTATTTAGTAGTAAATAATTGTCCAAGACAATTATTTACATGAAGATTTCCTCTGCATCCCTCCTCCCTCTTGTTTGAGTGATCCGAAAAAGGCATGCACGAGAAGGGGAAAAAATCAAAAATTTAACCGTTCGTTTGGTTTCAAGATAAGAAGAAAAGTGTTTAGCTTTTAAACAATAGTGTTTTGAACATTACTTACATTTAGGATTTATTATTGGGAAATGAAGCAACATGTTAATAGTAATGCGCGGATGTTTGATCCGGGACGGGTCTGAAAAGGAATATTGAACCAAACTTCCGAACTGAAGGAAACATCGGGGAATGCTTAACTAAATCTGAAGACACTAGGTTATCACAGGGCATATCTGCAATATATAAGAAACGTCTAAGGGTATTGAGTTGTAGGGCTGCTACTACTACTACTACTGAGGATGCAACTTCGAATTTGACGACTACTCTGACTGTGACAACTTTCGACGTCGATTACTACTGCGACTACTTGCGACTTTTTGAAGACTAAACATCACGTCAAAACAAAATGCATGCATACCTTTGTATTAATCATCAGTTGACACGCTTCATATTTAATATTTCTATTTGCTTGGTCTGCCAATTCAATTTCTGCTTTGCCAATATGCTCGTGGATCTTGGTAATACTACATTCAGAGAACTCATGAAGAATAGTATCTGAACTAACCAGCATTAGCTTATCATCCGCTTCTTCTCTTTGGAGCATTCCTCCAACAAAATAAGGTTTTTTTGGTGACTTATTCGATAACTCAGGTCACAACTAGACCATGATCAACATCATTTCATACAATTGGTTTGACATAAACACAACAAAAAAGGAAGACTACAGTACTACCCATACTGAAATTGGTATTTTCATTGAAGTTCAAATTGGGAGACAGTAAACCTTCAGTCATTGGTCCTCGACAATAACGAGCTCCGTAGCGTACTTTTTGTTTCAATTCAATGTCATTTTAAAGCTTTTGGGCTCCTTTTCAGAATTTTCAAAAATTTCTCCTTGTAGCTTAAACATTCAGCTATTGAATCTGTGCAAGAATCAATATTCAAAATAATGCAACGTTAGAGATGTTGGTCACTAGCAGTGGTGGTTCTGGCTTCTCTTCTGTCCGGGGCAAAATCTTGATTATTGCCCTCCTTCTATCTCTCTATTCGTATGTTTATATTGCGTATATGAGGGGGTTCACCCCTCGTCGATACCTCGCTCTTTACACTAAAGCTTAAATTTTTTCCCAATTCCTTTTGGAATTGAATGACCCCTGAATCAGAAAGGCCGTAGAATAAATAGCTGAAATTACTAAAAATACTTTAGCGTAAAGAGCAAGGTATTACGAGGAGGTGAACCTCTCATATGCGTAATAATTTCTATTCGTTTTAAGTTTTAATGCTGCTCCTCACTTTCAGTTGAAAAAACTTTTCATATTTATTTTTTCTTTGTTTTTTTAAATAATGCTAGAAAATCCTGCGCCCCCTTCATTGAAGATTGTGGAGGACAGTTCATTTCATATACGGAGTGATTTCTGTTCATTTTAAGTTTTAGTGTCGCTCCTTACTTTCAGTAAATAAACTAGTTTTTCTTATTTAATTTCTGAACGTTTTTGAATTAATGCATGTTTGATTTTGGCTCTCCGCACATTAATTATTAAAATTGGATTTCCATATTAATTCTTTTTTGGGCTAAATGGCTTTCTCTTAGTTTTGAGCAGACGATTTTCAGAAATAAGGGGTGGGGAAGGAGGCCTAGTCGCCCTCCAATTTTTCGGCTACTTAAAAAGGCAACTAGAACTTTTAATTTTTGGAACGTTTTTATTAGAACTATTGTTTTTTTTGCTAAGAAGGGAAATACAAAAGAAAAGATTTTTTTCAGAAGAGATTTTTTAGAGGGTAACAATAAAATCTAGAGCATAATTACTCCCTACCACCTTCAACTGACGCCCCTGGACCCAAACGCCTCACCAATCATCTATAGATGTTTCATGGGAATGAATTGACCGATAAGTCCTTTTCCTCGTCAACATCGTGAAAGACAAGATTTATTCCTGGGCCCGTGTCGAAGGCAAATATCAAGCCACTATTCCACCCCACATTGAATTTATGGTTCTCCAGGATCTATTTTCGAGAGAGTTTTTCAAGCTAGGAATACACCCAGTCGTCATTTACAGTCGAAACACATGACGTCAGTCGACACACAAACATGACGTCAGTCGACATACACGTCCCAGTCGTCATTTGTGTCCCGGTGTCCCAGTGCGTAATTTCTCTTTGAGTGTCCCAGTCGTCATTTATATTCCCTGTGTCCTGGTCTATATATACAGTCGTTTTTGAATTGGTATATGATGAAATAATTTTTTTTTTATTTTTTATTAAAAAATTTTTTATTATTTATTTTATTAAAAATTTTATTTCTTATTTTATTTATTGTTTTTTTATTAGTTTTTAGTTGTTTTTTTCTTTTTAGTTTTTTGCTGTTTTTACCCGAAATGCTTTTCTAATTCTCAACAGGCTCTCCGAGAATAACATCAGCTAAAAAGGCAATAACATCAGGGAATCCCAGATTTTATTGGGTTATTGTATCATTGCATGCTTTAAGCTATAGTAACCCTACCGAGAATCGTTAAAATTGGAGACCTTTCCATTACTAAGCTATGAATTAGATCAGGGCGTCTTAAACTTTTTTTCATTCAATACCTCATTTATGATCCCTAGTTTCCTGGCGACCCCATATAAATGTTAAACTAATAGATCAATAAATATTTTTTAATGATTTATTTATTAGGTAATTTTACTAGAATTTGTTTAGAAATATACTGCTTCTAGCCAAGACCATAAGAGAATTTTTGATGATGATAAAGGCCCAAACACTGGTGGTATGGGTGCATATTCTCCAACTCCTATAGTAGATGATAATCTGGCCAAAATCATCCAAGAACAAGTTATTGAAAAAACCATTCATGCAATGAAAAGTGAAGGGATTTTGTTTAAGGGGTTTTTGTATGCAGGTATTATGATCAGAGATGGTAAACCATATGTCTTGGAGTATAATGTAAGGATGGGTGATCCTGAATGTCAGCCAATTACTACGAGAATGGATTTTGATTTGTATCATTATTTTGTTGCAAGTGTAGATGGTACTCTGTCTTCATATTTCTTCGAATACTGCAGCGGTAATAGAAAAATAAAAAACGATTATTGATTTTAGTAATATTTGTTTAGGAATCGCAGTATGATAAGTGAAGTCAGAAAATTCTTTATTAAAAAAGAATTGGCTAAAACCTAAAGGAAGTATATAGGAAGTACAGAATAAAAAAATAGAAAAGAGACATAATCCAATTATATCGATATTGGAGAATCTTTTCTTGTCGTCAGAAGTTGTATAGGTGTTAAAGGGTATTTTTGCCGAATAATGTAACCAGGAAAGGCATATTATGGGAATAATGAAAAAATGAGTTAGGTCAGCAAGCCAAAACAATGTGAAAGACGGCAAGGCAACCACTGCAGCAGGGATCATGTAATCAGGTAACATTTGTTGCAAAGCCCGTCGGCACAGTTGTTCATCTACTGAATCAAGTTGCTGAGACTCAGGCACCACATAAGACACCAACGAATCTACTGCAGCAACCTTGCGAATAACGGTCCTCGCGTTTGTTATGCCAGGCAACTTAGTGAGTTGTGTATCGATTTCTCCAAGCTCGATCCTGAAACCCCGCAACTTCACCTGATCATCGTTTCGACCTATATAAACCAGATTTCCATCATTTGACCAACGCACCACATCACCAGTGCGATATAAACGCTCGCCTTGGTCTTCAGCTTTAGATTTTCCCTATCTACTACTAGATGGTGATCCTTGCTTTTAGTATTAATAAAAGGACTCCTATAAATCCTCGTTTCCTGTACTGATTCCGCCGGTTTTCAATTGACATTAGCATAATCGGTAAGGTTAGCCATCTTTACACAATGTTGAGTACCATCTCAACTTACACTAGCATAATAATAATAATAATAATAATTCATTGACATTCTCTGTACAAAAAAAATGCATCATAGAGGAGTTAATAAAGAAAGAAAAAAGAAAAGCAAAAAAAAACCCTCAAGTAACAACACAAAAAGAGAAAAAACATGAACTATAGGTCGAACAAAAAAGTCCTATGATATACAAAGAGTACTGCATCAAACACAAAATACATATGGGGACTAAGGACATTGGATTTATAAAATTTGTGTTATGATTATTATGATTAAATAAAAAGCCTATTCATTATGATTCGATTGCTGAATTAAAACTAATAATTTTCTTTCAGATGGATAAACCTTTATACAAAACAAAATCATGTCAGAGAATATATATTTCAACTTTCATTGCGCTCCTTCCTCTTAAATCAGTCGTTCTCTACCTGTTTTCCCCATGGACCCCTTTTCCCTTCTTTTTATCTTGGTGATAAAAATATTTTATCACCTATTGGCTTCATAAATAAAAATCAATACATTTTTAGAAGTAAGAATAGAAAAAGTTACAATTTTTTATCGCAATGCTTTTGTGTAATTGTATTAGAGCAGTATTTCTTAAAGCGCTGAGATGCAAAAGTCAAACGTTAGCGAAAAGAGCAAAGAATTGCAAGGGAAAAATCGTTTATACATAGAATAGTCCGTTTTTGTTTTAGTTTGAATACAATAGCTTAATTTCATTTGAAAGAAGGTATCTTTATGTTACATCTGTGTCCTTTTAGTACCTTATCCAAAATGTGAGGGTTTGGGGCTGTCACTGCTCAATTCCAGGATCCTTGCTTTTCAGGCCTTAGGGCGAAAACCAAATTGAAGCTTTGAAAACAATTCTACTTTTCAAGAAAAATTATACATCCGATGATACAACGCTCTTTCTACAATTTTAGAAAACGCAGACAGTATTAAAATTGGGCGGTAATTAGACGTATTATTACGGTCATCCCCTTTATGTAGAGCAATAACTTTTGAAACCTTAAAAGGAGTGGGAAAACTCTAGTCTGAAATATTAAATTTGTTATATGTGTAAATACAATTGTAATACCGGGCATAACTACTTTCATGGGGTTAGAAGAAAAAACCGTCTAACGCTTCAGAATTGTCACGTTTCATCACCTCGCGTAACAATGTTCACAGAGAGCTCCCCGTGGAAAATTTCTTCTGGAAATCCTCCAACCGGAAAATTTCCCCCGTTTAAACCTCCCCCCGCAGAAAATTCTTTCCACGTGCCAAATTGAGCAGCCAAAAAGAAAATATGAAAGCAAAAAATGGCAAAAAAGACAAATTTTAGGATATTCTAATTATTTTCTAAAATGTAGGCCGAATGTATGGTGTATTTTAACGCGTCAGTTCTTATTAAAATCTCTTTTTTTAAGTTTCGGTTAATAGTGGCCCGAGCTGCTCATTACTTACAGTTTGTTTCAACGAACTGTTTCATATTCTACATATATTTTGGAAATATAGGTAGCATTATGTTTTGAACAACAGTTAAGTACGTTACGCAAGATTGCAGTAAGTACGTGCGATATGGGATAAGAACTTTAATCCTATATTCACAGAGAGTATGGATTTGCGAAAAATCGCTGCAGATTGCGTTTTGCGGAGGGATGCGTGTGTCTCTTGTCACTCATCCCTGCGGTTTTTTGCAAAACGCATGCGTTGACAAAATCCAAAGCACATGGTTAAAACGCTTGCGGATTGTGAAAAAAAAGAATATGGAGGCAACTGAAAGGCTGATTTTAGCTTTTAAATTTCATAAAATAATGTATGACAAAAGTCGTCCTAAGAATAAAAGATCGATCGAGCGGCTGGCGGCCCAGGGGTTCAACGCCTCCGAGATCGCCACGCTGATGAACCGCAGCCGCCCGGAGACCGAAAGGCTGCTCACGCTGCTGTTCAATCTGGGCGTCATCGACCGCAAGCCCCGGGGCATGGCCGCGCCGAGCCCCGCCATCGATGACGGACAGCGCGCGCTGCCGATGGAGGCGGACCATGGGTAAGGTTGATCGAATTCTCGCGCGTATCGACGGCGCAGCCATGCTCGACCCCAGGGACTACATGTCGGCCGATGAGCATCTGCGCCGGGCCGAGGCCGGGGCCGAGAAGGCCGTCACGGTGACCTTCCCGGAGTGCAGCACCAAGCCAGTTGAGACCCACACAGCTACCGATCTCCTGCCCTATCCCAATTTATTCAAAGCCTTCTTCTTTACTTCGTCCTATTTACTCGAAGTATCATGTTGATTAGTATGAATCCAATTTTAGACCCCTCTTCTTTTTCTCCTCTCATGTTTTCCTTTCTATCGTGCCCATCACGTTTTGATATTTCTATTAGTTACTAGCTGTCTATTAGTTAACACCTAGTTTGTGGGTGCCATATTAGTTACGCGCCATTGTAGTTGTGTCCCTGTGTCCCACCTGTGAATATATATATATATTTAACTACATAAAACTTGCGAAACCACCTCTGATTATTTCATCACTGGTCATTCCGAATGCACATTCTTTTGCTGTGATGTGTAACTCAGTGAGGTACTGTTCTATGGATTCACCGTCTCTCTGGTTACGTTTGTGGAACTGATATCTTTGGTATATTGGTTTTTATTAGCTATTTCACGAGAAAACAAATATTTATTTGAGGGGAATAAAAAGAGTTTAAAAAATCATTATTTTAAGTTAAGGCTAATGGGTTCTAATTGAAATTATGTTCTAAGTTTATTAATTTTTAAATACAAGACAGGGCGAAGGGTATTACTATTGCTCTTTAGATTTTCTATTTTTAAAAATTTTAATTTATGGTGGGGTTGGATAAAGTACCTGTTTAACATTTTTCTTCAGTTTGACTTCAAATTTGGCAATCATTATGTTGTGAAATGACCCTACATCAGCTCCTCTATGTGAACGTATGTCCATAAGGCTAGTTCGTCAATTGGAACTGACTAGGAAGTAGTCAATCTGATTTCTGGTGGTGCCATCTCGAGAGGCCTAGGAATATTTGTGGATACCATGGTGTTGGAACAAACTCACACTAATAACTAGGTAGTTTGAGAGCGCAAACTCGATTAGAAGCTCACGATTTTCGTTACGATTACCGAGGCCATGGGAACCCATAGACCGGGGGCAAGATTCGTTTCTGAAATTCAACATTCACCAAATATGTACTGAGGACTAAAAAAATTAGCTTTTACCAGTCTTGCTATGCTTCCTAAAGAATTCCTGGATCTTATACTCAAGCAAACGTGATGTAATGTTAGGGTCGCGAATTCAAGAAAACGTAGGGGGGGGAAGCAAATATTTTCAAAATCCAGGAGAATTTATTATTTTTTTTATTATTTATTGAATTATTTCAATATTTCTACGAGAATTTATTATTTCTACCAACAGAAGTATTTTCCAATACTCCCCTGCTACCCCCCAATTGACGTCCCATGTATGATATATATAATACAAAATACCTAAATCATGCAGAGACCACGCCTTCCTCTTGTTCAAAACTTCAATAGGTCATAGCCGGTACCTTAATGGGATGAATGTTATTATTTACCTATTTTAGACGGAAACTGTACTCTCTTCTGTCTCACTCAACATCTATAGTTTCACAAATAGCCGATTCCCACAGGGCATAATTAGGTGTAACAGCTTTGACTTGGTACAGTCTGTAAACGGGTATTTGATTTTCAGAAAATTTGATCCTCTAAACAGGTGAATTTAAACAAATATGCTTTTAAAAAAAGTTTAGAAGGGTGAAAAAACTTGTTTTCAGGGTTGAAATAAATTAATTCTGTTCATTCTTAAAGTGTGACGGGCGTCACAGAACGGCCCTGATCAGCCCTGCGGAACACGGATTTGGACAATTTGGAGTCAATGGCGGCCCACGAGGGGCCTTGCTGGCTGGCCAGGCCGCCCGGTGGGGGCGGCCCGACCTTATTTGAAAGAGAGTTCGTCGATAAGCCGGGTTCTGTCGTGGACAGTCATTCATCTGGGACGCGCGTCGCCGCGCGCCTCAAGCGACCAACCCGGAAGCAACGCGGGCCACGCCATAGCTTCCCTATTTGGTCTTGCTCCAGGTGGGGTTTACCCTGCCACCGGTGTTACCACCGGCGCGGTGCGCTCTTACCGCACCATTCACAGTTTTATTACATGACCATCTTCTTCATGACAAAACTCTGGTATTACCGTCAAAAACCTTTGTGATGTCGCTTTGGAGGTGGAATTTCTGTCTCGACTTCATCGTCCTGGTCAGAGCCTCCTGGGCTTCCAGTTGGACTCAGTGAATTCCTTATCATGTCTTTACCCTCGTTCCAAATAGTGCTCAAAGGCTTGACAAGTCGACCTTCCCTTCCAAAAAGTTTCAAAAAGCTTAGAACCAACTCTTTTGATCTAGTTTCCCATTTTTCTATAAAATCAAGTCTTGTTTCGTCTATTCGGTCAATAACAACATTTCCTTTCACTTTTAACTCTTATTTAGAAAATAACACGGTAGACAATATTGTGTTTTGGTCACAGATATTTTATTTCACAAAACTTCCTAGGAGAATTTTCTTAACAAATTGCTCCTAAAACTTGCCTTTGGAAACGGTCACGATACTGAAGATTTTATATAAAACAAGGCAAATCAAAAATAGAATAAACAATTAATCAGCTATTTTTAACGACAATAGTAATAATTGTGAAAATCTTGATAAGTTCAGAAGGAATCGATTGCTTTGCCGACTTAACAAAGCCATAAAAGATTTTATTTTTGTTTTTTTAAGTTTGTTCACTTTAAGTATCTTAAAGTATCTTAATATGTTGTAGCTATTGGTATCAAAATTCCATTTATTAGAGTTTTGTTTACTATTGAGCCGGGTCGCTCTTGACTACAGTTCGTTACCACGAACTGTTTGATATAGCTTTTCGCACTAAAATTATAATCAAATTGGCTTCTGAAAAGACTATATAAGCATGTAAATGTTAGGAATTGTTTCTAAAAGTAAACAATAATTACCTCCGTCCCCTTTAAAAGTTTTGTATAAACATGGAAACATAAATTATTTAGTTTTTTTAGGTCTTTTCCGGAGACTAAAGATTTCTGGGGCTCCCGCTTGTGCCGGAAATCCTTCACGGAATCCCACCATTTTAACAAGGATAGTTATATAGAAAAACTTCATTTCTTGAAGAAAGGAAATATCTTCGAGAACGGCTCTTCATGATATCAAAAGACGTCCTTTAAACGACAATGATGAACTGTTTTTTTTTTAGATTTGGTTTTATTTGCACAATCTCTCGTAGTCATAAAACTAAATGGCGCTTGTGCTTACAAAAAAAGGATTAAATCAAACGAAAAAAAATCAGAAGACGAATAGGATTAAATCAACAATTGTTATACTTTGATACAAAGAAAGGAATGAAAGAGTTGGAAAAACGATTTGTGCATGAAGGAGGTGCTGCTAATCTGTCAATGTTCTACGACCCGAGGAAATCCAAGGTGATGCAATAGGATTTATGTTTGGACATGTAGAGATCCAAATTGAATGCATTGATTTTTTTATTTTTCTTTCAATTGTGCCTAAGTCTAATAGAACGATGCCATCAGGGATAATTTCCCAACTGGTTTCAAATTGAATTAGAGAGGTTAATGCTATACTCTTCTTCAATTGTATACACAATTTTCATAGAATAGCCCCTCGGCAGCAATTTATTTTTCATTATTAGATTTTTCGACAATCAAGTGTAAATCTATAAATGTGGAAGTCATATCTGTGAAATAGTCTTCATCGGAATAAATTTGAAAATGTACATTTTCCATAGATTTTTTTCTTTTGCAATTGGAAACTACTTCGTCACTAGTGTTGTTGAAAGCAATTAAATGTTCCTCTCAGGAGAGGGGAGAGTGGGTTCAAATACAATTGCTGAAATTAGACACATTTTTATGATAATTATGAGAAATTATTAGAATCTTATGGATTTCAAGATTTTTGGGAGGGTGGACGGGTCTGAAAGCCATTTTGTGTGCATGTCTTGATGGAACGTGCTATGCAAAACCCAATTTTAGTTTTGACAAATAATTTTTGTGAACATGTCAGCAAAAAGTCATAACATCGGAAAAATCCTCATCTCCAGAAAGAGATTTTCAGATTCATATCTTAATGCTTTCGCCTCTTTCTTTACATTCCTTTTGTTTTCATATGATCTATCACTATAATTCTTGTACATACCCCTAAACCTCTCCATTAAACATAAAACTTTTTCGTTACTATTCGCAGCTACAGCCTTAACTTTCTTCCCTAAGAAAACGATCAGCAACTTCACAAATTGTTTTTCTAAAATTGTTCCAACCATCTTCTACATTGTCAAATTTTAAACTTTCAGGTTTAGTATTCAACTGTTCCTGGAAAGTTTCTCTCAAATTCTCAACCGGGCGTCCGCCAACATCATAACTTCCTTGGAGGTAGTTACCCTTCCAAAATGTCATGTATAGCATAAATAAGATTGCTGAGTTTCCAACGCATCAATTATTGATATAACATAGTTATATATAACAGCGTTTGGTGTCGCATGTCTTCTAACCACGTGTGTCTGTTCTTAACTTTAATTTTTGTCACGCTGCCACTGTTTTCTTAACCGCGCGTGTCTTTGCTCTTCATTTTCATTTTTGACACGCTGCCGCTTTTCTTCTAACCGCGTGCGGTTAGAAGATGTTATATCAGCGCCCCGCTGTTTACACTAAAGTTTTTTACTGTTTTAAAAGAAGAGTTGAGAGAAAGAGTCAAACTTTAGCATAAAGAGCGGGGCGTTGATGTTTTGGTTCTTGGGTTTTTTATATCAAACTAAATGATTAACTTAATCATAATGGTTTCTTTTGTGCTTATCTGTGGCTAACCAGCTAAGATTTTCTTAACGAGGTTGCTAGCAAGTTTGCCGTCGAATTGTCCGGAATATTTAACTTTCAACTCTCCCATCACATTGCCCATCGACTTCATAGATTTTTCGTGATTTTCAGCAATTCCCTCAATGATCTTGGTTAATTCTTCTTCCGATAACTGAGTCGGTAAATATTTTTCTAAAATTTTCTTTTCGTTCTCGTACTCGGCGCGTTTTTCGTTGCCTTCGGGAATGGTTTTTAAGGTCTCATGTTAATTTATATATTTTAACTTTTTGCAGCTCAGTGAGATCTCTTATGTCTTGTTCACTGCCAATTTTGAATACAGCTACAAGTTTTAGATCCTGTTTATGCTGGTAAAATACCAGTTTTGATACGGATCCCAATGGATAGATATCTTCAAGAGTCCTAAATTTTTAGTACAGTCTATCTTGAATTTAAAGAAGAATTTTTAAGAGGTGCCAAGTATTAGCAACACTATTTTCTGGTACCCTGATGTCATCAATTAATGTCATAGCTAACAAAGCTTGTTGCTGTGGAAGGAATCTATCTTACTTCAAAATGTATTTTTGTATGACTATATTATTTATAATAAGGTTAGTTTAGGTCAAAAAGTGCTTAAATTTGAATTTGCAACAGAAGCAATTATTATATTCATAAAGAGCATAAAAAAAGGAATCAAGCAGTATGATTGCTTCATTGGTAAGTCAATAGTATAAACTGTAATACATTTACCTCTGGTAAATGTATAACAGTTCATATTATTGACTTACCAATAAAATGAATACATCACTTTATGACTTCACTTACAAATATAATAATTGCTTCTATTGCAAATCCAAATTTAAGCACTTTTTGACCTAACCCAACCTGACCTTATAATAAATAATTTTGGCACTGAGAAAATGTAGTAATGGGGCTTAGTGAACTAGGGTTGAATATAAAAGGTTCAGTTGCATAGGGACTACATCTTCAAGCTCTGGTTCAGCTTATGTGCAAAACGTAGAATAGAGAAATAAGGGAAACGATAAGCAATGCAACTTTGATCTACATGTCGCCGCAAGTTATGTTACAAAAAAACAGACATGTACAACTGTCTCGAAGGGGATCAGTCAGTCCAATTTGCCCAAACCGCTTATTCGGAAGGGCCTTCTTTTTGAGGCTATTATATTTACTAAGACTTTAAAAGGCACCGAGCACCAGGGACGACATTATTCGCCCTAAAAATACTTTATATACACAAATTGCACTCCTTACTACAGTTCGTTACCACGAACTGTTTGAAAGTTCAAACATGCATACCGTTTTCAATTACATATACTATGTCTAAACAATGAACGTTACAGCCCTTATCCTGAGGGCTGCAGTGAGGTTGACAGCCCCAAAGACATAATTACTGGACCTTCCAACAAGGTTGAACAAAATAGATCTCTTGAAATTTTTATCGGACATGTTTAGAGGAATGATAGGCTTGGGGGAAAAGGGAGGGGGGTAATTACCCCCCATTTATTTTTTACCTTTAAAAAGGGCACTAAGAATTCCGACTTCCAATCAAATGAGCTCCGTCCGATTCAAAGCTGGATTGGGACAAATTCAAACTTTAGCATAAATAGCAAGGTATTGAGGAGGGGGCAGCCCCGTTCATATACGTAGTAATTTCTGTTCGTTCTAAGTTTTAATGTTGCTCCTTACGTTTAGTTGAAAAAAAAACTTTTTTTTTTCATTTGATTTTTGATTGTTTTTTCAATAATGCCAGGGAATTTGTTTTTTACTCAAATTACAGTTTCGCTAGAATAGATTGCCTCAACTTTCTCAGACGCCTTCAGATTATAGCTCTTATCTTCGTTGGACAGGATCATGAGAGAAATTCTCTTCCCTCATGATAAATTCCTCCAGGGAGATTTCATCCCATCTAGAAATTTACTCTGACTGTGAAGCACCCATTATTACACATTTTGACTTTAAGTTTTTCTAGCATCTTTTTTCATTGGTAATAAGTCTAATAGAGATGAAATTGAATTGACTAGTAGCCATTGGTGAGTGGTACAACTTTTAATTTCCCTGTAAATTCAGAATAATTAGTCCTCTTGTTTTTAATTTTATATGGACTACCTGTCCAATTCAATTTTCTTGTTAATATCGCCCTTTTATTACTGTTAACTTTTTAATTCCTCAAAAAGTTACTGCAGTTCTTGTGTTGAGAAAATCATTTTTTAATTGTTTATGGCAATATAAACGTTTTGAAGCATCTTAAGTACCATAAGTAACTTTAAGTACCATAGCTTGTAACTTAAGAACCATAACAAAAGAGTGCAACCATTATCTATAATATAAATCTTGCACGGTGTATCCAAGAAGAAGCCTTAACATTAGAATAGATTTTTTTTTTAATAAAGAAAAAGGAAATAATATTATTTGAGTATCTCGTATCAGCTAGACACATTTACTACCAAACCTACCTTCTCGTTTAATATTATACTTTCCCCTTAGAGCAGCTCCACAGAAGTTCCCAGAAACACAGCTGCACTGACAATAAAAAGTATACAATTCCTACAGCTTGAAAACTGGATAATCAAGCCATCCTTTTATCCGCCAAGATTTTTGCTCTCACTCAATGTTCCACACTCGTATTTTAAAGGAAACACGCTTTCATTCATTCACTCACACATTGGGAATGAACACAGACTTTCTTTTTTTCATCCTCTGTCCAATATACCCTGTTTTAATTTTTGCAATAGTCCAATAACAATTAGGAATGACCTTTGAAATTTTTGGATTTCCTGGAAATTTAAGAATGACCTAGACTTTTTAGTGTTCTGATTTCATCATTAAAATTGTTCTTATCTTCATGGTATCGAAAACAAAGTTACCGTCCTTACCTTTTTGCCATCAAGTTTTGTATAATAGGGGACCAAATTGAAGCCTTGATGTAAAGAGCGAGGTATTGACGAGGGGGAACACCCTTAAATAAAAAAAATATACAAATATAGAATTTCCTTACAAGTTACGTATACTTATTACTAATAAAAACGTTCGTAAAAAAAGTTCTAGTTGTCTTTTTAATTAACCAAAAATGGGAGTACAACTAGGTCTCCTCACCCACTCCTTTATTTATCAAAATCGTCCTTCCCACGGTCTTTTTTCCTAAAGTGATGCCATCAAAATTTTGAGATACGCATTTTTTCAGCATAGTCGAAAAATCTAATAACTATGTCTTTGAGGATGACTTAATCCCCCACTTGAATAGTCAATTATCTTTCAAAGATAATTTACTTGTGCCTGTACGTAATTGGACAAGCCGCTACCAGAACTCTTTCGTCCCTTTTTTACGTCGATATATAAAACAGTGCATAATAACATGTTTTGTATTTCAACATCAAATTAGCCATTTGAGCCAAATTAGCCATTGTAGCTTAAATTGACCTCTTCTCTCTCTCTCCCTCTCAAAGATTTCAGAAGATACTCCATACATGTGGGCTGTTCACTGTTTGACAGTGGGTCTTGACCCACTGCCTATTTTGGCCCTACCTGTAGGGAGAAACTGGACAGGCACAGGATGACTTAGAAAGCTGTATGGAAACAAACACGCAAACGTATAGTTTAGAACGGGAACACAATTTAGACTCTAAAACTAACGGAAAAGAAACAAATGATAATACAAAGCTTCAGGAAAAACCAATATTAAGAGAAGGAAACAGCGATATTCAAGTAAATGATAAAGACACAGAGCCAATGTCAAAATTTCAAGAAAGAAAAGTGGAAAAACGTGACACTAGCTGTTGTAACAGTAATATTGAAGTACAAGCAATATGTGTAGATCAAGAGCATGATCTTAAAAGAAAACTTTCGCTTCATTTAGATAGTGAAGATAATTCAAAACTGTGCAGCAAAGAAGACGTTCATGAGAGTAAACAGAAAGAAAACGGGGTTAAAAAAATTTCTTATTTAGTGATTGACCTCTCCAGAAGGAAATGCTATAAGATTCTTAAAATTAATCAAAAGTTTGAAAGTATTTCGCTTTACTCGGAATCATTTTGGAAGAGAGGAAAAGGCGTTTCGAAGCAATTAAAAATATTCGAACTGTAGTCCAAAATATCAGGAATTATAAATATATGAATGTTTTTCTTTTCTTCGGGGTGGGGAGGACCATAGCGTCTATTTAACGTGCCGTATTCTGTAAATGTGTTGTAGTTGTTTTACTGAGCATATAGCTAAATTATTACTACGTCTTCTACGCAAACATTGTGTGTTCTTGTATGTTTTTCTTTCTCTCTGGAAATCTGTCTGACTGTCTGTTTGCCTGTCTTTGTGTGAAAGTGTGCCTCACTTTGTGTGTGTTTCTGTCTCTTTTTGTGCTTGTATGTGTGTCTGAGGATCTGTCAACCAGTCTCTTGGTCTGTTTGCATGCCTGTGAGTCTCACTTTGTGTGTTTGTGGGTGTTTTTCCCTCTCTATATATGCCTGTGTGTCTGAGAGTCTGCTTACTTGTCTCTATGAGCCTGAGTGTCTGAATTTTTGTGTTTTTGTGTGTGTTTTGTCTTTTTTGTGCCTGTGTGTCTCAGTGGCTGCTAGCGGGTTACCAGAGCATCGTAAATAGATTTTTTATAACTCATATAAAGGCTATAGCTAAAATCTACGTGCCTTGTACATTTTACACCATCTGAAAGGGCCACATGGCACTAAAAATGACACTTTTGATGCCACGTCTCATTTAGAAAAGCTGGGTCTACCAGAACTTCGTAGAGAGATATTTAATAGCTCATTTAAAAGATATTCCTCATATCTACGTGCGTTTTATCAATTCTACCATCTGTAAGTGCCATCATGGTTGCAGCAGTAGCTGTAACCTAGTTAAAGGTGAATCACCGCCCATAGTAGCCAAAATTTGAAAAACTTGTTTAAGTAACAAAAATACACGTAAACAAATTTTGCACACAAAACCTTGACAGTCGTTAAACATTTTTTGTGTAAGTCTCCACCCGAATCCCCCTCCCCTCAGGCAAAGATTTCTTTACGGTGGTCAGAACGGTATCTTGTCACTGATATCTTTAAAAATTTGTACACAGAAAAATTAATTATTTTCATGAGATGAATAAGTGGTATCTTTTTTTCGATTGGCATTTCTTTGTTCCAAATGCGTTTTCAATTTCGCTTACTAAGGGGGGATAAGCGAGAAGGAGGATTGCAAACTTACGGTAGAGGGCTTTCGATCATTGTGATTGTTATGTTACCGGTTTCAACTTTATTCCCTCAGACATTTTCAAAAATTGTATATGTCTCCTTTTGACAACTTGTGTGCAGCCTAGTGTCGTTTGATTTATTCAGCATCCCCTGAACATTCCCCTACAGTTTCAATTTAATTCCCATAGCAGCCTCTGCCTTTGCAGTCTCTACAAACAGGGTCTTTTAATGTAGTTCAACGTCCCGTTCAACCTTGCATAAAAATTACAATTTAATACCCTTGACTGTTATTGAGATATTATAAATACGCTTTTTTGACAAGCTGGATACACATAATGTTTTCAGATTTAGTTCAACATCCCCTGTAAGTTTGTATTTAATCTGAAAAATTAAGATACAACGAGTTTCCTCATGAAAAATAAAAATACAACAAGTTTCGTGAAAGAAAAGATCTATATACAACAAGTTTCACGAAGATAATTCAAAATATAACAAGTTTTACAAAGAAAAATCCACTTGCAACATGTTTCATGAAGAAAAATCAACATACAACAAGCTTTTTGAAGAAAAAATCAATATGCAGCAAGTTTCACGAACAAAAAGCTAACATGTAACAGGTTTTCCGAATATGAAAACTAACATGCAACTAGTTTCACGAAGAAAATATCCACTTGGAAGATATCACGAAGAAAATATCCACTTGGAAGATTTTTACTTCAAGATAGTTCTTTTCGTATTTATTTAAAAGTTCGTTATAATGAAAACTAAACTAGACCAGTGCTATGACTAGGTTCAAGAGTGAGTTATGATGGATATATCTTTTTAGATATATCAATGAATTCCTTACAATTTAAAACCAAAATATCGTGTAAATATATTTTATTATTTGACAAAACATGTTTTAAATTATTTGGATTATTCTTATTCGTCATATATTTATATTCAAGCTGACTTAAAAACAAGTCAGCTATAAATGGGCTAGAATTGACAACCCACCCCCTACCGAATCTCCCCTTGCTAAGCCATACCACTGAGAAGAAACAATTTCTGATCACACCGCTTTAAGTATTTTCTAAGATTTCCGGTTCCCCCCAACTGCCCTCCCCCAATTACGCTGGATCCGGTTGACATTTTAAATAAGAGATCTGAGTCACGAGGACCTTCTAAATATGAAGTTTCATGAAGATCCGATCACTCCTTCGTAAGCTAAAAATAGGTCATTTTTTCTAAATTTTCAGAATCGGGACTCAATGTAAGGGCTTTGAGACACGTTATCCTTCTAAATATCAAATTTCATAGAGATCCGATCACCCGTTCGTAAGTTAAAAATACCTTATTTTTTCTAATTTTTCAGAATTAACACC